>CAWUFW010000386.1:3445000-4045000 GCA_963921515.1 Calotriton arnoldi
TCTGTCTCTGTGTGTCTGTCTCTCTGTGTGTCTGTCTCTCTGTGTGTCTGTCTCTCTGTGTCTGTGTCTCTGTGTGTCTGTGTGTGTGTCTGTCTCTCTGTGTGTCTCTGTCTCTGTGTCTCTGTGTGTCTCTGTGTGTGTCTCTGTGTGTGTCTGTGTGTGTCTGTCTCTCTGTGTGTCTGTCTCTGCTGTGTGTCTGTCTGTGTCTGTGTCTGTGTCTCTGTGTGTCTGTGTGTGTGTCTGTGCTCTGTGTGTGTCTCTGTCTCGTGTGTCTGTCTGTGTGTCTGTCTGTGTGTGTCTCTGTGTGTGTCTCTGTGTGTGTCTCTGTGTGTGTGTCTCTGTGTGTGTCTCTGTGTGTGTGTCTGCTGTGTGTGTCTGCTGTGTGTCTCTGTGTGTGTCTCTGTGTGTGTCTGTCTGTGTGTGTGTCTCTGTGTGTGTCTCTGTGTGTGTGTCTCTGTGTGTGTCTCTGTGTGTGTGTCTCTGTGTGTGTCTCTGTGTGTCTGTCTCTGTGTGTGTCTCTGTGTGTGTCTCTGTCTGTGTGTCTCTGTGTGTGTGTGTGTCTGTGTGTGTCTGTGTGTCTGTCTGTGTGTCTGTCTGTGTGTCTGTGTGTGTCTGTGTCTGTCTGTGTGTCTGTCTGTGTGTCTGTCTGTCTGTGTCTGTCTGTGTGTCTGTGTGTCTGTCTGTGTGTCTGTGTGTGTGTGTGTCTGTCTGTCTGTGTGTGTCTGTCTGTGTGTCTGTCTGTGTGTCTGTCTGTCTGTCTGTGTGTCTGTCTGTGTGTCTGTCTGTCTGTGTCTGTCTGTCTGTCTGTGTGTCTGTGTGTCTGTGTGTGTCTGTGTGTGTCTGTCTGTGTGTCTGTCTGTGTGTCTGTCTGTGTGTCTGTGTGTCTCCTGGAATCTATGCTTGTATTCTCCCGCCAGCTTAAGAACCCGATCCTGCTGAGAATGTTAATCTATTTCAATTATCTTGCAGGTAATAAGTTGCCACAATTGTGTAAACCTAAGAAGGTGATAGAAAATGGCTCAGCTGGCAAGGGGGTCGTATATCAGCACTAGTAGTTTTTAAAAAGTGCATGCCCATTTTAAGTAAATTTGTTGGTCTGTAGAAGAATTTAATAACCGAGACATATCCGTAGTTTCGCTGCAGTATGCCACTCGAGATGAAAGAAGAAAAGGGACCTCAGGAAGCGATGGATTTAATGAGATTGTTAATCCACTATAAGGAATGCATACAGATGATTTGTTAGCTTTCGCCGCTGGATGCCATTGGTAACCTGCACCCAGAATAATATTGTGGTTCTTGCTCTGATCTTCTTTTTTACCCCCTCTAAATAAGATTGCTAATGCATAACCACTCATTAAGATGTAGAAAATAATAGTCCTAGATCTTTGTATTTGTCATCTTGCTTGTCTACGCATACTAATACACAAAGATTACTACTTCTGAAGATGGACCATTTAATGGACTCAAATCTTTGATGTATTTTGTTTGATGGCGTTTAAATAAAATACAGTGCTATTAATTTATTATTATAACGTTTGTGTGCCTGTGAGAGCCACCAGGTGTGCTTAAAATGAGAACATGGCTGGAATTTAATTTAAAAAAAAAAAAAAAAAAAACTCTAGGTTTCCTTTGTCGTTTGTTTTCAATATCCTAGGTTCAGTGGCAGCCAGAACACGAACCAAACAAGCACTGTTCCCAATTGCTTCTGGAACATGGACTACTTCTGTTCGGAAAGCATTGCCCCCTGCTGGATGTCCATGTTGAAGCCAGGCAGGTATGCAAGCGATTTTAATATTTATTACAAACCAAACATTTCTTTTGTGGCAACTCTCCAACATCTTTAAAACTAACTGGGCTAAATAGACTAGATATGTTTCCTGCGCAATATCCTAGGAGTCTGACATTTCAGCTTCTGAACACAGGTTCTTCAACAGTTTAGAAGACTTATTAGCCCATTCGTTCTGTCCAAATTTTGGTTGCTTCTTTGAGGTGGTCATCCTGCAAGTATAAGCTTTCTTGAAGGGTGACTTGATTTATCTTTCTGGTCCATTACAGAGAGTAGACTTTGAGTTTGCCTATTCAGCCACCACCTTCTTGTTGGCAGCCTCCTACTGCCACTACTTTAAAAACTGTCATTATATTATATTGGGATTTATGTCGATTTTTCCATATCCCTGACATGGTCGAGATTGCTTTCCTGAGTCATCTGGTTTCATTATTTACTCCAGTACTGGAACGTCCATAGAGTCACATGCTTGAACCATTCCCCGTCATCAAGATGGGAGTCTCCGGTACATCAAAATATCAATATAATGTTAACAGAAACTAAAACAAAGGCCCTAGGCCCCTTTAGTTTTGTAACATATACCCATCGTTTACCAAAGGAGACCAAATATAGATTTCATCCAACCAGAATGCCCTACCCTCTAGAACACTCCTGAGAGAAGCCCCAGCCCTTCAGATTTTCCACCGCACATCGTGCTAGGGAGTCTCTGCTGAGCTCTGCTCAGTTACTTCATTGCTTCATTCTACAGCTACTCCAAGGTTTTCGTCAACCGTTTTTTTCTGCTTCACAGAAGAGTTTTGGACTTGTAGTCCCTTCATCTTCATTCTTCAGTTCTTTTCTACTGGCTTTGCCATGTCAGATAAGGAAAAGAAAAGTCTCTTCAGAGCTTGTGCTACCTGCTCCAAGAAAAGGCTTCATACTGATGATCCTCATAAGGACTGCATCTATTGCCTTTACCCCAATCACCAGGCCAAAGAATGCAAGGCATGTCGCACTTTTTCCACCAAGACATTACGAGACCATGAGGGGCGCGCCTGCTAATTTGGCTTCAAAAGCTAAAATCTAGGAAAGACCACTTTCCAGTGATGAAGCGTTTTCTTCTTCTAAAAGATCACATAAAAGGGAAAGATCACCCCACACTCACTCCTCACGCGAGTGTCCTAAAAAAGCGTCCAAAAAGACCACTCGTGGGTCTTACAGGCGCAGAAGAAAAGGAGATTAAAGAGCGTTATTCTGGGGACAGAAAGCCAAAAACCCCAAATCTGAGCCTCCTACATCACCCCCTCAGGTGAAGCATGCTTTTAAAAACCCGCCTTCTGTACCCCCAGTGGAAAAACCAATGACAAAAAACTTACCGTCAACAAAATCTTTGTCAAAAAAATCCTCCTTGTCGTCAACGCCGGGTGTCAGGGACTGGCCTTCGTCGGCGATCTCCAAAGCAGCTTCGCCGATGAGTTCCATCCAACAGTCGACCCCCCCCCCCCACCTGTGACACCACCATCGACCGACTTCGCCTCCACTAACTTCTACGCTTCCTTCGACCGTCATCTTGGACGACGACTACTTTCTTGTGGACTATCCCATAGACAAAGGAAAAATATGCCAAAAGCAGTGAACGAGGCAAAGTAAGACACCGAACACCAGAACTTGCCTCTCCCAGTAAGGTGAGCCCATTGGTTCCTTCGCACGTTCTGGAGGAACAGGACTCAGATGAGCATGGTCCATTCGGATATGCGCACAGTCAGTCAGAATTGCAGGTGAAATGTTGATGACTATGAAGAGGAATATGCAGACCAACATCCTTATGTTCCTTAGGAGCAGTATCGCCAACCGTACCAGGAGGAGATTGTCTGCATGCCATCTTCGTTGATCGCTGACTTGCAATTCATGTTATCAGACTTTAAGAGTAGGTTTCCCACAGTGTCTGCTCCCACTGAGCAACCTGCAATACCACCTCAACCTCTCAATTCCTACAACCACTCTACAGTGGAATCAAACTTTATTGGCTACCGCTCTTCACCATTCACCTCAACCTGATCTCCAACAAGATCCTGTGACCACTGACGACCATGAAGGAGAACTTGGAGACCAGCACCAGAATGGGATGAGCATCTCATACCCACATCATCCTCTCCATCACCAATTCCGATTGATTCTCCGCCAAACGTTTTGACTTACCGATGCCCTCTTCTCAAACGGAATGTGTCCTATATGAATTTAAAGAGCCTTTTAGAAAATCTGTCTGAGCTGTGCCCATTGTCAGCCATATCTGGGAGGAAGGCCTCAGTCATGAAGCCTGCAGCAACAGTAACTGCAGTCCTTCCTCCACTAGAGAAAAAATATAAGGCCCCGGACGACTTTCCTGCTTGTCTTGTAGGTCACCCAATGCCTGATTCTGTCATCTTGCATGCTGCGCAGAGAAAGTCAAAGAACCAGTCGTCTCCAATAACAGCACCTCTGGATAAAGAAGGCAGGCGCCTCGACACTGCAGGAAGGGGATTCTCTTCGATGTCCGCACTCGTGGTCAGGGCAGCCAAAGCTCTCGCAGTTTTGGGGCATTATGATAGATGTGGTGTGACCTAGCACCGTACTTGGATCAACTTCAGTAAGACAGTGGCTAAAAAGATCCTTCAGGAAGGGGAGCATGCATCCTCGGAGGTGATTGATTGTGCCATGGACATTGCCACCACAGCTTTTAGATCACTGGCAGGGGCAACTGTATTGCACCGACAGAGCTGGCTCAGGGCTACATCTTTCTGGCCAGAGGTCCAGAACAAGATCCTTGACCTCCCTTTTGATGGAAAGGCCCTGTTCGGAAAACATGTTGATGAGGCCCTTCAGGCTATCCAGACACACTGACCTGGCCAAGTCATTGGGGACGCTTCAGTATCAAAAGATACCCTATAGGAGAGCTTGAGGAAGGGGTCTTCTATCATACAGAGGAGGATACCAACAATATCCGTATCCCTCTCACACCTCCTCCTCTCAGCCCTACCTTCCTCAATACGTTCAGTGTCCACCACCAGCAGCGTACAGCAGATCTACCCCAAGAGGTAGAGCAGAACGACAGGGGTAGGATTCTTCTCTGCATCAATGACAACCTTCAGGCTACAGCTCCTCCTCCTTCACAAGCCAACATAGATGGAAAACTATCAGCACACCTACAACACTGGCAGGAAGTAACTACGGACCAATGGGTCCTCAACATTATTCACTTTGACCATACCCTGGAGTTTCTTCAGGTTCCACCCCATACTCCTCGCGTGTAAAAACTTGCACCACACCCTCAGGTTAATGAAACAAGCCTTGGCA
Source organism: Calotriton arnoldi (assembly GCA_963921515.1). Lineage (NCBI taxonomy): Eukaryota > Metazoa > Chordata > Amphibia > Caudata > Salamandridae > Calotriton > Calotriton arnoldi. The sequence goes on from CAWUFW010000386.1 coordinate 3,450,099, forward strand.
AAGCTAAAAGCTCTCAACTGTGAAACTTATTGGCTTTGTCAGCAGAAGGATACTACTCAGTGAAAACCACAGTGAGACTGAAATGCTTCATGAGCAGGGCAAACCAGAATGGGGAGAAAATCCTTCAAACCAGGAGAAAGGAACTGAACTGGACAAGAAAGACTTTGAATTGTGAGCACGGGTTAAAGGAGAAAATAAAACCACTCTGTCTTGATTGGAGACAAAAGCCCCTAGGCCAGCAGACTCCTAAATCTGTTCATGAGAGAGACCTAAAAGTGGCACACTTCACCATTGCTCATACCTGTATCACTTAAAAACACTTATTTGTGAACTTGCATATAATAAGTAGTTATGCCATATAATATTAGGGTACAGCTATATTGGACAACGTTTCCACTTTTCACACTGCCCTTTGTTGTAGGCTTGGGTACTCCATGAAGCCTCTAAGCAGCAGACTATGTGCAAATTACCAAAGGAAAGGGTTAACAGTCAATTCATGTTGTTTTTTAATAATCTTGACTGGGGTGGCCACAAGCAAAAAATCACAGGGGTGATGCTGAATGCTGGCCCTTTTGTTTGGCATTGCTTCCACTTCATATCTTGTCACTAGAGCTGAAATTAAATATGACGGATATTGATTTGTATTCAAAGGAACAGGATTATCATTACACCGATATGATGATTCCATACATGTTTATCATAACTCTTTGGTCTGCAATAACATGACTGCGATCAGTGCCTATCAAGCTTCAAACCTAGATGAAAAATATCTTAAATTCAGTCCAAAAAAGTGTCCAAAAAAAGGCAAAATGTATAATGTTCTCACCTAAATCCCCAAAACGTTTGTCCCAGCACTGCTCCAGGAACTCCTGCCTACAGACTTTACCTGTTTTCTCCTCCACAGAATCTCACTGGGTGTTATGCTTAATTTGCCCCCCCTTCATGATACCTCGCATGAACAATGGCAGAAGCAGCAAATGTCTGTCTGTAGGCTCTAAAGAAAATTAAAACTTTTTTTGGCATCAGTTCAGCTGCAATCTGCAGCTCGTGTATTGATTGTGTCTAACTAGACTTTGGAACTACAACTCTGGCAGGTTTACCACAATCCACATTAAGTCCACCTCCAATGCCACCTCAAGACTAGTCTTTGAAAATATCACCACGTATCCACAATTGCTGCTTTACATTTGCTTCCTATTGAGGCACGTTTAAAGTTCTAACTAGGATGTCCCACAGAGAAGGCTATATATATTAACACTCTCATACTTCACAAACCCCTCAAAATCTCCGGTGCCAAGCCTACCTTTTTAGAATATCCCATGCACAGCACCAGTCATGTCAGTGGCTGCTACTACATATTGCAACTCTCCTCTAAGGGACATGAGTCTGAACCCAAACTTGAGTCTTTCTGTTTAATATTAATGCATAGTAGGTTGATGATGATTCTTACTTGTACGTTTGTTCAAATGTACAGCACTCATGCGCCTGAGTAATGGGGGCTTTTAGAAACTTTAAAATAAATAAATGACAACAGTAGGACCAGTGCAAGTAGTGCAGAGACGAGTCACTGCCCCTATTGCATCCTGCAGCCAGGACTCTAGCACTCATTACCTCCAAGTTTGTGACCCAACCTTCTACATTCATGTCCACTCCAGCATCAAGTTTCTGTCTACTGTATTAACAAGGTTCCTTATCATAACTTCCATGGTGGTAAACTTTGGCAAATGCCCCTCTTGCTTACTAGCTGTGACATGACTTGTAAATAAGAAGTGTTACAGGAGGACAGGAGGATTAAAAGAACAAAAGTTACTAGCGCCGGTAGCATATTCTCAATTCCCCTTTATCTGGTTCTTTCGAATAAGAGTCTCCAAGTAGTTAATCAAAATGTAAAAGCAAAGAAAAATGGTACAGCATGCAAATGTGAAAATGTTCCCAATCTGTGGATCTGAACTTTAGTCCTAAAAGAGGAAAGATTTTGCTGAGGAATAGGGAAGGCAAAAGTCCGGGGACTGCATTGAGAGGCCAAAGAATAAAGCATGGTTGGGAATTGGCCTTTTTAAGGCAGAATGGAGGAAATCGGGAGGTGTTCGTTAAGAGTCCTACTCCCAAATCGGAGAAACTCTTGGATTCTCTCATTGGTTCTCTAGGTATCTCACCAGAGTACCAAGACTCAAACCAGACATATTACATATCAGACTAATGTCACAATGATACTGAAGGGAATTAAAGGGGACCCTTAACATGCCCCATAAGATTGAATTCCTAGTTAAAAACAAGTGCATTTTAAAGTCATCACCTTATGCGTAAGAGTGGAATGATGATGATACCTAAATAAGACCACTCAAATATTAATGATTTCCATTGGATTATGTCTGGGTATTACCCTGTAAATAAACTGATGGATGGTAAATAAGGGGGGACTACAGTGAAGACTGTGAATGAATTCGAAAACGTCTTGCAGATCATAAGCATTTCATGATTGTGTGTAAAGGTTTAAAATGACTCCAATGTATTGATGGAAAACATTTTGTTCTTTTCGTTTAAGGTGGGACCTGGCATAGTTTTTCTGACCTTCAAACATGCCTTCTTTGGAAGTGGTGTAATTCTACATTGCGTTACACCAGTGGAACCTCTTCTGCAGAAAGTTTCTCATAGTATTTATTACCAGAAGAATATGCTAACACTCGTACCCAAATTTATTCTGAGGGCAGAATGTATCCAGGTAAGTCACCACATAACCATGTGCTGGGGAGAGAGTCCTACCAATCTATATATTGTGCAGGCTTTGGCTTCTGTTCCCCCATTTAAACCTGCAGACACTCTTGTTTATAGGTTTCTGTGACTCGTAAACCATGTTGGTCAATAGGAGCTTTCATAATTGCCAGGCCCTGTCTAACAGGTCAAGGCCTTATTCGGAGACTACGGTCTCTGCCGTTTTATGAAATCTATATCGGCCTCAAAGGAAGAAACTGCTGTAATAATGAGGTACTCTTTTGCCCCGTCTCTCTAGTTGGTACTACAACACCTGGCAGGTTAAGTTCCTATTCCACCTTTTAGGAGGGACAACGAATCCAATGCCTGGGAATGTCGAATCAAAAAGGCATAATGCAATACTTTCCTTCAAACTGCTTAATGCTTCCACTGTTCTTTCCTGTTAAAATCCCCAAAACTGGGGCAACCTAGATACGTTTTAAGCACCTTTTCCACTAAATGCTGCCAAACGGTGTACAGTATGGCATTTAAAGGCCAAGAGTTGACGTTCTGCAGTTTAATGTTAACGAAAGTATGGTGGACTCGTTAGGAAGAGCTATTCGGAGATTTATTTGCATGTGCAAAAGTAATTGGATGGACGTTACCTTAAACGGCGATATCCAGGACAAAGTTATGGAATTGTCTTGAAGGCGCAACGTTATTTTCACCCATCACATCCTTTTGCATTATTTCGCAGGAGGCAACCCAGTACCAGTATTTGTCCGTACTGGATGAGGAAACGGGGGTGGATGGATTGAGGATGGAATGCAATCAAACTTTCTAGTGACTTTTTATTGAGGGGAAAAAACGAGTAAAAAAACGTGTTTATGATTTGTATCCGATGTAAAGGTTACCAATGAAGAGTTGCGACTTTACACATTCAGTAAACCTCTCAAAGTTGTTAAAATGTTAAGAAATTATGCTAAATTGGAAGATGGCCAGGTTTGGAATTTGAAACGCATTGTTGTGATTAACAAATGATTTAGCGTAACTTATTTTTGTACTCGGCTAAGTTAGTATGTAAGTTTGTATATTACTATATTTATTACACGTCTTTTTATGTATAATTCTTGGTTTATGTGAGCATTTTGATGTTTTTGTTTCTGTTGTGTTTTGTTCATTTGTTTCCTTTGTCTTGTGTGGTGTTTTAGTTGTATTTAGGTGGTTGTGTTTAGGAGGGAGATTGTAGTATATGTAATTTTCCTTTAAAATGGAATCTCAAAAAGGGTAGGCTGTACACTCGAGCTTGAGATTTCATGTTATTGACTGATGATGTATTAGATCTTTGTAGTGTGAGAAGGAAGAGAATCGTTATTGGAGGAGGGCGTATGCATCCTTGTACCCCGTTACTAATAAACTGCATTTGAAGAAGTATTTCCTCGTGTGGTCGTTAGTACACAGTTGTGTGGTATCGGACTATGGCTCATGCCTTTGTGGGTTCTATATTCTATTGTAAAAAGACAGTTAAAGCGGAGGAGTAAGGATTGTGGCTAGAGGCTGAAGTCCTTTTCCTGGAATAAAACCTTCATTTTCAAGAATAGAAGGAAAAGGTAAACAGAAACTGAACATAAGGGGAATACAGCAGATGGCTGACTGCCCAAAATTCATTGTGTTATCAAAGAACATTCTTTGGAGTGTTCGCACAGAGAGGACTAGAGCTTTGAGTGTAGGAACATACTGGGCTTCCTCAACTAGAAACTGAGTGTCTAGAGTTAGGCAGGCCATCTGGGTAGTTAGTTCACTAGCTATTGAAGTTCTTAGAATGCTGACAAGTGGCATTGTAAAGCGATATGCTGGGCTTCAGCACTCTGCAGAGTAAGTGGTCTCTACACCTCCCCCCCCCCACAGTAGGGAGACCCCCCTCACCCCCCCTCCCCCCCCCCCCACCATAAACACACACTGTTTCAGGTCTACGGGTCTCATCTCGACAGCTTGACCAAATCTCGGTATCTAAAAATAGGCATCCCACACAACTTCTAGAACTTTGTCCGCTGTCTGGGGAGTCACCTGGTGAAGGGACAGGGGTGGCTTTAGGTTCTTCAACTGGGTTGACGTTTAGGGATGCAACATCGTCTGTACTACCTATGGAAGAGTCTGCAACTTTCCGGATCAGGCCCTGGAAGGAAGCCACCTCGATCAGCGCAAACCTCTGACGTTCTTGTGCATGTTCTGCGATGGAAGTGCTGTTAATGGCTCCCAGCCCTCCCCGCCACCCCATGTTTCCCGTCCGGGTCATCAATGCTTTCTTTTTGCTTCATATCGCACCCATCTACTTCAATCTTCAGTCTGGGAGGAAGACCCCTGGTTTTCAGCCCAGTCGCAGGCATCTGCAGGGTCTGTGAAGAAGGTATGTTTTCTGTCCTGCCGTTATCTTGAGTTTAGTACAAGCAACAGGAGTATGACCCATAGACTAGGTTGAGATCTGGGTAAGGACGTGACGATTAACAACAATGTCTCAACCGGTGTTATTGAAAAAAACAATTTAACAAGTATGTACAAGACATTACTAGGAAAGGAAAGAGGGAGACTCGTAGTTTGTTGTAAAATGTGCACAAGGCATCCTGTATTAGAAATAAGGAAATGGAATTGCATAAACAATATAGAGCAGTTGTATCAGCACTGTAGGCAGAAATGCCGAGGCAACCCAAAATCTTGTGCACTAATGTGCTCGTGACACGCAAGGTGACGGCGCAAGTGACAAGTGCGAGAAAAGAGCGAACAGCGCAATGTGAAAAGGTGACAATTATGTAAAAGAATATATGGTTCATTAAGGTTATTCAGTCATAGATCATGTATTAGAAATCATTCGAGATGAACCATAGTTGACTGGGCGCCGCGAAATGCGCTGAAATGTCGACGGCGTTTCGATCCCAGTTATTTAGGATCATCTCCAGGACCGGGTTGCCGATTCGAGGGTGCGTGGCTGGTGCGCGAAGAGAACGACGTCACCAGTGGATGGAGTCCAGTCGGCACGGGAAACCAGTTCAGGGATGGGTAGAGCTGGAGCCGGTTGCGGGCAATCTGGAAACGCAATAGGTTCTGAGGGCCCAGCAGTCGTGATGGTAGATCTGCACTGGGTCCTGGGGACAGGGTCGGAGCCCCGATCCACTGTCAAAGAATGTGTGGGAGGAGTCGGTCCAGAGGGTCCGTTCGAACAGGAGGAGATGCTGTGGGTGGAAAAGGATCCGCAATCGGGAGTAAATCGTGTCGAGACAATACACCGGCATGCCGTACACGTCTGTGGCGGCCCCGCGTTGATCTCTGACAGCTTGAAGCTTACGGATTTACTCCTGATTGCGGATCCTTTCCACCCACAGAATCTCCTCCTGTTCGGACGGACCCTCCGGACCGACTCCTCCCCACATTCTTTGACAGTGGATCGGGGCTCTGACCCTGTCCCCAGGACCCAGTGCAGATCTACCGTTACGACTGCTGGGCCCTCTGAACCTATTGCGTTTCCGGATCGCCCTCAACCGGCTCCAGCTCTACCCATCCCTGAACTGGTTTCCCGTGCCGACCGGACTCCATCCACTGGTGACGTTGTTCTCTTCGCGCACCAGCCACGCACCCTCGAATCGGCAACCCGGTCCTGAAGATGATCCTAAATAACTAGGATCGAAACGCCGTCGACATTTCAGCGCATTTTGCAGCGCCCAGTCAACTATGGTTCATCTCGAATGATTTCTAATACATGATCTGACTGTGAATAACCTTAATGAACCATATATTCTTGTACATAATTGTCACCTTTTCACGTTGTGCCGTTCGCTGTTTTTCTCGCACTTGTCACTTGCGCCGTCACCTTGCGTGTCACGAGCACATTAGTGCACAAGATTTTGGGTTGCCTCGGCAATTTCTGCCTACAGTGCTGATGCAACTGCTCTATATTGTTTGTGCAATTCCATTTCCTTATTTCTAATAGATGATGCCTTGTGCACATTTTACAACAAGCTACGAGTCTCCCTTTTTCCTTTCCTAGTAATGTCTTGTACATACTTGTTAAATAGTTTTTTTCAATAACACCGGTTGAGACGTTGTTAATCGTTATCTTGAGTTTGGCAGGAAATAAGGAGTATTGTAGACCCATTTCTCTTTCTTTTTCTAGATGGGCTGAAGCATATGACACCTCAAACAGATGCCCATTGGTGCTGAACTGCAGGAGTGTAGTCTGGGAAGACTAGCAGTCCATGATTCTTGCATGACAACGTCTCTAATCCAGTATTCTAGGCAATCCACCATGCCTTAACCCTCTGCTCCTGCATTCATTCTGACCACTCGTATGTTGTTGCATCTAGAATGCCCTTCAGCATCCTCTGCCCTGCTGTCGAGGAAAGACTTCCTCAGTTTGGCGTTTCAGGTCAGGAAGTGCTTTCTCTGAATGTGACACGGTCTGTTACGTTTCTGTGGTCATATCGTAGCAGATTAATTTCTGTAGCTATGGCATTTGCCTGGCTCTGTAGCTGTTGGGCCCATCTGTTCCACATCAAATGTATACTACAACAGTGTTCCTGTTTTTCATTCTTCCCATTTTGCTCCAATCCATCGAATTCTGTGTCAAGCTGACACAATGTTGACTGGCACCAGTCCAGGGAAGCCCTCAATTACCTTGTGAGGGGTTGCAGGAGACATAAAACTGTAAGATACCGTTTGGGCAAGTGGGCCTATTTACCAACTAAGGTTTGATGAGGGAGTGCACCCACTGAAGGCAGCATGAGCAGCCCTGCAGTTCCTTGTGTTCCTCTTTATACAAGTATGGCCAACCAGCGATGTGGTGCCAGGTGCTCTGTTGTAAGGCTAGTCATCGGGTGTAGGATGGGGGGGGGGCCCCTCCATCTTTCACCACCAAAGCCATGAGGTTAAGCCCAGTGATTGTCTCTTCCAGGCTTGCAGTGGCCGGACCCATTGCCTCTGCTAACTGCTGATGCAGCATGGGATGTCCTAGCTGCCCGTCCCAGGTTCGGCCTGAGAAAAGGAAGTCACTGCAAGTGCAGACCAGTGACAGCTATCCTTTCACAAGGCAGTGGTGCCCCCTCCCTAGGGGACCTACATGGAGACCCATGGGGGTGGGCCTGAGGGCGATTGAGGCACCCTAAAAATTCCCTTGCCATTCCAAAACCCACACCCACCCTAAAGAATCCCTTACCACTCAAAAATCCACACCCATCCTTAACCCTAAAAAATCCCTTACCACCCAAAAACAGATGCCGACCCTAAACCCCAAAAAAATCCCTTACCGCCCAAAAGCCCACACCCACCCTAAACCCCCAAAAAAGTCCTTACCACTGACTCACAGACCTACTGAGACACTCCTGTACTCGCACACTCACTCTCAAAAGGTACAGGTTACAGTTGGGAAACACATTTTTTTTTTAAAACCCTTAGAAATTCCCTTAAAAAAAACCAAGGTTATAGGGACATTATAGTTGGGAAATAACATTAAAAGACCGTAGAAAGCCATTGAAATTCAGCACTTATAGTTACCTAAGCTAACTATAACTTACACCCCCGCAATGCGGTGCTTATGACCTCACATATTACATCACTTATGACATGGTCAGTGATATCACCGATGACCTCTCAAATGACATCATCCAGAGAACCACTCACACAACCGCTCACACTCCTATGCCACATCTCATATAACCACTCTAACACTCACTTACCTATTCACAGATTCATACAAGTACTCAAACAACCAATCACTCCTCCATAGAGCCAGTCACATGCACACCTACTCACTCATACTGCCACTCACACAGCCATTCACTCACCCATACAGCCCCTCCCCAACCAGTCGCTCACCCATACAGCCACACACTCACCCATACCGCCACTCACACCCAGTCACCCATACAGCCTCACACCACAGCCACTCACTCAACCATACAAGCATTCACACACCCTCACAACCACTTGCATGTCTATTCACACATCCATACAAGCACTCCCATATCCGCTTACTCTCCAATACAGCCACTCGCACACCAACTCACTTAACCAAACAGCCATCCACCTACCCATACACCCACATGCACACCCAGTCACTCACACAGCCATTCGGACACCCGCTCATTCATTCATACATAGTCACTCATACAGCCACTCACCCGTGCAGCCATTCATGCACCCGTGCAGCCATTCATGCACCCGCGCAGCCATTCACGCACCCACAGTGCTAGTCAGAAACCCACTCACCCATATAGCCACTCTCACACATACAGAGCCAGTCAGAAACCCACTCACCCATATAGCCACTCTCACCCACAGAGCTAGTCAGAAACCCACTCACCCATATAGCCACTCACACCCATAGAGCTAGTGAGAAACCCATACAGCCACTCACACCCACTTGCACACACCCATACAGCCACTCTCACACCCACTTGCACACACCCATACAGCCACTCTCACACACTCTCACACACACTTGCACACACACACCCATACAGCCACTCTCACACACACCCATACAGCCACTCTCACACACCCATACAGCCACTCTCTCACTCTCTCACACACCCATACAGCCACTCTCACACACACCCATACAGCCACTCTCACACACACTTGCACACACACCCATACAGCCACTCACACCCACTTGCGCCCACACACACCCACTTGCGCCCACACACACCCATACAGCCACTCACACCCACTTGCGCCCACACACACCCATACAGCCACTCACACCCACTTGCGCCCACACACACCCATACAGCCACTCACACCCACTTGCGCCCACACACACCCATACAGCCACTCACACCCACTTGCGCCCACACACCCATACAGCCACTCACACCCACTTGCGCCCACACACACCCATACAGCCACTCTCACACCCACTTGCGCCCACACACAGCCACTCTCACACCCACTTGCGCACACACACAGCCACTCTCACACCCACTTGCGCACACACACACCCATACAGCCACTCACACCCACTTGCACACACACCCATACAGCCACTCACACCCACTTGCACACACACCCATACAGCCACTCAGATGACATATGTTAGAAATAGTATCACTCGGTAGTACAACCAGTATACTAATTTAACTTTTGTAATAGGTTACTATATATGTTTAACACTCATAAACTTTTAGAAAACACTCACTCGATGTCATCAGTGAGGTCACTGACCATGTCATGAGTGATGTAATATGTGAGGTCATAAGCAGTGCATTGCATGGGCATAAGTTAGTTAGCTACGGTAACTATAACTGCTGAATTTCGCTGGTTTTGTACGAGTGAAATATGAGCCTAACTAGAACATCTCTGTAGCCTTTGTTCTTTTCAGTGAAAATATACATTACCTACTGGCGGTTGCCAGTAGGTAGTTATAGTTAGGACAGTGTTTCCATAGGAAAAGCGTTTTTTGAGTTGCCCATATCTTAAGTGCTGTTTGACGAATCTCCACGAAATTTTCCCCAAAGAGTGTAAAGGTGTGTCTTGTTGAGCATGGAAAGTTTCGGGCTGATCTTTCAAGCGAGGACCGAGGAAAAAGGGGGGCGGGGAGGTCAAAGTGTTTCCCATGTTAATTCCCGTATGAGTTTAGAACACAAATACAGCCCAAACTGCTGGATGGAACTGCACTAAATTTGGAAGAAAGGTAGATTTTGTTTCGCAGATCACGCTTTTTGTTATTTGGTGTAATTCCGTTCAGTAGGTTTAGGCTTAATGAAAGAAATCCAAATTTGGATTTCGATGGACGTGGATCCTTTGCGATGCCTACGCGGAGCTTCGCGAACCCACTCACTAGGAGCAGTGTTGATTGGCTGGCAGCAACCTGTGTAGAAGGTTGTGGCCGCCATTTTATAAAAGTAGGACACGGTCCCGGGGGATGGAACTAAAGCTGAAAAACTGCAGAACGGGTCAGGGTAAGTGTACTCTAAGCCCATGGTTGTATTGTAGAGGTGTTTCAGCGACCCCTTTTGAGTTTTAAAATGTCACCAACCGTTTTTTTCACGTGGTTGGAGTCGCAAACGCATCGCTGTGCTCGGCACGCCACCCCATCACCCGCCGTGTAGCATCAGTGTGTGTGTGTGTGTGTGTGTGTGTGTGTGTGTGTGTGTGTGTGTGTGTGTGTGTGTGTGTGTGTGTGTGTGTGTGTGTGTGTGTGTGTGTGTGTGTGTGTGTGTGTGTGTGTGTGTGTGTGTGTGTGTGTGTGTGTGTGTGTGTGTGTGTGTGTGTGTGTGTGTGTGTGTGTGTGTGTGTGTGTGTGTGTGTGTGTGTGTGTGTGTGTGTGTGTGTGTGTGTGGTAAGATATGCAAAATCTATACTTACTTTTGTGGTGATATTTTGGATTCAATATTCTGGTTTCAATATTCAGGACGCACACCGTGTGATTTTACATAAAGGAATACACGTTTTTTTTTTAAGGTACGTATTAACGCACACAACTTTCCACAAGCCAACTTTAAATCCTATCAGTTTGATGGGATTCAAAGTAGAGGAGTGTAAAGTAGGCTGACTCAAACTGTGTGTATTTTCCTAATGGTTACAGCTTTGTAAAAATGCAAAGCTTATGATTTATTATTATTATTATTTTTTTTAAAGGTGGCCTCTGCTCAGAGCCCTCCCGCACCTCTTACCTCGGGTTGTGGATATCCAGCCTCAATACTCAACATTTGTTTTGCTGGATGATGCCCTACCTGGGACATTCTGCATCAGGAAATCGCACCTGGATGGCCTGAAAGGACAATTTAGGAAATGACATCTGCTTCATAAAGTGTGGCGTTTCCTGGTTCTGCCTTACTTCATAAGTGAAGTTTTAAGTTAACTTGCCACTAGTTTAAATAACTTTACACAGAGCTTGGAGCATATCCATGATTTGCTACCACCAGCACTTATGACAGTCTGCCACATGGTGCTGTTTGTTTTAGTTAGACATGAGCATAACAACGGTTGTTTATTAATTAGACCATGTATGGCAATTGAAACTTTCTCTTGCCTGTGCATGGCTGTTAGCAGCACCTGCCACCATTCTTTTTTGATAACTGTGCTTTATCCAGTATTGGGGTATCTTTAATGGATTCACATGCTTGAATCATTCCCCGTCATCAAGATGGGAGTCCCACGGTACCAAAGTCAAGCAGTATGCAAAATTACCATTGGCTATAATCGCCACCAGGCCATGAATTTAGTAGCCTATCTATCGTCTTTTCAAAAAAAGGACCAAACTTCCTATACAACCAATCAGTAGCTAGCACCCTATAGAACATTCCCAAAAGAGGCTAAATCCCTCATTTTCACCTCTCGTCGTGTGTAAGGGAGTCTCCCTGAGCGCTGCTCAGTTTTTCGTCTTCAAACTACTACAGCTTTATATTTCTACTACCATGTCTGGAGGAAAAGGCCTGTTTTGCCCCTGCACGACCTATAGGAAGAAAAGGGTTCATGTGAGTGACCCACATAAGGACTGTATTTACTACCTCCATCCCCAGCATGAGGTACAACAGTGTAAAATGTCTCACTTTTTCCTCTAAAACCTTAAGGGATAGGGTGGCTTCAATTACAAAGTCTAACATGACCTCTTCTGATGAGCACAGAAAGGCCTCTCATAGGTCTCACAAAAGAGCCAGGTCCCATGAGGACGTTTCTGAAAGGGCCAGAAAACTTTTAAAAACCTCCAGGACTAAGGACTCTCATAAAAAGGAGAAACGCTCAAAAGTCTCCTCAGAGCCAGCCTTATCTGTACCAAGTACTCCTCACAAGGAGAAAGTTAGCTCTCAGGCCTCCTCTTCTAATATAGGGAAACATAAATCCTCTCAGAAGTCCCTGTCAACGACACCATCTCCATTGACATCGCAAGCACCGACAAGAACCAGCACTTCTATCTTGTCGTCGAGACCGTCTTCATCTATAACGTCGATATCAGAGCGTTGATGGCAGCTGTAGTCATCAATGGCAATTCAACCGTCCACGACGGCCTCGTCGTAATCACAGCCAACGAAGATTCCATCGACTAAGTCACTGTCGGCGGTGCATTTAGATACGGAATCAGTAATCCTGTTGACGAGAGCATCACCACTACCGCCGGTCCCATCTTTGACTGGTGCCTCATCGACGAGAGATCCATTGACGATGGATCAGTCAACTGTAGTTCCGAAGACAACACTAGTCAACAGAGGACAACACTGTCGACGAGCGTACACATCAAAGTGCACAAGATGTTTTTACGCAGAGAGATCACTTCACAAAGCAAGGTGTCTCTGTTACCACCAAGTCACCTACTGGATCTTCAGGACTCTGATGAGGAGGGGCCTTTTGGCACAGCACACAGCCCGTCTGAGCTTCATGACAAATATCAGGACGGAGATGAGGATTATGATGATGATGAAGAGCAGTATTATCACAAAACAAATTTTTTTGAGTTTTTTATATAGCGCAAACTAGACCCGAAAATATTAGGTATCAGAGCGCTTTACATAAGCACCAGCTTCGTTACAGATGGATACATTCATTACTGCCCTGCTCCCCAAAGACAATTTGAGCCTTATGGGTACTATCCTAGACCCCTAGGCAGGATACTGCACATCTACTGCCATCCTTAATTGAAGACCTACAGGCGATGCTGTCAGACTACAGAAATAGATTTTCTCAACCACAGAACGAACGTCAGTAACTCCACCAACGCAACGTTCTGACCCTCTGAATCCAAATGCACCACCTCCACCCACACCAAGGATAACTCTGCACCCCTCAGCGCCTTTACCTCCGAAAAAAATCCATCCTCCTCTGATGAAGCAGGCGAGATTCATGATCCTCCATTGCCTGCTAATGAGTGGGAGGATTTCCTAATCCCTACAGTCTCCACTTCCACATCATCCAGCTGACTCTTCAACTGGAAGATATTGGATGTGTCCACAATTTAATGCAGTGGCCACTAGACTTCACCTTCCTATGGTGTTGAATCAGTCAGACTGCTTATACGATTTTAAGGAGCAAACAAAATTGGTACGCTCCATTCCGATAATTGATTATATTTGATAGGAGGGGCTAACGCCAGCTTCCGTAACTGCTGTCCTGCCTCGAATTGACAAACTACAGAGCCCCGGAGGATTCCCTGGCATGCCTCACTGGGCATCCCTAGGCAGACTGTTATATCTCCAGTTGCACTGAGCCGATCCAGAAATCCGTCAACGCCAATTGCCGCGCCCCTCTGATAAAGAGATATAGCCCCTCGACAACAAAAAAGTGCCTCCTCCAAAATCTTCAAACCCTGGTTCAACGACAACCTAAACTCGGAACGCCGCAACCTAAGGGTAACGGAAAGATCCTGGAGCTCAGTGCCCTCCACTGAACATCTAATTCACCTTAGATCTGTCAGGAACACTTACAAAAGAAAAATCAAGAATGCAAAGGCTGACTTCTTCAGATCCCAACTCAATCAAGCCAGAAACCGCCCCAAGATACTGTTTGAAATTGTTAAAAAAACAATCGGGCAAGACACCCAATAGCTCTGACCTTGGCGACTGCCTTCCATCATGCAACGAATTGGCTGCCTTCTTCACTGAGAGAACAAAAAGCATCAGTCTCACCCTTGTAGCAAAGAGGACTCTTCTCCCAACCGGTGGCCTCCAACTCACCATGAGCGGCTCATTCCCTCCAGAGTTAGCACCAAGAACAACGCCTCTTGGAACTCCTTTACTCCCCTCAGCGAAAGACATATTTACAACACTGTGCTGGTAATCAACCCTTCTAGTCATTTCATGGACCCACTACCACAACCCATCTTCAAAGATATCAAGGAGACCATCCTCCCCCTATGGACAAAGATTGTCAACGCCTCGCTGTTACAAGGCACGATCCCAGACTGCCTAAAAGTAGTGCAGGTCTCCCACATCCTAAAAAAACCTAACGCAGACAGCTCTGACCTCAATAACTTCCGGCCTATCTCCACCATCCACACGCTAGCTGAACTGCTTGAAAAATGTGTGCAGACGCAACTTTGTGCACACATGGAGCATTTCCAACTTCTGGACCAACGTCAATCAGGATTTCGGAGAGGTCCTAGCACGTAATCTGCTCTCTCACATTATGGATGACATTTTAAAAATGCTAGACCAAAACGAATCATGCCTCCTGATTCTCTTTGACCTATCTTCGGCTTTTGACACTTAACCACGAAAATCTCTTATCCATCCTAGAACACACAATGGACTTTTCAGGACTGGTATTACAATGGTTTACTTCCATCCTCCACCATAGATCACAAAAAGCCAAGGTGAATTGATCCCTTTCCCAGCCCTCCTCAGTTATTATGGGGGTTCCACAGGGGTCTGCACTATCACAGATACTCTTCAATTTATTCCTGGTACCGCTGGCAAATGCTCTGAGCTCCGTGAACATTCCCTTCCATATGTATGCGGATGACACTCCACTTTATCTGAAAATCACCTTCCCTGAAGACTCCATCTCACTCAACTCTACCCTTATGAATATTCAAAACTGGCTAACTGATAACCGCCTCATGCTCAACACCTCAAACAGAATTCCTTCTCATTGCTCTGCCTAATCACACCCCCAAGATCGACCACTGGCAGAAATACCTTACGGCCTTCAACTGCACTCCCCACATTATTGATTCTGGGAAATCCCTCGGAATCACACTAGATGAGCACTTGAACATGCAGAATCATTTTAGCAATGTAAGCAAGGGTGCTAAACACCAGATGAACATATTAAGGAACCTCAAACCATTCCTTCCACAGGAGGACTTCAAGATGGCAGTACAAGCTCTAGTACTGCCTAGGTTAGACTATGGTAGCCCCACGCTCTGTGGACTTCCAAAATATAACTTGGCCCCACTAAGAGCCTCCATTAACCAGTTCCATGCGTCGGACGGCCCCCAGCCGTCCGACGTCACGGTGGGCGTGTGCGTCGGACGGCCAGGGGCCGTCCGATGTGCGCACGCGTGGAATTTGCCCGCACAGCGGGGGAATTCCAGCCGCGTTCAAAGGGTTAATGCCGCAGCTAGACTGATCACGGGTACAATAAGAAATCATCACATCTCCCCAGCCCTCAAATTCCTAAACTGGCTGCCATATGAAGCAAGAATACAGTTAAAGATAGCCTGCATGACCCACAAAGCCCTACATCTCAAGACTCCCATTTATCTGGCTCAAAAATTAGAATTATCTGGAGGTTGCAGACAGTCAAGAAGTGCAAACTCATTGCTCCTGAAACCACAGTTCTTCCACAAAACGAGAACGAGTCACAGATCCTTCTCAGGCACTGCCCCAAAGATTTGGAACTCTCTTCCACCGGAAGTCAGACTAATTTCCTCCACTGCTTCCTTCAAAAAGGAAGTAAGAGAAATCCTAATTACTAAGTTCTTGCCTTAAACGGCCCTGGCCCCAATGCTTGACAGCCCCCCGATTGACTACTAGATTGTTGTGCACCTTTGATTCGCAGCACTCGCCTGCTATGCTCATTTATCTATCCGTCCTACCCTAATTGTGATGCACTCCTATCTTGTTCGTTTTATGTATATTCAAGTTATGCTTGTCCTTCCCACCACAATACCCACCTATCCTAATTGTAAAGCGTTCTGATACCCGCCTGGGTCACGTTCGCGCTATATAAAACTTTCTAAATAAAATAAAGGAGGAAGCAGATTAGAAACTATTGGGAAACGCTTCCCCTCGATGTCTGCCATCTCAATTCGGGCTGCCAGTTCCCAGGCAGTTCTGGGTCTATATGATCGGCAGATGTGGTCCGATATGGCATCTATGTTGGATCTCATTCCGGGAGACAAACAACAAGAAGTAAGAAAAATCTTACAAGAAGGAGAGCAAGCAGCATTGGAAGTCATTGACTGTGGGATGGATATAGCTACAACTGGTTTTCAACAGCTAGCCAACGCAGCAGTTCTAAGACGCCAAGGATGGCTGAAAGCAACAACATTCAGACCGGAGGTTCAGACCAAAATCCTGGACAGGGCGTATGATGGAGAGTCGTTATTTGACAAACCTATTGATGAGGCTTTACTGACCATCTAAACTGATACTGCCAAATCTCTGGGCAAACTGCAGTATCTTAAACTGCCCTTTCAAGGTGCGCACGGTCGAGGCTTTTCAGGCTAGAAGGATGGATACCAGCGCACTCAGCAGTATCACGCCTACCAGTCCCAGTACAGACAGGGTACCAGCAGCCCTCTTATCAACCGTCAGCAACGGCTGGTTTCTCCAAATGGTGATCCCGAAGGAGAACAGTCTCAAGGCCGAGACACAGGTTGCAAACGATGACCTCACTCTGGTACCAGCTACGACCCTTTCCTGTTCCGTTGGTGCAAAAATATCCAGCCACATCCTTCAGTGGCGCAACTTAACATTGGACAAAAGGGTGCTGTACTAAGTTGCCTACGGCCACACCCTAGAATTTACTCAACGACCAGCCAACACCCCTCTCGTCTTTTCTCATTAAGAAAGGAGACCAACATTATGCTCCTAAAAGGGGCAATAGATGAAGTTCCTACACTGCAAAGGGGGAAGGGATTCTACTCCAGTTTCTTTCTCATACGCAAAAAATCAGGAGAGTGGAGACCTATATTAGCCCTCAGGAAACTCAACAAATTCCTCAAGAAACAGACATTCAGATGGTTACAATTTCGGATATCTTGACTCTCCTCAGCAGTGGAGATTTTATGACGTTCTAGATTTGGACAACGCTTACTTCCATTTCCCCATTCATCCCAAACATCGAAAATACCCAAGACTCACAGTAGCTGGTACCCATTTCCAATTCAAGGTCCCTTCCTTTGGATAAAAATCCGCCCCACAGATATTTCCCAAATGCCTCGTGCCAGTGGCAGCCACGCTGAGAAAGAAAGGTCATCAGGTATTCCCCTACTTTGACGTCTGGCTGCTATAGGACTGCCTATCACTATTTTGCAAATTAGGCCTTACTCTAAACCATCGCAAATCTTCTCTCCCCCCTACTCAAACACTAACGTTCCTGGGAGCCAATCTGGATACAGTTCAGAAAAAAGCCTTTGTGTCACAGGAGCGGCAAGATCGGTTGATTCATTTGGCACAGAACATATCAAAAAAATAGTGTTTCAGTGAGAACGTACACATTGCACCTAGGTATGCCTTCTTCGGCAATAAACCTAGTGCCTTTTGGCTTGGCTCAAAATGAGACCGCTACTGGAGGAACTTTAAGGGCAGTGGATTCAGGCAACAGGCTCCTTCGAGATGGAGATGTGAGAAGCATTGAATTGGTGGTGCCACGAGCCACACCTGTCGCAAGGCCTCACATTTCTCCCCGCCACCCCAGATTTCATAGTCCCGACGCACGCATCTATGGATGGGGAGGATATTTGCAAGACCTCCAAATCCAGGGCAAATGGTATTCTTCTCAAATGATGATGCATATAAACAGTCTGGAATTAAAAGCAATATTTCTAACCCTGCAAGCTTTCCTACCAATGATCAAAGGATCTACTGTGCTGGTTCGCACGGACAATATGACCAGCATGTATTACATCAACAAGCAGGGAGGAACAAAGTTCCCACAAGAAGCCCAAGGGCATTGGCTCACGGATCACTGCATATCCCTGAAAGCTGAACATGTCCCGGGTCTTCACAATACATTGGCAGACCCTCTCAGTAGTACAAACACCCAGTTGCCACGAGTGCGAGTTGGACCAGCATCAGCTGGACAAGATCTTCTCACCGTGGGGAAAACCAGCACTGGATCTCTTTGTGATGAACGACAACAGTAAATGCCGGTTGTATGCCAGCAGATTCCCTCTCCCAGGGTTGTGGGGGAATGCCCTTTCGATGCAATGGTCGGGGATATATGCATACGCTTTTCCCACCATCCCATTGATACCCAGGGTCCTCACCAAAATGGGGACAGAACGCTGTCGTCTTCTGCTGATTCACCCAGGCAACACTAGTTTTCAGAACTTTTCATCCCAGAGGCCAAACCCATTTGCCTCTCATCGACATCATCGCTGCTGGCCAGGAACAACGGTTGGATACGCCATCCGGAACCAGCATCTCTCCACTTACATGCCTAGCTCCTGAATGCTATGAGTTTCGGGACCTAGAAATGGCTCAAGAATGCAGTAACATTCTTTCTAAATCCAGGGCTGATCGCACCAACAAAACCT
The DNA here is from genome assembly GCA_963921515.1 of Calotriton arnoldi. Lineage (NCBI taxonomy): Eukaryota > Metazoa > Chordata > Amphibia > Caudata > Salamandridae > Calotriton > Calotriton arnoldi. The sequence goes on from CAWUFW010000386.1 coordinate 3,468,979, forward strand.
ACAAACTGAAATGGAAGAGATTCTGTATTTGGTGAACACAGAATAATTTGTATACTTTTCAAGCTTCGCCAGAGCAAATCTTACCATACCTGCTTGCTCTAGCCAATTCAGGCCTAGTTTTTGCATCTGTAAAGGTACACCTTGCTGCCATTTTCAGGTACAGACTCGCTTCTCATGCCTTGTCCCTCTGTTCTTCCAGCCTGGTAAAGCAGTTCCTACTTTTTCACATTCCCACCAGTAAGAGCCCTGCCTCCTGAATGGCATCTCAATGTGGTACTCTCTCAATTGATAAAGCAGCCTTTTGAACCAATCCATAGGGCTGAACTAAAATTTCTCACATGGGAAGTGGCTCTTCTCGCTCTCACACCCACCAGAATGGTTAGTGAGATACAGGCATTCACTACTAACGAACCGTTCTTACCCTTCACGGATGAATTTGTGCTTCTCAGAACTAATCCCAAATTTATACCAAAGGTTCCCACCCAGTATCACCTTAATGAACCGGTCATCCTGCGGACTTTCTTTCCCAATCAGACTATGCCAGCTCAGCAGGCGCTTTACACGTCAGACATCAAATGATGCCTCAAGTTTTACCTACAAAGAACTAAAGACCTCTGCAAAATTGACCAACTAATGGTGGCTTATGGTCAGGGCTGTCAAGGAGCGCCGGTGTCTAAACCAACTCTAGCCATATGGATTTCTGCTGCAATTCAATTTTGTCACATAAAGGCTGGCCAGCCTTTGTTAAGAAAGACGAAGGCACATTCTACAAGAACAGTCTCCACATCGTCTTCTCTCTTTGCTGCCGTTCTACTGGTAAGATATGCCACGCTGCAACGTGGAAGAACACCCACACGTTTACGCAGCACTACTGCTTGGAATTCGCGCAGGGCAGTGATGCAGCTGTTGGTCAGGCAGTGCTTCGACATTTGTTCCAATAAGGTGAGCCTCTTTAAATACTGGTGTTTAACTTGCATTACATATATAACTGACTGATTCTACTAGTTACTTGTACTAGTTATTGTTCATGCATTGTCTCCTCTGTCCTTCTTAATGATTTTTATGCTTACCTATGTTATGCATGTTAGAAAAGGGGGTCTCTTGTTGGCAGAGGTAGGTACCTTTGTCCAAACAGGGACCCTTGCTTCTAGTCAGGGTAAGAGGGGGGGGGGATACACACTCCGGGTAACCCCTGCTCACCCCCTTGGTACGAGCAGACCGGCTTATCCCCAAAGGCAATGTGTAAAGTATTTGTACCAACACTCACAGTAACACAGTGAAAACACCACAAAAGGACATCACACCAGTTTAGAAAAATAAAGTATCTTTATCTAAACTAAACCAGACCAAAACGACAAAAATCCAACATACACAGTTAAAAATATGACTTTCAAAAGGTTTCAAGAACTTGTACAATAGAAAACTATGGATGCATGACTTTTCACCAAAGTACCTGTAGATGCGTCAAAGTTCACAAGCCAAACGGCCGCAGCATCGGAAAACAGATGCGACACTCCGGAGACCATGGGGAGGCGATGCGACAGTCCCTCTGCACGCAGAGGAAGGGTTGCGTCGAATCCGGTCTGTACGGGGAGTGATTCGTTGATTCTTTGTGACTGTTCTGGTCCGCGGGTGATGCGTCGTAAGAACTTGCCGCACAGGTACGATGCGTGGAAATCCGGGATGCGACGGCGATCGATGCGGCAGCCTCGAGTGGCGCTGCGTCGGTCCTCTTCAGCCGCGATCCCTCAATGTGTCGATTCTTGCGACGGGCACTGCGGCGGTTTCCGCAGCGGCACGGCGATGCGTGGACATTCTTCTCGTGCCATGGAGATGCCTCGGGAAAACAGCCACAAGAAGAGCAATGCGTCGATTTTAGCAGTTCTTCACGTTTCTTCTTTCTTCCAGCTCCAAAACAGCAGCAACAACCTCCAGAGGCCCAAACCTGACACAGGCACCTCTTGGCAGGCTAGAACTCACAGCAGCAGAGTTCAGGGGAGCTGGGGTGACGTCTTTGTGTCCCCGAGACTTTAGAACAGGAGGCCAGCTCACTTCAGGCCCTTGGAGATCTCCTTCAAGCAGGGGACACAGCACACAGCAAAGTCCTTCTCCTTTCCTTGGCAGAAACCACAACTGCAGGCCAACCCGAGACACACAGCAAGGGCAGTACTTCTCCTCAGCCTCTCCAGCTCTTCTCCTTGGCAAAGGTTCCTCTTGAATTGCAGGAATGATCTAAAGTTCAGGGGTTTTAGGTCTAATACTTATACCCCAAAATGTCTTTGTTCTCTTTGTGCAAGGGGCTCTGAGCCCAGTTCAAACCAGTTCTGGGGGGCACTCTGCAAGTGCACAACAACATCCATTGTCGGTGTGAGCCTTGGCCCCAGACACACCACAATGGAAGGCAGGCACAGCCCTATTCAGGTACAGATGCTACTCCTCCCACCACTCCAAATGCAGATCAGGCCTATTCATCCTAGTGCTGACTCATCCAGACTCCTGGAGCCACTGCACCTCCCCAGCCCCTGTCACTCCAAAGCCAGACAGTCAATCCACAAACAGGCAGAGGCACACAAGATGGTTGAACAAGAAAATAGCCACTTTCTAAAAGTGGTATGTAATGAGGATCTCAACGGGGCGGACCGGAAGTGGGATGAGAGCGTGCCGAGTCCATCCCCACCGGAAGTGGTCAGCGGTCTAGTTGCGGATCAAGCCAGATGGGAGGCGCCAGTGACGAATGCGGAACAGAGACCCACAAATAGGACGAGAGGAGAAGAGACTGCGTGCGGCAGCATCAGAGGAGGAGAGCGGACGGAGAGTGCAGAGCGGAGCAAGGAGTCCGAGGAAGGCGGCATAGGAGGTGAACGGACGGAGTACGCGGAGTGTACCAGCGCGAAGGGGGACGGCTGAGGCACGGAGGAGCCAGCAAAGCAGAATCCAAAGAGTGTATTGTGTACCGCTACCATACCCGGCAGGCTAGAGGAGGGAGAAGACGCCCCGGGTCCCGACGCCACGGCCCTGGAGGCGGGTCGTGGCCTAAGGCGAGTACCTTTCAGGGGATCATTCTGGTGGGGAGGTCTGGGGAGGTAGGGCACACGGGTGTACCGAGAACATTCCCGACACCCACCTAACCCTTACCACACATTTCTATGGTGAAGGTAGCACAAACCTATAGAGCAAAAAGATCAGGAATTGACCCCGACCTATTTATTTTCTCTTCCCGGCCCTGCCCACCGGCTACAAGAGAGGGAGAGACCCGGAAGACCTGCCTGTGACGGACCAGGACCAGACCTCGGAAACAGAGGACCATTTACTTTTCTTCATTATTTTTTTGTTTCGTGCCATCTTTCTACTTGGACCATTTGAGTGACTTTAAGACATTCCTGTACATCCTCACTACTACAAGTGTAGCAATAAATCTTTGATCCACCACGTCACTTCGTCTTGTGCTTCCCTCATACCCTCTGGCAGCACACCCGGCCACAAAGTGGTGTCAGAAGTGGGATCTCCTGCACAAGGTGTCGAACCATGACACAACCCGCGTCTCTCGAAAGCATCATCAACCAGCTAGCGGAATGGCAAAGGCACCTGCAGCTGGTTTTGGAACAGCAGGTCCAAACTGCTACGCAAGACATGGAAACACTACAAGGTGCCTTGAGGGATCAAGCCGCCCTGCTTACCACGAACCAGCAGGTCCAGGACACTGCTATATTGCGACTTACGGATGCAATAGTGAGCACTAGAGTGCGCCCCAATGTTCCTGGGTCCGTTCTCCAAAAGTTTCAGGAGGGCGAGGACCCCGATTTATTTCTTCATTAATTTCGAGAGGGTTGCCACTACCGCTGCATGGCCCCAAGAAAGGTGGAGCCAATATATTGCCCCTCTCTTGTCTGGAGAACTTCAAGCAGCCTATCAGGCAGCCAACCCTGCTGGTACAACCACCTACGAGGAGGTGAAACGGACCATACTCTAACGATTAGGATGTGACCAGGAATACTACAGAACCAAATTCCGGAAAGAAAAATGGGTCGCTGGTGACAACCCGTTTGCCCTATACTACAGGATCAGAGATCTGGGACATCGTTGGTTGACACCCCAGGTGTCTACAATGGAAGAAGCGACAGAAAAAGTAATCATGGAACAATATCTGGATGCTCTGCCAGCGACTACCCGTTCATGGGTGAAACAACACCCTAACTTGACCTCTACTACCGCAGTGGAGCTAGCATGTGCTTTCCACAGATCACCTGAGTTTAAGGCGGGTATATCACGGACCCCTTTTGTGTCTCCCAGAAACACACCCAGACCTGAATCAAAAACCCAGGCGACTCCCCGTGCCCTTTCCAAACCCTTCCAGCCCACCCCTGACCCCAGCGGACAAGGGCCGCAATGTTATCACTGTGGTGAGTGGGGCCATATAGCCCGACATTGTCCTCACCGGGCCCCTACAGCCGAGCCTATGGAGGTGGGATACTCTAGGGGGTGGATAATGGTAACCGGAAAAGGCTCCCAACAATACAGGAAGGATATCCTCTTGAACGGAAAAAAACAACAGGCTCTCCTAGATACCGGGTGTCATGTGACAGTAGTAGACCGAGCCCTGATACCCCAACCACAGATAAAAGAACGAACGTGTACACGTTACCTGTGTACATGGAGACACCAAAACTTATCCCGTAGCAGAAGTCCTTCTGGAGGTATCTAGTGACCCACAAGTACGTAGGGTAGGGGTCATACCCTCCCTACCTGAAGCAGTAATCATAGGCACCGACCACCCCAGGTTCGAGCAGTATCTGGACGAGACGACAAGGGGAGACATGGCTTGGTTGTATGAGGCCCCTTTTAACGACAGTGACCTGGACGGGACAGTAGGAAAGGACCGGAAGAGCAAGAACGAAAGAAGAGAGAAGAAGCAATACCTACAGACACCCTGCCATGCTTTTCCTCTCTCCAACACAGATCCCGTTGAACCAGCCCCAGTTAGCTTCCGGTCAGCCCAGAGGGACGACAACACACTTATCCATGCCTGGGAGCACGTACAAGAGCCAGAGCCCGATCAGGTAGGGCCCTATTTCTTTGTAAAAGGGGGATTACTGTATAGATCGGTGAAAGGGGGACACACCCCAAAACAGTTACTGGTACCCCTTTCCTTCTGTACTCACGTGTTGCACCTAGCCCACAACCAAACTGGGGGGGCGGACATTATGGGAAGGAGAATACGCTACAATATCTTCTGGATAGATTCTACTGGCCAGGGGTGTATGGGGATGTAGCGAAGCATTGTGCGGCCTGTGTGAGGTGCCAATATACGAACCCCGAAGGGATAAAAAAGGCCCCCCTATGTCCCTTGCCTATTATTGATGTTCCATTTAAAAGGGTTGGTATGGATCTGGTGGGTCCGCTGCCACCCTCGGCCAGAGGACATAAGTATATCCTGGTCATTGTGGACTATGCGAGTAGATATCCGGAGGCGTTTCCCTTGTCTACAATGACCACCCCTACCATAGCCAGGGCCATGGTATCCTTATTCTCCCGCGTGGGATTTCCAGCAGAGATTCTTACCGATCAAGGAACCCCTTTCATGTCCCAAGTTTGTGAAATTTTGGGTATTCGTCAAATCCGTACTTCGGTCTACCATCCCCAAACAGATGGCCTTGTGGAGCGTTACAATAAAACCATCAAGCACATGCTACGCAAGGTCATCTCCGAAACTGGGAGGGATTGGGACCAGAAGCTGCCCCTAATCCTCTTTGCTATAAGAACGCACGAGCAAAGATAAACAGGCTATTCCCCGTTCGAAATACTGTTTGGGAGAAAACCCCGAACTCTCTTAGATATGGCAGCGGAACAATGGGAAGGTGAGGATGAGGAGGGACAGCACCTGACTAAGTACGCGGCTGATTTGAAGTCAGCAGTCACTAGGATTTGGGGTCTAGTGCATGAGAACATGGAAAAAGCTCAAAGCTCTCAAAAACAGTATTCTGATCGGAACAGCCTGTTGAGAGAGTTCAGACCAGGAGAAAAGGTACTCCTTTTACTCCCGTCCTCAGACACAAAGTTATTGACAAAATGGCAAGGACCCTATATCATCGAAAAAAAGGTAACTTCCGTTACTTATAGCGTCCTACAACCACAGCGGCCTGGGGGCAAACAGATTTACCATGTAAACCTTTTAAAGAAATGGAATGACTCTGCAGCGCCTGATGGAACAGGAGGGTCAGTACTATATGTAAGCACCGAAAGACCCCTTGAGATCTCTACCATAAATAGTCAGGAAACCCCGAATGAGAAACCCCCACAGGAGACATATTGTCCCCAGAGCAACAGCCTCAATTACAGCCTATGCTGGAGCACTTTCCCGGTCTTTTTTCCTCCACACCAGGGTTGACCTCGATGGTTCAACACGACATCATACCCTTGGCCCCAACCATCATAAAGCAGAGACCATATCTCATCCCTGCAGCCCGTAGAGAAGGAAGTAACAGCTATGCTACACTCACATATCATAGAACTGTCTACAAGCAATTGGTGTTCCCCAATCGTGATAGTACCAAAACCGGACGGAAGTCTTCGTTTTTGTATCGACTTCCGTCAGGTGAACAACATCACCAAATTCGATTCTTATCCGATGCCACGGATTGATGAACTAATCGAGCGATTGGGGAAACGCCAAATACATGTCAACCCTGGACTTACCAAAGGTTATTGGCAAATACCCCTAAAGCCAGAGAAAAAACCGCCTTTGCAACTCCCTCCGGACTTTATCAGTTTAAAGTGCTCCCTTTCGGCCTCCATGGGGCACCGGCGACATTCCAGCGGTTAATGGACAGTTTATTGAAGCCCATACAGAATACGCTGCCGCCTATTTAGATGACATAGTCTTTTTTAGCCCAAGCTGGATAGAACATCTCAAACATCTGGCTGCTGTGTTTTCAGCCATCCAAGCCGCCGGTCTCAAGATAAACCCAAAGAAATCCCTATTGGTCACTGACTCCATACAGTATCTCGGATATACGATCCAGAGGGGGCTCATCAAACCTCAAATGAGCAAAATCGAGGCCATCCAAACACTCCCTACTACCAAAACCAAACGAGACCTACGCTCCTTCCTAGGGTTCATTGGCTACTATAGACGGTTTATCCCTAATTTTTCTTCTTTAGCCAGTCCCCTAACCAACCTCCTCACTAAAACCCACCCATCCCGAATAACTGCCTGGAGTGCCTCCCATGAGAATAGTTTTCGGGACTTAAAGAATGCCATTTGCACAGCACCAGTATTACATTGTCCTGAGTTCCACAAACAGTTTGTTTTACGAACCGATGCCTCGGGACTAGGTCTGGGTGCCGTGCTATATCAGCCTGACTCACATGGTGATCTTAAACCTCTTCTGTATATTAGCCGGAAACTTTTTCCCCGGGCGGTGTCATACTCCACTATCGAAAAAGTGTTTAGCCATCAAGTGGGCGATTGAGGCTCTTCCATATTATCTGCTAGGACGACCATTCACCGTACTCGCTGATCATGCCCCGCTCACCTGGCTTGTGAAAAACAGACTCCAACCCACGTATACTAAGATGGTTTCTGGCACTGCAACCTTTTTCATTTCAGACCCTGCATGTCCCTGGCACCCGACAAATCTGTGCTGACTATTTGTCCAGGAATCCCTCCACTGAATGGCCCCACCATCCATTCCTGAGGGGGGAGATGTGTAATGAGGATCTCAACGGGGCAGACCGGAAGTGGGATGAGCGTGCCGAGTCCATCCCCACCGGAAGTGGTCAGCGGTCTAGTTGCGGATCAAGCCAGACAGGAGGCGCCAGTGACTAATGCGGAACAGAGACCCACAAATAGGACGAGAGGAGAAGAGACGGCGTGCGGCAGCATCGGAGGAGGAGAGCGGACGGAGAGTGCAGAGCGGAGCAAGGAGTCAGAGGAAGGTGGCATAGGAGGTGAACGGACGGAGTACGCGGAGTGTACCAGCGAGAAGGGGGACGGTGGAGGCACGGAGGAGCCAGCAAAGCAGAATCCAAAGAGTGTATTGTGTACCGCTACCATACCCGGCAGGCTAGAGGAGGGAGAAGACCCCCCGGGTCCCGACGCCACGGCCCTGGAGATGGGTCGTGGCCTAAGGCGAGTACCTTTCAGGGGATCATTCTGGTGGGGAGGTAGGGCACACGGGTGTACCGAGAACATTCCCGACACCCACCTAACCCTTACCACACATTTCTATGGTGACGGTAGCACAAACCTATAGAGCAACAAGATCAGGAATTGACCCCGACCTATTTATTTTCTCTTCCCGGCCCTGCCCACCGGCTACAAGAGAGAGAGAGACCCGGAAGACCTGCCTGTGACGTACCAGGACCAGACCTCGGAAACAGAGGACCATTTACTTTTCTTTTCATTATTTTTTGTTTCGTGCCATCTTTCTACTTGGACCATTTGAGTGACTTTAAGACATTCCTGTACATCCTCACTACTACAAGTGTAGCAATAAATCTTTGATCCACCACGTCACTTCGTCTTGTGCTTCCCTCATACCCTCCGGCAGCACACCAGGCCACATGGTATTTTCAAACACACAATTTAAAAACCATCTTTACTAAAAGATCTGTTATTAAATCCTGAGTTCAGGGATACCAAACTCCATTTTTCTATCTTATCCCTATGGGAAGATATGCTTGTAAAATGTTACAAAGCATTCCCCATTCTGTCCTATGGAGCAAGATAGCCTTTCAATAGTGAAAAACGAAATTGGCAGTATTTCACTATCAGGACATGTTACACACACCAGTACATGTCCTACCTTTCACATACACTGCAGCCTGCCCAGGGGGGTACCTTGGGCCTACCATAGGGGTGTCCAATGTGTAAGGGAAGGGTAGGGCCTGGCAAGTGGGTGCACTTGCCAAGTCTATATGGCAGTTAACAAACTGCCCACGGGCACCACGGTGGCAGGCCTGAGACATCTTTTCAGGGCTACTCATGTGGGTGGCACAATCGGTGCTGCAGGCCCACTAGTAGCATTTGATTTACCAGCCCTGGCACACTCAGTGCACTTTACTAGGGACCTACTGGTAAATCAAATACCCCAATCATGGATAACCAATCACAATAACAATTTACACAGAGCATATGCACTTTAGCACTGATCAGCAGTGGTAAAGTGCCCAGAGTCCTATAGCCAACAAACACAGGTCAGGAAAAAATAGGAGGAAGAAACAAAGTTTGGGGATAACCCTGCAAAAAGGGCCATTTCCAACACATGTAGTTATACATTTTATATACACGTATAATTCTGTTTTATTCTGAAATGCATTTTTCAGCAAATGTATATAATTTCTACCCACCGTCTGCTAAGGATGGATACATCTCTAGGACTCTGCTTGCTATTCTGATTCAAGCTTGGGAATCTATGAAAGGTACCCCAGTAGTGAATACGAAAATAAGTTACTTACCTGTAACTGTAGTTATCCAGTATTGGTATCTTTCATAGATTCACATGCAACCCACTCTCCTCCCCCAAGAGGCTCCCCTTCTAGATAGGAAATGCCTATCCACACTTGTGCTGGAAAATCCTGAGGGATTCAGCCTCTCTTGGGAATGTTCTAGAGGGTGCTAGCTACTTATTGGTTGTATATTAAGTTTGGTCCTTTTTTTAAAATGGAGATAGGCTACTAAATTCATGGCCTAGTGTCCATTAAGCCTATGGTAATTTTGCATACTGCTTCACTACGGTACCGTGGGACTCCCATCGCGACGATGAGGAATAATTCAAGCATGGGAATCTATGAAAGATACCAATACTGGATAACTGCAGTTAAAGGAAAGTAACTTATTTTCTTTTGCTCTATCCCTGCAGGTTGTGGTCAATACTTGCTGAAAATTCTGGAATCTGTGAGGATCCATAAAATGAGTACCACCCAGCATTCTCTCACTTTTCCCAATAAAAATGCTACCCCAAGTATTCACTAAGTATCATGCCTTTAGTACATTAATCACATATGACCTCATAACATCGTTAGTTGCCATAAATTAGATGGAAATAACACAGAATTTCAAAGGTGTCAATAAATGTCATAAAGCTGATTTTATACTAGACAAATCCTAATTTACAACATATAAAGATCAGAAAATGTTAGTCGATGTTCTGTGGAGATGTCTAGAGTGGTCCGTTATAATACAAATGCTTTCTTCCTCAAATGCCCTGATTATGGTTTCCACAATATTTAGTTCAAGGTGAATGAATCCTTAGCCTGTTGACCATGGCAGGGTTATCTAGATATTAAACCATTTTTTGAAAGAAGGCTGGTCGCGCTACTGCTAATTGGGGTTTCTGAAGCCGTCTGCATCAGGCATATTAACCTAACAAACGATCTTACTCCTGCAAACAAAATAAATATCACTAGAGCAGATACATTATCTCACCAAGATATATTTTACAGCAGGCCAGTGTCGGCTGTAGCAGTGTCAGTCAAATGTAAACTGTACCTGACTTGTGATGACTATGCCCTAGCACAAATAAGCTAATCAAAGCACTGAGATTTTGGAATCTGGGGTTTCCTGATTGGACATTGCTTCTGAATGGCTGGTAGGTTTAGGTAAGGACTATCACTTCTGTATCGGGAATAGGAAAAGTCCTGAAAGTTGCTGGCTTAAGAACAACAAGACTCCATGTCCTGTACAGTTGTGTAAAATTTTCACCCAGCAAATTCTTGTTTAACACACCATATGTGAAAGGTGAGAAGGGAGTTCAGCTAGGACTGTGAGCTAGTGCTGGTACCACATGTCACATCAGCTCCTCACACACAACACCGTGGTGTCCCTTTGGGTCCATCATATCCCTGCTATTATTCAGCATCTACATAATCCCTTTACCAAACCTGATTAAATCATTTAACCTCAACTACTACAACTATGCAATGACACAACACCCAAATCATTTTTAAAAAATGGATCACCTGGAAGGCCTCTACAATTTAAAACCTGATGACCGCCTTCAGTCATCAACACATGGATGATAAATACCCATCTAAAGCTCAATACCGCAAAGACAGAGATTATGACCTGCAGCCAATGACAAAAATACCAGCATACCACCACATGGTCTAAGGAAATTGAAGCCCTTCCAACATTATCAAGAGTTGTTGGAAACCTATAGTTAACCATGGATTCAGACCTGTATTTGATACAATGTTAATATCGTCAGAGTGCCTTCTACAAAATAAACACTACGCTGAGTCCTCCCATACCTTGGGTACCAGCAGAAACTGCAAGCCATTCTCACACTTGTAATCTCTAACCTTGACCGCCAACAGCCTATACCTCGACGCACTTGCATTCATCATACGTAAATACTCATCCAAAATTCTGCGAAAAGACTTCTCCACCTTTTATCCAAGAGAATACATTACTTGCAATCACTCCACTGGCTACCTGGAGCAAAAAGGGATATATGCAAGGCACTTTACATTGTCCACAGAGCCTTCAAGGCAAAGGACCGCAATATCTGCATACTGAATTCAAGCAATATAAACAATACAGGACCCTGCCCTCCAGGCTTGCACCACTTATCATACTACCTTAACATAAGAAATCCATAAGAGGCACTGCTATCTCAGCACAAGCCAACAAGTTCTTGAAATCGCTGCGACCAGCATTAGAAGCATATGCACTGCATGAAGACACTTAACGTGACTATTTCCACAACTACTACACCACCACACATTCCGGCACCAGAACCTGGAAAGACAGTTGCACTCTCGTTCAATTTTCAGCTTACAATCCATAAAGTGGAAATAACCGAACCAGCAAATTACTTTCAGTAGGCAGGTAAGTTAATAATGACTGACCTATAGTTTGCCTGAGTGTTATATAGTTATTTAATTTCATGTCTAAAATGTCTGGCACCCACAAGACCGGTTTCACCCCAGATGGGGCTCATCTGCCAGGTAAAGCTTGGTTCCTGTTCAGAAAGGGCCTGGCAGTTTGGTCTGGTCTGTTCCACTGGCGAAGGGTCAAGACTCATTTGCATATGGCTGGGTCTATATTGAGGTAGAATGGTGTGCAAGATAATGGTGGACTAGTATTCGGCCCACAGTGATTACCAGTGGATCAGGATTATTCAAGCGTTCCACCCATCGTTTTTTTGTATACTTTAGCATGTTGCTTCAAGTGGGACAGGTATGCCCAGATGTGGGTCCCGTGCACACAGTCACTTAAACCAAGCTATATCTGTCTGATGAGTCTTAAATGGGGGAGAAGCCAGCCCTGTGTTGCTTGTGTTCGGGTTAAAGAGGGACCTGGCCTGCCAGTTCGGGCTGGACTGTTATCATTGGACCAGGGTTAAGACTGAACTGATTTGCATATGGCTGGGTCCAAACTGAGTTGTCATGGTGTGCAAAATAATAATGATGGACTGAGATGCAGCCCAAGTGATTACCTGTGGTTGAGATCAAGTCGAGCATTCCACCCATCACGTTTTTTGTGTACTTTAGTGTGCATTTTTTTTGGAGGCACTCCACATGGAGTGTGGCAGCTTCCCAGACTTTGGTTGCTAGTGTTTCCTTCTATTAGCTCAGCTATACATGGCTCCTCGTCAGCCATGGCAATGTAGGTATGTCGAGGTCTCCCGAACTTCAGGATTGATGACCACCTGTGCTTCAGGATACAGCAGTTGAACTTTCTTGAACTACTGTTTGGGCTTCTCCTTTACATCACTGGTCGGGCTGAGCTGGTAATGGGAAGTCCTTGTATGCTGCCTTTTTGAGTGCCATGTGCCATGTTAGTATCTGCTTCTTGGTGTTTGCTTCTGCTCTTCCTTGACATTTTTTCGGGTTGAAGGTTTGGTTTTATCTTGTGTAGATCCCCCAATAAATACATGAATGGAAGTGGGGGGGTAACATCAAACATTACTAATCTGCATTACATGTCCTTCTCTTCCTCAAATCAGTTGTCGGGATGTGTGGGGAGGGGGCTGGTGGAGGGGGAGGGGGGCTGGTGGAGGTGGTCCATTGTGCTTGACAGTTTACAGGATGTGTCTAGGAGATTCCTCCCTCTTATATGCCTTCCGTAAGTGGAGGGATCTAGCAAGGGAGGCCATCCAAGCAAGAAATCCATCTAGAGAAAACCAACGCCAGGAGTTCCATAGGACCAGCAGGAGGCAGAATTCTTCATATGTACATGAATGTAGCTGGCAAGAGGAAATGTTCTGTAACTGACATTATCAAATGTAATATTGTCACTAACTGAAATCTAATAACATTTTTCAGCTTTGTTTAAACCTAGAAACACAAATATAACCCTTCTAAATGGCAAATTGCCGCATCACTTGAAACAATCACAGGCTTCCCAGTGATCCAGCGTTTCAGGAACAGAAATTTCCTGAAGACAAGGCCCAATTTTCATTACCCAACAAGTCCCTTCACGCTGGGTTAGTGTAATTCAAGAAAACTATACCAAACTTACCAATCTCTAATGTACTCTCATCTCTAATATACCAAAATTGGCGATGCAATCTTTATATAGTTGATTACATTTGGCAAATCAATACTCTTGAATAAATCGCTCCTAATAAAGACACTCGTTTGTAAATTTAAAATGTTTATCTAAATAATGTGAAATAATGCTCTTTAGTAACAACATACAGCATGAATCATAGGTCGTCACACGGAGAACAATATCTGAAGAGAAAATGACAAATTCATATCGATGACAATGCATAAAGGAGTGGATAGGCGAAGAGACAAAAGATTCAGGGACAAAATACACTTGCAAATAATTATGCACATTCAGATTTCAGTCTATACTAACCCAAATAAGAATAGGAAATCTACTCTCTGGCCAAGAGAGCAGCAAGGCCCTTCAAGAAGATTTGAAGAGGCAAAGACTAAGTCAGGAATCAGTAGACAGGAAACAGAACAGCATAACCGACGACAGCGACTATCTCCCAACAGTCTCACGAGTCAGTCTCTTAACCCCTCCCACCAGACACCTCAATTATACCCTAAAACCCAAATGTCCAACCCACACATGTATCTAGCTAAAGGTTTTCTTCACATTTGATTGGTTAAGGAAGGGGGTGTATAGTCACACCACTCTCGGCATGTCCACCTTACTAATTGTCTCATTGTTTTGTTTAATCAATGACATAAACTTCCACCCCAGGAAATACAAATTCGAGCCTCTGTCATTCTTCTCTTCCTCTGCTCCGGCAATGTTGCAAACTTTGTATATCTTTTTCTCGCTGAGCGCCTCTCCGCAGAGGAAGCTTCCCTCTGTTTGTCGCATTTTCATACAAATCTTGGCAGGCACTCAGGATTCCAAAGGACAGAATAATGTTCCACCTCCTTATTCCCTCTCGATTTTTCATCTCTTAAACGTTTTTATTTTCTGGTGACTCCTTGACCCATTATTTGCCATGCAGAATAGAAAACCATACTTCTATAAGACAAACACAGGCATTATTAATCACTTAATGTTTTTTCTCTACGCACCAACCCAATGCTGCATTTGTCCCTGCGCAGCCCATATAATTATTACCTATTTTCTAGCAGACGTTAATAACGTGCATAAAAGCAGCATTAGTCCTTTTTATTTTCGTTAGTCAAAAAGCATTTGCGGCCTACTATTATTACTTTAGTACCCGCTTGCGCAGTAGCATTTTCCCTCATGTTAGGCCTTTTCCGCATAATTTTCACTGCACACGGTTAGTAAATGTTACTAAGGGTTCAATCCGAGCAGGTTTTATTTTTCGCGAAAACCCTGCTCCATCACCAGCACTCCTACAAACTCAAATGTTAAGTGCTATCCAAAGAAAATACTAATTGGAAGTCTTTTTTAAAAAAAATTTTTTAATTTATTTTCAAGGCACCACCACTAGAATGCCTAACGATTAATCTACTTACATGTTAATGCATAGGCCAATAAAAACAATTTCCCTTTGGTTTTCTCATTGTGGGCTGTATGGTGTGGACTACGTACTGCACTAAAAGATGCTTAGTGATCGCTAGAAAATTTAAGAAATAAAAAGTGAAAATAGAGAACAAAGTTAATTCAGAAGTTCTCCAGTGTGTGCATGAATTAAACTGTTTTTCTCTTTCTTGCAGTTTGAACGCGATGTAATGATTTGGAATAACAAGAAGTATGTTTCAAAACCTTTGTTGGTGAAAGAAGATTCTGCTATACAGAGGCACAGGCGCTGGTATTCTCAGTTTTATAGTGAGAATAGTCCAAAACTTTATTTTCAACGTGAAGGGATGGAGTGGTGAAGGAATATGGAAGTACGTTTCTCCAAAAAATGCCAAAGTGCGTGACTGGACTGCTTCTTCCGCAGAACTACAGTATGATTATTCTCTCAGATGGGGTTCTTTGTCACCGGGGAGAAAAGTGTACTGATTGTCAACTTTGGCAGCTACAAATGGCAACAAACTGCTTCCTACACAAAAGGATTGAACGTGCTTGTGTTTATCATGAACAGCTGTCCTCAAGACTGATTACGTTCAAAAGAGGCTTTGCTTTTTTTTCAAGGCCCTCTAGCGTTAAACATAGTCTTTACTATATTTACAGTACGAGGTTAAAACACCAAACTGTTTAATAGAGAGCCATTTTATAACCTACTAGGAATTACGTATGTTGATGTATCCTTTAATTTGCATTTCACTTCAACCGCACATATCGGGTGAGGGAAAATATAGCCTTTGCTGTATGTGTGTGATGCTGCGAACAGTAAATGTAGTAAAATGGCGTGCGTGCATTTTTCTTTTTAAAGATTTGTACCTGCACTTAAGAGCAGAATGTGTACTTTTTCTGTAAGTCCCATTTGGTCACTGAAAAATCTCAGATGATGATTACTAGTGTGGTAATCTCGCATGGCCAGAGACTTCACACTCCATCGATCCATTTCTAAGAATCTTTTTTGTTGATTCGCTTCTCCTGTGATCGGTGCCCTAATTACTAGTAATGAAGGTCGTAAAGTAACAGTGAAGAATGTGTAAGGTTGTCACCTTATGTTTCCCCAAGCCCCCCGCCCCCCTTATCTATACTTTTTATTTCTTTTTTTGGGAGCACTTTTCTCGTTTGGTTGGATTCAGTATGCTGAGGACACACTTTGTGTTGACTAATTTGCGCCACCAAGACAATATTTCTCCCAAACAACACACTGCTACATCAGATTCTGGCTTTCAAATTCATTGTTTCTTTGGAGGGCTACTTCTCTTTGGCCTGGACTTATGACGACATATGTTTTGTAGTGCATTGAACTCCCATAAGTAAGTGTGCATTATGTATTTGTATTTCACGCAATCACTATTGCAGTATCTGGGTTTTGGTTCAATGTCTGTTCGTCAGAACTCCGCGGATTTGCTGGTTTGTCTTTAATCCCCAGACACGCTGTGTATCTTTAGTAGGATGTTGTTAAAGGACAGTGGAATGGACACGCGGTTTTCTCATTTCGCTCTTAGAAATGGAAAGAACCAGTTGCTATATCTTTGTCGCTGCTGCTAATTGTTGTTCTAGACTGATGGGCTTCTTGACCTCAGAAATGGAACTGCCGATTTTGAGAAACCAGTCAAAAGCAACACGGATGTTCGTCATCTAAGTAGCATAGGAAATGGAAGTTTCGAATTTCCAAAGGTCTCACTTGCAGACTCTCCTGCCTTTGAACCAGGTTATCAAATATTCCATTGTATGTTTCTGCAATTGTGGAAAACCCTGAGATGTAAACCTTTAACTGTTAAGACACTTGCTCTGTTTTCTCGTGTTGGCAAGATAGATGGCTGCTAATTGATCATACTTGATATGGATTTGTCAAATTAAACTTGCTTATTTCCCTAGTAGTCCAAGTGTTTGTTTCTGCAATTTGCTTATGCGCCCCCATGAGCAGTACACTCCTAACTTGCTTGACCAGGTATGTCATTTGGTTAAACTTCTCTGTGTTGCCAGCCCTTTACTAAGCCTTCTCCCAGGTTCCGCATTAAAGTCTACACTTGGCCTTCACTCCATCTTATTATACCAACTCTTCAGTAGAATCTCTTCCTGTAATAGCTCATACGAGGGAAACTCTTGAGCTGTGCAACTTGAATTTTGGCATCAAAATACCTGTACCCTAAAAAAAAAAAACTTAAAAAGATTGACAACTAAAACTTAAAATGTCCACTCTTCCTTACCCTAAACAATCCGTAATCTCATATCTGACCGGCATCAACGTTTCTTTTAAGAGCTGGAAGATGGCAGATTTATCTTCTTGTGGAAGAGGACCAAATGCCAGGTTCAATTACCTAAAAATTAACTGTATTCTCCCTATTCACCTACTTTAGTTTTTCAGTGTCGGTGCCTCCTACTTCTTGATATCTCTAGCTGTAGGGCAAACTCCACCTTGACAACAACTACATAAGTTCTTCGCCAGATGCAAAACTTCTCTTCACCTGCCCTTAATACAGAAGTATGTGTTTTTGGTCTTCCAAAAAATGGCATCATGCCCATCTTTCGAGAGATATCAACGTTTTAACACTGGTATCAACTTCTCTTTTTTCCCCCTAATCTTTTTCAGTGCCACATGGTTTACCAATCTTAATAAACCATCTGGTTGCCTATCGAAACTTATTGTCTGGTGGTTCCCTATTTTGGCTGTTACTACTACTACCACCACCTCTGCTGCTCTGTAGATAGAGCTGTTTGTAGCTGGAAATATTATTTATCCCTATACCTGTTACTAATTTAAATAGTAGGAATCCGTTCATAAGTATCTACAGTCATTTGACTTGTCTGTGTCTTGGTGAACTCAAGATATTGGGTTTTATTTTACTCATTTTAGCCGATTGTTATACCCAAGACCTTGTTGAAGTGCCATGTGCTTTAAAACTAATCCAATCACGATTATTCACCGATGTATATGTAATGTATTGTTCAGCAATGTACATTTTAAAATGCTAGTTTTGCCTGCAGATTAATTTTTTTACATATAGTTGGTGTTATGCTTTAAGTATGTGTTCCTGCTGATCCTCCTCAAAGTAAGGATGTCCCCACGAAGATGATGCTCAACATAAACCAATCTGTATCATCTGTGATTCAGTATTTGACATTCTCCTTTCAAAATACACTGACGGGCATTGGAGATAAAAACAATTTTTCCCAAAAATTGTAATCGGCACATTCCATGCCTTATTTCATTTTATTGGTTACAGTGAATGGACACTTTTAACATCAAATCAGTGACTATTTCATAGTATCCTTGAAATTACAGTGTTGGGTTTCTAAATATGATCATATGAAATGGTTCAACGTAAGCACATGTATTTGTTATTGCAGTTTAAGGGAGATCAGATGATGTTGACTTTGCGGTCTTGTTAGTGTGACTGTTTGTATTTTTGTTCTTACTAGGCTAATTATTGTACCCCTAATTGTGTGCTTTTGAGTAAGGGCAAAAAATGTTGCCTCTTTGAACAATACTTCTGCGTAACACTTGAGCTAGACATTCATGTGAAGTGTTTCTTGCAGCCTCAGAGCATATGGAGTTTTAAACAACTTTTTCATTAAATATTTTTGAATATATTTTGGAAATTATGTAAACTTTTAGATATTGATATTGTACAAATAAAATTATATTAAATACATAGTTCTGGTCTCTGTATGTTGCCATAAAATCTTATGTACATTGAAATGATTAGATGCGGATGAGGCACGTCCTACTTGTGTGGATTCTGTCGATTCACATGACGAGGCAGCAGAATCAGATTGAGTAAATAAATACCATATTTATCACTAGAGCTCATTTGGTCAGGGCAGGCTTACTGATGGCAAACAATGTCTTTCTCAGCATCACCCTTTTATATACACACACACACACACACACACACACACACCAGTGCTCTTACAAACACACAAGAACGCTATAGTGTTAGATGTGCTGGTAATAGTGGTGATATGGAGGTACTCGTAGTGGTGTGATTATTTAAGCTGATGATCGTAGCAGTGATTGTGGTTGTGCTAGTACTCTTGGTGGTGAGTGATATTGGCAAAAGAGGTGGTAATGGTTAAAGTGCTTCTGATAATTGCAGTGGTGGTAGTGCTAGAGCGAGTACCATCAAGTTGAGTATCTGATATCCAGCAACAAGATGCCCCAAATGGTGAGCATGTGCTTTACAAATACACACAAGGTTGATGTTGGTAGTTCTGTCGGTGCTTTTCTACATCAAAAAATGACTATAGATGGAGTCTTTAAAGACGAGAGCTCTAACAAAGTTGTATTAACCCAGACAAATTACTTGGGGAAAATCCACACAGGATAAGGTTCAAAGTACAACCAGGAAGGTTTTTTTTAAAGTTAAGAATCGAAGGCAGGAGGCAAAGGATAGTCAAATTAATTTGAAATGCTCAAATTCAAATAATTCGGCATTGGAAATTGTCCCCAAATATAATCAGTAGCCAGAACCGAATACAGTCTACCACAAATGGAATACAAATTAATGAGCATTTGCCATAAGGACATCTCAGTTAGCAGGAGAAAAGGAACATTGTAAATATTCTACATTCTGATAAATGAAAGGCTTGATGTGGAGCCTGCCTCTAGTGAGCAAGGGGGAAATCTCTGGCCCATCTCTCAAAAGGAGATTTTATACATTTGTGGACAAAGAACCTGTACAGTCACTGTTACGCGACATGGAAGTTACATATTACTACCCAATAGCAAAACAGAAAACACATCACATGATAATTTGGCTTTTACTCCAAATCCGTTGAATAACCCTATATTATGCCCCTCAACCGAAACAAAAGCACATTTGAAAACATAAACCGCACCTTCGTTTGGCCGAAGGAAGTGGCCTTCAAGTTATACATCCGTCCTCTCCAGGAACATCATGAACAGAAAGTAGTACACTTTAAAATGTTACAGTGCAAGCACTACCATAGAACTAACAGGTTTTCCTACATTTAATGAAATATTGGAGGTCACAGTTGAAGCTCCTCAGTGCAAAGACAGGAAAAGAGAACACAATTATATACTATGCTGTTCTGCATCTCGCACTCATTTTAAATGTGCAATTTAAAAACACAATTAGACCTAGAAGTAGTTAAGTTAACTTAGCACTTTGTTATATTAAATACAGACAAAACACATTGTTTACATTTTTCTAACATTTAGTTAAGCAGAAAATATTCAGTTGTTGAATTTTCTTCCACAGTACTAATCGTGGAAATGGTAATGGTAGTGATGGAAATGATTGTGGCTTTCTATAGAGCAAAGTCCGTGATCTGAGCTCTCACAAATGCTTAAAAAGTTGTTTCTTCTAAGAATAAACCAAGATCTGAACCTTCAGCACCTTCCAATAAGGTACCCCTCAAATTTAGAAAACCATTGACGCAAGTATTGCAGACAGGAAAATTGACTACGAAATCTGTCTACAAAATCAACATTGCTCATATCCACAATTTCGGCTGTGCTGACCTAATCATTGATGGAAGATACTACAATGATGGTCACTTCACCATCGACTGTCCTCTTGTCGATGATTACTTCAACTCACACTGCAGATGAAAAAACTGTTGACTGCACTGTCAGCGAGAGGAAAAAGTCACTCTAATATCAGAAAAAGGCATTACAATACCTATAATGCCAGAGCATACATCATCTAGTAAAGCTTCACTGCCACCAAGCAAATTTACTGTACATTGACAACCCAGTTGTTTTGCCCGGCCTATAGTCCGAAGAACCTCCATGTTAAATACTAGGAGGAGGAGGATGATGACTTTATGGAGGGAGAACATTTTTTTACACAACCTGGCACCCGAGAAGCACACCTGATCTGGCCCATTCAGTACCTTGAAGATTATGACCCATGTGAACAAAGTTCAGTACCACAGGGAGATGATCCAGGTTACAAGGGCTTTGGATAAATACCTAAGGTTTATGTTGGCAGATTACTACAATAGATTTTCAGCGTCTTCAAAACAAACATCGTCAAAACAACCTTCCATGCATGCGCAATCTCTGGTTGTTCAACGTCAAACTCCTCTTACATGTCACACTCTTCCATCCTTTGCAAGCCCTAAATCACAACCATTGCAAACATTACAATCAAAATAATTTCACAGGCAAAGCTCTGTATTCTGATGATTACAGAAAGAAGGTGAAGTTCCTGGTCGCAAGAATGTAGGCTTGGAAGTTGATGACTGCCTGTCGCATATCTCCCTATCAACCGTTTCGCATCCGGATGACAGTGGGTTCCACGTGCTCTTGGAAAGGGCTTCAGAGATTAGACGTACCTATTCCAGTAAAACAAACTGCCATCTTTATGACTTCAAGTAGCCTTTCCGGAAGTCTGTCAAGTTCCATAATTGATATTATTTGGAGTGAGGATATCTAACTCGAAAAATCCTGCTACAGTTTTGGCTGTCATACCTCATCTGGATAAGAAATATAGGGTTCCTCGTGACTTGCCTACCTGCCTGCCTGAAAGGACATCCAAAGGTGATGTAAGCAGCCCAGGGTCACTCAAGGACCTGTCCACGCCATGCAGCACTCCACCACTTCGCTTCATCTCCTTCAGGTTGTGGAGCCAAATTTATGCCTTCAATATCTTACTGCTCGAATTGCTTAAAGGGAACAACGCTGCAGCCATAAACCTCTTGCAATCTAGTGTCTTAAAAAAATCTTTGCAATTCCACAGTATCTCGCAAGCCCAAATCAGGCTTTAGTTTGGTCTGCTCCACCAAGGCCCATCCAGGCAGCGTACCCTGGCAAAATTCTGCTGAAGGACTAGGGCAGCCGAAGCAAATTCGCCAACACCAGTGTTGGGTGGATTTAGAAAGGCAGGCCCACATAAAGAACTGCGTTTCCAGCACTACAGTTCTCAATTGCTGCGCTCTGATTAGAAGCTGCCTGGCACACCCCCATTGACTATGCTGCTTTTAAATGTATTACAAATGAAACTGCTGAATTTTCTTCATTCGTTATTGATAGCTACCGTAGCAAGCAAAGGGCATGCGTGGGTGGTCATGCCATCAAACGCATCTTGGGGATCCCAGCCATATTTATCTGCGCACTTTTCAGAGGCCAATAAACACCATCTCATGCTTATACATCTGGGCTTACTCACATTTAAAGATCTTATGCGCCGTTGGAAACCGCACTGGCCACTTCAGAGTGCCAGCTCTTTGGCCAAAATAAGGAATCGTTGCTCCATCTACTGTGCATTTGCTCGGCCTTGTTAAAACACAGACCAAGATTTTTACGTCCATCTCCAAGACAGGTCATGTCGTCCAGCTGTTATTTCTCTATTGGGGGGAGCTTCAGTGCAACTGGAATGCAAGACCATGAGATACTTGAACCTTGCTGCTAAGGAGATGGAAAACTGCAGTACCTAACTGGTTGGGGGGGGGGGGAGAGTGATTTATGTGAGTAACTGCTCGGCCACTAGCGCTGCAGGATTATTGTTCTATGTGACTTTTAAAATAATTTTTTTAATCGTGGGGAGTGTTTAAAAGTTGGGCGGTGCCGCGCTCTTTTGATTGGCTCTTTTCCTCCAATCAGAGGTGTGCCTGGGAGGAGCCAGTTGTGCCTCCAGGTATTTCGTGCACGCCGCAGCGTGGACGCGCTGTTGGGGGAGAGAGTGATTTATGTGAGGAACTGCTCGGCCACTAGCGCTGCAGGATTATTGTTCTTTGTGACTTTTAAAATGATTCTTTTAATCATGGGGAGTGTTTTATAAGTTCGGCGGTGCCGCGCTCTGATTGGCTCTTTTCCTCCAATCAGAGGCATGCCTGGGAATAGCCAGTTGTGCCCCCAGGTATTTCATGCACGCCGCAGCGCAAACTCGCAGCGGATGCGTGCAGCAGGCGCGCCAAAGGCAAGCCCGTCTGCGCCTTGACATCGCCAGGAGCCAGGCACTATGCCCATTTCTCCCCCCACAGGCTAGTATATTCACGTGAGGCTTTGCTTGCAGTACGAAGGAATACGTCCCTGTGCGGGTTCCATAGTTGGTCTCCCACTGCAGGTGCCTTACATTGCAGCCACTGCAATCTTCAGCCCCATTACCGCTTGAGTGCCCCGACAGGCAGACTGCAACTGAAATTTAATATCGGCAGTATTAACTGCCGCTCGCTAGTCAAACACCATGCTGAAGTATGACTTATTGCCCTAACACTTTTTGGACATTCTATTCCTGACAGAGTCTTGGCTCTCCCAAGACTCAGTCGCCATTCCTGCTCTGGCCCTGCCCCCAGGCTTCACTATGAGGAATGTGAACAGAGGGACGGGGAGAGATGGCGGCATTGCATTAATCTATAAAGATAGCTACACTTGCAGCTTTAATCAGGAAACCATCCAGGACTGTGAAAGCGCCGTTTTTAGAATAGCCTTAACTGATAACTTCACATTTTCTGGATTGTTGATCTATCGCCCCCCGGGGCGCCCAAACTTTTTAGAGAATCTTTAACCAACGTGGTCAGTGGCTTAGCTCTCAAATCGACCAACTTTACCATTATTGGCGATCTGAATTTGCATCTGGAGTCTGATAATGACCCAGACATTCGCAATTTCCTTAGCGATTTGGCAGCTTGCCAAGTACTCCAACTGGTTTCTGGGCTGACACATGAGGCAGGTCACCTTCTTGGCCCAGTACTGTCCAACATTTCGCTCTCTGATGCTCTGATATCCATACCTATGACATGGACTGACCACAATTTAATTAGTCTCTCGCGCCCCAAATCTCAGGGTCGCTGTAATTCGATATACAAACGCCCCTGGCAGAAATTAGATCACTCCACCTTCCAAGACACTCGCGCTACTACTCAACCCACTTTGTCCACAGACATTGAGATATCTGGTAACAGTTTCGGAAAGTGGATTAACCAGGCCTTCGACAAGTGCATTCCAGCCACATGGATTCATCCTAAGAAAGCTCGGTCTCATGAATGGTTTGATGAGGCACTCACAATAGATAGGAAAAACTGTAAAGTTCTAGAACAAACATGGAGATGTGCTTACAGTCCCACTGCTAAACTAGAATATAAAACCGCCAGGAAAGCCTATCACAAACTGATTCGGAAAGCTCTAGCCGCATATTTTGCCAATATGATTAACACCAGCAACAACCCCTCTAAAACCATCTTTTCCTTATTAAAGGACACAGTGAAATCACCGATGACAGATGTAAGCACCATCATCGCCAATGCCCAATGTGAAACCCTGGCCACCTATTTTATTAATAAGGTGGTGGGCATCTACGACAGCCACCACCCGAAGAGTGATTCCTCATTCTCGATGAGGGGAGATCCCACTGGCAGTGAGATCCACTCCCTCCCCGCCTTTCCATCAATCACGATGGATGGCCTCAAGGCCTTGCTCGCCTAGATAAAATTGGGGTTTCCAGAAGACCCACTCAAACCAGAACTCTGTTATCTTCCAAGATTGCCTTCTTCCTAGTTGTCTGGAACTTATCAACCTCTGCCTCTCCTCAGCAGAGTCCCCGCAATCCTGGAAACAGGCCAAGGTCATTCCTCTACTGAAGAAGCCATCGTTGGATGCATCTGAAAGAAACAGGTAGTTATAGATTCCTTACCTTAGAATTACCCCCCGGCGTCAGACTGGATCCGGAAAGTTTTTCGTCAGCAGTACCCCTGCGCGTCGAAAGGCAGCGTTGGTCGGCTCCGCGTTCGTCGTTGGCATCCTGGTCGCCGGAATGACGTCGTGGTAGCTACTTAGACGCCAACGTCAGTTCTTTCTTTTTCCGCACCAGCCAGCGCAGATCCGGAGAGAGCGGTACCTCCAGTCACTTTTTGACTGACTTTCTCTAGACTTTTGTCAACACCGTTTTTGCTGAGTCTATCGACTCCTGGTGCACGAGGGATGCCCTGTTTCAAGGCCTGCGGTTCCTGTAGCCTACTGATGTCGGTGACGGATCTGCACCGCGTGTGCCTGGTTTGCCTGAAGCGCGACCACGATCCCAAGTGCTCCGACTGCCGGACCATGAATCCGAAGTTTTTGCGGGAGCGGTCCCGAAAGCTTCTCGAGGCCCGGCAGTCGGCTCCGCGCCGTTCGAGGTCCCAGTGGCGTGGGAGGTCGAGGGACCGGTTGCGGAGCCACCACCACCAGTCTTCTTCCAAATCTTCGCACTCCTCAGGTAAGTCGAAGCACAAGAAGTTGAAGAAGCATCGTCGCTCTTCGACTTCTCTCGGTCGGCCGACGCGACGAGGGATGCGTGTGGTGCCCCTCCCACAGCTCTGCGTGCGGAGTCCGAAGGGTCGACTCAGAGTTTCCCTTCCCGGGACCCGGAGCGACCCCTGCCCAGCTTCGCCAATTTTACGAAGCGATGCATGCCATCCTTGGGACGCCACCAGTGCGCCTTCAGGCCCCGCGGACTTGGATGGGGCCCCTGGGCCTTCGATGCCGGCGGCTCTGGCCCCGGCACTGCAGGGTCCCCTTAGATCCAGGCCTGGTTCCGGATCGGCACCGGTCGACCTGGTTACACCTCCCCCGGCGCCGATTCCACTGGCACCACGTCCGCAGCCGGCATCTGCTGTGTCCCCAGCCGACGTCTACCTCGGCCTCCACCTCGATGTAGACACGGAGCCAGACCGGCGTCGACCGACGCCGGATCCGACTCCGGGTACTTTTGTGCCCTTGTTCTACCATGGCTCTTTTAGACCAGATTGGCAGCTAGAGGAAGGTGAGGAGGACTGGGAGGTGTCTGGAGACCCTTTAACTGACCAGTTGGGCTACGAACCGGACTGTTGAGAGGAACTGGGGGAAGCCAGTGGTCTGGATACCTCACCAGACCTTGGCATGTTTTCTCCTTCTACTGTGGCTACGGAGGAGGGAGCGTCATACGCCGTGGTGTTGCGTAGGGCGGCCGAGGCTCTCCACCTCGAGCTACCTACGGTGGCAGTCAGGACTAACCTGACAGAGGTGCTTCAACCGGCAGCGAGCTCTTCGGAGCCCCTGCTACCGTTTAATGAAGCCCTCACTGACATCCTTTTGGGCACATGGTCCAGGCCCAACACAGGGGCTCCTGTGGATGGGATGATTGCCAGATGATACGGCCTGGCCCCTGGCGACCCCACTTTCCTCTCCCAACACCCCACCCCTGAGAGCTTGGTGGTCCAAGCCTCCACCTCCAAAAACGCATTCCCTAACGCACCACCTGATAGGGAATCCAAAAAGCTGGACCATCTTGGGAAGATGTTTTCTTTCTCCAGCTTGGGACTGCGGTCGGTAAACACTGCATGTCTGTTGGGCCGTTACACCCACTCAGTGTGGGATACGGTGGCGCAAGTGCTGCCCCAGTGCCCGGAGGAGGCCCGGGCCGTACTCTCCTATGCAGTTGCCGAAGGGAGAGACGGAGCAAAGTTTACCATCCGCTGTGGGCTGGATACTGCTGACTCACTAGACAGGACGATTTCCACGTCGGTAGCCCTTCGACGCTACGCCTGGTTGAGGTTGACTGGGTTTTCAGGGGATGTCCAATCCACTCTTATGGACATGCCCTTTGATGGCCGTCGCCTATTCGGCGACAAGGCAGACAACGCGCTGGAGTGCTTGAAGGACTCTCGGGCTACGGCCAGGTCCTTGGGCCTCTCCACCACCCACCCTGCGCTGTCTGCTTTTCGCCCCTTTCGTGGCTACGGAAGGGGTGCCCCACCACGTCCCGCTCAGAGCCACAGGCCAGCGCAAGCTGTTCAGCCCCAGCACGGCCGGGGGCATGGGAACCACCACCGTGGTTCCGGGGGCGAGCGGGCGGGCCAGTCCACCACAGCCCCCTCTGCCGCAGCCTCCAAAACCTCCTAGTCTGACCTTTCAGGGCCACCAAACGCTAGTGGGCGGCAGGATTCGCCATCATCTCCCCCACTGGCGCACCATCACGTCGGACAGGTGAGTTTTGCAAATAGTCGGAAGGGGCTACTCCCTCCCCTTCGAGACTACCCCTCCATCGATGCCACCTCAGTACCATCGCATGTCGGAGGATCATCTGGCCCTTCTCCAACAGCAAGTTTTGGCACTCTTGGCCAAGGGAGCCATTGAGCGAGTTCCTGTCCCAGAAGTAGGTTGTGGTTGCTATTCCCACTACTTTCTGGTGCCCAAGAAGGACAAAGGCCTGCGTCCTATCTTGGATCTCAGGAACGTCAACCGCTTCCTCTGGAAGGAGAAGTTCAAAATGTTGACGCTAGCTCAGGTCCTGCCTGCCCTCGACCCTGGAGACTGGATGGTAGTGTGCGACTTGCCAGATGCTTATTTTCACATCCCCCGTCCTGCCGGCCCACCGGCGTTACCTATGGTTCACGGTAGGCCACGAGCACTTTCAGTTTACAGTGCTCCCCTTTGGCCTTACCAGCGCCCCTTGGGTGTTCACAAAAGTGATGGCGGTGGCCGCAGCTCATCTGTGCAGATCAGGGGTTCCAGTCTTCCCCTATCTCGACGACTGGCTGTTGAAGGCGGGCTCGCCCCAGGCTGTCGTCTCCCACCTCCAGACTACGGCCGACCTCCTGCATTCGCTGGGGTTCTCCAACGTGCCGAAATCACACCTGACTCCCTCTCAGAAGCTCCTCTTCATCGGAGCAATTCTGGACATGACGCAGTTTCGGGTCTATCCTCCCGAACAGCGAGTCTGGGATATTCGGGCTGTGATTCTGATCTTTCGGCCTCTATCCCGGGTTTCGGTGAGGATGACCCTCCGGCTACTGGTGCCTGATGGCCTCCTACATCTTGCTGGTGGACCATGCCAGATGGCATATGCGGGCTCTGCAGTGGGACCTGAAGTTCCAGTGGGCACAACATCAGGGGAACCTGTCCGATTGCCTCCAGATCTCGTAGGGCACTGCACACCAATTGCAGTGCTGGCTAACGAACCAGGATTGGGTCGACAGCAGATCCCTCTCTTCCCCAACCAGAGTTCACAGTGGTGACCGATGCATCACTTCTGGGATGGGGCGGCCACATGGGGGAGGCGGAGATCAGGGTCCTCTGGTCTCCGGCGGAGTTCGGGCTCCACATCAACCTTCTGGAGCTTCGGGCGATTCTTCTTGCACTCAAAGCATTCCTTCCCTCTGTCCGGAGAAGAGTAGTGCAGGTGTTCACGGACAACACCACCGCCATGTGGTACTGCAAGAAACGAGGTGGGGTCGTGGGCCCTATGTCGAGAGGCCCTCCGCCTCTGGACATGGCTGGAACATCAGGGCATATCCCTGGTGGTTCAACACCTGGCAGGTTCACTGAACGCCAGGGCAGACTAACTCAGCCGCAAGTGCATGATGGATCACGAATGGCACAGGGTCAAGACTGATTTGCATATGGCTGGGTTCCAACTGGAATGGCATGGTGAGCAAAAAAACGATGGATTTAGGCCCAGATCTCTGTACTGGGGTGAATGTACGACATTGTTCTGCATTCTGTCCAACTGTTCTTTTTGCATTTGTCAACCAGAGTGGGACGGGTATGCCCAGACGTGGGTCCCATGCTCTCCATGCCACTGGAGTCAAGCTATTCTGGCTGATGAGGGGTGAAACCCCGAAACCGGTCCTAGGATGCTTGTTTCCAGTCCAGGGAGGACCTGGCCTGGCAGTTCGGGCTGGACTGTTCCCATGAGGCACAGGGTCAAGACTGATTTGCATATGGCTGGGTTCAAATTGGAATGGCATGGTGATCAAAAAAACGATGGATCTGAAAGAAACTCGTTAGTTATAGATTCCTTACCTTAGACTTACCCCCAGGCATCAGACTTGATCTGAAAAGTTTTCTCGTCGTCAGTACCTCTGCTCGTCAGAAGGTGGCGTCGGTCGGCTCCGCGTCAGTCGTCGGCGTCGTGGTCGCCGGGATGACGTCGCGGCAGCTACTTAGACGCCGCCCTCGCGCGCTGACGTCAGTTCTTTCTTTTTCCGCGCCAGGCAGTGCAGATCCAGGAAGAGTGGTACCTCAGTCAATTTTTGACGAACTTTTTCTCGACTTTTGTCGACTTCTTTTTCGAGTCTTCGACTACGAAGGTGCACGAGGGATGCCTGGTTTCAAGGCCTGTGGTTCCTGTCATCGCATGATGTCCGTGACGGATCTGCACCGTGTGTCTTTTTTGCCTGGAGCGCGACCACGACCCCAAGTTGTGCTCCGACTGCCGGTCGATAGCGCCGAAGGCTTTGTGGGAGCGGTCCCGAAAGCTGCTTGAGCACCGGCAGTCGGCTCAGCGCCGTTCGAGGTCCCGGTCGAGAGTGAGGTCGAGGGACCGGTCGCGGAGCCATCACCATTCCGGTTTGAAATCTTCGAAGTCTTCGCACTCTGGGTCGGGTAAGTTGAAGCATAAGAAGTCTGAGAAGCATCGTCGCTCTTAGACTTCTCTTCGTCGGTCGGCCGATCCGACGAGGCACGAGGGTGGTGCCCCTCCCGCCGCTCCAAGCACGGAGCCCGAAGAGTCGACTCAGCGTTTCCCTCCCTTTCCGGGACCCGGAGCGACTCCCGCCCAGCTTCGTACGTTCTACGAGGCGATGCATGCCATCTTTGGGCGGACCGACCCCGCTGGCGTGCCTTCGGGCCCTGCGGACTTGGTCGGGGGGTCTAGGCCTTCTCTGCCAGCGGCTCCGGTCCCGGTGCCGCAGGCCCCCCTTGGATCCAGGCCTGGATCCGGATCGGCGCCGGTTGAGGCATAACGAGGTCAACCGGCGCCGCTTCAGACGGCACCACTACTGCGTCTGATGCCGGTTGGCCCCCCCCCGGCCGGCGTCGATCCCGGCCTCCATCCTGACGTGGACACGGAGCCGGACAGACGACGCCGGATCCGGCGCCGAGAGGGGTTTTTGTGCCCCTGTTCACTCCTGGTGCCCCTTTTCAACCGGAGTGGCAACCAGAGGAGGAGAACTGGGAGGGGTCAGGTGACCCTCTGACTGACCAGTTGGACAGTGAACAGGACTGGAGAGAGGAACTGGGGGATGCCAGTGGTCTTGACACCTCCCCTGACCTTGGCATGTTGTCGTCTCCTACCGTGGCTACGGAGGAGGGAGCGTCGTACGCAGTGGTGTTGCGTAGGGCGGCCAAGGCTCTCAACCTTTGAGCTTCCTACGGTGGCAGTCAGGACTAACCTCCTGACGGAGGTGCTTCAACCGGCTGCGAGCTCTTCGGAGCCCTTGCTGCCGTTCAATGAGGCCCTCACCGACGTCCTTTTGGGCACCTGGTCCAGGCCCAACACGGGGGCTCCCATGGACAGGATGATTGCCCGACACCACTGCCCGGCTCCGGGCGACCCCACTTTCCTCTCCCAACACCCCACCCCGGAGAGCTTGGTAGTCCAAGCCTCCACTTCCAAAAGCGCATTCCCTACCGCTCCCCCGGAAAGGGAATCCAAGAAGCTGGACCACCTTGGGAAGAAGATTTTCTCTTCCGCCAGCTTAGGACTGCGGTTGGTAAACATCGCATGTCTCTTGGGCTGTTATTCCCACTCCGTATGGAATACGGTGGCGCAGGTGCTGCCTCAGTGTCCGGAGGAGGCCCGGGCAGTGCTCTCCCATGCTGTGGCCGCCGGGAGGGATGCAGCAAAGTTTGCCATACGTTGTGGGCTGGACACCGCCGACTCTCTGGGCAGGACCATTTCAACGTCGGTAGCGCTTCGTCGCTACGCCTGGATGAGGTCGACTGGCTTTTCAGGGGATGTCCAGAATACCTTGATGGACATGCCCTTTGATGGCCTTCGCCTTTTTGGCGACAAAGCAGACAAACGCTCTAGAGCGTTTCAAGGACTCACTGGCTACGGCCAAGTCCTTGGGCCTCTCCACCCACCCTGCGCAATCTGCTTTTCGCCCCTTTCGTGGCTACGGAAGGGGTTCCCTGCTACTACCCATTCAGAGCCACAGGCCGCAGCAAGTTGCCCAACCTTCGCGCGGCCGGGGACGTGGGAACAACCGTCGTGGTTCTGGGGGCCAGCGGGCGGGCCAGTCCACCAACCCCCCCTCTGCAGCAGCCTCCAAACCCTCCTAGTCCAACCTTTTCAGGCCCATCAAACGCCAGTGGGCGGCAGGATTCGCCATCACCTCCCCCACTGGTGCATCATCACGTTGGACAGGTGGGTTTTGGTTCACGGTAGGCCACGAGCATTTTCAATTTACCGTGCTCCCCTTTGGCCTTACCAGCGCTTCTCGGGTGTTCACGAAAGTGATGGCGGTGGTCGCAGCTCATCTGCGCAGATCAGGGGTTTGTCTTCCCCTATATCGACGACTGGCTGTTGAAGTCTGGCTCGCCCCAGGCAGTCTCCCACCTCCAGACTACGGCCGACCTCCTGCATTCGCTGGGGTTCTCCATCAATGTGCCGAAGTCACACCTGATTCCCTCTCAGAAGCTCCTCTTCATTGGAGCGGTTCTGGACACAACGCGGTTTCGGGTCTATCCTCCCGAGCAGCGAGTCCGGGATATTCAGGCTATGATTCCGATCTTTCAGCCTCTATTCTGGGTTTCGGTCAGAGTGACTCTGAGGCTGCTGGGCCTCATGGCCTCCTGCATCCTGCTGGTCGATCATGCCAGGTGGCATATGCGGGCTCTGCAGTGGGACCTGAAGTTCCAGTGGGCGCAGCATCAGGGGAATCTGTCCGATTGCGTCCTGATCTCGGAGGGCACTGCACGTCCACTGCAGTGGTGGCTCACGAACGAGGATTGGGTCATTGGCAGATCCCTCTCCCTTCCCCAACCAGACCACACTGTGGTGACGGACGCATCCCTTCTGGGTTGGGGCGGCCACATGGGAGAGGCGGAGATCAGAGGCCTCTGGTCTCCGGCGGAGTCCGGGCTTCACATCAACCTTCTGGAGCTCCGGGCAATTCGTCTTGCACTCAAGGCATTCCTTCCCTCTGTCCGGGCAAGAGTAGTGCAGGTGTTCACGGACAACACCACCGCCATGTGGTACTGCAACAAACAGGGCGGGGTGTGGTCATGGACCCTGTCAAGAGGCCCTCCACCTCTGGACATGGCTGGAACGTCAGGGCATATCCCTGGTGGTTCAACACCTGGCAGGTTCCCTGAACGCCCGGGCGGACGAACTCAGCCGCAGGTGCATGATGGATCACGAATGGCATCTCCACTCGAAGGTGGTGCAAGGACTCTTTCAACAATGGAGAGAGCCTTGGTTAGATCTATTCACCACCGAAGAGAACGCGCAATGTCAGCAATTCTGCGCGTTGGGATTTCCAAGGCGGCACTCGCTAGGCGACGCTTTTCGTGGCGAGTGGAGTTGCGGTCTTCTATACGCCTTTCCGCCTATACCACTTCTGCCCAGAGTGCTGAAGATCAGGTGCGACCGGGCCCAAGTCATTCTTGTGGCTCCGGATTGGGCATGAAGAGTGGTATCCCGAGCTGCTCAACATGGCCATCGATCCTCCGATCAGACTGCCTCTTCGGGAGGATCTTCTGTCGCAGCAGCAGGGGACGGTCATCCACCCAAACCTGTCCAGTCTCCATCTCCTTGCGTGGAGATTGAGCGGCGGCAGTTGACGTCTTTTGACCTGCCTCCCGAAGTCTGTGACGTAATCTTGGCAGCCAGGCGTCCCTCCACTAAGACGGTATACGCCTGCCGGTGGAACAAATTTGTGGCATGGTGCACAGCAAAGGCTGTGGATCCCCTTTCTGCCCCTCTTTCTGAAGTACTCTTGTTCCTTCTCTCTTTAGCCCAGCAGGGCTCTGCTCTGGGCACTGTCAAGGGCCATCTGTCAGCCATCTCTGCCTTCCTTCGGCTGCCAGATCAGCCTGCTCTTTTCAAGTCCCCGGTAGTTAACCGTTTCTTAAAAGGCTTAACATCTTTTTCCTCCAATCCCCTTCGTTATGCCTCAGTGGGACTTGAATCTTGTACTAACTTATTTAATGTGTGCGCTCCCTTTGAGCCGCTTCATAGCTGTCCCTTACGGCTCTTGACTCTTAAGACTGCTATCCTGGTAGCCATCACTTCTGCTAGAAGGGTGAGTGAGCTCCAGGCCCTTTCTTCAAAACCTCCTTTCCTGTCTGTTCATCCGGACAAGGTGGTTCTCCGAACCCGTCCATCCTTCCTTCCTTCCTTCCTAAGGTGGTCACTGCCTTCCACATTGGGCAGACTATTACTTTGCCCACCTTCTTTCCGCCTCCGCATTCTTCGAAGGAGGAAGAGAGGCTCCACCGTCTGGACCCAAAACTTGCGCTCCCCTTCTATCTGGATCGCACGAAACAGTTCCGGGTGGATGATCAACTTTTAGTTGGCTACGTGGGTACAAAGAAGGGTCGGGACTAACACAAACGCACCATTTCTCGATGGGTCGTGTTGTGTATTAAGGCTTGTTACTCTCTGGCTAAAAAGGAGCCTCCAGTCGGGCTACGCGCTCACTCCACCAGGGCGACGGCAGCCACTACTGCCTTGGGAAGAGGAGTTCTCCAGTATTGGGCTGTCTTTCATAGATTCACATGCTTGAATCATTCCCCGTCGTCGAAGTAGGAGTCCCACGGTACATAAAATAGCTATATATATATATATATATATATATATATATATATATATATATATATATATATATATATATTAGAACAATAGCATAGCTAAAAATTCCATAGGAAGTATTGTAACATAGCAATCAATAGGAAAAAACTTTTCACTTTATTAGCTCGTCCAAGTCATTAGATAAGGTCCAAACTCCAGCCAATTAGGCGTCAGCCCCCTCTAGAACCTTCTCCACAGAGGCTCAGACCCTCAGATTTTCTACCGCACGTCGTGTGAAGGGAGTCTCCCTGAGCTCTGCTCAGTACTTCAACTTTTCTCTTCAAGAATTCTCTTACATCTTCACTACAATGTCTACTACTAAGAGATCATTTTTCAGACACTGAGTCTTGTGGAAAATTGCGACTTCACTCTGAGGACACACACAAAAAGTGTATTTACTGCCTACATCCTGACCATCAGGTGAGAGATTGTAAAATATGCAGGACTTTTCCTCAGAAGACCTTAAGGGACAGAGCAGGACGACTACTTTTGTGGCTACAGAAGCTCAAGATGAAGGATGACCCATTATCTGATGTGGAGAGGGGATTCCTCTCAAGACTGTTGCCTCTAAGAAAAGGGCTAGTGAGGTGGAGAGGACCTCTCCTAAGGCTAAGGTGCTGAAGAAACATTCTTCTGAACGTGAAGACCAGCCTTCCTCCTCTAAAGGGACTCCAGCTCTCCCTAAGGTTCACTCTCCACCTTTTACGCCTCCGAGATCCAAGTCTCAGGCGTCAAAATCTCTGCCTGAGGGACTTTTACCTCAGAAAACTGGCGCCTCGTCGACGAGCTCGTCGTCTATTCCGCCGTCTATGAAGTCCTCCGTCGTCACAACTACGACTGCTACCTTCTCTTCGCCTAAACCTGCTATGGTGATGTCGTCGTCGTCCTCTCCGTCGACGCTGGTCTCCGTGACGAGGCCTAAGTCATCTTCTACCTCGCTCTCTTCGTCGACGACGAAAAAGAAGAAACTTTCGTCTACGGACGCTTTTTCGTCAACGAGCTCCTCTAAAAATCTATTGGTTCCGTCGACGCTCGCTTCGTCGACGCCCGCTTCGTCGACGGTTCAGTTCCGACCCACGGCTTCCTTTAATGATGAAGGACGGTGCTGCTCCCCGCGACAGGACTGCCGCGTAATATTTTTTTCACCAAAGGTCCAAGAACTTTGGTGAGCGCACACACGGCAAGCTGAACCACCTGGCTTTCTCTTTCTGGCACAATCTTGCATCATTGTTCGCTGGTAACATGTTACAGACCTGACGCGTTTCTAGGCTGCTGCCTTTCATCAGAGGTCGCTCTTGGAATGACTCACAGGCAGTTCTGGTATACTTATTTATAGCATGCCACGCCCTCAGTGGGTTAACTTTTCGTTGCATGCTGGGTCCCGTAGTTCCCTTTCCAGAACAAATAATACCTTTAGTAGGTCCTGCTATCGTCATCACTTTCCAAGCATGTTTTCTCCACCCTTAGTGGGCCCCAGAACAAGGTGCAAGTAATTCTCGCCACAGTTCACCGTGCCGCAAAAATGTGTCCGGATCCAGTTCCGACCCACGACTTCCTTTAATGATGGACGGTGCTGCTCCCCGCGACAGGACTGCCGCGTAATATTAGTTCTTGGACCTTTGGTGAAAAAATATTACGCGGCAGTCCTGTCGCAGGGAGCAGCACCGTCCTTCATAATCAAAGGAAGCCGTGGGTCGGAACTGGATCCGGACCCATTTTTGCGGCACGGCGAACTGTGGCGAGAATTGCTTGCACCTTGTTCTGGGGCCCACTAAGGGTGGAGAAAACATGCTTTGAAAGTGATGACGATAGCAGGACCTACTAAAGGTATTATTTGTTCTGGAAAGGGAACTACGGGACCCAGCATG
The DNA here is from genome assembly GCA_963921515.1 of Calotriton arnoldi. Taxonomy (NCBI): domain Eukaryota; kingdom Metazoa; phylum Chordata; class Amphibia; order Caudata; family Salamandridae; genus Calotriton; species Calotriton arnoldi. The sequence continues at coordinate 3,504,303 of CAWUFW010000386.1, forward strand.
CAACGAAAAAGTAAACCCACTGAGGGCGTGGCATGCTATAAATAAGTATACCAGAACTGCCTGTGAGTCATTCAAAGAGCGACCTCTGATGAAAGCAGCAGCCTAGAAACGCGTCAGGTCTGTAACATGTTACCAGCGAACAATGATGCAAGATTGTGCCAGAAAGAGAGAGCCAGGTGGTTCAGCTTGCCGTGTGTGCGCTCCCTAAAGTTCTTGGACCTTTGGTGAAAAAATATGTATGTGTATGTATGTGTATGTGTGTATGTATGTGTATGTGTATATGTGTGTATATGTGTGTGTATATGTATGTATATGTGTGTGTATATATATGTGTATGTGTGTGTGTGTATGTATATATATATATATATATATATATATATATATATATTTTATGTACCGTGGGACTCTCACTTCGACAACTGGGAATGATTCAAGCATGTGAATCTATGAAAGACACCAATACTAAAGAACCACAGTTTACAGGTAAGAAACTTATGTTCTTCCTCTGAATGACATCTGTCAGGCGGCCACGTGGCATCGCTGCACACGTTCACCAAACACTTCTGCCTGGACAGCCAAGTCCCGAGAGACTGCTTCTTTGGCCGTTCTATTCTCCAGGATTTTCTGGTGTGATCTTGGTTCGCAGACCCACCACCGGGGTTGGTATTGCTAGGGTATCTATTCTAAGGTAAGGAATCTATAACTAACGTGTTTCTTTCAGATGCACAAGTTACTTACCTTCGGTAACGATATATCTGTAAGAAACAGTTGGTTATAGATTCCTTACCGCCCCACCCATCCTCCCCATTCTGCGAACTGATTTCTAGGGTTAAGGACATCCTTTCAGGGCCCTAGTTTTGTGCACCAGTGGTCAGTGTCTTGCATGGCTCTGCGTTTCTGGTGCGGAAAGTCGTGTACAGAACTGACGTCACAGCACGAGGGCGGCGTCTAAGTAGCTGCTGCGACGTCATCCCGGCGACCACCACCACCACCACCACCACCACGACGGACGTGGAGCTGACCGACGCCACCTACCGACACGCAGAGGTATTGCTGACGAGAACTTTCCGGATCCAGTCTGACGCCTGGGGGTAATTCTAAGGTAAGGAATCTATAACTAACTAATGTTTCTTACAGATATATCGTTACCGAAGGTAAGTAACTCGTGCATTTAGGCCCAGATCTCTGTACAGGTGTGAATGTATAACACACGATGATGGACGGAATGCTGCACATTGGCAAACATTCACCCCCAGTCACAGATCTGGGTTTAATCCATCGTTCTTTTGCTTCACCATGCCACCCCAGTTCAGAAAGTCATATGCAAATCAGTCTTGACCCTGTGCCTCATGGGAACAGTCCAGACCGAACTGCCAAGCCATGTCTTCCCTGGACCGGAATCAAGCATCCTAGGACCGGTTTCAGGCTATCAGCCTTCATCAGCCAGGATAGCTTGACTCCAGTGGCGTAGTGAGCACGGGACCCACGTCTGGGCATACCCTTCCCACTTAGGGTGAAATGCAAAACACACAAGATGATGGACGGAATGCTGCACATTGGCAAACATTCACCCCCAGTCACAGATCTGGGTTTAATCCATCGTTATTTTGCTTCACCACGCCACCCCAGTTCAGACATAGTCATATGCAAATCAGTCTTGACCCTGTGCCTCATGGGAACAGTCCAGACCGAACTGCCAAGCCATGTCTTCCCTGGACCGGGTGTGAATGTATGACATTGTTCTGTATTCTGTCCATCAACTGTTCTTTTTGCATTTGTCACCCCGAGTGGGACGGGTATGCCCAGACGTGGGTCCCGTGCTCTCCATGCCACTGGAGTCAAGCTATGAGGGGTGAAACCCTGAAACCGGTCCTAGGATGCTTGTTTCCAATCCAGGGAGGACCTGGCCTGGCAGTTCGGGCTGGACTGTTCCCATGAGGCACAGGGTCAAGACTGATTTGCATATGGCTGGGTTCAAACTGGAATGGCATGGTGAGCAAAGAAACAATGTATTTAGGCCCAGATCTCTGTACTCGGGTGAATGTGACATTGTTCTGTATTCTGTCCAACTGTTCTTTTTGCATTTGTCACCCCGAGTGGGACGGGTATGCCCAGACGTGGGTCCCGTGCTCGCCATGCCACTGGAGTCAAGCTATCCTGGCTGATGAGGGCTGAAACCGGTCCTAGGATGCTTGTTTCCAGTCCAGGGAGGACTTGGCCTGGCAGTTCGGGCTGGACTGTTCCCATGTGGCACAGGGTCAAGACTGATTTGCATATGGCTGGGTTCAAACTGGAATGGCATGGTGAGCAAAAAAACAATGGATTTAGGCCCAGATCTCTGTACTGGGGTGAATGTATGACATTGTTCTGCTTTCTGTCCATCAACTGTTCTTTTTGCATGGATCACGAATGGCGTCTTCACTCGGAGGTGGTGCAAGGTCTCTTTCAACAGTGGGGAGAGCCTTGGTTGGATCTATTCGCCACCGATGAGAACGCGCAATGTCAGCGATTCTGGAAATTCCAAGGCGGCACTCGCTAGGCGACGCTTTTTGTCGTGAGTGGAGTTGCGGTCTTCTATACGCCTTTCCGCCCATACCACTTCTGCCCAGAGTGCTGAAGAAGATCAGGCGCGACCGGGCCCAAGTCATTCTTGTGGCTCCGGATTGGGCACGAAGAGTCTGGTATCCCGAGCTGCTACACATGGTCATCGATCCTCTGATCAGGCTGCCTCTTCGGGAGGATCTTCTGTCGCAGCAGCAGGGGACGGTCCTCCACCCGAACCTGTCCAGCCTCCACCTCCTTGCGTGGAGATTGAGCAGCGGCAGTTGACGTCGTTTGACCTGCCTCCCAAAGTCTGTGATGTTATCTTGGCAGCCAGGCGTCCCTCCACTAACACGGTATACGCCTGTAGATGGAATAAATTTGTGGCATGGTGCACAGCAAAGGCTGTGGATCCCCTTTCTGCCCCTCTTTCTGAGGTTCTCTTGTTCCTTCTTTCTTTGGCCCAGCAGGGCTCTGCTCTGGGCACTCTTAAGGGCTATCTCTCCGCCATTTCAGCCTTTCCTAGGCTTCCTGATCAGCCTTCTCTTTTCAAGTCCGCTTTTGTAAATCGCTTTCTTAAGGGCATTACTCCTCTTTTTCCGCCTGTTCCATTCGTAATGCCTCAGTGGGACTTGAACTTGGTTCTTACTTACCTTATGTGCGCTCCCTTTAAGCAGCTACATAACTGTCCTCTCAGGCTTCTGACTTTGAAAACTGCCTTCTGGTGGCCCTCACCTCTGTGCGCAGGGTAAGTGAGCTCCAAGCTCTTTCTTCTAAACCTCCTTTTCGGGGTGTTCATCCGGACAAGGTTGTCCTTAGAATTCGTCCGTCCTTCCTTCCCAAAGTGGTTACTCCTTTCCATATCGGACAGACCATCACTTTGCCCACCTTCTTTCCGCCCCTGCATCCTTCCAAAGAAGAAGAGGCTCCACCGTCTGGAGCGGACTGATGGTCTGTACAGCGGGGTAGAGGGACGCTCTTTTTTAATGTATTAACTTTGGTATACTGTGTATTTTAACTTGGGGCACTTACGTGTGAACTTGTATAGTCCGGACGAGTATCTCGCTTTGCACATTGCATATTATGCACATTGTTTATTGCATTCTATTGAGACTGCGTTTCCGTTCTGCCGTGGCATCCTGGTTGCCGATTGAGCAGAGAAACGCAGTCCCCCTCCCCCCACCGAGGCCACACCCACTTCTGGCAGGTAGCCGGGCTAGTGGCGGGCTCCTCGATTACTTAAACTTCATGCTGCACCGGACGCGCAGCGGATGCGCGCAGCGGATGCGCGCAGCGGGCGCTGCCGGTGCGCCAAAGGCAAGCCCGTCTGCATCCGAAACGCAGCCCAGGCCAGAATTGCTGCCGCTTCTGGGCCAGGTCTTTCGTACACCAGGAAGGAGCTATTGGCACTTAATACAACAGCTAATATTTGTGGAGTTCTCCTCCACACAGAGAATATCAAAGGCCCACTAACCTGCCTTAAATGTAGATGTACTCTTAACCATGAGCACAGCATTGCATTTGGCCACGTCACTACTTCCGTTTGCAAAAATTACCGCAAAGACCTGAGCTGTGGCCTCATAAATGCAAGATCCTTAGCCAAAAATGCACTACATATTCAGGATATGTTGATGAATTTGGATTTAGACTGCCTTTTTATCACGGAAACATGGTTAATGGAGTGTTCTAATCCCGATGTTGTGCAAGCTCTTCCACAAGGATACACCATTTCCAGATTAGATCGAAATGGACAAAGAGGAGGTGGTATAGCAATAATATACAAGGATTAACTGAAATGCTCCATGTCTGATATCTCAGAATTAAAAGAAGCTGAAAGCTTCTGTTTTTGTCTCCAACTAGATAGTTGCATGACGTTTACTGGGGCTTTGATCTATAGGCCCCCTGGGTCTGCCCGCAACTTCCTGGACACCTTGGGGGAAAGTATAAGTTCCCTAGTGGTTAGATATTCTAATTTTACCATCCTAGGTGACTTTAATATACACCTAGAAGCAATTGATACCCCTAATACAAAAACTTTTACAGAAATTATAAATACACTGGGGCTACAACAATAGAGGGGCCCACACATTGTGCAGGACATACCTTAGATGGTATATGCACTAATGCCATCGGCCTAACTACCGCCCCCCCAGTTACCATAACATGGTCAGATCATAAGCTTATTCCCTTCAAGATTGGCTATAATACTGTTCAACCAGTAAAAAATCCTAGGCAATCTGGACTCGCATTGAGACGTAAGTGTAATAGCATGCTTAATAACCCAGATTTACAGAGCTTGGCAGAAGCAGGTAAACCTTCCCTTACAGGAAACCCCTCGATCGGTAACGATCTTTTCAATGATTGGATGTCTTCTTTAGTTAATACTTTGGCATCTATCGCCCTCCCAAGAAAAAGCACTACTAATAAAATTTCGGCCCCCCTGGTTCACCCCTCGTCTAAAAGACCTACAAGGACAAAGCAAAAAATTGGAAAGAATATGGAGAAAAAACTACAAATCAGAAGATCTTGTATCTTTTAAAACAGCCCTTAGATTATATCACCAGCAAATCAAAATAGAAAAGAAGGTTCCTTATTCTAATTTAATCAACAAGGCAGCTAACCAGAAAACCATTTTTAATATTGTGAAATCTTTCACAGACCCAAAAATCCTAGAACAAGAAATCCCTCCATCACAGGGACTATATGATCAAATTGCCGAGTTCTTTGAAAATAAAATTATAGACCTAAAGAAAGATTTCACGGATATAATCCCCCCCGTCCTTTGAAACTCTAATTTCAGGAACCAAAGGGGAACTCACCTGCTTTAAGGAGATTAGTCTGGAACAGTCTAAGCAAGCTATTCTCTTGTAAGTCGGGTTCACCCTTTGATCCCTGCCCCCCCCCCCCCAAATCCTACATGCACTTGTAGATATCATAAATCCAATCATCAATCAAATAATTAATTCCTCCTAAAGGCTATCGAGAGTACCGGACAATTGGAAAATTGCTGCTGTAAAACCACCAAAAAAAGAAAATCCCTGACCCTACCACTCTCTCCAATCTCAGACCTATTTCGCTGCTGCCATGTCTGAGTAAAATAACTGAGAAATTAGTTAACACACAACTTAATGATTTCTTGCAGGAAGCTAACATTCTACACCCTAAGCAATCTGGTTTTAGACCTGGCCACTCAACAGAATCAGTGCTGCTCCACACTGCCGAAACTCTAAAGTTTGCCCTAGATCAGGGCAAAGATGCGGTACTGATTCTGTTGGATTTGTTGGCCGCATTTGATACGGTCTCTCATGACATTCTGAGAGACAGGCTAGCAACCAGTGGCATCACAAATAAGGCATTGGCCTGGCTTACATCCTTTTTGGAAAACAGGCATCAGATAGTAACATTGGGAAGTTACAGATCAACAGAAAAACGGTTGTCATCAGGGGTCCAACAAGGCTCGTCCCTGAGCCCAACTCTATTTAATCTTTACATGACACCGCTTCTCACTTTGATGACCACATTTGATGTGGAATCTTTGCATATGCTGATGATATACAGCTGATTCTTACCCTCGACAAAAATTCTACAGCAGCTGAAGAGAAGTTTCAACGTTGTCTAACGGCAGTTATGGATTGGGTGAATCTCAATCACCTCAAATGCAACAGTCAAAAAACGGAAATCATGCTGTTTGGAAAATCCAACTTTTTCATACCCAAACAGTGGTGGCCCCCTAATACGGCTCCACCTCCGAACACAGTGGATACCGTGAGGAATTTAGGGATCAAATTTGATTCCACACTATCCTTTCACAAGCAGGCCCTCGCAGTGGCAGGTATGTGTTTTCACACGATAAAGATCCTCAGAAAATTCTTTGATCTTCCTGTAACTGCTAGGAAAACTGTTGCGGCAGCCTTGATTTTATCACGTCTGGATTACTGTAACAGCCTATATGCAGGAACAAAAAAGATGGTTCTTAAAAGACTACAGGTAGTCCAGAACGCGGCAGCAAGGCTGGTACTTAAACTGCCTAAGGGTTCCTCCTCAGCAGCAGCACTCGGAACCCTGTACTGGTTACCTATCCATAAAAGGATTCTTTTTAAAATCCTAACTATTATCTACAAGGGCAACAGGACCAGGTTACCCGAGGTCCAGAATTAGACCATATACCACCCAACGTATCCTGCGGTCATCCTCGGAAAACTTTTTTTTTTAGCAGCCCCCACTTTTCATATGAAATCTAGAGGGGGTAAGGCAATGGCTGTCCTGGGTACAAAAGCCTGGAATACCCTGCCCACCCAGCTGAGACATACACAAACCGAATCCATGTTCCAAAAATTTCTAAAAACCTGGATTTTCGCGGCCCCAGACCACACTGTTATCTCTCATCTAATACATACTCCTTTTGACCTTGGCTAAGCCTTACCCACTGTAGATTTTCAGGTGTCTCCGCTAGCGCCAAGATGCTCCTTGGAGTGAACGTTTGCGCTTTATAAAAACACTCATTCATTCATCCAAAGCATGCGCTTTCCTTTTACTTGGATCGCACAAAACAATTCCGGGTGGATGACCAGCTCTTTGTTGGCTACGTGGGCGCCAAAAAAGTTTGGGCCGTGCACAAACGGACCATTTCTAGATGGGTCGTTTTGTGCATCAAAGCTTGTTATTCCTTGGCAAAGGAGCCGCCAGTGGGGTTGCGCGCCCATTCCGCCAGGGCGACGGCAGCTACCACTGCTTTGGGACGTGGAGTCCCCCTTAATGACATCTGTCGGGCAGCTACGTTGGCATTGCTGCACATGTTCACAAGACACTACTGCCTGGACAGCCAAGTCCGGAGAGACGGCTTCTTTGGCCGTTCTGTTCTCCATGACTTTCTGGTGTGAACTTGGTCGCAGACCCACCTCCGGGGTTGGTATTGCCGGGTATCTATTCTAAGGTAAGGAATCTATAACTAACTGTTTCTTTCAGATGAACAAGTTACTTACCTTCGGTAATGATATATCTGTAAGAAACATAGGTTAGTTAGATTCCTTACTGCCCCACCCATCCTTCTAGGGTTAAGGGTTTCCTTTCAGGGCCCTAGTTTTGTGCACCAGTGGTCAGTGTCTTGCATGGCTCTGCGCTTCTGGCGTGGAAAGAGGTGTACAGAACTGACGTCAGCGCGCGAGGGTGGCGTCTAAGTAGCTACTGCGGTTTCATTCCGGCGACCACGACGCCAATGACTAACGCGGAGCCGACAGATGCCACCTTTTGACGCACAGTGGTACTGCTGACAAAAATTTTTCCGGATCCAGTCTGACGCCTGGGGGTAATTCTAAGGTAAGGAATCTATAACTAACCTATGTTTCTTACAGATATATCGTTACCGAAGGTAAGTAACTTGTTCATCTAGGCCGGAGAACTATCGCCCGATTTCTCTGCTTCCGTTCTTGTCTAAAATAACGGAATTCTATGTGAATACCATTCTAACGCAGTACTTGGAATCTTACTCCATACTGGATTCATCGCAAAATGGCTTCCGACCGAGACACAGCAGAGAGTCAGCCCTACTGGCAGTAATGGAGCAACTTAGAGCATCTATGGATGAGGGCAGTATGTCGGCACTTATCCTGCTAGATCTCAGTGCCGCCTTTGATACGGTCTCGCATAACATCTTTCTCCTTTGGTTGCAGGAGATCGGTATCAATGGCAAAGCTCTCGCTTGGTTTTCATCCTTTCTGTCCAATAGGTCTTTTCAGGTTATCTCTCTCTCTTCCCCCCCCCCCTTTTCCCTCACAGACACACTTACTTTGCTGTGGCGTTCATCAGGGGTCGGCATTGAGTCCGACCCTGTTCAACGTCTGTTCGGCCATTGGTGGTGTTGGCAAAAACCCGCAATATTTCCCTGGTGTCATATGTGGATGACACGCAGTTGGTCCTTTCCTTCACGAAGGACCCAAGCCGGGACGCTGCTAAATTTCAGGAGGACCTGACTGCCATAGCGGGTTGGATGGAGGCGAACTGTCTCAAGCTGAATTAATCAAAAACTGAGATCCTTCTATTAGGCAAAGATACTCATCTCTGGGGCAACAAATGGTGGCCACCGGAGCTGGGCACCCCTCCTGTGCTAAAAACCGTAGTAAAATATCTCAGCATTCGGGTCGACAACGCCCTCTCTTTTGAGGATCATGCCAAGTCCGTGGCAGGGACCTGTTTCTGCCTACTGCCTGGCCTCAAGCCCATTCTGGGTCTGTTTGACCCCCATACTCGCCAGCTGGTAGTCCAAGCCACGGTTTTGGCCAGGTTGGACTACTGCAATAGTTTACTGTGATTAATAGGCTACAGCGCACCATGAACGCAGCAGCTTGAATACTGTTTGCCCTACCTAAGTATAGTTCAGCCTCGGGTTTGCTGCGCCGCCTTCACTGGCTGCCTAGAGAGCGGAGAATCCAGTTCAAAGCACTGTGCATCACACATAAAATACTTGCGAGCTCAGGCCCGGCGATTCTCAGCGACCTCTGTCACCCTTACATTCCGACCCGTGCTCTCTGCTGACCTTCATCTGACGCGCGTGCCGCGGTTCCGCAGATCCAGAGCTGGAGGGCGCTCATTCAAGGTGCTTGCACCGACACTTTGGAACTTGCTGCCACCCTCTATCAGGAACATTTCTAGCCTCCTGTCCTTTAGAAAGGCAGTGAAGACGTGGCTGTTTCAGTGATCGATAGCCCCTCTTGCACCCTCTCTGACATTTAGCACTGGGACGTCCCTCTGTCGGGACAGCCATGCGCTCTATAAATTTCATAACATAACTGTCTTGTGTTCGTAGTCGAGGTCAGATCAATGGTTTCTCTTTGAGATAGCAGGCACACAGCACTTGTACACTTTCCAGTATTTTACCTTTTTAATAGAATTTTGCTTCCAGGCCGGAGACTAGTATCCTACAAATATAAATTCCTGTAATTTCCTTAGATTCTCCAGTCAGGAAAAAAGCACTTTACTCAGTCCACCATAAAGTTGTATAAAAATCACCTTATGGCAATATGTTTGCACTTTTACTATCCCTTGTTGGAAGGGATTCTAACTTGAAGCTGGCCTTGCCTTATTATACTGGATGTTCTGTTTTAATCAATTGTATTAAATTATTATTGTGTGTGCCTCTATGGCTCAAAGGTTCAATTTGATAACTTGCACTGTTATGCAGTTTCTCTTTTTTAAGATGTTTTAATGGCTATATTAGATTATCATGGAAATATATTTCATCTTGTTTTTTTTTAGGTACATGTAGTGGTTTTAATTAACTATGCATGAAATACACTTTACTGCTGTAACATGTTACTGCAGAACTCCACCAGACAGAGAAGGAAGGTGATTGGACAAAATAGGCAATAGATTATCTGTCATGGCAGCAACCACGGTCAAAGCAGCTAGTTCCTTAGTCATCCCTGGGTGCTATGAGAGGTATATGTGGTCAGACATAAACAGTTACCTGGACCTTTTACCTGAAGACAAAAGTTAGAAGCATAGAAAATTCTTCAGGAGGGAGAGCTAGCATCATCCACTGGATTTCGACAACTAGTGGGAGAAACTGTTCTCTGGAGGCAAGAATGATTAAAATCCACATGTTTCAGACCCGAAGTCCAAAGTAAAATCTTGAAATTGTCATGAAGGAAAGGCACTCTATGTTGAGCATGCTGATAATGCCCTAAAGTCGATTAAAACGGACACTGCAGGGTCTCTTGCATTTTTCAACAGAGATGTCATCCCTTTCGAGGAGGATGAGGCAGAGGGGAGTTCACTTTCAGAGGAGGATTTTAATCGTATCTATACCAGCCTTATCAGCACCATCAACAAGTTTGCCCTCAACAATACATAGCCCCTGAATCGGCTGCCTATTCAAAACCAGCCCCTTGAAGCAAGCAAGGGCCTCAAACGAAGGTCACTGGCAGAAGACCAAAGCACCGCACCGGTCACAGAAAACCTGTCCCCGAATGCTGTTTTAAGTCAAATTACCAATTATTTAATGAATTGGAAAATTATTGCAAACTGTTGGGTCTTACACCTGATATTATTAGGCCACACCTTGGAGTTCATCTAAAAACTGCCTCATTCTCCACCTAAAAAGATCCCAAGATGTCACACTGGAAGGCTTATCCATGCTAAACAAAGGAGCTATATAAATAGTACCTCTATCTCAGAGAAATATAGGTTTCTATTCCCGCTTTTTTCTTGTAAAGAAAGAGTAGAGACCAATTTTAGTCTGAGAAAATTAAAGAAATGCCTCATAAACCAATTTTGCGTGGCCACGCTTAAGGACATTTTACAGCTTCTGTGTCATGGAGATTACATGGTATCATTAGATCTCCAAGACACCCACTTTCATATCCGCATACACCTAAAGTACAGCAAATACTTAAGATTCGAAGTAGTCGGCAGCTGTTATCAGTTCAGAGTTGTCCCCTTTGGCCTAAAATCAGCTCCTTGTATCTTCAAAATGCCTCACCTCAGTGGCAGCATATTTAAGGCAGGGAGGTCACCAGGTCTTTCGACACCTTGACTATTGGCTGTAAAGGCTTCTTCCTGTTGTACAACCAAGAGATTGAACAAAGTTTACCTATAACTTTTCAAATGTTTAGGCCTTCCTCTCAACACGCGCTAATCTTTCCTTCAGCCACTGAAAAGGATAAAATTTCTAGGTGCCATTCTGGACACAATAGAGTACAAAGCCTACCTAACAGTTGACTACTAATCTGGCAACTAATGCACCTAGCAAACAGGTTGCTAAAAAAAAGATAGTCATTTTCAGTATGCCTCCTCCAAGCACTGTTTTGGATTATATAATCCTGCTTACCTTTGCTTTTTTTAATTTGTTTTTTTGCTGCCTAGAAAGGCTGCACATCAAGGCAGAACTAGTCAAACAATGGAAACAATCACAAGGATCATTCAACAATCTAATTCATATCACTCTGCAAATGAAAGTTGTTGTTCCATGGCAGATTCAGGACTCATCTTGCATCAGATCTAACATTCCTATAATAGATACCGCAGTTCCTAACAGATGCTTCCTTGGAGGGTTGAGGAGCTCAGTTGCTGGACCTGGCGATCCGTGGAAAATGGGCTACTCAAGAATTGTAAAAACTGTAGCACTGCGTTTCCAAGTTTTTTCCCCAAGGAGAAGAGGTTCCTATCCCAGATACTTCCACAGAGGCGGCTGGTAATTTTACCAGGGAAGGGGGCAGGGAGCCGCACTCTCACTTATACACACACACACACTCACGCATTCACACACACACCACTCACTAACAAATACACATACATTCATACAAATACGCAAACGCATGCACCAAACATACAACAAAACCATAAAACTTGCCTTCACTGTAGAGAAGGAAGCCTTGGAGGTCCTAGGATGGTTGGGCTGGCTGTCTTCCCAGGCAGCAGCCCCTCACTCGTCACAGAGTGGGATGGGGGGGTCAGTGAGACTCCTGACCCCACCCCACTAATTGACACTCTGCCGTGGGCACTTCAGGGCTTAACACTGAAGCGCCCAGGTCTGAGGCGATCAGTGACACCCCCCCTCCCCCCTCGTCATGAGGAGGAGGGCCTCGAGGCACTTTTGTCAGGCTGAGGTCATGTCCAATTGTTTGAAACCCACAGCCTGGCAACATTCAGTTCAGGCATACAGGAGCATGCACATTTGGCACACGTGTAACTTCTGGTTGCCTGACCTGAACAAGAAGTGTCTGTATGGCTGATCTTTGCTCAGCATGACAGACATTCTTCTTGCGGGGAAAAAGGTGGAGGAGATATTCCCTCAGTCCATATTGACGGGCCCCTGCTGTAACGCAGTTCGTAACAGCAGCAACGCACACTTCCCTGAAGTGTTCAGGAGCTCATTTGCAGGACCTGGAGATCAGTGAAAAATGGGCTACCCAAGAATTGAGTCTCCAAATGAATCTGATCAAATTAAAAGCTGTAGCCTTGTATCTCCAAGCTTTTCTTCCTTCAATCGAACCATCCCTGTAGTCAAATAGAATTGTCAAGGAATTCTTTAAAAAAGCTCAATAGGACTTACATTTCGTTGAAGCATTCTCCTACACCTTGAAAACTGGATATGGTCCTTTCAGGATTGAAAAAGTCCATTCAAATCCATACAAAAATCCAATCTGAAGTATCTTTCCTGGAAACTGGCCTTACCACAGGTGCTCACTTTGGCTAAAAGAGTTGGCAAAATACAAGCTTTCACCATCAAAGAATCAAATAGGCAGTTTAGGGCTGGTTGAATTATTTTACAGGCAAATCCCTGATTCATTTAATTTAAATGTACCAGTGATTTTATGGACTCCCCCATTCCCCCATCCTAAGAGCATCTTGGAAAAACAACATACTACATAATCTTGATGTTAGGAGATGCCTTAAATTCTGTATGATAGAACTAGCAAAATCAAAGACTGCTCAACTGCTGGCAGCATATGGCACAGCTCATTAATGTTTTACTTTGTCAAAACGAAGCATAGCACAATGGATTTTAAGCCATAGAATTTTGCCATCTTCCCTTGGAAGGAAAAATAAAGGTGCATTCTACGGGAAGTGTTTACACTTCTACAGCTTTGTTTCTTTCATAGGGGGTTTCTATTTATTGTCATAAGCGCTAAAGTGTCCTGCTCACGTGCGGAGACCCCAGTGCAGTTGCTATAAGTGTAGAGTTTCGCCTTTCTTCAGGAAGGCCTGCAACGACACTTGGAGACAGATTATACAGCCCATTTACCTAGGCTACAATACCCAGATTCTTCATCATTAAGACAAAAAAGGGCCAGAATAAAACATTTGAGGAGAATTTGAGATGATTTGCAAACAGCATAAATATCCCTAACAAACCCTTTTTTATGATAAAGATGAATGGGAGCAGGACAAGGAAGCCTCATAGGCTGTAATATGTCTAAAAATACACTCTTCCTTTTAGAACCCAGATACAACCAGTATCCCATCATTCACAGCATGTGGCAGTTACTTCAGTTTTTTCCGGCTCTTGCTGACAGGATCCTGCAGCATTGAGCTCGGCCAAAATTTGGTTTTTTTTCTTCAAAATTCATAATTGAATTTTGGTGACCACCTTTTCACTCAACGTCTTTGGTCTCTCCCTGGCTTTATTTTGTCTTTTTCTGACAGAAAGTAAAGGCAATTCAACAGAAAAATGCCATCTCTTTTTGACAAGTGCCCATCCTGGGGGTGAAAGAAGGCTAAGACAGAGCCTCATGAGGTGTGTATAATCTGCCTCCAAGAAGATCATGTTCCTGAGTCTTGCCATCACTGCAGGAACTTTCCAAGACGCACCCTGAGAGACCGAGAGAAGATTCGTCTTCATGGTACAGAGGAGCGAAGAAGAATACAGACCTCTTCTGAAGGTGGGCCCTAAGGGCGAGGAGAGGGTCAGACCTCTACCAGGGCTCTGTCATCTGTCTCTTGAGGGTGTGCCAGGAAGAAAACCGTACAAAACGCCTTCTGCCCTGGTTGACGTAGAGGGCATAGATGTCGAAGAGAGGGCTGGCACCGACCTGTTTGCCGTCTATCCAAGGATTGACGTTGAGCAAACGCTGCAGATCAGCTTCGAGGCCAGGATTATCGACAACTGCTCCGTCGACCCATAGGCCTCGCTCGACGTCGAGGAGTCCCTCGAGGTCGCCGTCGAGATCCAGGTTGACGTCGAGGCACCGGTGAAGATCGACATTGAGGCTTACTCCAACATCGAGACGCCATTGGCGCTCACAGTCGTCAAGCAGGTCGACGTCGAGAACTCTTTTGACATCGTCCAGGTTACAGGAGGCAAGAAAAAAAAGAGAAGACTCTGCTACACCTCCCCAGATTCGGAGTACTCTAGAGCCTATTCTCCGTCTTCAGGGGTTCAACCATCTTCTCCTCCTCCACCATGACCTCCAACTCTACCACCTCCTCCAGCTCCACCGGTGCCGGTTACTCCAAGACCCATATTTTGTTCCAGGTCTCCCCATCATTCTAGACGCCATCGTCACAGCTCAAGGCGCACTTCTAACTCTTCTAGGTGACACCACCACCACCGTTCTCGGTCAAGATCCTCCACTTCTACTGGATATTATTCCCCAATTCTTTCTGAATCTCCACCTCCATGTATTTCACTGGTGGATGATGTTGCCATGTTTCAAGAAGTCCTTGTGAGAGGAGCTACAAAACTTAATATACCTATGTCTACTCTTACACCAGTGACATCAGTCATTTGAGAATCTGCAACACAGATCAGCATTAAGACCTTTGCTGTCTCTAGTACCAGGTCTCCTTGAACCTGCTTTGGATCTATTCCTAACACAAGCCACTGTTAAGACACCACCATCCAGGCTCCAAAGGAAAAACTGCCCTCTGGAGCAGGATTCAGCTTTTCCCCCCTCACAAATCCTACACCTTACTCCATGATCGTGGTAGCAGCAAAGAAACAACACGCCACTACCCCCACTGCTACAGTAACACGTAAGGAGAGTCAGAAGTTAGGTTCTGTGGGCCGAAAAGTGTGTGGCACGGCAGCAACCACCATTAAAGCAGCCAGTGCTACTGCACTACTAGGCAGATACGACCGGGCACTCTGAGAATCCATGAACCAGTTTGCTGAACATCTCACTAGAGATAAGAGGGAAGACTTCATGGAAATCCTGAATGAGGTATTGGTGGTCTCAAATCAGGTTATTAGTGCTGCAGCAGACTCCTTCTTATTAGCTGCACACAATTACTGCCATGGCGTCGCTCTTCGAAGACACTCTTTGCTTGGCCTAACATCCCCCAAGCGAGAATCACAGCAAAGAATATTGAATCTGCCATCCTCTGGTACCCCTCTATTTGGAACCCATGCCGACAATGAGAATGCACGGATGAAGACTGAAATGGAAACTCTGAAGGAAGTTGGTTTAGAGAGACCCAGGGAATAGAGGAAATCTTTCCGACCATATCAATGCCGCTTCTATTCCCAGAGAATTCAAACCCCTCCTTGGTATCGAGGCCACTAGCAAAGTAGTGCACAACAGCACCAACGTCCCTACCAATCATACCAACGAAGGCAGCCTAGAGGGAGATCTACCCAACAGCCTGCTAAAGTGGGGCAAGCAACCTTCCGGGTCAAAACCCTGAATCATTACTTCCTCCCCCTCTTCTTTTACCCAACCCGGTGGGGGGAAAGCATCTGACATCTGGCAGAGTGGCAAAACATAATGCCAGATGCCTGGGTACTTAATATTGTTTGCAATGGAATTGTCTGTGGTTCAACAGTCCTCCACTGTCCATACCTCCGAAACCACTCCAGTTTCCAACTCCCACTGTTCCGAGTAGAGGTCAATTTCATCTTACAAAAGCTGGCGGTGGAACCGGTTCCTCACCAACCACGAGGAACAGGCATTTATTTCAGGTACTTTCTCGTCAAGAAGAAAGAACAGGACAAATTCAGCCCCATTCTCGACCTCAAATCCGTTGATCCAGAGAAAAATCCTGGATGCTGGCATTACACCAGTTTCATCCCCAATTACATCAAGGGGATTGGTTCTGCTCCATTGACCTTCAAGATGCATACTTTCATAGACAAATCGCCAGAAAGCATCGAACGTTCTTGAGGTTCATAGTGGGGCAGGACCATTTTCAATATCAAGTTCTTCCATTTGGCCTGAAATCAGCACCCAGGACATTCTCCAAGTGCATGACAGTAGTGGTTGTACATTTCAGGAGACACAAAATATTAGTCTACCCATACCTAGACTATTGGCTAATTAAGGAGTCCATGTCTCAGGAAGCGCAGCTTCAATACAATTGGCCTTGCGATCTTCTACAGCGGTTAGACCTTCAGATCAGCCACCGCAAGTCTACCTCTGCCCCAATTCAAACCTTACACTATCTAGGAGCCTCCATCCACACTATAAGGGCAAAAGTGTGTCCTTCGGAGGAGAGATGCTTATCGATCCTTCGGAAGTGCCAGGCTCTCATTAAAGCTTCCCATCCAACGGTGAGAGCAGTATACTCCCTTCTTGACTCAATGGCTTCCTACATCTTTCTCACACCTAATACCAGTCTTCACATGAGACCTCTACAGGAATGTCTCGAGGACCAGTGGGACCAACTGACAGGCAATTGGGAAAACAAAATACAACCATCCTTCCATGCGAAGCTGTCCCTGAAATGGTGGTGTTCTCCAACCAATCTCCTTCGAGGTACCCCATTTCATCAGGAGATTCCTCCTCAAACTATATTCACGGATGCCTCACTAATGGGATGGGGAGCCCACATGGCTCACCTCCAAATCCAGGGCAAATGGTCAGAGAGAATCAACATACCATATCAGTCTCCTCGTACTACGCCCAGTTCATCTGGCGCTGAAAGAGTTTCCTTCATCGTTCACATCCCACTCCCTGCTTGTTCAGACGGACATCACAACCATGTACTACCTCAACAAGCAGGGAGGGACGAGGTCCAGGCCCTTGTCACACAAGTCCCAGACAATCTGGAAGTGGGTTCTAGCCAGGGGCCTTACGATCACAGCACCTCACCTTCCAGGTGTCCAAAGTGCTCAAGCAGACTCCCTCAGCAGAATCCTGCAAGAAAATAACAAGTGGATCTTAAACGACGACATCGTCCAAAACATCTTTCAACGGTGGGGAACTCCAACCATCGACTTGTTCGCCACCACAGAAAACAGCAAATGCCAAAGTTTTGCATTGCGGTTCTTCCTGCCAGGGACTCTGGGGAATGCCCTATGGATCAGCTGGTCTGGCAAATTTCTCTGCTTTTCCGCAGATTCCCCTGATTTAGGCAGTCCTCAAGTTGTCCCAATTCGCAATCAAGATGATCCTCATAGCTCCAGAGTGGCCACATCAATGGTAGTTCATGGACCTCCTTCACCATTCTGCCTGTCCACATGTAATGCTGCATGCAGACCAGACCTACTGACTGAATTTGGAGGCCAGGTGGTTCACCCCAATCTCTCCTCTATGAATTTGGCAGCATGGCTCCTGAGCTAGTACAGTGTGGACATTTAAATCTGCCGCAGGACTGCATGGAGATCCTCAAAGAAGCTAAGTCGCCCTCCACACGTTATGCATATGCCTTTAAATGGAAGAGATTTTGCATATGGTGTTCATCTAAGAACAAGGACCTTACCACTTGCCAGGAAGATGTCGTACTTCCATACTTACTCCTTTTGGCAAAATCTAGTATTTCTCTTCTATAAAGGTTCACCTTGCAGCTCTTCCTGCCTACGGAAAATGTCCTTCACAAACCTCTTTTTTTCCAGAGGGGTGTTTAAAGAAGGTTTTTCCTCCCATCAGACGTCCTTCCCCTCTATGGGAGCTTCATGTAGCCCTTTCACACCTTATGCAGGATCCCTTCGAACCCATACACAAGGCATCTCTCCTTGTGGCGATAACATCTGCCCGCAGGGTTAGCCAGATCCAAGCGCTCTGCTCTCATGAGCCATACACTGTATTATATTCTAGCAAAGTGATTATGAGAACTCACCCAAAGTTCCTCCCTAAGGTGGTATCGGACTTCCATGTAAACCATAAAATCTCATTACCTACATTCTTTCAGAATCCCTCTACTCCAGTGGAAAGTACTCTTCAATGCCTGGATGTGAGGAGAGTTCTAAAATTCTATTTAGACAACATAAGAGCCATCCCCAAATCAGACCAATTGTTCATCAACTACGGTCCGGTCTGTACAGGGCTAGCTACCTCCAAGCAATCCAATTCACGATGGATAATGTCTTGCATTTTGTTGTGCTACCATAAGGCTAACAAAACTCTCTCAGCTAAACATAAAGCACACTCCACTAGGGGAAGGCAGCTACTGCTGCTTTACGATGCAATATCCCAGTTTCAGAAATCTGTAAAGCAGCTACCTGGGAATCAGTGCATACATTAACCAAGCACTAATGCCTAGATTCTGACGATAGAGCAGATGCTCAAGTAGGTCAGGGATCCCTCAGAAATCTCTTTGCTTGACCTTTCCAGATTATCTTCCCTCTACTCCACCGCGCTATATGGGGATGGCTTGCTACTCTATTCAGCGCTTCTAACTATAAATGGAAATACCCTATGAGAGAAGGAATAGCTTCTTACCTATAAATCCTGTTATCTCGTAGGGGAATTTCCATTATATTCATAAGCGACTCTTCCTTCTCCCCGGGGGAATGAACAGAGTTATTCCTATAATCCATATCTGTTCGCATAGCCTTCAAAAAGAACTGAAGTATCTGCAACCTGCTGTGCATGATGGGATACTGGTGATATCTGGGTTCTTAAAAGCAGTGTCTTTTTTACACATATGACAGCCTATGAGGCTACTCTGTCCTGCTCCCCTTCAACTCTATCATAAAAAGGGTAAGTGAGGCATATTTATGTTGTTTGCAAATTGTCTTAAATTATCCTCAAATGCTATATTCTGGCCCTTTTTTGTTTGATGATGAAGGATCTGGCCATTGTAGCCTAGGTAAATAGGCGGCATAATCTGTCTCTTTAAGTGCCTTTGCAGGCCTTCCTAAAGAAAGGTGAAACTATACACTTTAGAAAATATACTGCTCCTGGGTCCCCGTACGTGAGCAGGGCTATTCCACACCTATGACTATAATGGAAATTCCCCTGCGAGAGAAGCTGAGTTTCAGGTAAGAAACGATTCCTTGCTGGTTTATCTACGCAAGACATCTGTAGAGCAGCAACTTGGAAAATTTGATACATGTTTATTCCGCATTACTGCTTGGACTCGACAGTACAGTTCACCGGGGCAATGGATGAAGCTGTGTATGTCATCTTTTCTAATAAGATGAGCCTCATCTTACTATTCTCTAACCACCATCCACAATAGCATTTAGTGATAATGACCGTATGCCTGTTTAACTGCTTTCTATTCTGATTCAAGCATGTGAATTTATGAAAGATCAAGTACTGGAGAAGGAAAAAAACTTACTACTGTAGTTTTCCAGTATTTGCATCTTTGATAGATTCATATGTGCCCCACTCTCCTCCCCTTAGAAGCTCACCAACACAGTCTCCTTTATTACTCTTCACATTTGTGCTGGAAATTTTGAGATATGGTAGCCTCTGGTGGGGAGTGGTTATGAGGGTGTAGCAACCTGATTAGCTAAAGTTTAGTTCTTTTTAAGTGATGGGACTATGATAATAAAAATGTTTTCTAGCCCATTCAGGCTACGTATAACGTGCTGCTTCTAGTTAAACTGTGAGACGCCTGCTTCAATGACTGGAAATGATTCAAGTATGTGAGTATGATAGATGGAAATGCTAGAGGACTACAGTTGCAGGCAAATAACTTTTCTCCATTTTGATGATTTGATGTAAGCTCCGTCAGGAAAGAACAGCTTAGTGTGCATTTTGATTTCAATTATTGCAGCTCTTTCTAGCACATTCACAGAGCCCTTAATAGTGATCTCTGCCCACCACACTATCAAGCTCACTTTGTATTGCATTTTATTTTCTAAAACCTTTAGAAATGTGTCACGAAAGGGAAGTCCTATCTTGCTTACGGAAACCAACACATTGGCCAATATGTACTAAAATAAAACTAAAAGAAAAGTGATTTGTGTTTCTTCCATTTTACAAGTCAGAACACCAATAGGCGAATAACAGCAGAGACCTCAAAGTAGCAACACATTTGGAATTGGAGCTAAATTCTGCTTTGTCTGGAAGATGACTGGTATTGTTGCAATAGCTGAATAAAGTGCAACTGTGTTTAAGGAAAATGGAGCCAGGTTCATTGTGCCCTGGAATTGTCATCCTTGTCACTCAGACAATCGCTGCAAAAGATAAATAATTAGGAGAACGGACTTACCTCCCTCCCCCCCCTTACTTCCCTTCGGTGCCTGATTCCTGCAGCAGTGTCCCTATCCAAATTTCAAAAGCTGATCTGCAGGAAAGGTAATGAATTGGAGAACATGGACAGCAGGTCGCCAAAATGCCAGGGGTAGCGAAAGTGACATCAAACACTCTATGACCTAAGTGACATCAAATAACCACTGACCCTGAATCGTCCCAGGAAGTCATTTCACGTGATATTGACTTCCATATTCGATGGCTGACACTTATGTAAGAAATTACCTCAATGCCACAGTTCTCCCTATGCAAAGAATTTCCTCAAGTATTCCACCGAGTTTTTTTATGGTTGCCTCGTATGCCAAAAATGACTTCAAGTATGCCAGTATTTATCAATGGGTGCCAAGTATTGCCTCTCTTACGCCAGTATTTTGTCACTGCTACGTGTCATTCTATGAATTTCCTCCAGTATGCCAGTAATCAAACAGAATTCCAAGGAGCTTACATCAGTATAAGGGACTGTGAGCAAAAGACATTAATATATAACATCAACATAAGTATGGGACGCTGACACTCGGATCCTCTGATACTCGTATAGATAAAACCAGTATTTAATTTTATACCGATGCACATGCCACTTAATGGTTAAGAATCGAAGGAAATGTCTCAATAATATGCTGCAAAGAAGAACACTATATTATCCTGTATTCCTGCAATATTAACTAGTGCATTTTAGAAAACTGATTATTTTAAAAAGAATTTAAATTTAAACATGTTTTATTAATCTATATTAATTATAGTAAAATGTGTAGGGATCATTTACAAAGGCGATGTATCTTAAAGCAAACACATTTATTTTGTATTAATTGTAAAATATTGTGACGGTTTTTAATAACTTATAACAATAAAATATACATATTGTTCCAGTGTCAGTATTCTTCCATGGGTAGCTCTATAAACCAAAACATACCTTCACAATTCCAGGACTATTGGCAGACTTGCAAGCATAACACCACATTTTCACTCATTATTTCTCAGTTGCACACATTCATTTTCAATCACTCTTGTACTACTCACTCACTCTGCACACTCATTCTTTCTTTCTTAGCCAGACTTATTTTTCTCTCATTCTCACTTGTACTCACTCCCTCATTCTTATTAATCTCACTTGGTCTCACTCTCCGACATATTGATTCTCACTCATCCATTCTTATCCTCACTCATTCTTCCTCTCACTTGCACATACTCTTACCCATTCTAAGTCAATTACACTCACTCGCTGGCACACCATACTCACTCTGACTTCCTACTCTCCCTCAATCTCATTGGAACTCATTCATTCTCACTCACATGCAGTCACGCTTACTGCCCCTCATTCCCACTCACTCGCATTGATGCTCACTCTTACAAATTCCCTCACTACCTATCACTGACTTTCGCTCACACATGCTTACACAGACAGGCACACTCACTCATAGGCGCTTTCTCGCACAAAAACACACTCTCCCGCAAGCCTACACAGAACATACATTTAAAAACACATTTCTATGCTTTCCTCGGCTGCCAGCGAAGGTCCTGTTCCAACTAACTGTGCTCCATTCATTAATAGTGAATAATATTCACTATTAGTACAATATAAAAATAGTTCCAAAACCAAGAGGGCTGAGCACAGACGCATACAAGGATGATCGCTCCAATCTTGGCACCGATGCTTGCCACATCTCGGGCCAGTGGTGGTTAAGACCGTGTCAGGCGTTGCAGCTACAGCCCCTAATTGTTGTCCATGCCAGAGGACGGGCATTACAACTGAGGCTCAAAGCAGTGGGAGGTGGGAAGTAGATAAAGTGCCTATGTCGTTTCCAGCTGTCGCAAAAGTGAACACTTTTTCGATTATATCAATAACTAAGGACATAATGGTACACTATCACTGGCACTGAATGGAGCGATTTTGTAAGTGGATGTGCCATGCAAAAACAATAGTCTGTGGAGCTGGTTAAAGCTGTCTCAAAGAACAGACCTTACAAGCATCAGTAATGCCATTTGACCGGGCTTTAATGTGCTGAACTTTGCACTCAAAAACATAGAGCTCATCATACATTCACAGGGGAGGAGTCTTTTCCCTCCGGTGTACTGGTATTGGGAGTAAGAAATTCTGGTGCAATGAAACCTGGGCACAATCAAAAGCGCACGAAAAGAGGAACAAAGCATGTGTGAGCGCATGAAGGACTGACTCACAATGCTGAAGCAAATACTCGGGACAAGTGCCAGCAAGTAAGTGTCTTGTGCACCTTGCACAGAGTCTTAAACAAGATTGATTATTCACTGGTAACTTGTGGAGGAATTCCTACTGGGATTTAACAGAAGTGCATTGAAGTAAATGAAATAATAGGCGTGCATGCTGAATTTTGCATAATCTGAAGGCAAGAGATGTACAGATATTTAGGGAAGCCAAGTAACACTGTGCTCCTATAATCTGAACAGGATGAGATAGATCTCTGGGTCGCCTAACGACCCTTCAACTTGGAGACCAGGGCTGGTCGTCGTCCTGGGGGATCGAAGGAGAAACTCCGGTGCTACCACCAGAGTCTACCCCGCATTTTGGCTTCTGTGGGGGCTGCATGGAATCGCTTCTGCGACTGCCTCCACCCATCAGGGAAGTCAGCGCACCGCATGGTCACACCAGATAACATGAGGAGGAACAGGTAAGGAAGCTTCCTGTGCGTCTGGTGGGTTTTTGCCCCTCCTACCTGTCTGGCAATTTGAAAGCGGCATCGTGAGAAAGGTGAGTCTCCCGTCTCCAGCGAGGCCTTTTTCAAATTGATCCCAGCTCATGGATCGCGGCGCTCCCCCTACCTGTGGTGAGCCCACAGACACCGCTGTAGTTGAAATCGCCATTATGCTCCGCCCCACCGCGCCCACACTCATATTAAGTACTGGCCCTTGCGCTGCCTGGTCCGAGCTGCGAGCAGCCGTGCCCTGATCAATTGACTCACCCACCACTGTGGCTACTGATTCAGGCTGTGCGCTGGGCTTGCCCTGTTGCCCCTCCCTATAGCGAGCCGGAACCTTCCTCTGCCACTTTGGTGGCCCGTCATCCGGCTGTTGCTCTGGCTCGCCTGCCAACGTCTGCAGCGCTGCCTCCATGCCATGCTGCTTTTCCGCCTTCCAAAGTTCGTTCAGGGCGTGGAAATCCTCCTGGGTCGCGGACTTCCCGGGGTGTGAGCGTGCGCGCTTCGGCGCCATGTCTCGTAACCTACTATTCAGAAACAAAAGGACATGTATGTTAACACCTAGCCTGAGCGCACCCTGACGAACTCTGTGCCACATACAACCTGCATCGAGATTAAAGCCAAACAGTACAACCTTTCACCTACTGAAATGATGCCCCGCCCAGGTCGTACCCATGATCTGCGCAAACCAACGCTACCTGCGCGCCTGGTCATGCCCTTTCTCGCAGCCCTAAATACCGCATCACTGCATGCATCAGAGCGACCAGAGCCACACCCACTGTGCATGCCAGAAGTCTCCCAAATACGGCTGATTCCCCCTGCACGGGTGCATCCCAAGCTGCCCTCGATTATTATTCAGTCAAGGCCACCATAGATATCAATCAAGACTACCACCATTAGCTTTACCCACCATACAATACCATGGCATAGACCGGCATGGGGCCCCGACATCACGACCGAACCGGCGGCCTCGAGGGCAAGATCACGGCACAGTTAGGAGGAGCTAGGCATTGACACCAGTCCACCTTGTTGTCCCCCAACTTGCACCGCGAGCCGCATCTCTCATGCCGCAATCCCACACCACTGAACAGCCAGGCACGAGGCCCCCGCCAGCTGGACCGCACCGGCGGCCTCTAGGGCAAAGATCACGGCATCGTCCAGCGGAGCTAGGCAATGGCACTGTCCACATCGTTTTCACCCGACTAGCGCCGCGCGCCGCCTCTCTCCTGCACACAAACCCTTTACACTAAGCGCATTTCTACTGTCACAATTAACCAACTAAACGAACCAGCGCCTTGAATAATTGCAGGCCTGTACGCTCCATCGCAGCCGCGAGCCACCATTACCGCCGCCACCCACATGCGGGCGCGCCTGTTGCAGCGTCCAACATCCTGTACCCAGACGTCCGACGCATTCCAATCGGGCTACCATTTCGGGATGAATCGACCTTGGCCTATATAAACGTACGGATTTCAATATGCCTCATATATTGATTGTCTCAGACGGTAGACTCGCATACATATAAAGCGCGATCCTGTGTATTGCACTAGGACCCAGCAACACAATCGTGAGTATAGTAGCTCCTTACAGCCGTACGAGTGTTCCTCCTTGTTCTCCGTACGTCTATATATATTTCAAAGGTGACTTTACCTCAATTGTCATCTGCTGTACGCGGAAATTTCCGAATACTAAGCGACAGATTTGAGCCGTTTTTTACTTCTTTTATGTGCCCTGATGAAGTTCCCAATATGGGAATGAAACGCGTTGGCTGGAGTATTAATGTTTGATGTTTTTTAATACGGATCAAAATAAAGAAATTATATATTTTTTGTATCTACAACTGACTACTGGACTTTGTGAGTTGCGCACCCCCTTTGGATTTAAATGATACTAAATTATTAATATTGATACTGCACGCCCCATTATGCGGGCGAACCAACTACGCCTAGGCCCCCTCTACCTACCGTGCTACACTCAGCCAGCCGCTGACCGGAAACCTCAATCCGCGTTGACGACGTGCCCCTGCAGCTTCCAGAGGTCCACGGGGACAAAGAGGTTTAATCCCCTGGGGCGCAGCCTTAATTAACCCCTCCAGGAATTCCTGCGCACCCCGATGACGTTGCCTGACCCCTTCTTTGTCCAGCCCCCCTTCTTGACCCCGGCGGAGGCTCAGCCCCCAGGCGCTACTAAGGGCGCCCCTCCCCTAGGCGCGGGGGGGCGCCTGTTCATTATATTAGAAGTGTGGGGCCGGCCCCCATCAGGGAGCATACACTTAAATATATATGTTCTCCCTTCGCTGGGATGAGCAAACGTCACTCAAGGGGGGGGCGTGATCACCCCCACCCCCTCCCCACCACAGGGAAGGGAAATATTAGTCACCATTTTGTTTTGTACTTCCTGTAGCATTTCCAGCTTTCCGTGGCAGCACAAAAAAAGTGTGCAGAAGAAAAGAGTTCATTCACCGGTTTGCACTTTGTTTCAGAATAGATAAAAAGGTAGGCTTTTGCAACAAGTGAGCTACAGGTAGCTCTCCAGCTATCTGTGAGTAGCTCTCTGTGTGGAGTACAGCCTACTAAATTAAAAACGTTTCTAGTCTGAATTAATATATTTATATCAAAGTTGAAAATTGTGTAATTCAGACAATGTGTGTATTTTCGGAATTCCTAAGATGTTTGGAGACAAATGGGCGAATTACCTAAATATTTTTAAAGCTGACATTTGAGTGATAATCATGTGCCATTGGTGAGACTTATTACTAATATAACCTTGATGCCATGAACTTTGCAGCTATGACTGTAATGTATTACCCATGTAAAAGCAATCCAAATTGACTAAGCCTTTTACGTTACTGCTGGCATCCCAGTCTGATGCAGTGAGGTGATCACAACTGGTAATTTTGCATGGGGTGGCCGCTAAGGTAATTGTTGTCTGATTTGGTAGCTATTACAATACTAATATTTGTAACTCGGGATCATTGAACATAAGTAGCTCTTGTTACAGAAAAAGTTGGAGACCCCCTGGTGTAAAGGTTTCGTTAGGAAGGGGAAAGCTTCCCCTTTCCAGTAGTACCTTGTTGAAGGAGATCCCTGTTGAATCAATGTGCATACCGACTGGATTGCTATCCCTGAGCAGGGATTCCACTAGGAATGATCATTTTGAAAGTGTGTGTGTGGGGGGGGGCAGCTTCCGCCTATGGTTGCCCCCCCTCCCCCACCTCCAAGGGCCATAAAATAATATATTTGTTTTCCTTTACCTGGGGGTCTGACATTCCCCCCCCACCCCCCCCCTCCACCCTCAATCATCCTCCCTGGTATCTAATGGAATCCCTGCTCGTGGATCACATTCTGGACTGCGATCCACTAGCAGAGCTTCCACTAGACACCAGGAATGTCTTACTTTGGGTAGGGCATGGTTGAACTCCTCCTTGTATATTTGTTTTCCCTTCCCTGGTAGGGCACTGTATTGGCCTATGAGGTGGGGTCCGAGCGCCCACCGTAGAGAAGGGAAAATGTGGCAGCCATTTTTTTAAAAATGTGCCAACAGGTTTTTCTGGTGATCCCTGTGCAATTGCCTGCCCTCCCCCAGGGTCGACCCCCGCTGGTTTCTTTGGTTGTTTTCTGTTCTATGGCGGGCTGATTGGGGTTCCAAGGGGAGCGCCATCGACCTGCATAGGAAGTGGAAATATGGCTGCTTTTTATATGTATATATGTCCAGTGTTTTTGGCAGCCATTTCTTTTGTACTCTTGTCTTGGGGGCTTTTAGGTGCCCCCTTCTCGGACAACAGTTCAGCCACTGATTAGTGTGGCATTCACATTTTATTTCCACCTAGCAGAGCCTAGATCATGGGACTGTGATGAGCCCACTTCTGCCAGTGATCAGTTATTCAGCCATTCACTTTAGTATGGCGACGGTATCTAGGAGGCCATGGTGGGTGGGCTGACGCATTGCCCTATGCTGTGGTGGGTGGAAGTAAAATGTGAATAACTGAGCAGCACCTGAATTGGATTCAGCTACGCTGGTTAGACTTACCTTTTGAATGGTATAATAACTGATAAGTGGCTGAAGTGTGCACACCCTTTTCCACAATGTTAGCTGCTGTGCTGGGTGAAAGTATAATGTGAATGACACGAGCTGATCAGTGCCTGACATAGGTTGTGGTGGGTGGAAGCAGAGAGGCACATGGTGCAAATGGCTAACTTCATTGTGAGTCACCCGCATTCTGCTCTTTCACAAGGAGCATGTCTTACAAATAACTTTCTCCAGGCACCGCAGACAAATGTAGCATAATGCTCTTTTGTCTTATTGTGTGTATTGTAACTGAGCCCGGGCGGAGTTGGCAGAGTGCCACTACGCGGAGTTCCACAGAGTTAGGAAAAAACTCCGCTCCCCTCGCCCTAATTTAATTATAACAAAAAATGGCACTTACCTGCTGTGGTGGCTCCGGGCTTCCTCCTCCTCGCTGTGGTCTCGCTCTCCTGCGAGGACGAGAGAGAGACCATGGCGAGGAGGAGGCAGCCCAAAGACGTCACAGCAAGTAAGTGCCTTTTTTTTGTTATAATTAAATTAGGGAGGGTGGAGGGGCTCGGCTAACTCCGCTCCGCTAAGGAGTCGGAGTTTTGCCTGAACTCCGCGTTCTTAATAGAGCACGGAGTAGGCAAAACTCCGTATACTCCGCTGGCGGAGCGGAGTTCTCCGCCCGCGCCTAATTGTAACATTATTGTTTTTTTCTTATCATTTTCTTTTAGCTTGGTTGAAGTTTTTGACAGCGTTGGCCCGTTGGAAAGGTTTTTGGCAGCGTGGGATTCTTGGAGAAGTTCTTTGTGTCAGATAAGTGCAAATTTTAGACTGTTGTTGTGATCACATTTTACTACACTCTCACAGCATTGCATTCTTTCACTTTATAGCACCCCCTCTCCCCAGCAATCATTTCTACAAGTATCTCTGCATTCAACTTAGGCCAGAAAGTTTTAGTTATAAAACAGAGATGGCATCTCGTTGAATGACTGCTTTTTCTAACTCAAATAATGGAGGAGAGCTCTGAGGCAGGGTCTGATACTGGGAGAGCATCAGAGGAGAGGGTCATGGAGCAGGATCTGTGAGTAATTGTTTTAGTCTGAGTTCCTTCAGATGACGACTCATCTGCCAGTGATTCAGAGGAACATGGCCCTGTTAATCGTGATGTCCCTTTGCAAGCACTAACTGTGCAACAAAGAGCTAGTGATAGTGTAGATCAGTGTAGAGTGCAGGCAGATATGGCACAGATCACAGACAGAGTACTCACTTGGCAGACTCCTGTAGGAAGCTGGCTCTGTATATACTATACCAAAGTAAGGTATAGTGTGCACAGAGTCCAGTGGAACTCCAAAGGTAGGCAGAGTTAAAAGTAGATACCTTACTCTCTATTTATGGTAGTGTGGGCGAGCAGTAAGGCTTTATCAGAGGGTAGTGCTAAGCATGTATTGTACACACACTGGCATTAAATGATGTCACACACTCAGATTGAACTCAGACCAATTTGTTTGTATAAAAAATATTATTTAGTTATATTTATTTCCAAGAACCAAGCAAGCCTGGCACAGATAAGTGTAAATGGTACTTTTCAAGGCAGGTTGAACAATACAAGCAAGCTGAATGAAAATGACTTTGTTACAGGTTTGTAAATATTTTGATTACA
This sequence comes from Calotriton arnoldi, assembly GCA_963921515.1. Classification (NCBI taxonomy): domain Eukaryota; kingdom Metazoa; phylum Chordata; class Amphibia; order Caudata; family Salamandridae; genus Calotriton; species Calotriton arnoldi. The sequence goes on from CAWUFW010000386.1 coordinate 3,533,045, forward strand.
GTTGAAATTCCTGTTATATCACTTTTGATTACTTTGCAGATTACTTTTTCTACTCAGTGTGATATGCCTGAATATCACACTGGGACACTTCGTAGAGAAAAGGTAAGTAAATCAGTTTTTGTATATTTTCAGCTTCTTAGAGTTCCATACAAACCAACTTCACTCTTAGAACAATTTTCAAAGAAAAGCAGTCAATGCACTCCTATGGGAGGAAATTGAGTTATTGGTTTACAGGTAAGTACTTGGTTGTGGGAGTTGGGTTTCTGGGGTAAGAACCAGGGTTCCCCCAGGGTGGAGGATGCACTCTCAAAGCACCCTCAGCGGCACTAGGGCGGCCGGGTGCAGGGTGCTGAGGCCCAATGTTATCCAATGGGTGATAGGGGGCCTCCGGTTGGTGACTGCTCACGAGCAGGCCACAAGGCTGTGGGAGCAAAGCTCCTGGTGTTAGGCTCAGGGCAAAGGGGAGATCCAATTTATCACACAAGGTGCACCCACAGCAGCACAGGGGCGGCCGGGTGCAGGGTGCTGTTTTGGCGTTGGGTGCCCTGTTGTTTTCAATAGGGTTTGCTCGTTTTGGTTTTTAGTTACAGGCTCGGTCCAGGAAGTCTTCCAGGAAAAACCACAGCTGGGTAGGTAAGTTGCAGGGCTCGGGGACGTAGGTGCACCTCAGGTTCTCTTCTCCAGGGCGGCTGGATGCAGGGTGTCTTTTGAGGTCAGATTTCTCCTTACCGGGCCACTCGAGGTTGGGGGGTGGGCTCTGTGCGGAGGCAGCAGGCGACATCATGGAGTCCTGGAGGGTTCAACCCACGGTGGACTCGGATGCTGGAGCACTGTGGGACCTCGCTGGGACCGGTGGGCCACTCTGATTTGGGCCGTAGACTTCGGGTGCAGTGGTGGTTCCAGGTGTCTGGTTTCTTTGTCCTCAGCAGGCTCGGAGTCTTTCTTGGCTGTTTCTTTTGAACAGAGCTGCTGTTCACAGGAGATCCGGACTTTGTGGAAGGCAGTCAGTCCTCCCAGGGGTTCTGGAGGTCGCTGGCTGCAGGACATGGCGACTTGTGGTGCGGGATCTCTGGAAACTGCAGACGAGCCGGTAGGGCTGGGGAAAGTCAGTTCTTTGCAGTCTCCTCTGCTGGGCATCTTCTTTCATCCTTCTTCGTAAGTTGCAGGAATCTCCTTCGTGGTTCAGGGCTTCCCCCTAAATACTGTATTTAGGGGGCGTTTTAGGGGTCTCAAGGTCAGTAGTCAATGGGCTACTGACCTTAGGGTGACTACACCCTTGGTGTGCTCACCCCACATGGGGGAGTGGGCACAATCCCTCATCCTGATTGGAGAGTGTCTGCCATCTGCAAGATGGTGGGCACTGAAGAGTGAACTTCATCTTGCCTCCCCCACCTGAGGGGTGGGGTTGGCAGAGGTGGGCACACCGGAGCTGTTCTAATTTTTCCCGCCTGTCTTCCCACCGAAAAGGAGGGGAGGCAGGAAGGGGGCCTGCTCCTGATAGCAGGAGAGGTTGGGGGTCACGTTACAAAGGAGGCAAGGCCTTTTAAGCTCCCCTGCCAGAGATGGCTCTTCCTGACCTGGGGGAGGTGTGAACACCTCCGCCCAGGAAAGGCTTTGTTTCTGGGCTCGGGGAGCGAAGGCTCCCACCCCAGGGGTCCAGAAACATGTCTCATGGTGGCAGGCTGGTGTTTACCAGTCAGGGAACCCACCAGAGGCTGGTCGTTTTTCAGGGCGCATCTCTAAGATGACCTCTGAGCGCATTGTATAATAAATCCCACACTGGCATCAGTGTGGGTTTATTATGCTGAGATGTTTGCTACAAAACTTCCCAGAATTCAGTAAAGCCATTATGGTGCTGTGGAGTTTGTAATACCCTCACCAGTGGTATAGTGCACCCAGCTAGAGGGGTGTCTTACCTATACCATAGGCAGTGGGTTGCAGGCATGGCACACAGGATTGTGTGCCATGTCGACTCTTCACTTTTCTCTGTACCAAAACACATAGCCTGCAATGGCAGTGTGTGTGTGTTAATGTATAGGACCTCTAAGGGTGGCACAATAAGTGGTGCAGCCTTCCCTGGTCTCAGTGCCCTTGGTACCCATGGTACCTTTTACAAGGGACTAACATGTGGCCAGAGAGGTGCCAATTGGGGGTACAAATGTACAGTTTTGGAAAAGAACACAGGCCCTGTGGGAACCTGATTGGCAGGGACTGCACCAGAAACCCAGCTTCCTACAACTCCTACTTTAGTTCAGCCAGTAATTCCCCCATTCACTGTAGATGTTGGATGTAAGGTCAATACAGACAATTTTGTGCCTATTGACTACTACATCTTTTTTTAGAAACTTGTTGAGGAAATTGTTTAGCAAACAAATGTGTATGCCAAACAGTTTCTGAGGGAGCATGGAGGCGCTCTGTTGCCTCACTCTAGGGCACATTTATGGACTCCCACTTCACTTGAGGAGCTGACACAATTTCTGGTCCTAACACTGAAGATGGGAATTGTCCAGATACCATCCGTGCACTCCTACTGGTTTACTCATGTTATTTGGGTAACACCCTGTTTTGTACCGGTCATGAGCAGAGACAGGTTTTTGATTTTGTTGCATGTCAATGACAATTCTGCTATATTGTCCCGGGACCACCCAGAGTATGGCAGGTTATTAAAAATTTGGCCTTTCGTTTAATATTTGTCTGCCAAGGTGCCAGCAGTATATAGTCCTGGAAAGCATATAGCAAATAATGAGTCCTTGATATTGTACAACGGGTGACTGCTGTTTAGGCAGTACATACCTAATATAAGGGCTGGTTAGTGCATCAAGATGTACATGTGTGAGAGCTCTATTGGCTATGTGTTCAGCCTGAGGGTATGCAGGTTGTCCTTCCACATTAGGAGTTAGTGAGAGGATCACATGGGAGCTTACCTGATATCTCTTTCATAAAGGTCTTAACATTTATGTACATAACCTCTGTACAGGAGTCCATCTGTTTAGATAACTGTACAAAACTGTGGCCGTTAGAAAGCAGTGCAAAGGATTCCCTCAGGAGTGAGTTTGCAAGAAGCTCCAAAAAAGACAGAGCACTGCATTGCATTGCAATGAACTGCTAGCTGTCAAGTTCTTAAACAGGTGGGAAGTACATGTGCTCACTACACTTTGCAATGAGAGCACTTCCCTCATCACCATTTGAGGACAGTTGGCAGAAATCTACAAGCCCACCTGTATGCTTGATTACAACATGTACATGATAGTGGATAAAAATGACCAAGTTCTTCAACCATATAATGTGAGTTGTAAAACTCGCACATTGTATAAGAAGTTGGCTACTGACCGGATTCAGTTGGCTACATACAATGCGTATGTTATCTATGGGCAGACTACCACAGGAAGACCAATGTCCTTCCTTGACTTTCTATTCTCTGTTATGGAAATTCTTACTGTTGTAGAACCAGTAGACTCTACTTGTCTGTTGTGGAGGACCTTGTAAGGCTTCAGGATCGGGACTTTGCTGACCGCATTCCTGCAGCAGAGCAAAAGAGTTGCCAATATTGTGGAGCAGAGTTTGTGCTCAGCAAGGAAAGAGGTAGGAGAGTAGATATTGTTGTCCCCAGTACCCATCTCAGCCTGGCCTGTGTTTTCTAACTTGCTTGATTTTGTACCACACAAAAGTGAAGTTCTGGTAAACTGACTGATGTGGAGCACATGGATTAGGAGTAACTAACTCCCCCAAATGACGGTTCATGTGGATACATAACCTTCCATGGGCCATTACGTGAGTAGCTGTGTAGCCTTGGAAAGTAGTCTGTTTCATTTTGAAAGAAGAACCTAAGCCAAGATTTTTTCCTTTCTAAATGAGATTTGAACCACCATGTATTTACTGACTCTAATGAAGAGCCACACGTTGGTCTTGCTTTTGACTGCTTGCCATGTTCATCTCCCATCAAAAATGTGGCTGAGGTTCTGTCCACCATATTACAAGTGCATTTCAGTGAGAGAACTGCACATAATGGCCTACAGGACATGTGCCATGTTTTCAGTGAGTACCCTGTCCACCAAACCCTAAGGCCCTTCTCTTTTCCAGAAGTGCTCTTTTGGAAATTTAGTATAGTCTGCCCTATAATAGTTAGCCCCATTTTCAAATGTAGATTTGCGGACATTGTCCGAGGAATGGGCAAAAATGCATGCTCAGACACCCCCAACTTACTTACACACACAGGAAGGAGTTGGATTTAGTGCATTTAGTGTGCTGAAGGTTTAAGAAAGAAGTCTTTCTGAATCTAATCAGGCTTCCATGGTGAGGCTTTAGTAAAGGTGCACCTGGCACCCTCGCAATATTAGGACTGCAGGTGAGATGGACATGAACAGGTAGTCCAACTATAACCTAGGTTTGTTTTCATTGAGATCTTATGTAGGTAGAGGTAGATGTTCATGGTAGAAGTGAAACTGTTCAACGCACTAACCCAACCACAGCAGGTGGTTTGTGTGTAGTGGTGACTGTTAGCTGGCGGAATGTGTGGCTTTTGCCTGATGTAATCTGTGGCTGTTGGCTGGAAGAATGTGTGGCTACAGGCTGGCAGAATATGTGGCTGTTGGCTAGCAGAATGTGTGGCTATAGGCTGGGGAATGTGTGTATTAGTTTGCAAGAGAAGCGTTTCTATAATAAGCTGGCTGATGAGTAGTTGACTGGCTGTGTGGTTGGTATTTTAGTCCCTTTCCATATGAATGTGATGGGCCATTGAATGGTGGCAGTTTGTTGATGTGTTGTGTGTCGGGTCCATGGCAGGCATTATGAATGGCTTTGTGTGACTACTATGAAAGAAGTGTGACTGGACCATAAAATGGTTGGTGCCTTAACATTGCTTAAGGTTCACTAACACAAGTGATCAGTTCAATATTCCGGTACTGTTATGAATATTGACAGTTTTACCCTATTAATACTGGTAGTGCCAAAACCAACTGTTAAGAATTTTTCCTTGAGTTGTGGATAGATTCAGAAGGAACATTTACATCCCTGCACATTTCTAAAAACTGGACAGCTGGGGGAGTCAAGGGTGGTGTGACTTGTGTGCATCCCACAAAGTTTTCATACATCCCCCTCCCAACCAATGTTCTGCAAACTACAAAATGTGGCTAAAAACACAGAATTTCCTCCCATTTCTGAGTTGGAAACCACAAATTTCCTACCACCCAACACTTCTGTGGGTAGGGCTAGTGGCCACGACAGGAAAGGGCCCAAAACACAACATGGACACATCCAATTTTTCCTTTGAAGGCTGACCTTTTTTTTTTTTTTTTACAATGTGGATAGTTGTTGATTTTGGGCACTAGCTCAGAGGGGACCTAGAGAAACGTAGCAAACCTGTACATTTTTGATAAATAGACACCTAGGGGAATCCAGGATGGGGTGATTTGCATGGTTATCCTCAGATAATGTCAAGATAGCGGTGAAGATGACTGATTTAAATTTCTTCAAAGATTGGAGTTTTCTTTCTGGTTTTGGGCGTTCCAGAGGATAGTTAACTGTTTATTGAAGCTGCCAATACATTATATGTGGAATTTTGAACCAGCTTAGCGTTTGCCAGTCTTCCTCGTGAGGGTCAGGTTACCATCTACTTGTCTTCATTAGCCCCCGCCATTTCCCCTCGCGTTTAATCCGATGACATTCCTCGGCTATCTGTGACGCATGCTGCTCGCTGTCTTCCGAGCAACAGGCGGTGCCTGGGCAAGCATTCACATCCGCCTGGCAGCTCGCAGTCATATGCCACATTCCTGGCAATCTCACACCATCTCTCAGAGAGAGAGGGCGGCAGAGCCAGGACAGAGTTTACTTTTGTGTTTAGTCCCCAGTGAACTCTACGTTGCCCCGCAGCAGGCCAGGTATTAATAGCTCAGACAACAGGCATTGCATTTACCAACCAGCAGGATGGATAATATTCACCATAGTATCTGTACCATGCGCCTTTGAGGCTGCCAGCAGTTTGTGTTATCAGCTCACAGCGCCCCTTGGTGACGGTGATGAGCAGGCCTCTTCGCTGCCGATAGAGATTTCCCTTAAAGCTGCCGCTGAAGAATGTCACGCACCAGCCGCCGTTCTATTCTGGGGCGCATTACTTTCTCCATTTTGCCCTAATGGCCGGCAGCATAGTCTGATTGCAAAAAAAACACCAATGAGCTATTGCACAAGATGCAAAAGTGGTGCAGATAAGCCTGATAATGCTTCAATCCATGGCGGGACAGCACCCAGATGTGTTGCATGACTAACCACTTATAAGGTCCCAAAGGCGAGACCTATTGGCTATGCCAATGCTTGTTCCTTATATTGCTGTGCAAATATCTACCATCCAGCGTTACACCCCTTGTTCCAATAAAAATACTGCCCCACTTGTGTGGCTGGGCCTAGTGCCTGCAAGTGGTCATAGTGATCACCACTATAGATTCACAAAATGGATTTATGAGGTCAATCCACCCCTACACCCCCATCTGTGATGTAGGTATCAGTTACTGTCCCTATCTTTTGAGGAGACACCCTCCTCAAGCAGGTGTAGTGCGTGTAGTGTTAGGGTTCAAAGGTGTACAATATGGCTTAGAACATTTGTATGCAATCATTTCCTGGAAAGCACCATCCCGCTAGCACATGATAACCAACATAACTCAGTCATATCCATACAGTTTACATTTAAACCATAATATCTTCACATGACATATATGTGCGCGGGGCTTTCCTTTCCCATACTTTTAGTTCACATAACCAAAACTTTGAACCCTTCTCAGAGCCTTACGCTCTTCCATTTGCTCATTACTGCATAGGTAATGTGTGGCAAAACTGGACTTATTAAATGCTATAAATGCGCACCAGAATGGGATATTATGTATCCCACCGCTGCAACCAATGTTGGAAAACAGGGCAGTATCTGTGAGGCCTGCACAAATAACACGTCACATTTGTCCTTCACTGGGAACCAAACACCCTAGTGTAGCGCCCGACTCTCAGAGGGTAGTGTTGCAGAGCAGTCTAAGGCTTACTCAAGGGAGGTGGTGTGGGCTAGTAATCGCCATTACAGGTGCGCAGAAATAACACTCAATAATTGATTGTCCAGTCTGTACTTTGCTTTATAAAAGTAAGAGTACATTTATTATACACACACACTACTTAATACTGTGCACCAATTTACAAATATACATAAGCTGTTGGAATTACTTTGTGACATTGCATAACATCTCCACCCCTCCCAAAGAGGGGTGGGGTCTAGTACCACCACTCCCATGTATGCACATCATCTTGCCCCCTAATGCAGTTAGTTGAACATAACCTGGGGCGAGGGCCCTGCGCTCTGGCACCATCCCAGTGTTCACCCACCCCATTATCTCAAGCATTAAAAATAGGTACACCTGCCCTGGTGACACATAACCCTGACTGAGCATCTCATATTGTCCATACAGTATGCACCTCTACATCTTCGGGGCTAACAGTCTGGGTTGTTCCTCACCTAACGCAGTAGCAAGAATACATGTTTGGGCATCACTTTAAATGAGGTACTTATCATAGAGGATAACAATTAGAATGCATTGCAATCACAGCCTCTAAAAGGCATCACAGGTAAAATCACAGGATTACGCAAATACAGCCAGACACCCTAGCAGGAATGTCCAGCAACATAACCCCACTTTGCTTATGACTTCACATTACACATGTGGTTTTCAGTTCCTCCATAGAAATAACATTGGTCTAAGCACTTCATAGAAATTACATTAATTATGCACTTCTCGTGCAATTGCACCTCTTCGCCTCCAGGAGATGCCCTTCTCCAGACATCCCCAACTCAGCCCTTCAATGCCTTGGTGCACTCCTCAAGTCAATACACCCCCAGCCGTAGAACAAAAGTTCCAGCCCAAGAGGTGATTCAATGCTGGCTGAGCCCTTGAGGGGTTATTTCTTCAGAGACCCCAGAGACTTAGGGGGGCCCGGTCCCACCCGGACCCCCAGGTAAGTGAATGCGGCCTGGGGAGCCCATCCCCGGCCGCTCCTGCTGCCTCTCGGGGGCCCGGTCCCACCCGGGCACTCCGCTTTCAGCATCGTTGGGGAGCCACACGGGGAGCCCACCCCCAGCGTCTCCCGCCGGCTCCCCGACCGGCCAGCACCCTTGCGTGCTGCCTCGGGAGCCGGTACACTTCTTCTGGTCTGCCCGCCCCTGCGGGCAGACACGGAGATTCCCGCTGGTCCGGGTGGACCTCGGGGGAGTGCGACGGCACTACCCCCGCCCTCTTCCAGCTCCGGGGGAGTGCGGCGGCACTCCCCCCTCCTCCTCCTCCCCTCCTCCTCCTGCCAGTCGGGGCCCGGAGATGGGGTCCCGGGCCCCAGAGCTCATCTTCACAGGGAGCGCGACGGCGCTCCCCGGCTTCAACTTCGCTCTCCTCGGGGGCCAGGGTGGGCTCCTGGCACCCCCTCCTCCATTTTCACGGGGAGCGCGATGGCGCTCCCCGACTTCGGCGGGGCCCGGAGTTGGGGTCCCGGCCCCCTGTCACTTTTCCCAGGGGGGGGCACGACTGCGCTCCCCGGCCCCAGTTCTCCTCGGGGGGCCAGGGTGGGCTCCTGGCACCCCTCTCTACCAGCTTCTCGGGGAGCGCGATGGTGCTCCCCGACTTTGCTTCTTGCGGGGGCAGCCCCCGGGACCTGACCCACCCCGGGGGGACATTCAAGACCGGCGGCGGAGCCCCACACGCTTCGTCATCGGTCTTCTTGGAGGTCAAAGGTCGCCTACCTTCTGGGTACAGCCCCCAGGGTACCGATCTGCGCCATTTTTGCCTCCTCTTGCTCCTGTGGGCGCTCCCCAGCCACTGGGAGCACTCTCTTTTGCCCTCTGGGTCTCTCAGAGGGTAGATTCAGCAGGGAGCTGTCTTCACTGGCTCCCTGCGCCAGCCTCTCACCTAGCTCTTCTCCTGGGCCTCTCTTCTCCTTGCGCCGAGGCCCAGGCTTCTCTTCACTGGTCCTGGTCTCCCCTTGTGGCGCAAGTCAGGGTCCTGGGCCAGTCTGGAGGTTCTTCCTTCCAGCTGCCCATGATGCCAGGCTCCACCACCAGTCGTCCTCAGCAGACCACACTCCAGAGAGAGCTCCTCTTCCTGTGCAAACTCTTTTTAAGAATTGGGGAGGGGGCTGGCAGGAAGTCTCTGTTTGCCCTATCACACAGCGACACATTACTTCTCTGCCCCTGCTCCCTCCTTCCTGCCCAGGCCTCTGGGTTTGTTCAAAATGGCGTCGTCCAGGGGTCTCATGCCACATGGTCTCTGAGAGCCCCTTCCCCCTCGCTGCCTTCTCTCCAGAGCAGCTTGGTGCCTGGCACCAGGTGACAGCTGCTGATGGATGAACCTGTAGCTCCACCCATCTTCTCTTCTTGGAGTGGATTCTTTCGCCCTTGGAATGCTTGTTGGGCAGGGCTGCCTGGGGGAGGAAGGTCATCAATTCAGCCTGGCCGGGTCAGCCCCAGCAAGGCCCTGGTTATGAGCTGACTCAGAGAAATATGTCATTTCTAGATAACCCAAAAGCAGTACAAATATGACTTTGGACTCTGCAGAATACTTCTTCTCACATAGGTTACAGTGGACTTTGGTGCGTGTCTGGAATTTGTAGGCCCTAGGAAAGTAAAACTAGCCCATGTGCTCCCCATCCTCATAGGAGAATAATGGAATAAAAACAGTAAAGCACACTGACTTTCCCTCAAATGTTTCTTCCCATTGTAGAAAGCCTATTCCATGTCACCACCCAATTCTGCATAAGTCCTGCCACACCATTCACTTTGTAGCTGCTCCGGGGCTGCACACGCCAGAAATCTGTCCTGCGCAGCCCTTGCACTTGTGCACACGCATGTACACACGTGTTTGCATGTAACCAGCCCAGTGCCCCTTACTCTGGCTGCAGCGCGGCGGCCTTCTCGCGCCAGATGGCCACCGGTAAAATACACATGCAGTCCCTTTCATCATGAGTTCACTGTGGGTGAGTCCCAACTTATGAGGCTCTCCCACAGTAAAAGCTCAACCAATAGGTGTTCAAAAAGCGAAAAATCCGGGTGGCTCAGATGGTCAGAACCACCTTCTAACAATGATGGAACAACGAAAGCCTTAACAACAAAGGCTTTTACAACGGCAGCGGAATAGCAACAATGTCTTAACGCCAGTTTCTACTTCAAACCCCAATACCACACTGGCACTTAGGGAATCATTAAAAGTACTGCTACAATGAATGCCATTAAAACCCATCCATTAACAATGATTACCATTACAACACGTAATGGTAATAAACGTAAAAGTGTTCAACATGTATATACTTTAAAAAATACATTTTTCAAACCATTTTTCAAAGGAGGAGTAAGAAAAAATGCCAATTGCAATAACCGAGTTATGCAAAAAACATACGTTTGTCACATAGAGCTAATCTTAAGTTTCTTGGAAAAGCACACTCCAGTATACTATTGATGCTGTAGTCCTACCTTACTGTTAACTATTTATATCCTGCGTTTCCCAAAGCAAAATGAATGTCGTACATTTGCCAGGAACATAAACAGTAAAACAAGAATGCTAAAAATAAAATAACGTTCTGTCATGTTCGGAATAACGTTACAAAATGCTGTTTCAAACATATTTTGTTTTCACAAATGATTTACCACAGAAAACATGTTTAAATACAGCTGACCACCATTTTGTATTCAGCGGTTAGCTGAAACTGATGAACATCACATGCCTCTGCGAGCTCCTGTGAGACTTACAGTTGTACTTCGATCTGTGCCACCTATCTTTGCAATTAAGTACAGCGTACACACATACATACTAAATTTCATTTTCTAAATAAAAAACTATAATAATTTTTAATGGAAATTGTATTTTATTAATAGATAACTTGCCAATTTCTCTGCTGCTCTAATTTAGTCACAACTAAAGAAATACTAAAAAAGTAAGCAGATTCTACATTGATCTTTACAAATACCTCACAATGTCTTTAGGAAACAGATTAATATTATTAGTATAACAAACATGTCTCTCTGGGCATGTACTTCAGTGTTTTGAGGGGCATATTTTTTCCTCAACCACCTCTAAGGTGGAAGACCCAAGTAAAAGCTGATTAGTGTCGAGGAGGCTAATTGTCCAACCAACTCATCTGAGGGCGTTGCCTCACGCAAGTACTGGAGTGTGGCAGGGGGACTATATAACTATTGTAACTCATCCCTCAGATCACGTACTGGACAGTGCCGGGGGGGGGGGCTAAATTAGTATTATAACTTCGCTGGCGGCATATAAATTTCTAATGTAATTGCGCGTGGGCCATGTTTTAGAGCAGGGGCTAGCATTTTGCTGAGTGTAAAGTCGCCACAACATATGTAAATAAATCTTCACAATATCAACATATGTCACTTTTTTCCACAGATCAAAAAAAACATCCTCACACCTGTTTGCCTGCAATACAATACTCCTTCTTAGAACAAAAAAGGCTGTCCTGTCATTGTAAGTAGTTTTTTTTTTTTTTATAACATATTTTATTAAATTTTCACAGTACCACTCGGGCGAGTACCCGGGACCGCAGAGACCTTTTGAATTGACTGCTGAGATCGACACACCTCGTATTAAAGCCTTGAAAAAGCCCTTGGCCGATGGGCCACTTGGGCGAAACACGTGTCGGCTGTTTCTTCACTACCCTTATTCCTGCTCCATGTATGGAAGCATAAATAAATACTACGCACTTGAAAAATACCGAAGGATGTTTGAAATTTATTCAACATTCCACAGCACAGTGTCGACTGCGATCTCTACTTGGATGACTGCCTAGAACAGCTTCAGGGGAATTCATGCAGAATCTTGCTTTGCCTTGACCTGCTGCAAGCTTAGTTCTCCGTGAGGCAAATCTCATCATCACTGGTTCTAGCCAAAAGGCTTTAGTTCCTAGGACTGAACTTCAAATGACAAAGGCCTTCCCTCCAATAGAGAGAGGGTAAAGACTATCAGCCACACAATGGTTACTTCCTCTTCCTGAACATGAGAACCGTTCAACCTGATCGTTCCATAGACGTTTGGTGCTCCAAGGATACTGCATACTGATAGTATTACATGTCAAAGTCTGCATGCTTTCAGGTTTAACTCCACCTGGAGAAGCACTGTATACTTGAGAAGTTAAACTGTGAGAAGACCAGTCAAACCTCATCCAGGTCCACCCATTTTTTCTACCGACTTTGGAATAGTGGGCACATGCTCCCAACCTCTTAGTTTGAATGATCTTTCCGCCTGCATCTAATGCTCACCACAGACTCTTTAAACTAGTTGGTAGGTTTAATGTGGGGAGCACTCGTCAGTGCCTTATGGCATAAATAAGATTAATTCTAGCACATAAACTTGTTGAGAACTGTCCATCAGAGTATTGTGGGATAAATTAGATACACCCCCACACATAAAATCAATCTTCTTGGCATTGAAGGGTTATCCAACATTGCTGAGATCTAGGATGGTGATGGTCCACAGGGACAACACATGAGCCCTCTTTGGCATCTGGATACAAGGCGGTATTCACTCACTAGAGTTGTATTTACTGGCAGCGGCTCTATTGGGTGGGAGTATTTTCAAGGCATTTTCTTGCTGGTCTACCACATTGCAGCAATTAACCACACTTCAGCCACTCGCACACATATTCAGACCATCACACAGCCACTCAAGTGACATATGTTAGAAGTAGTATCACTCAGTAGTACAGAAAGAATAGTAATTGAACTTATGCAGTAGCTCAGTATACAACTTTAAGTCTCAGAAACGTTTATGAAACAGTCACTGGTTGATGTCATGAATGATGTAATATATGGGGTTGTAAGCAGTGCATTGCAGAGGCGTAAATTATAGTTAGCTCAGGTAACTATAACTGTTGAATGTAAATGGTTTTCCATGAGTGAAATTTGCGCCTAGCGATAACGTCTCTGTAACTTTTGTTTTTTTTGGTGAATTTCTAAGGTTTTTTTAAATTCTATTTCCTAACTATAACGTCCCTGTAACCTTTGTTTTTTTTAAGTGAATTTCTGAGATTTTTCATGTAATTTCCTAACTATAATGTCCCTGTTACCCTGGGTTTTTTTCCAGTGAATTTATAAAAAAAAATTATTTCATAACTAACCTGTAACCTTTGAGAGTGGGTATGTGAGTGACTGTATAGGTTGGTGAGTGGGTGCGAGTGGCTGTATGGGTCGGTGACTGGGTATGTGAGTGGCTGTATGGGTCTGTGAGTGGCTGTGTGAGTAGTTTTGAGGGTGTGTGAGTGGATTTGTGAGTCAGACAGTGAGAGTAGGAGTGTTTGAGGTGGTCTCTGAGTGGGTGCATGATTGTCTGAGTGGGTCTGTGAGTGGGTGCATGAGTGTCTGAGCGGGTCTGTGTGTGGGTGTGTTAGTGTCTGAGTGGGTCTGTGAGTGTCTGGGTGTGTGAGTATCTGTGTGGGTCTGTCAGTGGGTGTGAGTGTGTCTGAGTGCACTTGAGAGTGGGTGCATGAGTGTCTGAGTAAGTCAGTGACTGGGTGTTTGAGTGGGTGTATCAGTGTGTGTGTGTCTGAGCAGGCTTGAGAGTGAGTGTGTGAGTGGGTGCATGTCTGAGTAGGTGTTTGAGTGGTTGCATGAATGTGAGTGGGTCTGTGAGTTGGTACAAGAGTATCTAAGTGGGTGCATGTGTGAGTGTCTGTGTGGGTCTGTCAGTGGGTGTGAAAGTGTCTGGGTGTGAGTAGATGTGTGAGTGTCTGAATGGGGTCTGTAAGTGGGTGTGAGTATCTGAGTGGGTCTGTGAGTGGGTGCATGAGAGTCTGAGTGGGTGTGTGAGTGTTTGAGTGGGTCTCTGAGTGGGTGTGAGAATGTCTGAGTGTGTGTGTGAGTGTCTGAGTGGGTCTCTCATAGTGTGCAAGGCTCTGTCAGTAGGTGTGAGTGTGTCTGAGTGGGCTTGAGAGTGGGTGCATCAGTGGGTGTGTGTGGGTCTGAGTGGGCCTGTACCTTGGTGCGACAGTTGGTCTGTGAGTGGGTTTCAGAGTGTTTGAGTGGGTATGTGACTGGGTGTCTGAGTGGGTGCATAAGTACGTGAATGGGTCGGTGTGTGAGTGGGTCTATGAATCGGTCTAAGAGTGGCTGTGAGTGTCTAGATAGATAGATTACTGCCAGTAGATTTTATATATTACCTTTTTGCAGTTGCCAGTAGGTAGTTAAAGTTAGAAACTAGTTTCCATGGATAGAGCGTTTTTTGTTTTGCAAATAACTTTAGTGGCGTTTGACGAATTTTCATGAATTTCATTACAAGTTTTCCCACTTACTTCAGCTGCTGGCTGGAAAGTGTTGCAGTGATTTGTAGAGCAGGAGCCGAGAAAAAGGAAAGGGTCCCAAAACACGTTTTTTCCATGCACTTTCCCATAGGGATTTTAGACACGGCTACAGCCTGAACCGAACCAAACAGAATTACACCAAATTTGCAGAAAGCTAGATCTTGGCCCAGAAAGATCTCTTTTTGTAAATTGGTGTAAATCCATTCAGTAGTTTTTAAATAATGAAAAAAACGATTTATGTAGATCTAGGGACATGGAGGGTCCATGGATCCGACGGATCTCCTACTGAGATCCGATTGGCTGCCACCACTTCAACCAGGAAATGGTGGCAGCCATCTTGGGACTCGGCCTGGTGGTGGGTTCCATGGGGACTCTGCCGGAGGCAAAAATCCTTTTTTTTAAAAACGTTTTTCCAGGAATTCGCAGAGGATCCACGGCAAAATGTATAAAAAAACATAAAAAGCTGCTCTCGTGCGCTTGGTTTCCCCCCCCCCCCCCCGTCCTGCCCCCCGGGTGAGCCAGGTCCCGGGGAGAATTGTTTATATTATTATGAGGGAGTGGTTCACACAAGGCCCCATTACTGGGCAAAGATTGGCCCTGGGGACCCCATGCCCCGGGGCCCAGTCTTATTAACTATGGGCCGATTCTGGTCCTGGGGACCCGCTTCCCCCGGGGATCGACCAAAGCTAAAAAGGGGGAAGGGTGCACGCAGACCCCATCCCTAGGCTAATTTCAGCCTCACAGAGGTCATTTACGAGCCGTATATTTACGTTCGCAGTCGGGCCGGAATTTTCTGCTCGGGCCGTACTCTCTGGCTCAAGCTGTACTCTCCGGCTAGATGCAGTCAACACTGAGGGGAGTGCAAATTGTGGACTGCATGTACCATGATCTGAAGGAACAAACTTTTCTGGGATGTGATGCAGGGTCTGGCCACACCCTTTTCCTTGCCCAACTGATTTTTATGACCTCCTCCATTTATCTCACGTTCCTAATGTTTCTTTTTGTAAAGATTGTGTTCCGGCCCATTGATTACACTTTATCTAGCCCGAGCCGAAGAGTCCGCCCCGGGTTTGAAGATTCCGGCCTGAGCCAGAGAGTACGTCTTGAGCCGGAGAGTAAGGCCCGAGCAGAAGATTCTGGCCCGACTGCGGACGTAAAGATACAACTCATAAATGACCTTGGTGAATATCAAAAGTCATAAACTTAGACTTTTGTCTCAGATTGCCAAGTCAGCGCGGGGGCTGGAGCTTTGCAGAACATGGCCAATCACTGTGTGGTTTTATTTGTAAGGCACACTGTCATGTGTAACATGCCCTTTCTCTTTCCACAAAGTGTAAGAGGCTGCACTGTGCACAGTGTAAAGGGAGAGAGCAATCGCCTTGCCTCGCACGTTTCCAGCCTGCAGAGTCCATGCTTGTAGGCTCTGCTTGAGAGAGAGGCAGTCAAGGCCTGGTCTGCTTTAGGAACAACAGTCGCATTTCAGAGATATTCAGTAAGTGACTTATTAAAATTTAAATATATAAGTAAAATAAAAATAGGTTGCGCTATGTCTATAATTGGTCTCACTAATTAATTTCATGGAAAAGTTAAGTGGTGGGTAAGAAAAGTGAAGTCACCAGTATTTTGTTGCGCAAACAAATGTGTTTTTAATTTATAAAAAGCTATGCTCCACCACTTTGAAAAGTTGTCAGCCGCTTCTGCATCATTGATAATATCACTGCAACATTTGCTGTAAAATTATTAAAGAGAAAACTGTGCATGGCGGGGAGCGAGTTATAGTTACCTTAGGACACAAGTTATAGTTACTTGAGAGAACTATAACTGCTGTCTTTCTATGGTTTTCTGTCTGTAAAATCTGAACCTAATTATAAAGTGCCGGTAACCTTTGTTTTTTTTTTTTTTGTGTATTTCGAAGGTTTTTTAAATTCTATTTCCTAACTATAAAGTCCATGTAACCTTTGTTTTTTCCAGATATATATATATATATATATATATATATATATATATACACATATACAATTCACTGGAATTTTCCCACTGCAGCACGTTGGATGTCAGCAAGGTGCATGATGGTATTAGCAGTCCGTGGCAGGGGCTGCTGAGGTATCGGCACGATAACGAGCTGCAGCTGGGCCCTTCACCACTGTGTAGGAGGAGCTCTATAAAGACTTGTTGGGACTATCTGTGGTGAACTGCGGCATTTGAGAAAGGCTACACGCCGAAACCGGTTATGCCGATTTCTTTTCTGATGAGCCCCGCTGTGTCCCTTTCTTCTTTTGATGGGAGAGAAGGTGTTTGTTATATTTCGCGTGCAACCTGTGGCACGCTTAAAGGGACCCTTCCAACAAGAGGCTGTGAATTGCACAGGACGTCAAGGAACTGACTTTTGCTTACCCGAGGAATCGGATCTTCCCAGCCCGCCTCCCTGCCTTTGTTGTCCAAGCAGCTGCTGCCAGTCGGCGGTCTGAGACTTCTCGGAGGGGCGCCTGCATTGCCATTGCATCTCCAGTCTTGGAGACATCGGATAAGGAGGCTAGGAAGTAGGGGACCTGAGGACATTTATCCCCAGAAATTTCGCTGGAATTTTCCCACTGCAGCACGTTGGATGTCAGCAAGGTGCATGATGGTATTAGCAGTCCGTGGCAGGGGCAGCTGGGGTATCGGCACGATAACGAGCTGCAGCTGGGCCCTTCACCACTGTGTAGGAGGAGCTCTATAAAGACTTGTTGGGACTATCTGTGGCGAACTGCGGCATTTGAGAAAGGCTACACGCCGAAACCGGTTATGCCGATTTCTTTTCAATAAATGTCCTGATGAGCCCCGCTGTGTCCCTTTCTTCTTTTGATGGGAGAGAAGGTGTTTGTTATATATACATATATATATATATTTTACCTATTGGCGGTCACCAGTAGGTAGTTATAGTTAGGACCTAGTTTCCATAGGAAGAGCATTTTTTCATTTGCCAATAACTTTGGCATGCTTGTTTTGAAACATTCCAGAGGACTCAACGACGCCAGTCACTTCAGTTGCTGTCTTTGAAGTTTTGGAGTGATCTGTCAAGCGGGGGCTGAGAAAAAGAGGGGGTCCCAAAACTCTTTCTCTCCATGTTAATTTCCATAGGACACTTTAGACACGGCTACAGCCCGAACTGCTGAACAGAATTACACCAAATTTGGCAAAAAGGTAGCACATGGTCCAGAAAGCACTCTTTTTGTTAAATGGTGTAAATCCGATCAGTAGTTCCTGAGAAATTTAAAGATTTCTCAGATATACCCCTGTGACTGCGGGGATCTGCGAACCCTCCCCATCTCGTGCCTGAGATCTGATTAGCTGCCAACACTTCAAACCAGGAAATGTTGGCAGCAATCTTGTGGCTCGGTTGAACTGAGTCACAAGAAAAAAATGTTTAAAAAACAAAATGAAGAGGGCAGGGTAGAAACACCCTGACCTCCTTGGCCTGTTCAGGTGGTCCCACAGGGACCCCAAGGGCCAAAAAAAATCATTTTTAAAAACATTTCGGCAGGAGTTGTGAAGGATCCGCGAATCCAGCTGAAAATGTTTTAAAAAAACAAAGCGCGGGCTCCTGCACTTCTTTAATTAAGCCCCCAGGTAGGCAGGTCCCGAGGGCAATTACAAATAACGCGGGGGCCCGTGCAGGCCCCCCCTGCCCTCCTGGAGACCGCCACCTCCCCGGGGAGAATTGATTGAAATGCGGGGGAGCCAAGCAGCCCCCGGCTGACCCAGGGACCGCCACCTCCCTGGGGCTAAACGCAAAAAAATGCTGGGGCACGTGCGACCCCGCAGCCCCGGGGAACGTCACTTACCCTGGGCTATATTAAATTAAAATGGGTGGGGGGCTCCAGCGCCCCCCCCCCCACACAGCCCCAGGGATCGCCACCTCCCCGGGGCTAATATACTGGAATGTGGGGCTATATTTAAAATAATGCATGGGGGGGCTCCAGCCCCGGGAACCGCCACCTCCCCGGGGCTCATATACTGAAATGTGGAGGGGGTCACGTGGCCCCCCGCAGCCCTGGGGACCGTCATCTCCCCGGTGCACAAATGAAGTAATGACTGGGTTCGTTGCGGACCCCCGGCCCCGGGGACCACTACCTCCCTGAGGCTATACAGAAGATGGGAGGGGGGGGGGGTCGCGCAACCGCCATCCATGGCCCTGGGGACTGCCACCCACCAGGGCGGGCTCCACCCCGGGACATTACAGTTTGCTAAGCCATTGCAAAATCTGGTCCGCTTCATGGAAGTCAGAGCATGGTAAATGCTCTCGCTTCCATTAAGCAGAGCAGAATTGCTTTTGGACTGAGGGAGCTGCATGTTTGCAGCTCCTTCTGTCCAAAAGCAATTCCGGCCCCCAATGGAGGCGGGGAGCTGGCAAGGACCGCTGGGGCCTTGAGGCTCCCCCCTGTGGTCCCCAAAAGAGGCCATGCCGTCACCGGGGCAATATAGGCCCCGGGAGGAGGGCCGCGCTGACCCCCCCACCTATATAAAAAAAAAAGGTGAAGGCCTGGCCCCCGGGGCCGAAATCGGCCTTGGGAGGGGGCAGCGTGGCCCCCCTCCCAATTATATCACACAAATAGGCATAACCCGGGGGATGGGGTCCCCAGGTCAATATCGGCCAATTATATAAAACAAATGGGCATGTCCTGGGGGATGGGGTCCCCGAGGCAATATCGACCTGGGAGGGAGGCCCCCCTCCCTTTTTTTATAAAAGAAACAAAAAAGGATCAGGCCCCGGGAGATGGGGTTTGTGGGGCCCAAAATGGTCCAGGGAAGGGGGCAATGCCTAAAAAAAAAACAAGCCACAACTCACGGGAGGCCTCGCCCCCTTTCTCCACTACTCTGCAAATGCGCCTCCTGGCACGCTCCTGGTTGGGGGATGAAGTCCGCTTGGCTGCGGACGGTCCTTAGGGGCTAAGAAGACCTCCTGTTACCTCCAGTAAGCCCCACACATTGGGATTGCTGAGAGGTGGTCAGAGGCCATGCCCCTTTTTCCACCACCCTGCAAACGAGCCTCTCGGCGCACTGCTGGTGGGGGGGATGACGTCCCCTTGTCTCCTGAGGGCCTCAGGACTAAAATGGACTTTTTCCCCCAAGCAGCAGTGCGCCTGGAGGTGCATTTGCAGAGTGGTGGAGAAAGGGGGCGTGGCCTCTGACCACTGCTCAGCAGTTCATCTGTGTGGGCCTTACTGGAGGTAACAGGAGAGCTAGTTGGCCCCCAAGGATCCTCAAGAGCCAAGGGGACTTCATCCCCCAAATAGGGTGCCAGGAGGTGCGTTTGCAGAGTGGTGGAGAAAGGGGGCGTGGCCTGCTATCAGATCTCAGCAATCCTGCTATATGAGACTTACTGGAGGTAATAGGAGGGGTAGTTGGCCCCCAAGGACTTCCTTGGGGGCCAACTACCCCATCTGTTACCTCCAGTAAGTCCCACACAGCAGTATTGCTAAGAAGTTGTCAGAGGCCACGCCCCATTTCTCCACCCCTCTGCAAACGTGCCTCCCAGCGCACTACTAGTTGGGGGATAAAGTCCCCTTGGCTCCAGGGGGGCCTTGGGGGCCAAGAAGCCCTACTGTAAGTCCTACACACAGGAATTCCTGAGAGCTGGTCGGAGGCCCAGCCCACTTTCTCCACCACTCTGTAAATGTGACAGCTAGTTAAAAAAACCTTAGAAATTCACTAAAAAAAACAAAGGTTACAGGTACGTTATAGTTAGGAATTAGCATTTAAAAACTTTAGACATTCACTGAAAAAAAAAAACGAAGGTTATAAGGACGTTATAGTTAGGGTCAGATTTTACTCATACAAAACCAAAGAAATTCAACCGTTCTAGTTACCTGAGTTAACTATAACTTGCGCCCCGCAATGCACTGCTTATGACCTCACATATTACATCACTCATGACATGGTCAGTGACATCACTCATGACATCTCAAATGACGTCACTGATGACATCATACATTGACTGTTTTTAAAAAGTTTGAGTGTTAAATATATATACTAAGGTGTATTAGTGAATCAGTGTGTGTATGAGTGTCTGTATGGATGACTCAGTGGGTGCATGACTGACTGTATAGGTGAGTGATTAGGTGTCTCATTGAATGTATAGGTTATTGACTAGTTGTGTAAATGAGTGTATCTGTCAGTTGATGTCTAAGTGGGGGTATGAGTGTGTTAGTGGGTACATGAATGGCTATATGGGTGATTGGTTGTCTGACTACCTCTATGGTTGTCTGGGTGTGTGGGTGAGGAGGTGTGTGACTGCCTGCATGGATGAGTGAGTGGGTGAGTCAGTGGCTGTATGAGGTACTGTGTGCATGTCTGAGAAGCTGTATGAGTGAGTGTCTGCATGACTGTCGGTGATTGAGTGCATGTGTCAGTATGGGTGAGTAACTGGGTATGTGAAAGGCAGTAGAGATGAGTGACTGGGTATATGAGTGACTGTATGTGTGACTGAGTGAATATGAGAGTGGCTATATGGATGAGTGCGTGCTTCTGTCACTAACTGTATAGGTGAGTGAGTATGTGTTACTATTTGAATGAGTAAGTGTGTGTGTGTGTGTGTGTGTAACTGTGTGAGTAAGTGGCTGTGTGATTGACGGTATGGGTGAGTGTCTAGGTGTGTGAGTACTTCTATTGCTGACTCACTCAATGTGTGAGTGCCTGTATGGGTGTATGAGTGGATATGTCAATGGCTGTATTAGTGAGTGAGTGGTTGTATGAGTGACAGTATGGATGAGAGAGTGGATGTGTGTGTAGATCTATGAATCAGTGAGTGGGTGTGTAAGTAATGGTATGGCTCTGTGAAAGGGTTTGTGAATGGTTGTGTGGGAGTGGCAGTGGGTGTATAAAAGATTCTATAGGGGTGTGAGTGAATGCGTCAGATGCAGTGGAGGATGTCATCAGTGATGTCATTTGAGATGTTATCAGTGATGTTACTGACCATGTCATGAGTGATGTTATATGTGAGGTCATAAGCAGTGCTTTGAGGGGGCGCGAGTTATAGTTAACTCGAGTAACTATGAATTTCTCTGGTTTTGTATGAGTAAAATCTGACCCTAACTAGAACGTCCCTGTAACCTTTGGTTTTTTAGTGAATATATATATATATATATATATATATATATATATATATATATATATATAAATTCCCCTTTCTAAAAAAAAAAAAAAACAGGAAGAGATCAGCAACGGGAATAAGTCAACAGGTCTCCAAAGACATAAAGCACTCCTGCAAGTGAAGATATTCAATTAAGATAAGGTGTTTCTGAATAAGTCTGCTTTATTTGGACAGGGAGGGTACAAATTATTAACTAGATAGCAGTAGTATTCATCTTCATGTCCTCGTTATTCTGTGGCCCTTAGGGGGTAACTGAACATTTAAAAAGAGTACTGGTACAGAATTAAAAGTAACCAAAGACCCATGATAATTCCCAGCAGATGTGGGATAGGGAATATGTAGATCACCCATGTTGATCCACACTCTTCCCTTGTCTCTCGCTCAACCCAGTTCACCATTTTCACTCTGTTGTGATGGCCATCCGCGGTTCATAGTGCTACAGATTTTTTAACTTTGTGTAATATTTTTCTTTTTTACTCTGCGTGACCCAAAGCTTTGTCAGCTACAGTAAGCCGGCCTTTATGGCGTGTGCCAGGAACCTCTTCATCTGACCGACAACACCGAGGCACCCCTCTTTTTCAAAGTCTCTGGGTTTAAGTTACGAAGGAACAGCAATATATTCTCGCCTTCATATAAAAACTGGCCTGTACTTTAGCCTTGACCTACTGCAGCATGAGATCCTTGCCCTCTAAGTCTGAAACACAAAATATTAGTATAGATGCACACAAGCTCTCACTGCTTGCAGCGTTTCTCTGCCTGGTCCTGCGGCATCTATCCACATAGGTAGGGTCATTTTCTCTGCAGAGCTCTAGCACATCCATAACCCAGTGTAGCAGTGACTGGTAGTGTAAAACTCATACTATGCACATGTAAATGTACACGGTATTAATAACTCACGCAGGACAGCATGCACTTATTAACATTTTTTAAATGGTCTTGCTTGTACAGAAGAACGCGTCCCCCTCCCGTGTTGGGTTTTGTTTCACCAAAAATGTCCGGCTGTATTAAAAAGAGTCTGAATACCTCAGAAAATTCACACTCAAAACGGTGAAGGCATACAACGTGCGAGTCGCCCCCACTGATTGACCATCCAAGCGCGCCCCGCAAACCTATGTCACATAGCAACAAAGACACGGTTATTTGAGCTTCACAGCGTAGCCTTTATTTTACCTTCAAGGTACTCATCACTTTATTACTTCCATATTCACTTTGAACTTAAAAACTTGAAGAGGCCACCTTTCCAAGGTTTCATTTAATCAGAAGATTGTATACATATTACAGGCATGGCATAACCATCAAGACGTGCAATTAGTTAATGACGACTCCGACTGCGCTCGCTGTGCCAGCAGGCCCCAACTTGCACTAGCCCCTGAATACCTCCAAGAGGGTCCAACAGCATAAGTGTAACCCTTTGACCACCAGTCACCTTTATTAGTAAGAGTTTTTCCAGCCCTCCATCCCAGAGGTACAACCACTAAGGCCACGCATAACGCCTGGGCCCCACCGGGGTTCCTGAACACAGGCCCCCCCAAAGTCTCTTAACACACCGGCATCTCGGGTAGGGCAGGTGAGTCCAGGACCACCAGCAGGTCAGTCCCCCCTCCCGCCAGCCCGGAGACCCATTGAATGCTCTTCATGTCCCAAGGGTCGTTCAGTCCATGCCAGAGAGAGTCCACACCATTTTTCTGCCAGGGACCCCTGCCCTTGAAGGTTACTGGGATGGGTGGAAAAATCTGGGCTTTTGTGCTACAGTTGTCAGGGCCCAATCTTGGTGGTGGCACGTGCCTCACAAATGGCTACACCCAAGAGCCATTACAGGGTAAGTCTAGGTAGTGGGCGGAGGATTGTGCCTTCTTAATTTGTGTTTATTAGGCGGAATCATTTCCAATAGTTCATTGATAGGTTTCAAGTGCGTTGTTTATTCATATTCTCATACACAGGAGAAAAGAAAAAAAAACAGCCGACACGTGTTTCGCCCGTATGGCCCATCGGCCGAGGGCTTTTTCAAGGCTGAGTGGGTACAGAGATGTAAGAGGATAGGTTGAAAAAAAGTTAGGTGCAAGGACAGTTCAGAATGTGAGAGATCAATTCGCATATGGGGAAACAGTGAGGATATGTCGTAATTTAAGTGGTAGTAAAGTGAGCGAGACATACGGGCGAAACACGTGTCGGCTATTTTTATTTCTTTTTCCTGTGTATGAGAATATGAATAAACACAAAGTACTTGAAACCCATCAATGAACTATTGGAAATTATTTCACCTAATAAACACAAGTTAAGAAGGCACAATACTCCGCCCACTACCTAGACTTACCCCTGCCCTTGAGCCTTAGGGATGGGTGGGTGGGTAACTTGACGCTGGTCCGCCACTTCAGGAGCCGCTGGAGAGGACAAAGAGGATTCCCCATTTTCACCGTCCGCTTTTATCCTCCTTGCGGACACTTGCGCCCCCTGGTAACATCACCGGGCCTCCTCCTGGCAAATATTACTTCTGGGTCATCCGGGGAGAGGAGAGAGAGAAAACGGACTCCCGCCCGCGATGCAACTAAGGGCGCCATGCCCCTAGGTGCAGGTGGCGCAGATCAGTTCATAGATTAACATATAATACAGATATATACCGCTTACTGTCCACCAGATGGCAGATTATTTGCGTATATCAATACTGCACTAGCCTTCAAATTACCACCGTCCTTCGACTAAATGTGGAAAACCAATACACCGTGCCCCTTTGGACTTTAAGTGCAGAGTCAAGACTTATATTGGAGCTCTCCTTCTGAAGAACCTTGAATGTATTATCCCATGTTTACCTGATGCATGCAAATAATGAATAAGTACCCTCGGATTTCAAAAAGGGGGAATGCAAAAACAGCAGAAAAGCAAGCTGGCAACAGAAAGCTTGAAGAAACATTCATAAAGAATTTTTTTTGCTCTTGAATCTATTTTTTGGGATTGCCAGAACAATATTTTATGTGGAATGTAGTATCTATAAATGCAAGAAGGTATGCAGTTCCTAAAAGTGAAATAGCGGGGACAGGGGGACTGGGTGGGCTTCAGTGCTCACAGGTACAGGGGTCATGGGGAATTCCTCCTGGTGGAATTAGGGCCCTCACACACCCGGCTGGGTGTCATGCTTCATCATAGGGCGTGCTCCTCGTCAGGTCGGCGCTGCAATACCTGACGGGCTCCTTATGAGGGGCTCTTTGGCGGAGATCTTTTATTCCAAACTGCCGTATGGTGCCGTGAGGGTCCTATGTGTGTAGATGGAGGGGGTGCAGGTGAATGAATGAAGTGATTATTAAAACAGGATATGGAAGTTCCAGAGAGAATAATAATTTTAATCAGCAGGACTTCCAGCCTGGTTAAAAGCAGGTGGGCGCACTACTGCAATAATGTTTCAGGGATGGCGCACTGTAAATTGGTCAATATGTTTCTTGCCTAATAGTCCGCAGATCTAGCGGAAATTGGTCAGGACCAGAGTGAAAAATAAAAAACTATCTACACAATGGATTGTTGTCTGGTAATGTGTCCCTGATAAACCAACCTAGAACCTATAGTGTGGTACCTGTAAATGGACGACCAACCTAATAAAACAAAAACAACATGTGTTAGACATGAATTCATTAATGCAGTCCAACACTTCGACCAGCATAAACATACACCAGACACCTTACGTTGGGTAGTACTTAAGGCATTTCCCAAAATGAGCAAAAGAGCCCTTTTTATGAAAGAACAAAGATGGATTTATTGCCCGTCATCAGACAAACCGGGATTGAACGAGGACATCCCCTGGAGCGAGCTCAACAGATGACCGCTCTTAGGTCACTTGTTCGACCCTGTATCTGCCCCCATCTTATCCGTTAGCCATACATCAATACCCAGGACACTAGGTAATTCCCAGTGTCCGGTCTGCCGAGAGTCAATGACGTTTGTTACCGACCCTAGAAGGGTGAGTTTTTTCTTACTGCTACCATGGTGGTTGTTCCCCCAATTTTAGTTTTAGAGCCAGTAACTCACTAGCTCGTCTTGCACTCACGTGGCTTCCACATTCCAAATACTCTGCTTTGATCGAGCGTGGAAAATCAACCCCCCTGGCAAGATTTCTCAATACTGACGGTCAGATTTCTCATTGCGAGTGGTCGCGTATGCTCGCGTTGAGAAACCATCCATTCGCATTGAGAAAGCTGCCGCTCGAGTAAAAATCTACTCAAGCGGCAGAAAGGAAGCAGCACCCGCTTGCGCTGTGCATGGTGCCGTTCGCGATGATTGCACAGTGCGGACAAGCACCTGGCACTGAAAATCACAGCGAACGGCATTTATCTAACACACTCCGCTGCTCGCGGAGCTTAGCGTAGCGTGGCAGAGTTTTTTTTGCACTTCACGGAACTCCGCAAACTCCGCCCAGGCTTAGTAATGAGACTTCTTTGTGAGAGATAAGTAGAACCAAGATGAGGGAGAGTTAGGTGAGAGAGGTAGGTGAGGCTAGTAGAGATGCAAGGTAAAAACAGAAAGGTAGGGTAGAAAGAAAGATACAGAGAGTGAGGAAGAGGTTGTAGCAAAATGCAGAGCAAAAGGCAAGGTTTTAGTGAGAGGAAAATAGGTAGCGAGATAGGGCAAGGAAATGTAGAGAGGGGCACACAGAGTGGTAAACGACAGGGAGGCTGTTGTAATATAATGAAGTCCAATAGTCCAGATATAGATTAGGTAAGATGTTTTATTAGTAGTTTCCATGAAGAGCCCCACCAGGAGCAGCCTTCCTGCTGCTCAGCCCATTCTCCAACTGACTCTCTGACATCCAACATTCCATGCACCACCATGCACCAACATTCCACTCCACACTCCCACTGGCTGAGCAGTAGGTATAACAGAGGCGAATAGTAGAAAGTGGAAAGTCGGGCAAGAAGCGTAGAGAGAGGTAGACAGATATAAAGGTGGTTTAGTCAGAATTGCAGAGAGATGTGTGGTAGGTGAGGTAGAGAGAGGAGCAGAATTAAAAGTGATGTATAGAAAGACAGGTCAGGCAAAAAGAGTAGTGAGGCAGAGAGAATGAGTGAGAGGGAATAAAGGTGAAGTAGAGAGACTGGTGAGGTAGATTAAGAGTGTGATTAATACAAAGGTAACAGTGATGTAGAGAAAAGTGATTAGAAAAATATATCAAGAGAGAGGTAGCGTGTGTGCGCTGAAATAGAGGATGTAGCGATTGAAATGGAAAAGAGGAGGTAAGGATAGCTAGAAAAAGTTAAAGGAAGAAAAAGGCACTGAGGAAGGAGTTGGGTAATGAGAACTGACATAGAGGACACAGAAAGATATGTAATGAGAGGTGAAGAAGCATAGGAATGGTGAAGTGAATTTAGAGGTTAGGTAGAGAGAGAGAGAGATGGGATAACTAGAGAGGACAGATGAGGTAGTAAATGAGATATGAGAAAGAGCGAGAAATTGGGTAAATAGTGGTGAGGTGCTGAATGGTACGGGAGAGAGAGGGGTGAGAGGAAGGTAAAGAGGTGAGGGATTCAGACACTGAGAGAGGGGAGAAAACAGAGTTAAGGTTTAGAAAGATGTAAATTATCCGGTGGAGATATACAGGGAGGTGAGATGGAAACAAACAGTGGGGTCTGGTGAGAAAGGGAGAGGTTAGGTAGAGGGACAGACCTGGAGACTGACACATAGAGGGGTAGAGAGAGGAAAGGAGATGAGGGCGCGAGAGGGAGGTAGAGATGTGTAGCAGAGTGAGGTGAGATAGCAGGAGTTGAGAGGTAGAAGGGATATAGGAATTCAAAGATAGGAAGAGAGCGGGAAAGAAGTAAGGAGAGAGATACCCGAGACAGAAAGACCGGCCAAGAGGTGACAGATGCAGTCAGAGACACAGGTAGACTGCAAAGTCAGGTACAGAGGAGGACTGGGATTCAGGGATTGATCAGGTAGAGAGAGAGAGATGAGGTATAACAAACTAGAGGTGAACTAGAAAAGGGTTAGGTTGAGAGGAGTGAAAGGAAAGGCAGCGGTAGATGAGGTGAAAAGTACGTTAGCCAACGGTAGACCGAGAGGTAGAGAGACAGGTAAAATGGGTGCGGTCAAGAAGGTACAGACATGACAGAGTGAGAGATACATAAGAATGTAGAGAGGCCGAGTGATGTGGTAGAAAGAGTCAGACAGAGAGGTAGGCTAATAAAGGGAGAGTTGATTAAGACAGATGCATCACTTTACCGGGAGGACCTTGGAGGGTGGGGTCCCACTTTGCCCACACATGAAAATGGCTCTGTGACACAGAGCATATCTTCTGTAGCGGCAGCTCTTGAATACCCGCTGGAGCTGTCCTGTAAGTTATGGACTGAGAAGTTTCACAACGTCCCCGATGCCCAGCGAGAGTACACGTCTGCAACGTGTTTCACACATCACATATGGCCCTCAGTCTCAAAACATCCAGTCAGGTCAAAACGAACAGACCGAAAGGCCAGAGTTTCACAAGGGATTGTGAAGTAA
Organism: Calotriton arnoldi; assembly: GCA_963921515.1. Lineage (NCBI taxonomy): Eukaryota > Metazoa > Chordata > Amphibia > Caudata > Salamandridae > Calotriton > Calotriton arnoldi. Next base: position 3,560,970 of record CAWUFW010000386.1, read on the forward strand.
ACATTATATGGACATAGGCGAAAGATAAATTGACAATACATTACAGCCCCTGCTTTCTTGTCTTTAACATTGGCGCATGCAAGGTAGCTACGAGCCCTTGGCCCCTTCGCGATGTTCTTTGGGGATAAGGTGTTGTTGTGTCAGCCATACAGGCATGAACAGAAGACTCAGAAAGTAGGTGCTTACGCTTATGTTTATTATAAATGCTCTATCGGATCCGTTTCTTCTAATAATGGAGGAGCATATCTCTGCCCATGCTGCTGTATCGCGGACTTAGCCTGGACTGGCCTGTCCCTACCCACACTTCCTGTCTCCGCCCTGGGGCAGGACCTGGTGTCTAGTGTTCCTGCTGTGGACCTGGTCGGACTCCAGTCGGCAGGGTCCTTGTGCTCTCATGACATGACAAGTGCGTCTCCAAACCTTTTCCTCTTTCATTCTGAAATCATTGTCTGAATTCCATCTGAACAAAGTCATTATTCTACTGACAGTTTTCTACCTTACAGGGCCTTCTTGGCTAAGAAGATATTAACACATATTGGGCACTAAGCATGCCTTGAACTTTTAAGTTGACTGAACCAGGGATCTGTTTTTCATTGACAAACATTTTGTGACTCTTGGGGGATAATGAGGTTTGCTGAGCAGCTCCTAAGGCCACCATTGCCAGAGCTATAACATTATGCATCACCCTTTGCTACACTTTGCCTGGAACCCAATCTCTGTTTGGTGTCAAGACACACTCCACCATGGCATTCTTTAGGCATGTGTCTGTAAGAGGCGTTTGCTAGGTGGCTGTGTGGACTACCCCACATGCATTCTACCAACATTTCACTAGAGGCTACAAAGTTAGATCAGAAGTTCTGCAAAACCTCTTTGATTATGCATCAGTTGCCCAGTGCTGCCATTCTTCTAGTCCCTTTCTTGTTTCCATTTGCTGTGGAATCTAGCCACAGGTTGAGAATGGCAAAGAGCCAGAATGTAAGAATCGGATGAATTTACCGTTTTTGTGACTCTGTTAATGTTAGTCCATGGGCTGGCTCCCACTATCCAATGACCTCCAGCTGAAACTCAACAGTCAGAAAACACCTACTGAATGGCTCCGTTTTAAAATTCAAAGGAGCAGACAAGGGCACACAGACACACAGGAATGGGGTGTGTTGCCTAAGATGTATACATGTGTACAAGGTACCGACATGTAAAGTGCAGTACTGAAAGTGCTTAGAAGCAGTTTTTGATCCCTCCATTTGGTAGTAGGGAATAGGGTGATAGTGGGAGATACTGAAAATGAAGGCCTTCGTTATAATTGGTCCGCAGCATTATCCCCAGGAGGCATCACACTCTGGGCCATTCTGAGAAGTCCAGTGTTTCCAAGTCTGGGATTACTGGGTCTGAAATTATCAAACCCAGTAATCTCAGGCCCGGAGACATCAAACCCAAAACATTGTGGGGTCTGTGAGCAGCTGCTGCACGTGCCTCCTCTCCTGCTGCACAACAGGGGAGAAGCAAATGCGCCCAATATCTCTCCCATCTACACTGCCCTTCCCTCACCACCTGCACCACTGCTCTGAAACTACCCCCACACATTTACCGGCTGCTTCAAACAGGTGGTAAATTGTTGTGAATTTTGGCCTATTTGTTCCCCTGGAAAGAAAACAAATATGCAGCTTTGGACCCGGTAAATCCATATTATTCTCCTTCAAAGAGAAATAACTCTTAATCCCCAGATTTAGGTGTGGTAATACCGTCTGGACTAGGACACTCTGGTCTTCTGGTGAATGCACCTAAATCCAGGGAACCTGTAATGATCAACTAGGGTCACAACGAAGGCAAACATCCCTTTTCTGTTACCTGGCGGCTTGAATCTTGACCCCGTCAGTGGTCTGACTACTTCAAGATGTGAGGCAGAGGTTCAATCCTGAGCATGAACTGCACACACTGCGCATGCTCATGTAGGAAGACGCAGAGCTCTCCCACAGGTTGGAGTAGGTTTTTTCCACCCATTCTTTGCCTTCATGTTGCTAATTGAATACATGGTCAGTAATGCGTCCAGCGGCACCACTTTTTATGCTTCTTGGGCTGAAAAGCTTGACAGCCCCTGCTTGAATGAATCCAATGTTAGCTGTGTATAGGCATTGGACTAGTATGACAAGTCGGACCAACCAATATGCCCCCTGAGTGTTCAGACATGTTGCCTGCTATCATCCACTCTTACAGTAAAATGGGGCAAGACCCCATCCTTCTAGACATAGATCCTCCAGAAGAAGTCGCAGAAAATTCCAGCAACTGTCTCCATGCGGTCAGCATTTATCCAAAACGGTGAGCACTGCCAGGAAACCGAGCAGCCAAGTCCCATCACAGGTTAGACGAGGGTCTGATTCAAAGTCTTCAGCTAGCCACTAGAGCGAGCATCTTTGCAGGAATTTTATCGGCGTCCTGCCCTGCAGAGAGTGGCAAATGGTCACAAGGATGTGAGAGGCCAGGATCCCAAGTTAAATTCAAGCTGTTGTTGAGCAGGTCATGGACTTAGGCAGCTAAGACAAGTTGAGCATCAACTATTTGTCTCAAGATGTGATGTCACTGGCCAGAAAAACAGAGGGTAGTCCTGAATGCCATGGAATGAACCAGGAGAGCTCAGTGATGTGTCCCCTAGTTCATTTTAGGATGTATTTTCTTTGGTGCACAAGCCGCAGTATTGGCGTAGTCCTGGTGAGCGATTATACTCAAATCCAAGAGTGGGGAGAAACGAGGACAGAGGATTGTATGCTTTTGAGAAACCTTTTAGCTACCTGTGTGGGGCCAGGTTTCCATTGACTAGAGTAGGGGAAACGGAACCTCTAGTAACTGGCAGTTTACATAGGCTCAAAGAAACGTGTTAAGTGGAATATAAAACCTTGATGCTTTAGTGAGATTTAACATGTGGGATCACATCTCGTCCACAGAGCGCAACACAACCTACATATTTATTGTTTCTCTCATTTGTATCTTTTCTACGTTGGATCAAAGATTTCCCTCTCACTGAACAAAATCACTTTCTGAGTATTGTTACTTTAAGTACGTTTTTAAACAAGGTTTCTAGGTTTGAGTAGTGACACCCCTTAAATCGTATTTTCTACTTAACACTAATGTTGTCATTTTAATTATTTTTTGTAATAAATCTTGTTTGCTCCACTTTCCCAAAGGTAGAGGTATGTTATTAGTCCTCACTTTGCTCACAGCTTGAGGTAGAGTATGTGCCACCCTCCCTGCCAAAGGCTTGGGTGGTGGTTTTGTTTTGGACTCTGCCTTGCCCAAGATTCAGTGGTGAGGTATTTGGTAGCTTGACCAAGGGAAGGGAACCGCTTAGTGCCCCCACCTTGCCTAAGAGTCGAGTCTCCTGTCTTTTCCTAGTGCTGGTGGGTGTATGTCATTGCCAAGGATGGGGAGTGATTTGGAAGCCCTACATTGTCCAAGAACATGTAGGTGTTTGCTAGATCTCCTGCATTGTCCAAGTGCAGTGTTGATGTATGTAGTGCCCATCATACTTTGACAATGGTGGGGATCGATGGGAGTTCCTCTGACTTGCCTAAGGGCAAGGTGGGATGCTGTACATTTCCCATCTTGCTCAGGGGTAGGGACTGTATTTGGTAGGCCACTATTAGTCCAAGTGTTGGGAGTATTTTGTGACTTTTTGCCTTGCCCATTGGGGTGGGGGTTACCTGTTTGCCCTCCCCGTTGTCAAAGACAAGCGGGGTTGTATTGGCCTCTGCATTGCTTAAAGGGGTTGGGGTATTTGTTAATCCCCTGTTGGGATAAGAAGTCGCTCCCACGGCTCTAGAGCACACGCTCCCCTGCCCTGTGTTGCTTTTCCTTCTTGTGCAGTCACTGTGGATTTGATGTTTTATTGTGAGGCCTCTCTTTTATATGGATTGGGACCACAGAAGTACTCGGAGGTCGAGGCAGCCACCCTATATGTCCCCTCTTTGAGAAAGTGGCTACTGCCTTCTCTACCAGAGGTTTGTGAGAATGGGGGCAGAAGCAGTGTCATTTATAGGGAAGGCGCCTGTCTCCTTTAGGGAGAGATGCCTACCAGCTTCCCCTGTTTGAAAACGTTATTCCGCTCTCCCTTAACCGTGGTCTTTCACTCCCATCCGAATGGGTAATGAGTGAAAGGTATATGTACACTGTGAGTGTCACAGGATGAGTGTGGAGCCTGGCTTCCCTGTGCATGTATGTCAATACAAGACAGAGGAGGTCTTTGTCAAGCCTGCGACTGGGAAGCCTGCACTTTTGCATTTCTTTATTTCTCTCTCTGAGGGGCATATTAGCAAGAACGGCGTTAAAATTATCACAGCAGAACATGGGCTTCTATTGGTATTCTCAAGGGCATATTATCAAGCCCATTATCGCCGCTTTAGCGGCAGTTTCCTGCCGCTAAAGCGGCGATAATTTTAACGCCGTTCTTGCTAATATGCCCCCCAGTGTCTTAGACAGCTGCTGTGTCCTATGGGCAGTGGTGTCAGATCCCCCTATTTGTAGTGGGACTGCAGTTCCCCTGTGAGAGCACTGGCAGTTCTGCCCAGATCTGTACCCAAATACACATCCAGACCTAAATTGGATAGAACCAGTCCAAGAGTGGCTAATCTGGCCCATGGGCCTGTTGTGGTAATTTTAAAATAGCCAGGCAGTATCTGATTGAAGGATCCTATCCTAAAATTTCAACAGTGTGCAATGACTGAGTGGTCAGTTTCTGTAAACAGTGAGTAGTTTGATCAGTAGTTTGTTCCAGAACTCTCTTCACCTGAAGGCGGAGCTACACCTCTCATTTACATCTCCCCAAGTGTTCCCTCTAAATGGGATTGCAGTACACACTGGCACCCTGCGCCAACGCGAGGAGGAGCCCTACAATGAAGCATGCCATCCTTTGGGAGGGTGATGGCTTTCATCCTTAACATGGATTTCTTTCATAGTTGACAGACAGATTACAGCCAGAAACCCAGGGAGGCCCTGAATAAGAAGGGAAGACCTATTTAAACTTGTTGTTACCCGTTTAACTGTCTCAAGACTCCTACACCATCTAACACTGAGGATAAAGGCGGTCCAAAGCTGCTGTCAGCAGCCCCAGGGCTGTGTTTGCAATTGCTAACATGGCACCAGGGAAGAGAGAGGACTACCAAATACTGCTGAAAATAAACTGTTCAAAGGATTTATGAACAATTTGATAAATACCGGGATGAAATTCAAGCAAGAAAAAATAGATAATATAAACAAGACATTTATGATTAAAAGAATAAAAGACCGTATACATTTTTAGAAAACATTTCTGAGAATAAATGTCCCACGAGAGCTCTTTTTATACTCAATGGATGTTGTAAAGATTCTGAACATTTTCAAAGAAGTGGCGAGAGGGCAGAGGAAGGTAGGGACCACGTGGCGCCTTTTCGATGACAGAAAAAAGGGTACAAAAGGAGAAGGAGTAGATCCAATTGTGAGAATAAAGAAATCGTGGGAAATTTTATATATGATTATAATTCACTGATTGAGGAAGGCATATATTACAAAAGCTAACTTTAACCAGCAATTTACACAAATTTGTTCAAAACGAAAATTGAGGTGTGTAAGCAAATGAGAAGACAAACTCAGGATATTCTTTTTCACAATCCCCGCAATTCTTGTAAAATGCTAGATTTAATGGAGGATCTAATTGTCAAGTCATTGTCATAGGGTAAAAAGACAGATTTCTGAATCAAATTAGTCAGTTTAGGCCCACGTTTATCATTAATTTATCATTATGCCACTCAAGGCAACGATCCAAAATTGCTGCACTAAGTTGCGTGACATGGAGAGGGCAGAAATGCGCCACATCTATCAAGATTTGATGCATTCCTGTCCTCTCCTTACACTGGCGCATTCTTTGCAGCCTAGCACCAATGCAAGCACCCTGGGTGCTTGAGCGGTGCAAAGGTGCTTGCATTGGTGCTAGGCTGCATCGTTGTGCAAGGATGCCTGTGTTACAGGCAGGATTGTTTTTGTACAGGAAAGGGCATCTTCCTGCACGAAAACAATCATTAGAGGCATTTTTCTTTTTCCAAGTGTACTGCAGAATGCAGCACACTTAGTAAGAAGAAACAACAAGGAGAAATAAAGATATTTCTCCTCATTGCACCTCTATTAGGAAGGCATACAGTTCTGACGCATTCCCAGGTCTATCAGTTTTGGTAACAGTGCTTAATTTGAGCCGGTGGTTTCCGGTGCTCAGCTGCGGCACTTAATCACCAACGCCAATATGAGCACCAGTTAAGGACACATTCAATTACAGGGAGATTAAGTGATTAAGTGATTGCCCACAATCACAGGATGTTGAGGCAACACTGAGACTCGAACCTGGATCCCAAGCTCCGAAGTTGGCAGATCTGGCCATTATGCCACATCCTCTCCCTCCTTTCATGCTTAGTAGTTGGTTCTGTTGTAGACGGCGCTGACAGGAGAAATGGGCTGGTGCAAGCTGCCTCCTAATGAGAGCCCCGGCACTTATGTTTTTTATAAATTAACCACTGGTTGGTAAATCTGGGAATGCATAGAATACGTGGGTGGATGTGTGGGAACACCCACGCTACACCATGTAATGCCTTTTCAGCGCACTGCCTTGCGTTACACCAGATTTACCAAGCCACGCAGGGCCACGCGAGGTGCTTCTGCGTCGCATGATAAAACTCATTCTAGGTTTTGTGTCGCTTTGCGTGGCCCAACGGTGAACACAAAACCTTGATAAAACTGGGCCTTAATATCTAATAAAAATCTGCACTTTATCCTGACTGCAAAAGGGGGTGCTTTGGTCATTATGGACCGACCATAATGTCGAAGTCTGACAGCGCGCAAGCGTTGAACTGTGGATTTGACAATACAAATACTGTGTAGGTGGACAGCAGTCTGTGCATGCTGCATGTGTAAAAGCATCATGGATTAATTCTTGATTCTTAAAGCCTCACACATAGTACGGATATTTTTATTGTTTTTTTTATCCATTTCAAATCAAACATTTAGTGGAGTTATTTATAGTGGCAGTGTCATGGCTTGTCTGCACCAAGTTAGTCAGCCTTCCATGTTTCTTCCTGCACAAGGTAAACCAGCAACTAAATGGAATTATTGGTTCTGTTTTTTTGAAAGCTATCCAGTTGCTATTGATTTAAAAAAAAAAAAATGAGCCATAACGTAATAAGCATTGGCAGAGCCGATAGATGTCACCTTTAAGGCCTACTTACTGGCTTTGCCAGTATTTTTTGGTGATGCTGAACAGTATCGGTAAGAAGCAATGCTTTTTTGGCTGTGGCTGTTTAAAATCGCCAACAAAAAAGGTGTGATGGCTTTGACAGTCGCATCATTCTCCAGATGCATGTATGCGCCATCATGCATGTGTGCACCAAGAAAATAACGCGGGCATCATTTTCTTTTACTTTTTATTGACTGATCCAAGATGGCCAATTAGCTTAGTCAATGAAAAGAAATAGTAACTGCACAAAACCAGCAGAGGTGACGACAGCCGGGGAAGCCGGTGGGGGGAGAAGCACGCAAGGAAGACAGCTGCACGGGGCGTGGATAAGCAAGCACACATGGGAGATAATAACACACAGGGTGGGGGGTCATGCACGAGAAGTAAAGAGCAGCGGCGGCTCCTCCGCTGTGGCGAAGGAGTGTCCCCCCCCAAAAACGTCAGGAAAGGAAAAAAAAGAACACTCGTCGTTTATATCTCCTTTTCTTCTGAGTCTTGGGGGCGGGCCTGGGGAGTGACGACACTGAAGGGAGTGGTAGTGAACTCCAATCACTGCGCATGATTGTTTGGCCGGCTGTTTCAGGCTGCCAAACCATCATGCGCAGTGAACCTCTCTCCAAATCCAGCTGCATTGCTGGGGTTGGAGAGAGCAGGCTCCCAGTCTGTCCTGGAGCATCAATCGAGGGTGTTCAGGCCAATTCTGAAGCTGCTCTTATGTGAGAGCAGCTTCATGACTGGCCGCAGGGCATTCTGGGAACCTGTGTCTGTCTGGGGCAGTGGAGCAGAGGAGCGCAATACAGGACGCGGCCAGCTGAAGGTAAGATTTTAATTTTTTAAATTATTTTTTATTTTGCACCCTCCCTTCGCGACCCCTATGCCCCCTCCTCACCCCCGCCAGCCCACCTGCCCCGCCACTCGTCCCAAACACGGGCTGCTACTGGTAAAGAGGGCTAGTAACCATGAGAGAGCTAGCACCGCGAGAGGAGGTTTGCGGGAGGGAGAGTAACACAAGAGGGAGAGAACTAGAAAACACATGTTAAGTAATGTTTGTTTAGGGCACTAATCACCAGTGAGGGTATCCAGGGGCTGGGACAGCTATGTAGGTGTATGGCTCTCAAGGTGCTTATACGAAGAGCCAGATCTTTAGCTTTTTGCGGAACTCAAGAAATGAGGAGGAGGCTCTGATGTGTTGAGGGGGTCGTTCCATGTCTTGGTGCGATGTACGAGAATGAATGACCTCCAGTTTTGCTTTTGCGGATGTGTGGAATGTGGGCGAGTGAGTGAGGTAGAGTGTACGTGTCTGCTGGGTTGGTGAAAGTTTATGGGTATTCTGGTCCTGTGTTCATGTACTCTGATAGTGCTTAACCCCTTAGCTGCTGCCCCCCACACCCAGTGCTGGGCCCTTTTTTGGCTATTTGGGGTAGTTTGCACATAGGGCTCCTTAACGTTTTTCCACATAAGTGTCCACGCCAAATTTGCGTCCTTTTTTTTCAACATCCTGGGGAGTCTAAAGGTACCCAGGGTTTGGGGATTCCCCTGGAGGGGGACTGAGAAATTAGCCAAAATACAGCTAAATTGTGCGATTTTGGGGAAAAATGGGAAAAAAGTGCTGCAGAAGAAAGCGTCTGTTTTTTTTCCTGCAAATGGCATCACTAAAGGGTTAGTGGTAATAAAATCACCATCTTCCCAGCTTTCAGAAACAGGCAGACTGGAATCAGAAAACTTGGGGGCATATTATCAAGAAACGGCGTTAAAATTATCGCCGCTTTTGCGGCAGAAAACCGCCGCTAAAGCGGCGATAATGAGCTTGATAATATGCCCTTGAGAATTCCAATAGAAGCCCATGTTCTGGTGTCAACATGGGCTTCTATTGGAATTCTCAAGGGCATATTATCAAGCCTATTATCGCCGCTTTAGCGGCAGTTTTCTGTCGCTAAAGCGGCGATAAATTTAACGCCGTTCTTGATAATATGCCCCCAAATCTTTTAACACAGTTTTGGCATCGTACTGGGAGAAGGCCCATTTTTCCTGTTTTTTTTAATGCTTTCTGCCTCCTTCCAGTTTGTGGTGAAAATGGGTGTGAAACCTATGGGGGATCCTGAAAAGCTATACATTTCTGAAAACTAGATGAAAATCTGAATTCAGCAAGGTGTCATTTGTGTAGATCCTTCAAGGTTTTCCTATAAAAAGTAACAGTTAAAATAAAAGAAATTCTTAAATTGCATTGAAAAAAAACAGCCATTTGTGTCTACGATTTCATCTGTAAAAACTGCTTACCTATGTCAGATTTTCAAAAGCAATATACCGTTCCGTCTGCTGGACCCTTCTTTTTGTGGGGATATATATGGCTTGTAGGTTATCCAAGAACCAGAGGTACCCAGAGCCAACAACTGAGCTGCACCTTACAATGGTTTTCCATTGAGTACCGACTTTACAGCAATTCATATACTAGATTATTTATAAAGAATGGAAAAAGAGTATGAACTCTGTTTTTGAAATTTACACCAGATACTGAGTTTAGGAGCAGTAGTTGTTTGTACATCTCTGAATTTATGAGTACCCTTACTGGCATATGTTTCACAGGGCATTTTGTAAAATGTCTTCTGTGTCTACATACTTGCTTACATTTGAAAGGCACAAACGTAGAGATATTCAATTGGTACTAACAAATGGCCTGCTATTCTGTATTCCCACATCTCCCGATAAAAATGGTACTACACTTGCGTGGCTGGGCCCTGCACCTGCGTCACAAAACACTGCAAAATGTGACCCAGGAGACATCATTGTTCACCCAGCAGAAGGCATGTGTTTTTTACAAGGTGGCTAGCTGTGGTTTTGGGCCCCAGCTCAGCCGGCACCTAGGGAAACCTACCAAACCAGCCAATTTTTAAAAACTAGACACCCAGGGGAATTCAGGTTGAGGTGACTTGTGTGGTTCTCACCAGGTTTTTTTTACCCAGAATCCCATGCAAATCTCAAACTTTGCTTAAAAAAACACAATTTCCTTTATTTTGCGGAAAACTCCTGAAATCTGCAGGCACCCACCAATTTCCTACACCCAGCGTTTCCCCAGGTCTCTCGAAAAAACTGTGCCTCACTTGTATGTGTAGGCTAAGTGCCCGCAACATGAAAGGACACCAAACGCAATGTAGACATCACATTTTTCCACTGAAAAACAATGTGTTTTTTCCAATGTGGGTCGCTGTGGAGTTTGGGCCCCAGCTCAGCAGGCACCTATGGAAATCTACCAAACCAACACATTTTTTAAAACTAGACACCTGCGATAGTCCAGGGTGATGTGACTTGCATGACTCTCACCAGGTTCTTTTTACCCAGAATCCCCTGCAAAGCTCAAACTTTGCCTAAAAAAACCATTTACACTGCCAGCTGCGGGCTCAATACAACACTTACATTTACAAACAGCGCCATTCAAGGGCCCATCACTCTCATATACCAAGCACCCAAGCATCAGAACCCTGCCAAACACACCTCAAGCAAGTCAATTCTCATACTAGCTACCAGCCACCAACACACCATCAGTCCACACATATCGCCAGCCAAGCACCAGTTCATGCACACCACCAGCCAAGCGCCAGTCTACACACGCTGCCAGCCAAGCACTAGCCAACACACCGCCAGCCAAGCGCCAGTCAACGCACACTGCCAGTCAACGCACACCGCCAGCCAAGCGCCAGTCAACGCACACCGCCAGCCAAGCGCCAGTCAACGCACACCGCCAGCCAAGCGCCAGTCAACGCACACCGCCAGCCAAGCGCTAGTCAACGCACACCGCCAGACAAGCGCCAGTCAACACACACAGCCAGGCAAGCACTAGTCTACACACACCGCCAGCGAAGCGCCAGTCCACACACCCGGCCAGCCAAGAGCCAGTCCACACACACTGCCAGCCAAGTGCCAGTCCACATTCACCATCATCACATTTTTAAAAACAATTATATTTATCCTCCCCTGAAGGTGCGATCTTGCCCCCCAGTGGAAAAAACACATTTAAAATAAACCTATGCCTACCGGGGCAGGGGTAGGGGTCGGCCAGTTAACCACAAGGGCCGACACTCCAAACACTGGTCCCTGATGGCCTAGTGGTATTTCTGCTCGTGGATCGCACCACGAGTACGGTCCACAAGCAAGAATAGGTTTGTGAGAGGCATCACTGGAAAGAATAGACGCTCCTCTTTCCAACAATGCCTCCAACAAACATGGGGAGGCTTGCTAATGGGCGAAAACCCCACCGGACACGGCAGCAGCACTCTTACCTGCCTGCTTCTCAACTCCAGTTGGGGTTTCTGGCATCAGCATGCTTGGTTGCGCTGATGTCACAGATGGGCGGGAAGAAGGGCGGTGGCAGATGCAGAAGCAATTCTGCATCTTCCCTGCCCTTTAGGGGGAAAAAACAGAGGGGCATATTAGCAAGACCGGCGATAAAATTATCGCCGCTTTAGCGGCAGGAAACTGCACGCTAAAACGGCGATAATGGGCTTGCTAATATGCGTTATAGAATTCAATAGAGCCCAGGTTAGATGTCCTGCACATCTAACCTGGGCTTCTATTGGAATTCTATAACGCATATTAGCAAGCCCATTATCGCCGTTTTAGCGGCAGTTTCCTGCCGCTAAAACGGCGATAATTTTATCGCCGGTCTTGCTAATATGCCCCAGAATCCTTTGGTGCTTGCACAGGAGGATCCTTTTAAGCCCAGTGTGGCCAATGGCCCACTGATGCACTGGGGAAGAGTTTAATCACAAAAGTTATCTTGACATTTTTATTGTTGCCTGAAAGCTGGATGTACAAGGAACTCTGCAACAGGTGTTTTTAAATTGTAAATTACTGCTAAACACAGCCCGCCCCAAGTCAGAGCCCCTGGGCGGTGAAATCCGCTCCGCTCGCGGAGTTTGCGGAGTTTTCCGCACTCCGCGGAGCTCGCGGAGTTCTGGAAAACTCCGCCCCGCATAGCGGAGCGGAGTTTTTTACCTCATTCGCGTTCGTCAAAGTCAAGTTGGCGACCGCGAGCGAGGAAAATCAACCTCCCGGTGAGATTTTTCCTCGTTTGCGATCGCCAACATCAAGTTGGCAAGCGTGGAAAATTAACCTCCCGGCGAGATTTCTCAATGCGGGGGGTCAGGTTTCTCACTGCGAGTGGTCGCGTATGCTCGCGACCGCTCGCGTTGAGAAACAGCCCGTTCGCGTTGAGAGAGCTGCCGCTCGAGTAAAAATCTACTCGAGCGGCAGAAAAGGAAAGCAGGGACCGCTTGCGCTGTGCATGGTGTTGTTCGCGATGATTGCACAGTGCGGACAAGCATCCGGCACTGTGCAATCACCGCGAACGGCATTTTTCTATCGTACTCCGCCGCTTGCGGAGATCCGCGTAGCGCGGCAGAGTTTTTTTTTGCACTTTGCGGAGTTCTGCGTAGTGCAACTCCGCGAACTCCGCCCAGGGTTACCTTTCACCAGGTTAGTGCCAGTTGCCCTGCCCTAAAGCCTGTCCTATATTTTACATATATATTTCTAAATTTATATCACATTTTTTAAAAATATAGTTGTGGATTCCTGGGGGCTGATCGCAGCCCGCAGGGAAACCAAACATTTTTTTTAAATGAGGTCCCACAGGGGGTAGGCCCATGATCAAAATGGCCAATCCCCTGACAATTTCATAAACATTTTTTTTTAAATTTTTGTTTACTTATAATCCCCATGTGGGCGATTTCCCCTCCTTCCCACAGGAAAACCCACCTTTATTTATTTTTTTTAAATAATGTGCCCCCGGCGGGGGCCGGCCCCTTACCCAAGGGCTGACCCCTTAAGCGATCTCCCTGGTGGCCTAGTGGGTTTCCTGGTAGTGGATCGCGGCGTTTCTGAGAGGCCTCCTTTGAAAGAGGAAGCTCTCCCCTTTCAAACGAGGCCTCCCTGAAACCTGGAGAGGCAATATTTAGCATTTTGTTCCCCCATCGGAGCAGAGAGACAGCACTCAGCTGGTTCTTCTTCCGCTTCGGTGGGGAAACTGTGACTTCAGTGTGCCTCCCCCAGGAAAAAAAAAAGGAATCCTCTGGTGCTTTGTACCGGAGGATCCTTTTTAGCCCTCCTTGGTGTCGGGCAATGGCCGGCTCATTCGTTTCGGAGGTAGTGCAGGTGTCGGCCATCGGCCGGCCCCCGCACCAAATGGGTTAATCAAAAAGAAAAAAGTAGTTCCCTAAAACTGAGCAGGAGAAGGATGTCAATCAGCAGTGAAAAGGATGGTACAGAGACTAAGGGTCTGATTTAGAGCTTGGTGGATGTGTTACTCCCAAGGGCGTAATTGACATCCGGGCGGTGCGGCCCCCAGTCTTCTGTACATGAATGCAGTCCCTCAGCTTGTCTGCAATCTGTGCGTCTCTCTACATAAGCTACATTTTGAGCATGCTCTGAGCTGACATGTACTGACTCAGGATTGAAGAGAAACAAAATAAATATATTTGCTTCCGTTTCAGTCTGAGCCTGCCATGCACCTTGGAAGAGTGGGTGGGGGGGGCACCTGAGAGGGAGCGTCCTCCATAGAACACCTCTGTCAGAGGGGGGAAAAGGCAGCCCAAAAAATGACTGGAGCAGAGGGAGGGTTGCCACCTTTCCCAGAGAAAAATACCATCCTCTGTTCACATTTTAACATTCTGCAAAGGCCCCGACATGATTCTTAAGTAGAACATTCTATGACATCACCCGTATTCATTTTAACATGGCCTTTCTGTCTTTGTTTACTTAAATTATCAGTCATTGGTCATTAGGGCTGCTGTAGAATAAATTCCATAGTGTTTTCTTCTTTCATTAACTGTTTAAAGTATGTACTGACAGATATGGAGAAAAATACCAGCTTTAGGTGATTTTGCACTTTTCTTAACTGGCTGGGACATTAAAATAACCATCATGTCGGTATAAAACCAGCCCGGTGGCAACTCTAAGCAGAGGATGTGTGCAACTCTAGCAACAGGACCAGGACTCTGCTCTGAGGCAGTGCAGCGTACAAAATATAGCAAGAATGTTGAATGAGTGGTTAAGATATGAAGGGGTCATTGTGGTGGGTGAGAAGTAAGAAAGTGGACCACCCTCCTGCAGTAGAATCTCCTCCAACACCTGCCTTTTTTTGCCAATGACTTTAGCACAGTTGTGCCGTGTACAGGGATCTTTTGCTGAAGGACTGCTGGAAGCAGAAAGATATAGCCTTTTTTGGACATAGTTAAATGCATTCATAGTGTCGCCTGCATATTGAGTAAATAAAGGGGAGATGTTCTCTAGGGATATGTGATTGATTCAAACCATGCAGATGCATTGGAAATGTAACCGCATCTCTTACACTGAATGGGAACCCCTCAACAACCATTTTAAATTTATTACCAGGTCTACTGGAATTAATGTGCCAGGGAAGGACCAAATTATGCAGCAAGAATAGGCAAATTATGTGACGTAATGCTGCACATTTTATGACAGTATTACTTCATAATTCTTTACACGTTAACACTGCCTGAGGGTTTCAGTGAATGCTCTCTGGAGAAAATTAATATAACCTTGGGGGCTGTGGCTTCAGGGTGAGAAAGGTAATGGAGGGACCCAGGCTCCATGTCATTTATAGGCTACAGTAGTCCTGTGAAGCCAGCAGTACTAGAAGAGCCAGACTCTTCATCCGTGGACCCAGCCTGTGCCAGATGAAGTGAGAGCATGATGCTAGATGAGAAAGCACTGGGAACCATAATCGAAGGCTATAGCTATCCGTGGTGCAGCCACTGCAGTGGCACTGCAGCCCAGAGGCAAGAGAGGGCACAGTGCATTGGAACAGCTGTCATTTATTTAACAGAACCTCCTTAACTTTCAGAATGTTTTTTTTATTGTGATTGACTCTTTCTGGGGTGGACAAGAGGAGGAAAGTCATGGAGAAGGAGACAGACGTTGCCCCAATCACCAACTGGTGTCCCCAGCATATGCAGTAAACCAAGGGAAGGTGTTCTGTAGGGACACGTGATTGATTTTAATCTATGCAGATGCATTGAAACTGTAACAGTATCTCTTACAATGAATGGGAGACACTTAACAAGTATTTTAAATTACCAGGATCACTGGAATTATGCGGCCGAGAAGGACCAAATTATGCGACAAGAAAAGGCTAATTATGTGATGTAATGTAGTATGTTTTGTGATATTACTTTTAATACCTTTGCCATTCTTTACACATGTTGGCACTGCCTGTGCAAAGGTTTCACCTAATTTGTACCAGTTTAGCATACAAATACATTGAAAAAAAACAGAAAGGTGACCACTCAACTTTTGCATAGGGCCTTCCTCTGCGTGGCAACATGTGTCGCTGAAATTTGAGCAACTTTTAAGTCATTTGAGCTAGATATTTTGTACTGCTAAAATCTGTAGATTATGTAGAAGATTATGGATTATGTGCCAAATGTAGCAAATCCACAATAATGCGGAAAACAAAGCAGAATCATATAATTACAGTGTTCCAGTGTCTCTGTTCATTACCCAAAAATGTAGCTAACCATGCCTCTGTAGGCCATCATATATAACTGCATTATTTTCTCTATGCATTTTCATTACAGGCAGTGTTTAAAATAGCACTAGCTAGACTATCAGTGGTGTCCCTAGAAGTGATTTTTATGGGGACACACATTAGGCCACAGACAAAATGATGGCGGTATGTAAATATATATCTACATGACTTCAGAAGTTGTATACATGGAGCTTGGCATGAAAGCGTGTTGTAATGACTAGATGTGACATGTATACTTTTTTTTTTTTCTTCTTCAAAAACCTTTATTTAGAAAAGAGTGCACAGCATAGTTACAAGGCTCCAGCGAAACAGAAAATAAAGCACATCTATACATTGCAGCACAGCAGAAAGAATCGCACATTTGCGTCATCTTAACAACATTGGCATGGGGAGTTGTCACGAAACCCTGTGTGGGGCGAAAGCAGACCACCAGGGGAGGCACCATGTATAGAGGTGAAAGGCAGTGAGAATGGGGGGGGGGGGCCATGTACAAAAAGGGAGCAGCTCACGGACCAGCACCGGCGGCCGCCGCGGGCGGGGAGCGCGGGAGAGGTCGCAGTTTGCTGTGGGTCGTGGCTAGAGAGGTAGGTAACGAGTGGGCCCCATATATCAAGTGGACGAGACTTGGCCGGCAGAAGGTCCCAAAACTCAGACAAGAGGGTTTGGCAGCGGGACGCATCCTCGAGCCAGAGGGCCGCCTTAGGTGCAGGCCTGCGCCCCAAACACATCGAGACCCTGCGCCGCGCGAGGACCAACAGCATAGCAGTCAAGCGGCGAGAGGCATCCGGGCAAAATTTAACAAAGCCTAAGAGGCAGATCACGGGGTCAGGTTGGAGTGATGATGAGGTGATTTTGGAGATAATTGTACAAACTTCCTGCCAATATGCCGAAAGTCCGCCGCGGGCGCGGAGCAGCGCAAGCATCCGTCACCGGCCACAAGACCCAGCCTATGAAGTTGAGCGGGGGTACGGTACAACCTGTGTATGTATTTGAAGTGTATCAGACGCAAACGATAATTGGGAGAGAGGCGTTTGATCTGGGTACAACAATACAACCAGTCCGCTTGAGAGATCTCGATTCCCAGGTCCTCGCCCCATGCAATGCGCGCCCGGTCAGTAGAAATAGAGGACGCTGCAAGCGTATTAGCATAAATTTTAGTGACCAATTTCTTGGGAGAGGGAGAGACATAGAGCAAGTCAAGAGTGGCCAACGAAGGAGGGGGTTGAGGAAAGGTGGAGTGGATCTTCCTACAAACAGCCCGGAGTTGGTAAAATAACAAGGTGGCCATGGGACCGGAGTCGGCAGCAAGCGAAAAGAAGGTGTCCCCGGGATACAAGTCCAATACCGTGGAGAGACCCAAGCGACCGGCGTGTTTGACCATCCCCGACGACTGGAGTGGAGGAAAGGTAGGGTGATGAGCGATGGGCATAGAGCTTGCGGATAACATCTCAAGGCCGGAGATCTTACGAATTCCGTCCCAGGCCCAACGCAAGGTCCCGACCGTATCAATTACAGTGCGTTGAAGTTTCGCCGGGCGAACAGTGCAGTTGTGAGCGGCCACGGGGCAGCGAGGTCGGCCTCCACCGCCACATGGGGTTGGAACGGGGTGGGGTGGAGCCAAAAATGGAGGAAACTGGCCTGAGCGCTAAGGGCATAAAGCTTAAAATCCGGGGCTCCTAGCCCACCCCGCGACATTGGAAGCGTTAGGGTGCTGTAGCGATCCTGGGCTGCCGTCCAGCCCAAACCAGAGTGATAAGCAGAGAGCGAACCTTGCGAAAGAATTGAGCGGTGAGGGGGATTGGAATATTAACGAAGAGATATAAGAACTTCGGGAGCACCACCATCTTGGCAATCGCTATGCGCCCGGCCAGTGAGAGCGGCAGCTGATTCCAGAGCGGGATCTTGGACTCCAACCAATCCACCGCTCGGCCGAAGTTGGCTCTCCAGAGTTCATCCACGTCTCTGCTCAGCCAAATTCCCAGATATCTAGTGGGCGCTGAAGCCCACACGAAAGGATAATCAGAATCAAAGGGGGTCGTGGCGTCCGTGAGAGGAAATAGTACAGATTTGTTCCAATTAACCTGAATGCCAGAATAGCCACCGAAACGTATCACCTCACGGACTAGAGGACTGAGATTCTCCTGAGGATGACGGACGTAAAGAGTAATATCGTCCGCGTACATGGAAACCAGAAGAGCCCGAGCCGCGAAGCCGATGCCCTTCTGAGTATGATGCTGCCGGAGACGAGCAGCGAGAGGTTCCATAGCGACAGCGAAGAGCAAGGGCGAGAGCGGGCAGCCCTGCCGGGTACCGCGCCCGATAGGAATAGGCTCGGAGATCTGTCCGTTGATACAGAGACGCGGGGTAAGAAAAGTGTATAGGAGCAGCACCTTGCGAATGAAGACTTGACTGAAACCCAGGCGGGGAAGGAGGTAAAACAAGAAGGGCCATTCCAAGGTATCGAAGGCCTTGGTGGCATCGAGTAGAGCCGCCACTGCCGGAAGCGACGGATTGATCTGATGGTGAACAGAAAAAATGGTCCGGAGGTTATGGGAGGTGGCACGACCGGGGATGAAGCCGGATTGGTCTGGGCGGGCAATGAGTGGCATAAGTGGGAGTAGGCGGGAGGCGAGCAGCTTGGCAAAGATTTTGTTGTCAGTGTTGATAAGGGAAAGGGGGCGATAGGAATCTCTTTGCTCGGGGGCTTACCCGGTTTAAGAAGTAGAGTCAAAAGTGCCTCACACAACGATGGGGGAATCGTCCCGACTCAAAGGACTCGTTATACATGGCAGCTAAATGGGGGATCACAAGAGGGGCAAAGGCCTTATAAAAGGAGGCAGGCAGGCCGTCCGAACCGGGCGCCTTGTCGCCGGGCATACTGTTTATAGCAGCTAAAATCTCCTCCTTAGAGAAGGGCTCATCGAGGAATTCCCGATGTGAATTACCGAGCCAGAGGAGTTGAAGAGTATCGAAGTATTGATCTAGAACTTCGCTGTGTGGAACCGATCCTGCCGTATAGAGTTGTGTGTAGAATGCAGTAAAGCGCGCTTTAATTTCGTCCGGGGAGGTAGTGCGGGAAGGACCACCGTCCTGCAGGGCAGTGATGTACGACGCGGCGCGGGGCCGGCTAAGGAGGTTAGCCAGAGTTTTACCAGGGCGATCGCCCTCACCAAACCGACGCGCCCGCGCCTCTCTACCGAGAAAAGACAGCTCCCTATTCGCCTCGTCAGAAAATTCAGTCAACTTCTCGCGTATCTGAGCGAGGGTATCAGCCTGCGGGTTCTGGGCGTGAGAAGCATCCAACAATTTAATCTCCTTTTCAATCTTATCCAGAGTGCCACGGATGGAGCGCAAAACACCGGATTGCTTGGAAATACATTCCCCGCGGATTACAGTCTTGAAGCCCTCCCAGAGCGTGGATGGGGAGTCCACAGAGCCCTCGTTTAGCTCCGAAATAATTTACAATCGCAGTCTGTATCTCGTCGCAGAAGACCGGATCGCGCAGAGCGTTCGGCGGGAGCCGCCATGAGAAGGCGCGGCTGGTCGAGTGAGGGAGACGAAGGGATAGGCTGACAGGTGCGTGGTCAGACAGAGTGCGCGCCATATGGTCAACCGCGGTAAGCCAGACCAGTGCGTCCGGAGTAGTGATCCATAAGTCCAGTCGGGACCAACAGCCCGAAGAACCAGTAACACACGTGCCCTCGCGCGCCGCTGGATGAGCGTGCCGCCATGCGTCGTACAGCGAGTTATCCAGGAGTATGGAGTTAAGGAGTGAGGTCGCGCGCGGTGGGAGGCATGAGAGCCAGACCGGTCCAAGTCGGCGGACAGAGCCACATTAAAATCACCCCCAGAGGAGAGCAGCAGGGCCAAGAGATGAGATGCGGTGCCAAACCTGAGCAAAGAAATCCGGGTCGCCGCAATTTGGACCATATATCGCCACAAGCGTCAGAGGTTGAGCCCGTAGGGTGCCATGGAGTATTACGAATCGCCCGCCCGGGTCAGAGAACACTTGAGAGGTCTGCCATGGGAGCCCCCTGCGCAGCAAAATGGACACTCCCCGAGAGTAATTGGAGTAAAAGGAGGAATGGGTTTCGCCCCAATGTCGGGAAAGGAGTCTAGAAGCAGTGGATTGCATGAGATGGGTCTCTTGCAAAAAACAGATGTCCACCTTGTGGCGAATGAGATGTGCGTGAACCAACCGTGCCTTGCGGTAGTCATTTAGCCCACGGACGTTCCAGGTCCAAATTGTGGTGTCAGTCATGGTGCCACAATCAGGGGGGGGACATCCAGAAAGAGTGACACAAAGGGCAGGAGCTGCGTGCATTGGCAATGAGCGGTGCAATGGGATATGTGAGCCGAGAGTGATGCAATAATCAAGTGAACAGCCCAGCATAGTATGGTCAGGCACATCACAAAATCACTGAAATAGTCCAGCATGACAAACAAATCAAGCCCCTCAACAGAAATCTGACTAGCATGGGGAAGAGATCTAATGCCAGAGTAGTCATGAACAAAATACTGTGCAAAAACGAACCACAGGGCCTCAGAAGGAGGCCACAGACCCCGTACCCCAAAGAACCAACCCCCGGAACCCACCCCGAAAACAAAAAACCCCAGGGAAACCCCGCACCCACACCAACCCCCCAATCAGGCTGAGACACCACCCATTCCCACCCCAGGGGCCCACAACTTGGAAGGAAAGAATCTGCGTCCGTGATGGGAATTATCCCGTGGGGGCATGGCGATGCCCGGCGTACACCCCTGCCAAAGAGACAGGGTGGCCAAGCCGTTAGCATCAGCAAACATCAGAAATGTACACAAAGAATTGGGGAAACTGCATGTCAAAAACAAATAGGCTGGCGAACATGCCTCAGAGTGCCACAGGAACCCAAAGGACTAAGTACGAATTCCAGGCCTGGGGGACTGTCAATACGGAGGATACAGAACAGGGCTCGGAAATAGATCAGTCATTGTCACTGAAAGTATCCCCGGCAACAGCGTGGGAGTTGACGGGCGAAGAACGGTTGGACTTGTCCAGTTTTTTGGCGAACGCCAGCGCCTCTCTAGGATCCGGAAAGATGAGGGTTTTTGTGCCTTGCTTAACTCGCAGCTTGGCCGGGTACACCAGTGAGTAGGAGATTTCACGCTTCTGGAGGATCCGTTTGGCCGGTAGAAACTCACGACGTGCCGCCTGAACTGCAGTGGTGTAATCCGGGTAGAACGAGAGGGAGTTACCCTGGTGGTGAATGCCCCCTTTCTCCCTGGCCATCCGGAGGATGGCGTCACGGTCCCTGAAATTTAAAATTTTGGCAATGATGGGACGGGCCGGCAGGCCAGGGGCCGGACGGGGGCCAAGGGAACGATGTGCCCGCTCCACTATGAAAACCGGTGAGAGAACGTCGCCGAAGAGCTCACGAGCCAACTGCTCCACATAGTCCTCCATGCGAGATATGTTGGTGGTCTCGGGCACTCCAGTAATGCGAAGGTTGCTCCTCCGTGAGCGCGCCTCCAAATCTTCGTTCTTGTCTCGGATAACGGCTAATATCTTGTCCATCTTTAACAATGTCTGGCGATCCTGGGTGGCAGCGTCCTCAGCGTCAGACACCCTGGTCTCAACATGAAGGAGTCGAGCATCGTGGGAGTCAACCCGGGCCTTCACCGCGTCCAGGCGAGCCGATAACTGATCCAGCTGCGCCGCAATGTTGGTCACCGTGGATTTAACGTCCAACATTATGGTCTTCAGATCGTCCTCACGGGATTGCGCCATGTCAGACGGAGCCAAGGGGTCACCACCATCCGCACCGGCACCCTCCTGGCGCGTCTGGCAGCGCTGATCAAAGGCGATCTTAGGCTGCCTGGGTTCGGTTCGTCCCATGGCCGGCGGTCGCAGGAGAGCTCAGCAGCCTGTCAACTGCCGCGAGGCCACAGGTAGAAGGAGGAAACCAAAGTGCCCAAGGCGCGGCCAGCCAACAGAGGAGAGCCTTGAGGACAGATCCTGCGGACCGCCACAGCGACGCCCGGGACCAGAGCGCAGGAGAACTGGCGGCAGGAGAGGAAGGGACCCAGCGGGCAGTCCGCCCAGCACCAGGCGGCCGCCCAAGACAGCCCACCGACCAGCCAATCCAAAAAAGGGGCAGTGGAGCCCGGCCAAGAGTAGGCTGGCAGGAGCGATACGCCACAGGCAGCGAGAATGTCTACTAGAACCAGCTCGCAACAAGGCCGCAGGGACACAGGCCAAGAGGAATCACAGCACAGCAGAAGCGAGAGGTATCAAGCGGGGCACCGGCGGCCGAGCCAGCAGGAGCGGAAGCAGCCAGGTGAGTCGGGCACTGAGCCGAGGGCAAATTAAGCAGCTTCACTGCGCTCCGATACAGCAGCGGGACCCAGCGGGGGGCAACCATCGGCCATGATGCGGTAGGCCGTGCCTCGGCCGGACCCCGGGGCGAGGCGGCCCGACGCCGCAGGAACCGCACCTTGCTCAGTGAAGGTCCAGGAGGAGGGGCCGGCCGGCCGCAGCGTCCACCGACCCCGGCAGCAGAGAGCAGGATGGAATGCGGCAAGTGGGAGCCCAGCGATCGGCCGCCTCCGGGGGAAACACAGCGTCCGTCAAGCCGGGATCCCCGCAGCAGAAGGGCCCAGATGCCAAATGGGCCGGTGCAGCAGCCGCCGATCAGAGGCACCGGGGAGCAGGACGCCGCAGTGGGAGGGAGGCTGCACACGACGGGGGAGTCAAGGGGAGCGCGCCGCCCACCTCGCCAGGCCCGATAGGAGAGGCCCAAGCCACGGGCGCCAAAGGGGGGAAAAAATGGCAACCGAGTGCGCGTAGGCCGGGCCGGGCGGTACGACAAGCACGCCCCCAACCCCCGCCACAGTGTGCCCCCGCAGCGGCGGCACCTACCAGCTCGGATGGTCAGGTGGCGTCCGGCACCGATCCGGTCCCAGGTTAGGATCTCGATGTCGGCTCCAGGAGGGCCCCGCGCATCACAGGGCAGGCCCGGGTCTCACTCAGCAACGAAGCCCGGCCCAGCAGCGACCCTGGAAGGCAGGAGAGGGCTCGTAGCGCGCCACGAGAACAGGTGAGTGGCAATGGTGCAAAGTCCGAATGGCAATGATCGGGATGCCTGCAGGATCATTAAGGATATTAGGCTTGGCCGGCAGAGCCCACTCAAGGTGCGGCCATTTTGCAGCCGGCTAAGCCACGCCCCCATGTGACATGTATACTTGCTCGTGCTTGTTGATTCTGTCTCCATGGTAATGTCTCGTGTGAGGCAGTTGGAGACTGGAGAACTGACAGGCTGGCAGTGGAAGTTGGTGGTGCGACAAGAAGATAATAAACCTTCTCAATTTACATCGTGTCTGTCTTCTTAACACTGGCGACGAGTGATGCTTGTGGGGGACAAGCTCACCACCAATTCCCCTTTTTGGACCCACAAATACCTGAACTTGTAACCGCAGCAATTGGAAGCAAACAACTACTCTACAACACTGTTTGGAGATTTATTGCACTCGCGCTGTGCTGTGTTCTACGATTTGGTAAGCCTTTACCTACCTACTTTTTGGAAAACTTCACCCCTGTTCTTCCAACAGCTTTCTGCACAGCGCGCGACGACGCTCGTAGACATGCTCGTGCCTGCAGACGCATTGTCCTCGCGCATTGAATCCTGAACACAAACGAGTAAACGTCATCGCGTCACGTACGCGTACGCCGTGTACCGCCATCTTTGTTGTTTTTGGTTTCCTTGACAACATACACATGGAATCGGATCTGGAAGCTCCACTTTGTCCGTATGCCTAATTGATTACGAGGAACATTTTCAAGTACTGTGTTTTGTTCGTGTGCCTAATTGTTTACAAAGAATTATACCAACACATTTTCAGGTACTGCTTTCTTTTTCTAACTCTTGTTTTCGTTTAATATCACACACGGAGTCTGAGTGTGAAGCAAGTAGAAGCTCTGCCTTGTCCGTATGCATAATTGACTAAATGGAATTCTTCAAAGGCTATTTTAGGTACTGCTTTATTTTCCTTTAAAGAGACAGTTCAGATATTGTGATAAATTCATCGTGCTTTGTAACTCTGCCAGCATGTCAGCCACATCTATGAGTCAGCCCCCGCCTTTCTATGTGAGAAAGGTGAACCGTTACTTCCATGGAAAAGGTGGAAATTGCTATTTGACTCCTACCTGGTGGCGATAGGAGGTGAAAAATTCTCTGCACACAGGAGACAAGCGATTCTTCTTCACAATCTGGGAATTGAGGGCCGCAACATTTATGAAAGTATTGACCAAATACCAGTTGGCAAGGGAGATGGTGAACCCTCGGATGTTTTTGAGATGTCCATAAAAATGTTGGAAACTTATTTTGGTCCACGGATTAATGTCGTCTTGGAGAGACACCAATTCTTTATGAGGATCCAAGAGCCCAATGCAAGAGTTGGGAATTATATTGCTTCCTTAAAAACACTTGCCCGCACTTGCGAATTTGGTGATCTGACAGAATCCTTAATACGTGACCAGTTAGTCAGATGCACCAACAGTCCAAGAGTGCAGGAGAAACTTCTTTCAAGAAATCCTTCACTTAAAGAAGCCATCGCTATTGTGGAGGGGGTAGAGAATACTTCTGGTTGGGTTAAAGAAATGTAGACTCATAAACCTGCAACTGAAGATGTTCCTACTCCTAGTAGCATTCATGAAGTAACACAAAGGGATCTTCATCAAGACTCTCTTGACAATGTCTCCAAGGTAGTTCATGGAACTAGAAGCAAGGTCTCCACTGATTTTTCAAGACTGAAATGCTATTGTTGTGGGAGTCTTAACCACACCTCCAATAACCCTAATTGCTATGCTAAAAATCCCCCCTGTCATAAGTGTGGAATTAAGGGTCACTATGCCAGGGTTTGTAGATCTGGTGGGAAAGTACGCACGATAGAGAATGTTGAGACCACCAATGACAAACCGAGAACGGTAGTACAGAGCGTGAGAGGTGATGGTGTGGTGGATGCTGATCTTATAAGTATGCCTGAATGTGAAGTAGTAATTGGTGAAAAATTGTTTGTTGTTCTGGCCGATTCAGGTTCTCCTTTTACTATGCTGGGTAATGAATTATGGGACAAAACATTTCCTGACTTACGGCTCTTTGCTCCTAACATCAACCCAGTAAGTTATGGTGGTTCACATATTGATGTGATTGGGTATGCTGTTATGAGAATACACTTTAAGGGCAGAGAAACTATTGGAAAAATCTATGTGGCCAAACGTGGTAACAACCTTTTAGGTTGGAGGCACCAAAGAGATTTGGGGATAATACTCAACCCTAATGCACGCAATCCGTCTGAGCAAGTCATGTTAGTTGATGATTGTGGAACCTCTAATAAGTTCTTTGAAGAGTTTCCTCAAGTCTTTACTGATAAACTTGGTTTACTTAAAGACTTTGAACATCGGATTGTTCTAAAAAACAAAATGCTGTACCGACTGTACACAAGGTGAGAAAGGTTCCCAACATGATGTTGGAACCCTTGAAGAATGAACTGAAAAGGCTGGTGAACCTGAATGTTATTGAGGAAATTGAGTCCTCTGAATGGTTGGCTCCAGTGGTTTTGGCCCCCAAGGATGGAGGGAAAAAGATCAGAATGTGTGTTGACTTGAGGAGTCTGAACAGGTGGATATGGGTAGACCGACAACCGCTCCCCAACATTGCGAAGTCCATTACCATGCTAGATGGTGCAAGGGTTTTTAGTGTATTGGATTTGTCCTCGGCGTATCACCAGGTGCCTCTACACACGGACTCTAAGCATTTAACATCCTTTGTGACGCCACTGGGAGCATTTCGTTTCGTCAGAATGCCGTTTGGGCTGGCCTCAGCGGCTGCCTGCTTCCACCGCATCATGAAAATGATTCTTGGTGATATGTCTAACATCTTGTTTTTTCAAGACGACATTTTGATCTATGGTAAAGATGACTTGGAATATGACAAAGTGCTGAGAAGTGTACTGCAAAGATTGTCTGACAAAGGGTTGACCGTGAACAAATTGAAATGCAAGATTGGTGTGTCTTCTGTTACGTACTTGGGACATGTTATTTCCGGGGAGGGCATTCAACCCAAGCTGGATTTGGTAAAAAGTATGGTCAACGCTCATTCACCCACAGATAAGGAGCAAGTGAGGTCTTTTCTTGGCCTTGCTGAGTTCTATTCAAAGTTTATCCAAGGTTTTGCCACCATTGTTGAACCCATTGGAGCTTTACTAAAAAAAGGTATACAGTTTGCCTGGTCTGAGGAATGTAATGTGGCTTTTAACTCTGTTAAACAAGCAATTGGTAAGATGCCCACTCTTGGTCATTTTGACACAAGAAAGAAAACTGTTCTAACAACAGATGCCAGTCTTTGTGGACTTGGTGCTGTTCTTTCTCAAGTGGAGGGAGGTGAAGAGAAAGTTGTTGCATTTGCCTCGAGGGCATTAAAGAAAACTGAGCAACAATATTCTTGCATTGAAAGAGAAGCTCTGGCTATAACGTGGACAATTAGACTAGGATAAGTTGGCAGGGTATGCCCAGACGTGGGTCCCTTGCTCACTTTGCCACTGGATTCAAGCTAGCCTGGCTGATGAGGGCTGTTAGCCCGAAACCGGTCCCAGGATGCTTGTTTCCGGTTCAGGGAAGACCTGGCTTGGCAGTTCGGGCTGGACTGTTCCCATGAGGCACAGAGTCAAGACTGATATGCATATGGCTGGGTCTGAACTGAGGTGGCAAAGTGAGCTAAAGAACGATGATGGATTCAACCCAGATCTGTGACTGGGGGTGAGTGTCTGAAAAGTTTCAGCACTCCGTCTATCATCTTCTTGTGTTTGAAAAGGTTTACTTTGCCAGGTCGAAAAGGCAATTTAGAAACTGCACACACAGGCTGCAATGGCAAGCCTGAGACATGTTTTAAAGAGCTACGTAAGTGGGTGGGACAATCAGTGCTCCAGTCTCACTAGTAGCATTGAATTTACCAGCCCTGGGCACATGTAATGCCACTTTTCTAGGGACTTACAAGTAAATTTAATATGCCAATTGGGTAGAAGCCAATGTTACCATGTTTTAAGGAGAGAGCACCTTAGCATTGGTTTGCAGTGGTAAAGCGCATAGATTCCTAAGACAAACGAAGTCAGAAAAAACAGGAGGTCTAAAGGCAAAGCTTTAAGGGTAAACCATGCCAAGGATGCCAGGTCTAACATACACAGAGGGAGCCTTGCTCTATAACTGCATCTATCAGACTCTTAATACTTAAGGCCTCCCATGGACCTCCCCGTCTGGCTTATAGGCATGAGGTCCCAGGCAATGCACCAAGGCACCAATAAATTAACAAGCAATAGGCCCTAGGGTGAAAGAAAACATAGAATATTCAACAAAGGAAGGCTTTGGAGTCAGTAGCAGAGAGAGGTAGACTCACCTTTATGGAATTCCAGAGGTGTTTCACAACATGCTGGTATCTCTTACAGGCCAGTAGGGTTGGAGTAAAGTCAGTAATGTCTAGTAGAAACTTCCTACATATAACTTATACTGCCCAGGGGGTGTGGCCAAGGCAAATGTCCAGTGGGACGTGCTTCTAGGGTGCTCAACCGTCTCACCGAATAATCCTGTAAAGAACCTGCCCAAATCTGCCCCATTCATGCTGTGCCTTTTCGTAGCTTACTCCTGGATGAGTAGGAGTAGCAACTGGGTGAGCTCGGCCTGATCCGGCCCATCCTCCATCACGGTTGAGGCCCATGGGAGCTGGACCTACTCGAGGGGCTGGGAGCGTGATCAGCGGCGGGCATCCTGACTGCAGCCACGAGGTTTGCCAGTGCTTGCCTTCCTGCTGGGGGGAGGGGGTCTCCTGCTGCTGTGGGGGGCTCATACAGATGCCCCCTCTGCACACTGGAGTCCCGCTGGAGTTCCCTGCACCTAGCGCCTGGACCGGCGAGGCCCAGGCCCCACGGAGTGAAGAAGGAGCTGGTGGGCCGAGAGTCTCCGTGCGGCTGTGGAGATCAGCTAAGCCGGCCTTGTTGGAGGTCTGCACTTGGGCCCCACTAGCCGGAGTGGGCTCTGGCCGAGGAGGAAAGATGGAAGAAGCCACTCCCCTACCCGACTGTGGAGGACACTGGTGACTGCTTGTGGGAGCATCCGCTCATCGGTGCCAGCCTCCTATTCCAGGTGCCGATAGTCGGCGGAGTGCTGGCCTGGTGCAGTGCCCCCCTTGTGAAGCGATGAGAAGCAGCATGGAGTACTGTGGGACCAGTTGGTCGGTCCTCTTCCTCCCCCCTGGGTGACTGGCACTGGGGGTTTCCGAGGGGTGATAGGGTCTGTGGGTGGCTGCAACACCCCACCTGAACAGACTGCTGTCTGTGGGGCTCAGGGAACAGGTACTGTCCAGGGCATCCGGGCCCTGCTGCTCCGCCTGCTGTTAGCCTGCCCTTGTGCAATGGGATGGTGTTTTGAGAGTGACGAAGGTTGGCGTTTTGCGGGGGCCGGTGGGCTCTTACTCGCCTGGAGGTCTCCCCTAACTGGGAGAAGAAATTGCTCCGGGACAACTCCAATGCCATGTCATCCTGATGGCGATGGAAAGGTTTGGTTCTGTTTCTGGTGAAACACACCGCACAATGGTGGGAATGCACAGCTACATTGGTGCTGAAAAGGGCCCCCTGGCCAGGGAATTTACTTTCTGGGACGTACCAGTGTTTAGGACACTCACAAGTTCGTTCAACAGGACTCCATGGCGGGAGGGAGGGTATGATACCTTAGGGGATTTCTTTCCTAATGAAGAATTTATAACATTTGAGGCAGCTCAAGAAGCCTTTACTCTGGGTCCGAGATGTTTCCTTCAATAAGCTAGCCTCTCTGCTATTACCAGGGACATCTGGACTTCTCTTTTGGCAGCTCCCTCTTCCAGTGGCGTAGCTAGGCACTCTGACGCCCGTGGCGGTCCCTGCCTCTTGCCGCCGCCGAGCGCCTAAGAGCGGGGGGGGGGGGGGTGCTAGCGATAAATTTACCTGCCGCCCCCATATCTCGTGCCGCCCGGGGCGTACCGCCCCCTCCGCCCCCCCCTTGCTACGCCAGTGCCCTCTTCCCACACCTTCCAGGCTGGAGTTAGGCAGAGGGGGACACCTGGTCATGCATTTATACATGGGTATGTCAGCAGATGGAGGGCAGGTCTCCCCCCACGCTAGGGCGGCCTGGAATGCATAACTGGGGTTGGAGCTTCACGACTTGCAGTGGGCCGCATGTGTGGGCCAGTACAGTCTATTTCTAGGAATGCCAGATTTAAACTCACACATTTTCACTATTTGTATTGGACATATGTGAAACAATACATGTTACACAGGATAGACAATTTCAGGCCCCAGTGGTGCCCCCGCTGTGCCCACCCAACAGTATCCTTCTTGCACCTCGCAAGGCACTGCCAGTTGGTGCGTGCCTTTTGGTAGTGGGTGGTTGAGAGGGTGATGGCAATAGTGCCTATCCCCTGTCCGGCAGACCCAACTGCATGTATCCTGGGGGAACATTCGCCGCAAGAAGGGACAGAAAATGGCTTTTACGTTCTTACACTTACTTCTCGTCCTTGCCAAGCGCCATGTTGCAAAACTTGGATGGGCAAGACGGGCCCCGATCTGAAGCACAGGGAACATGATATGGCTGAATGGGCGGTGGCAGAGGAAGTGAAAAAATGTAGAACCGACGAAAAACTGTGGGAGGATCTCGATACCCCTGGACCCCTCTGGCTCAGACCGGGCCTCAAGTGATGAGACTGGTAACTCCTCCAGGTCTACCTCTGATTGAACCCAACGCTCTCACATACTCTCCATATTTCTTAGTGATTACCTGTGGGCTAATGGGACTGGATATTACATGTTCTGTATTGCATATTTTTATATTGTATTGTGGCTCTGCAACTGTACCTCCTGGTGAAGGGGTTTTAATTGGCATATGTTTATGACTGACTTGTTGTCAAGTTATCTTTTTGATATTACCAGAAATCAATAAGGAACATTTTTAAAAAACAACAAAAAAAACGTATTCTTCCCCAACCCTACCAGCATTTTAAAGGCACCAAATCTGCCAGTGCCCACGTAACCTATTGGAAAGTCACTTGTGGTGCTACAAGACAGTGCAGAATACAAGTGCAAATAGCATACTTACCTCCAAACTTTGGGATATGCCACACCTCTTCACAAACAAACTTGGTATGTTTCACACTCACTCTTTGATAATTTAGGAAAGTGACCACAAGACCTGCTAACACTATCTCCATTGATACCTAGGTCTATTGAGAGCTGGTAATGCTAGACACAAATATTTCCTCATTTGTGAATGACAGTATAACTGTCATCTGCATAATCCATGACTTGAGAATCCAAAGAGATAAGTGAGAGATGGCAGGGTAAATGAATAAATTGCCATAACGGACACTATGTTGCAGATACTCAAATATTATTACAAATATTACTAATAAATGCCACATGGTAGATTGTCATGCCACCATAACCCTCATAACTGCATTTCCGGGGCCTATCCTATAAGCATCTATTTACATCCACCTTCCTGGTCAGTATCACTGCTCTCCCCCCTCACAGCTCCACCGTTGAGGGACTGCCCTTGAGCCCGAGCTCCGTGCCAGGTAGGTGTTCGAGGCCCTCTTCCACCCGCAGGCTCCTGCCTGCGCCTCATCCCTGGTGGTCTAGTGGAAGAGCACTCTGCTCTTCTGCTATTCCGCTCTGGTTTCTGTGCCTGTTTTTTCTCTTTTTGCTCTTTGTTTGCCCTTTTCTTTTTTGCTCCTCTGTTTTACCCTTTCTCTTTTGCTCCTTCTGTTTTAGCTTTTCTCTCTCTTTGCCTCTGGTTGTCCCTTTTCCCGCGCTCCCCGCTGCGCTGCCCCTGCGGCCCTTCCCCCCCCCCCAGCGTGTTGCTCCCGCCTCCCAGCTGACCGCCCTCTCCCCGACCCCTACTTAATGGCGGCCACTGCGTGGCAGGCAGAGCAAGACCACTGACCTTCCTGGTTAGTATCACTGCTCTCCCCTGCGCAGCTCCACCATTGAGGGACTGCCCTTGAGCCCAAGCTCCCTGCCAGGTAGGTGATCAAGACCCTTCTCCACCCACACGCTCCTGCCTGCGCCTCATCCCTGGTGGTCTAGTGGAAGAGCACTCTGCTCTTCTGCTATTCCACTCTGTTTTCTTCTTTCTGTGCCCGCTTTTGTCTCTTTTTTTTCTCTTTGTCTGCCCTTTTCTCTTTTGCTCCTTCTGTTTTAGCTTTTCTCTCTCTGCCTCTGGTTGTCTTTTTTCCCGCGCTCCCTGCCGCTGCTGCCCCCGCGGCCCCTCCCCCCAGCGTGTCGCTCCTACCTCCCAGCTGACCACCCTCCCTTTAATGATGGCCGCAGTGCGGCCGCGCCGCTGGCGCGCTAAAGGCAAGCCTGTCCACTACCCAACCGCGACCAGCGCTAGGGACCCTGCTCCCCAGACCCCCTGCTGTTACAACCCCAGCACCCTCCACGCTCTCAACCCCGGACGCAGCAACAACTGCCAGCTCTCGACGCCGAGCAACACCCAAGGCCCGATCTCCTGCCGACACTGCCACCACACCTTCACCCACCTTCGGACCCCAGCAGCAGCCCCCAGCCCATCGGACACCAGCGCACCCAAGCCACTGAACTGCATCCTCCTCAATGTGCGCTCGCTGCACAGACACACCATAGAAATCGGGGACCTCCTCAACATTCACGCACCTGACCTCGCCTTCCTCACAAAGACCTGGACCAACGCCAACTCCACACCCGACATCGCAACCGCCATCCCAGACGGGTACAAGATCCTAAGAAAAGACCGCCCAACCCACCCTGGAGGAGGCATCGCCATCATCTACAAAAGCTCCCTCCGCAAAACAACCACTGACCCGGACCACGCCACCCCACCCCCCCATGGAACATCTCCACTTCCAGATCCAGACCAACCCCTAAACGATGCTCCACGAAACCCTTGTCTACAGACCGCCTGGCCCAGCGCTCCTTTCACCAACACCATCGCCGACCTCATTCGCACCCCACGCCCTCGCCTCCACTGACTACATACTACTCGGAGACCTAAAATTCCACCAGGACAACTACAATGACCCCAACACCACCGTCCTCCTAGAGAACCTCACCAACATGGGACTGAAGCAACTTGTCTCTGCCACACCACAGAACTGCTCTGGGCGGACCACTACTGCATCCATTTCTCCTTTAGAAAACACACCGCACACAAGCACGTGCACTGCCTCCCCTGCAGAAGCTGGAACAAAGTCACCAAAGAACACCTCACCTCCGCCCTCACCAGCACTCCGCCCCCAACGACGCCAGACGCCAACACCGCGGCAAGCAACCTTCACCGATAGATCACCAACTGCGCCAACACACTCGCCCCCCTCCAGAAGACTGCAGGACGACACAACAAGAAAGCAAGCTGGTTCACCACGGCACTCCAAGAATCCAAGCGCTCCTGCCGATGACTTGAAAAGACATGGAGAAACAGCAAAACACCTGAAGCACTCACCGCCTACAAAACAGCCACCACCAACTCATCAAATCCACAAAAAAGAACTTCCTCCAAGATAGAATCCTCTCCAATGCCCACAACTCCAAGGAACTCTTCTCATTCATGCATGAATTTGCCAAACCAGACAGCGAAACAACAGACGTCCCACCCTCCCAAGACCTCTGCAACAGACTCAGCTCCTTCTTTCACCTCAACATCAAGATGCTTTACGACAACTTCGACAACCAAGATCTCTGCACCACTCCCACCGACGCCACCCAACAGACCCTACTCACGTGGACCCCGCTCACGACAGAAGACACCTTAAAGACCATGAAGAGCATCCACTCCGGGGCACCCTCAGACCCCTGCCAACCCCACATCTGCCACAGGGCCGCCACAGCCATCGCACTCGAGCTATGCCGAATGATCAACTATTCCCTCAAGACCGCCACATTTCCCGACGACTGGAAGCACGCCGAAGTCAACCCCCTCCTGAAGAAACCCTCCACAGACCTGATGGACCTCAAGAACTTCAGGCCCATCGCGCTGCTTCCATTCGCAGCCAAGGTCACTAAAAGGCCACCAACACCCAGCTAGCAAACTTCATCGAAGCCAACAATGTCCTAGACATCTCCCAATCCAGATTCCGCAGCAACCACAGCACTGAGACCGCCCTCCTCGCCACCACTGACTACACCCGCGCCCTCCTCGACCAGGGCCAAACGGCAGCCCTCATCCTCCTGGACCTATCAGCAGCCTTCGACACCATCTCCCACCGCACACTAGCCACCAGACTCCACGACGCCGGTATCCGAGGAAAAGCCGTAGACTGGATATGCTCATTCCTCACAGGCAGAACACAGAGAGTCAAACTCCCGCCCTACCTCTCAGAACTTACAGAGATCAGATACGGAGTACCCCAGGGATCCTCCCTCAGCCCCACCCTCTTCAACATCCACATGGCCCCCTCGCAACCATCGCCAGAAACCACTGGTTCGACATCGTCTCCTACGCCGATGACACCCAGCTCATCCTTTCCCTCACCAAGGAACCCAACATCACCAGGCACAACGTCCAAGAAGGGCTGAGAGTCGTCACCACCTGGATGAAGGACAGATGCCTGAAACTCAACTCCGAGAAAACAGAAGTCCTCTTCCTCGGCTTAACCCCCTCAGATTGGGACAAACCTGGTGGCCCCCTGCCCTCGGAAAGCCACCCATGCCGACAGACCATGCACGTAACCTCGGCATCATATTGGACTCATCGCTCACTATGAACCGCCAGATCGACGCCGTCTCCTCGGCCTGCTTCAACACTCTCTGCATACTCCGTAAAACATTCAGATGGATCCCCTCCAAATTCAGAGAAACGGTCACACATGCCCCCATCACCAGCAGACTGGACTATGGCAACGCCCTCTACGCCGGAATCAACAAAAAACTCCTCCGCAAGCTCCAGAAAGCTGCAGTCAGACTAATCCTCGACATTCCCCCGCACAACCACATTACCCAACACCGTGGCGATCTCCACTGGC
This sequence comes from Calotriton arnoldi, assembly GCA_963921515.1. NCBI lineage: Eukaryota > Metazoa > Chordata > Amphibia > Caudata > Salamandridae > Calotriton > Calotriton arnoldi. The sequence goes on from CAWUFW010000386.1 coordinate 3,594,805, forward strand.
TCCCCGTCGAAAGAAGAATAACTTGCAAGCTTCTCACGCAAGCATACAAGGCCCTCTACAACATCTGACCACAATACCTCAACAACCGTCTCTCCTTCCACACCCCCAAGAGAAACCTCCGTTCAGCCGATCTCTCCCTTGCCACCGTCCTGCGCATCTACAGGAACAGAGCGGGTGGAAAGTCCTTCTCCTACTTCGCAGCCAAGACATGGAACGACCTCCCTCTCCAACTCTGGCAAATCCCTACACTGCTCCAGTTCAGGAAAGACCTCAAGACCTGGCTCTTCAGATGACCCCAACGGAGCTGCACTTACCCCCCCCCACCCCCCCTTAGCGCCTTGAGACCCAAATGGGTGAGTAGTGCGCTTTACCAACCCTTGCTTGATTGATTGACATGTTCCTATTTATGTTAGTGAGAATAGCTGTGTAGGGCCAGTGATATACACTCAGAACACAATTGTTTGCTCTCCTTGCCCGAATTAAAAAAATACATGAATAGTGAAGCAAAAGCAGAACAAAAAAAATGTACTAGATTAAATGATGTGGTTTAATTCTTGCCCCTGACATCACAGTCACAAGCTATCCAGTCTGATCCTCTTGTCTGCTTGCCAAAGAAGAGGAGCTTGGCAGCTCTAAATCAGCCATAAACACTAACTTTTCCTTAACCCTGCCCTTTCCCACTCAGTACAGAATGGGTATTGCATCAATGTCAGTTAAGCCCACACCTGCCAGTGACTAGTATAGACATCCACTTGTTTCTGAAAGCCTACAAACCCAAATAGCTTCCACACAAGGGAGTTGTTTCCTTGTATGTGGTGGGAAATGTTGATATTCCCTGTCTGGCATGGCAGACTCTGACAGGGGTCTGCATCAAGAAACCTACCTAAAATAGGGCAGACCTCCCTAATGTGCTGACGACGGGGACTCGGGGGTGGATAGACCACCACCTTTCATAGTCTGCTGGCAGACTAGGGCTCAGCTTTTAGTATCCACTGACTCCTACATTCAGAGTTACTGGTAACGCTCATATTAGTAACTCTGGGAAGTGACAGTACCAGAATTACCAGGTGCTACAACTGAGCACTGAGAAAAAGACCTTAAATTTAAAGAAGAAACTCCCAGTCTCGTAGAATGTGAGCTCCACAAATGTAGGATAGATTAACTTGCTCTGCCAAAACATTTATGACCCGCTTAATCTTCACCTTTGGGTGGCTGGATTTCATTTGCATCTGCACATCCCATACAAACCTACTTCCTTATTTAAGCGTCAGTTAGGGAAACATACACTCAGCCCCAAAAGTTTAATTTTGTTAATAAAAATAATCATATTATAATAAGAAATATGAACACAACTCAGTTTTTAGTGTGTATGTATGTAGGGCTTGCTCATCCCACAAGGATAACAGTTTTTCGCTTTGACGCTAAACATATCACTGCTGTTAGAAATATGTCATGTGAATGCAGACGGCAATGGTGAAGTACTTTTGTTGGGTGGTTGGCAACCGCGAGGGTATGGGCATTGAGGTGGTGGGGGAGGGGGGCCCTCACCATTCCTTCCGGGAGGGGCTAAGATTTTGTTACACCACTGGTAAGGAAGACAATTCTCCCTGGGGAGCTCGGGTGGACGGGCCACCTTCCCGCTACCCAATGATGCAGACAGCTTAGCATGATTCAAACTTGAAATAGGAGTTGGATTGTCTTTTCTGTCACCCCACTAGGTACTTTCTTGTTACTTAGATTTAAATATTTGTCTGGGCAAGTGACGGCAAGATACTTCTGGATTTTGGTAGGTGCAGGGCGTGAGGGGGGATCAGTCCTAGGAACTAAGGGGCATATTTATCATAGGGTTGCGCCGCTTTTGCACCATGCAACAGGGTGCAAAAGCAGTGCAACCCTTCAGTGTGATTTATCAAGCCATGCAAGGTAATTTTACGTGGCCCTGAGTGCCTTGATGAATCCAGAGTAACACAACACAGCGCAAATCGCTGCATTGTTTTATTCTGCCCTGGGAAGGCGTTCCATCAGTGGAGAGTGGGTGTTCCCATGCATCGACCTATGGATTCTGAAGCATTCCCAGATTTATCAATACTGGTAGACCTGGGAATGCGTCAGAGTGCTACACCTTCCCAGGGGAGGCGTAACAAGGAGAAATATCTTTATTTCTCCTCAATAGTTCTCTTTTTATGTGTCCTGCATTCTGCAGCACACATACAAAGAGGAAAATGCCTCGGCGGATTGTTTTTGTGCAGGAAGGTATCCCTTCCTGCACTAATACAATCCTGCTTACAACGCAGGCACACTACTCACCCGTTAGGGTCTCAAGGCGCTGAGGAGTGGGTGAGCGCAGCTCCGTTGTGGTCATTCAAAAAGCCAGGACTTGAGGTCTTTCCTGAATTGATGCAGTGTCAGGCTTCGCCGGAGGTGAAGGGGGAGATCATTCCAGGTCTTGGCTGCAAGGTAGGAGAAGGACCTTCCACCTGCTCTGGGCCTGCAGAAGCGTGGGACGGTGGCTAGGGAGAGGCCAGCTGAGCGGAGGTTTCTCTTGGGGGCATGGAAGGAGATGCGGTTGTTGAGGTATTGGGGTCCGGTGTTGTGGAGGGCCTTGTAGGCATGCGTGAGCAGCTTGAAAGTTATTCTTCTTTTGACGGGGAGCCAGTGGAGATTGCGGAGGTGTTGGGTGATGTGGTTGTGTCATGGGATGTCGAGGATTAGTCTGGCTGCGGCGTTCTGGACGGTCTGGAGTTAAGTAGCACCATGTGTGCCAGCGCTAGGAAAAGACCGGAAACGCGCAGGAATATGCCATATTTACGGTGCATTCCCGTCACACAGCGCAGCAAGGTGAATTGCTGCACTACGTGACTTTTTGGTAAATATGCCCCTAAGATTTAAAAGTGTGAATTAAGTCCATTTTACAAGAGCATGGTCTCAGAAAAGGAGGCAGGGGTTGCCATACATCCCCAGGGCAGATCCTATAGGTTTCATGATTTAAAAGAGATACGCTGCTTCAGAGGCCCTGGATCCTCTGATCCTCCCCACGCCACAATGGGCTGTAACCTAAGGTATTTCACTTGTAAGGGTGCAAGTGGTCAAGCCTGCATGTAGTCACACCTGTTAAAACTTACCTTCCCTTTTGTACCCTCGTTTCTCACCTTTCTCTACAAGGATGAGCAGCAGCAAATGGTGGCAGACCGCTTTAATGTTTTCTTGGCTGTAAATGTGAGTGTAGTAAGAAAATGGCGACTGAAGAAGCCAAGCAGGAAAATACCTAATTTAGAGGGATCCCACCCAGGTTACGTACCATCTTCATGTATACAGAAAATTGGATAAAGTACATTAATGATGATGGAAAAAGCTCTTTTCAGAAGAAGGCACTGCTGATTTTGAACGGTTGAATAGCCTTAAGAAAAGACTGAAAGAACTTGAAAATAAATGCAGTCGAAAACAGGGACTGGCTTTCCTAAATTGCTAGGAGGAGGCCATGAAACACCGGTGGTATCTCAGAAGTGGGGTCTCTAGGACACCTCCAAGAAACTGATCGCAAATAAGCAATTTTTAGAGGTAGAGTACAAGGCTGTACCTTACTGCAGTGCTTCGTTTACATGCATTTGCCCAAATGACTACAGATGTACCAGAAAAAATGAAGTAAAAGAGGAGGATATTGTAGATGTTCAACGTGTTCCTTTTCCGTTATGAAATGCAGGGGTTGCACCACTGATTGCACCTGGGAACCGTGAAGCGCAAGCCGATGATCACATGCATGGAATAGGCAAGACTGCTCGGCAAACAATATGGTAAGCAGCAGTGCCTCGGACAGTAGTGCGACAAGTGCTAGAGTGAGACAAGAGAATGACATGACAACTCCACATCTACCACCTTTGATACAAACTCAGTCCTTACCCAGCTGTTTGAAGCAATGGTTTGGAGAAATTAGGAAGGCGGTCTGACTATTACCAGGTATAGTCTATAAGCAACTGTGGGACGGTGAGCCACCACCAAAAAGACGGGCTCCTTCACCTAATGATGAAGACAGTGATGACTCTCTGATCCCTTGCATACCCAATCTGATGTCCTCTTATCCTTATGAGAATACCCTGGCCCAGTAGAAAGGAGCCGTATCACTATTCATGCCCTTAGTCCCCCATATCATTTTCTGAATTTTTCCTATGAAGCAGGATGATGCCAAGATTTCAAAGAAGAATTGCAAACTGTGTTTGAATAGTAAAATCCTAATTGGGCTGATGGTAAACAATTGCCATGTGACATTATGCTGGGAGAGGTAAAAGACTAGCCAGAAATCAAAGCCAATTGTCCACAACAGTGCCATGCAAATAATGCTGCTCTAAATTGCTGACCGAGATGCCTTATTGAATGCCGTTATTGAATTGTGTCTCTCTAAAGCTGATTGAAACACTTTTTATTGGTTTTTCGCATACACATTGTCATTGATATCACTTTACAATATCATTTCCGTTGACATATATAGTCATTTAACTTAAATTCTTACAATCATATTTACCAATATAAATGTTATTTTCTACCCCAAACTGTTCCCCCCTCCCCTGTGTCCTAGTGTCTGATGTAATAAATTATCTATTCACTGTATACCATTTCTTGAATCCTACCATGTTATTTATTCTCTTAGTCATCCTTCACATTTCCTGCTCTGGGGCATTCTGTGAAACGCTCCCTTCCTCCTTAGTGGTTTCTTCTACTATTTTAACATCTGCGATGATTGCAGACCATGGTTGGGTATCCTCCTCAAGTCGTTCATCATGTCTAATGTGCTTCATTCTGACTAGTTCCGCCGTTGCCCATTCCCTCAAATCCTGTACCCATTTATGTATTGGTGGAGGTTTGGGACTAATCCATGAAATTGCCACTCTCCTTTTTGCGAGTACTAGTCCCAATAATACAAATTTTCTACTCAATTTTTTCCCTTTTGGGGCAGGCAGCAGGGGGAGGACCACGCGGACCGTGCCAGGGATAACCCATCCCGTTGTCACTTGGAGTATATCTATCACTTCCTGCCAAAATGTGCGCAGTTTCCCGCATTTCCATACCATATGCACAAAGCGTGCAGCAGCCATTCCACACCTTTGGCACTCATCCGATCTATCCGGATTCATTTTATTCAGTATATATGGGGTCATGTATAATTGGTGAACTATATTATATTGAATTAGTTTGAATCTAGAGTTAGAGCTCACTTCTCGGACTCCCTTGTGAATCTTCGTCCAGTCTCTCTCTGTCAGAGGCTCCTCGGAATCTTCCTCCCACCTCGCCTGTATTGGCAGAGCACTAATCGGACTATCATCCCTAAGGGCCTTATAAATATGAGAAATCAGACGCCGCCCTCCAACCATTGTAAGTATAGTTGTGAGCGTCTCGGACCGTGGGGGCTCCTCTGGAAACGATGGCCATAATTTCCTAGCTTCAGCCGCTATCTTATTATACTGCCGGAACTGACCCGATCCTAATGCGAACGTAGTCATCGCCTCCTCTCGAGTTATATACTGATTATTGCTATATAAATCCCCCATGGTGAGGCAACCACCGTCTTTCCATCTCTGTATGGTCATAGCTTCTGCTATTTTTTTAAAAGGTCGTACAACCCATAGTGGCATGTCGGGCGCATACGGTGCTTTCCGTATCACCTTTTTTACGGTATCTTCCCAGAGTCTTGCCACTCTTTTAATTAAGTAAGGAGAGTCCCTGGGAGTTGCGGACCCCATCATGAGCAATTCAGGTAATGTGCTTCCCTCAAACGTGCCCGCTAATAGGGATTTCTCCCAATTATTACCGTCCTCCAACCAATGAACTGCATGTTGAAGATGTGACGCCAGGTAATAAAGATATAACTGGGCAACTCCACCCCGCCATCCACCCACTTTCTTTGAAGAGTTTCCAGTTTAATCCGCTACGCTTATTCCCCCATAACAGCCCCACTAGTAAGCTATCCAGTGTCTTAAAGAGGGGTATTGGGATGTCATAAAAGGTATGTTGCATCGCATAGAGGCAACGGGGCAAAACAACTCTCTAAAACTGATTGAATCAAGATTATTAATTGTAGAATAAACAAAAGGGAAGGTTCGTATGATTTTCTGGATCATTTAAAAGATGTATTTCTTCGCTATCCTGATACTGCAAACACTGTCAAAACGGTTCAAAAAGCTGCAGGAGCTGCTTTGGTCCAAGGGTTATTTCCTACGGTACAGGAGCAATTAAGAATCGCAGGTACTGGTTGGCAAAAATGACTCTTTGAAATGGTTTATGTAGCAAATCACTCTGTAGTTGTTCAACAGCATACGAAAGAATCCATGGTATCTGAACTGATGTCATTTCAAATGCAATCCTCCCAAGAATAGGTCAGATGGAGGGGCTGGGTAAAAAGGGGAGAGCACAATGGACAGGGAGGCAGGCAAGTGGGAAGGAATTCAGGGAAGGGAAAGTGAACGTTTGCTCCGCCTGGTAATTATTCATGTTTCAATTGTGTGCAAGATTGTCCGAACCTACCCCATAGCTTGCACGATCAAACCGAACAGGTTGCTCCCATCTTTCCCACATCCCCCATGGAATCTATATCCCATATTTTAGGAGAGCCCGAGGGAAGCTGGCTGATCTGTACATGCTTTAATTCCAACAGATCATAAAAGGCTGTATGCAGTGCTTTAAATGGGCCGGTACTCACCGGTACTGAGTACCGGCACTTCTTATTTTTACCAAGCCGAGTACCGGCACTTCTCCACTGTCAAGGAGAGTACCGGTAGTCAGGATCAGATTGATGAGTTGGGCACTGGACTGGAGCCCGAGGGCCAACTGTGAGCCGTTTTGTTTGGCAGCATGTTGGCCGTTTGCCATCTGTCAGTATTATTCAGCTGCGGCGGCCTATTGGAGGTATGGCGTAAGGGCAAGAGGGCCTCTGCTCCGTTCCTACCCAAATGGAAGCTTTCCTTATCCTCACCACCCCCCTGCCAGGTGTCGATGCTGGGTCCTCCTGTTAGTGTTTGGGACATTGGCAAGGGCCTGTGCCTGACCTACCAAGGAGGAACCCAGGTAAAAAGAGCCATTTTCACCTCTTGGCCTCCCACTGGGGTCTGATGTCTTTCTTCTGACTCACTTGGCCCTTCAAATCCACCCCAACCCGGCCAGGCCACCTGCTGGGACATTGAGTCCATGATGGGCAGGGTTGAGGTGGTGAAAATGGCCTAAGCGGCCTCCCTGGTGCCCAGGTGAGGTGGGGGAGGTCAACTGACCTTCCCATCGGAGGCCAGTATTGTTCTTCCCCTGACCTCTACCCTGCTGGACTCTGCACGCGCTCGAGACCCTGCTGTGCTCATTGTCTGCCACTGCAAGCTCTCCGGACGTGGGGCCTTCTGTCGAGGGGAAAGGAGGGAGAATGGGGGTAAGTGAAGGTGAAGAGTGAGGTGGAAGGAGCAGATTGTTTAAAGTGGAAAAAGATAGAAAGGCGGAAGGGTAGATAGGGGGGAGAGATCCAGACGGCGATCGAAAGCAGAATAGAGGCGCGGAGATGGCAGATTAGAAATAGAAAGCGTGATGGTAGAGAGAGTGATAGGATACAATTGGGGTAAAGAGAGTGGGACAGAATTAGCTACAAACGGGCGAGAAGTGAGTGCGGGAGGGATCGCAAGATTAGAGATATGAAAACAGATAGTGTATGTTTGTCTCTGAGAGAGAAACAAACTCGTAGAGGAAGAGAATCAGCAGGTATTTGAAAACAAATGCGTGGAATGTTATTATATGTGTGTGTGCACTCTTGAATATATAAGGATTGCTCCAAATGCAAGCAAGTGGGAACATTAGAATTATTATAATATTAAGAAGCTGCAAATCTTACAAAACAAGGAAATATGAACATTTGGTGTTTGGCTTTAATTTTGTGTAACGAGTTAACACATTTTGTTTATATTCATACATTTCTAACATGTTATTTTCTGTCCTGCAACCTGTGTAAGTGCCAGAGTCTCTCCTGTCCTAGACATTGATTATTAGCCTGAAAGTGATAATAGTACTGTTGATGGCTTGGCTCATTCAGGGTTTTAGCTGCTGATCTGCACGTATGGAAAGTTTGAGACCACTATCCAGGGCAATGCAAGGGCAAAATGAATACGCAATAGAAGTGATTTGTATCACCATGTCTCACTCCGCCTCTAACCCCGCCCACTAGCCACGCCCCTAGCTCAATTTAATGAGTACCTGCACTTATTTTTTCCCATTTAAAGCTGTATGTATGATGGTGTTATTAACGGAAGGCCCACTTTATATCTTACTGATACTAGGACTAATCGCTCAGTCCAAGACAATAAATAGTTGTTTACCTTAATCCTAGTTCACTTTCAGGAGAATCTCCGCGGAAATTGTAAGCACTAAATTGCCTTTTCCACACGCGGAATCCTATTGCTCTTTAACAAATTCTATAAATTATTTTCACTTTTCAATAGCCATATATTTTTAATTAATGTGAAATAATTTAGCATCGTATTAAAAGGCTGCATTGACCAATTCCATTTATTTTCTTTAAATTTATAAACCCCCATTAAAATATATTAAGCTTACTAAGGAAAGTAGGTGACAAGAAAGAAACCTATTTCACCAAATGTTTTAAACGAAAAGAGAGGGTAATTAATGTATCCCTATTGGCTGCTCCCTAACTGGCACTGCAGCTATAAGGAACTGCAGTATGCCATCATGCTCTCAGTGACAGTTGCTCCAGTTCTTTTTGTACAATGGAAACAAAGAAAAATACTATGGGAGCCATCAGCATCCAATGAAGGAAAACTAGAATTTGAGGTAAGCAACCACTCCTGCTCTTTCAAGGGATCTCCGTTGATAATCATAAGTACTGAATAGAATAGTAAGCCCATCCCTACTAATTGCAGTTGTAGAAAAATAAAAAGGAAAAAAATGGACGACGCAAGGAAGTTTCTTAAGTAGGCCTGTCCTACTTGTGCATCTGCTCTAGAGTTTGACTCAAGATAGTCATGTCCTGTAAAAATATGAACAGACCTCCAGGTAGCTGCCTTACAAATCCCCAAATGGGAATATTCTTCAATAGTCTTATTGACTTTCTCATTGGATAATAAAATGCAGGTGTTGAAGAGTTTTAAGTTGCTAGAAAATAATGATTAATATAAGTATGATTCAGTTAGCATAACAAGGCCGCACCAGACCACATTGACAATTACTCATGAAATGCAACAAAAAAGTGCATATTTATTTTATGTGTACAAGCATTCCATGTAAATGTGTCTTTCTTTATTCTGAAAATCAATGGCAATACAGCCTCAGCCATGGTCTGTCCTAATACAAACGTATAATAATGTGTTCTTTTCTCCGGAGGGAAGGATGTGTTTCTGTTGCAAGTTTAAGGTTATTTAGCCGAACTCTGCTGTAGTTGAACAAGCTACAGTATTCCAGTGTTTCATAATGTAGGACTTCCTCTCCTTAATTAAATATGTACAGGCTTAACCAAGAAGATGCTTTAGGAAGCAGGAGTTACTAAGGATATTATATCAACTAAGACATTGATTGGTTATCATGAAAGATTTTTTTTTACTACATACTGTCATGTTATGCAAATATGTATGCCTTATGTCCCAAAAACATTACAAAAGACTTGGGGGCAAATTTATGAGAGGTTTGCATCATGCTTGTACCATGTAATGTCGTACATGCATGACACAAACCTCTACAACAGATTTATGAAGCCACGCAAAGCACTTTACGTGGCTCTGAGTGGTTTCATAAATCTAGAGTAAGGAAACGCAGCGCAAATCGCCGCATTGTCTTACTCTGCCCTGGGTAGATGTTCCATTGGCGTTGCGGTGCGGTGACGTAACTCCCATGCATTTTTATGCATTCCTAGATTTAAAAGGATTTGTAAACTTGGAAATGCGCCAAAAATCTTACACCTTCGCAGGGGAGGTATAACGAGGAGAAATCTATTTCTCCTTGATTTTTTTCCTCTGTGTGCTGCATTCTGCAGCACACAAGATAGTCAAGTCCTGTAAACGTATTCTGCAGCACACACAGAAAGAGGAAAAAGCCTCTCAATTGTTTTTGTGCAGGAAGGTGTCTCTTCCTGCACAAAAACAATCCTGCCTACAACACAGGTACCCACTTGCACTATGGTGCAAGGGTGCCTGCATTGCTGCCAAAACGGCACCAGTGCAAGGGAAGAGGACAGGAATGCGCCGTATTGGATAAATATGGTGCATTCCTGCTCTTTCCCTGTGACGCAGGGCAGCTCAACAAGGTGACTTGCTGCACTGCCCCACGCCACAATTTCCATAAATATGTCCCTTGTTATTTTTGAGAGATAGTGATCTTTTGGGCTTTCTTTGGAGACGGATTCTGTCAGTAAATTTGCATATTCCTTTAGATACTTGAAATTATGCTAATTATTTTGGTTTACTAATTAATTTTTTTGCTTTCTGTAATGATACTATTTTTAATAAACTCACAATGTTAAAGTTAGAATCTTGGCATGTGCAGGTTTTATTATTAGTCTTAGACTAGGTGTAGGAGAGACTCTGACAGTCCCATTCCAACCTAATACCCTTTAATTTCTTAACTAAAGCATCAACACAAGACAATCTATCTGGATATAGACTTCCTTGAAGTAGTCAGTCTTGTGATTGATGGGCCATAGTTGACAAACAAGTGTTTAGTTTTTCTTATGTCTTATTTTGCCCAAATAAAATGTTAGCACTTTCTTCACACCTGATATATGGAGACATCTCTTATACGCGGAACAGGATTCTGTAAGTATGCAAAGCTAGTTATGTGGAAATCCAAGATCACCTTAGGGTGAAACTCCACAAGTGTCTGCATGATCTCTTTGCAATTATGTAACTTTGGATAAGGTTCATGGGATCGAATACAAGGCCTGATTCTCGCGAATTCTGCATGGAGACGTGATCGCTACAAAGAAAGCTGATTTCTATATGGATGTTATAGGGAATGTTAGAAATGGGGGTCTCTAGTTGGCAGAGGTAGGTACCTTTGTCCAAATAGGGACCCTTGCTTCTAGTCAGGGTAAGGGGGATACACTCCTAAAATAACCCCTGCTCACCCCCTTGGTAGCTTGGCACGAGCAGACAGGCTTATCTCAGAGGCAGTGTGTAAAGCATTTGTGAACACATACAGTAATACATTGAAAACACTACAAATGGACACCACACCAGTTTAGAAAAATAAGTAATCTTTATCTAAACCAAAACAAGACCAAACAACAAAAATCCACAACTCAGTAATAAAAATATGACTTTCAGACGGTAGAAATAGTTCAGTTCAAAGCAAATTGCAGATGCGACACTTTTCACACAAAGTACCTTGGATGCGTCACGCAAACAAACAAAACGGGCCGCAGGGAAGGTGATGCGTTGGTTCCTTACACTCAGGGAAGGTGATGCGTCTGTTCCTTGCGCTGGGGGAGGTGATGCGTCGGTTCCTTACTGCTGCGCAGGGGAGGTGATGCGTCAGTTCTGTCACGTGGCCGATAGGGACATTGTCGACATCGCTAAGTTAGCATGAGCCCAGCAGCCATAATGTTGCCTTTGCAACACTCTGTTTATGCCTTTCACATGAGAACCGTCTGCTTTGTTCGTTCTCTGCCTGTTCCTGGAGTTTAGTCTGAACACTGTGAGCAAGGTCGATAAACAATGCCCCTTGTTAGTCTGTTCTGGTCTGTCCCTAGCACCTAGACAAAACATGCTAATGCAGCTGCTGCTGGAAACTCGTACTTTGATATTATGGGGATGCATGTTCAGGTAACACACATTTGGAGACGGAGCTTTCCAGGGAGAAGAGCAATGCGGTTCCTATAATGTAGATATACCATCTAGGCACTAAGGCATGGGGTCTGCTGACAAAGCCCAGAGATCTTCTATTCTATAATAATACTTCTTCTTACCAAGGGGAGGGTGGTTAGGCGTTATAGGCCTTTATCCACTGTCTTTATATGATGACATCTCCCTTTATGATATATGGCCTTGCTACAATGCTAACTGTATTGGTTTTATGCATTTTTCTGCTGGTTGTGGCTTGTATACTGCATTTTAGAGCACAATAGTTAAAATAAACATTTTAAACTATATTCATGTTTCAGTCAGTTCTTATTGTGGGCAGGTACAAGAGTGAGAGCGAAAAGGTGTGTTTTGTTACCACGATTCCTGAGAGATTCAGGAGTGTTGTGTTCTGGGGTATCTAATCATTTGCTTCTTCATGAGTGTGTAGGAGAGCAAGGGAGACACTATAGCTAGTCGGTCCTGGGTTTGTGGGTACTAAGGTGGTGGGAAGGCTTAGCCCCTATATACCGAGGTCCCATTTTCCTGTGCATAGTTCTGTGTATGTGCAGATTCCCTGTAACAGTTCCTTACCGAAGAGGAGGTGATGCGCCGGTTTCTTACTTCGTGGGGAGATGATGCGTCGGTTTCTTACTGCATCCCCCAACGATGCAAGAGACTTGGCGCCTCGATGCGATGATCCGGGGCGATGCGTGGATTCTTGCAGCCGCACAGCAGGGCTTGTCAGAATCGTTGAGGTGATCTCGGACTTCGGAGATAGTTGCACTCGATGCGGCGTGCAGAGATTTCTCAAGCCGCGGCAGGCGGTGCAACAGTTTCTTTAGCGATGCGTCGGAAACAGGTAAGGATGCTTCAAGCTTCTCGGTGCTGCATTGTTTTTTCCAGCTCCCAGCGGAAAACAGTCTCTAGAGGTCCAAAACAACAGCAGGCACCTCTTTGCAGGTCAGAACTCCTAGCAAGGAAGTTCAGGGGAGCTGGCGGTGAAGTCTTTGTGTCCCTGAGACTTCAGAACAGGAGGCAAGCTCAGTTTCAAGCCCTAGGAGATCGTCCTCAAGCAGGGGACACAGCAAACAGCAAAGTCCTTTCTCCTTTCCTTGGCAGCAAGTAACCACTGCAGGCCAACCCCAAACAGCACAGGAGCAGTATTCCTCCTCAGCTTCTCCAGCTCTTCTCCTTGGCAAAGGTTCCTCTTTTTAAGTTTAAAGTGAAAGTTTATTAAAGTAATTTGCAATGATAACAAGTTAAAAGATCAACAAGAAAAATATTAAAAACAAAAATAAGATTCATACATTTTGAAAATAGAAACATATGATAAACACCAGCAAGAAAATATAAATGAATATTAATAAGGTAACAAGCATGGAATAAACAATGAAGAAATTCCTATAAAGAGAAACATAACATATTGAAAAGAAATAAATATTTTAACAACACATTACATCAAGGACGTTTAGGCACCTCTTCAATTCGTGGGTTATGGGAATTGGTAGAAAGAACAGAATTGTCTAAAAATGAGGTGATTGGGAGCCATAAGTAGTCTCTTTTAATGGCTAACGAAACAGGTTGAACATAAGCCCTATCAAGCCTATGATGATAACAAACACCATACCACCATGCCTGAAAGGAAATCTGAGAGGAATCCTTCCAGGATTTAGTGATCTGCTGAAAAGCTACTGCTAGAAGTAAATCAATTATGTAAAAATTATTAGATTGAGATGACCAATACTCTGAAGCACTACCCAGAAAAACATTAACAAAATTAAAAGGAGAATGAGAGTTAAAAATTAAATTAATTTGTTTCCAGACTTTCAACCAAAAATCATAAATAAGGGAGCATTCAAATAGCATATGTTTAAGGTCTGCAAACGGGTGGTCACAAGACCAGCATTTAGGAGAAAGTGTTGGGTTTAATGTATGAAGCTTAACAGGTGTAATAAATAATCTATTATATGTAAAAAATAATGTTTGAGTAGTGTTAGCCGCCCTAGAGGACCTTCTTATTTTAGACCATATCATATCCCATAGGGAAATAGGAAAGATAGATTAAAGATCAATTTCCCAGCAAATTTCAACATCGGCTTTGTCTCTATCTACTAGAACTGGAGTCAAATGCTTATAAATTTGAGACGCAGAGTGTCTAATAAATTGGGAAGAGGAGAAGGAGAGAAAGCAGAGATTTGCTCGGAGGAAAGGTTATGATAAGACATTTGTATCACTAGAATGAGTAGGTTATAATTATTTTCATATGAGGCTGGAAAAGAAAAGATTGTTTGAGCATCAGAAAAGGAGAGACTGGAGCCATCCTGGCATAATTGAGAAACGTGTTTTAAACCCTTAGAATGCCAATCTTTCCAAAAAATGACCCTATTTTTATTTTAATCAAAACATTATACCAAACAGAAGAGGCTAAAAATTTCTCTCTAGATGATTTGAATGACATAAAAGCGGGAGAAAGAATCCTACATGTGTTTTTGAAAATTGGAGGGGATAAGAAAAATGGTCTAGAAGAAAAAGATAAACACTAGCAAAGAGAAGGGGCTGAAAAAAGATTTCTCCAGCTCAGCCCATAGGGGAATAGGAGTATTCTCATTATTTTGTAATAAAAAGGCCGACTGTTTAAGACAGAAAGCCTGATGGTATTTGATAAAGTCCGGAAAATTAACACCACCCAGAGACTTTGGTTTTTTAAGTTTATATAAAGACATCCTAGATTTTTCCCCATTCCATAAGAATTTAGTTAAAATTGAGTAAATGTTTTTAAAATAATATTTAGGGATATTGACAGGTATATTAGAGATATAAAATAGTACAATAGGAACAAGCATCATCTTGATGGAGTCAAGACGACCCCACCAGGATAAGAACAGGGGATTCCATCGAGAAGTGAGGTCACGTAAAGTTGTAGACAAGGAGTTAAAATTCAGAGTGACGGAATTTTTAACAGAATCAGAAAACAATAAGCCAAGGTATTTAATGTGATTGGGATTCCAATGAAAGGAAGATGCCATGAAATCAGCGTGGAAACAAAACTTATTTAGAGGAAGTATTTCGCATTTATCTGTGTTCAACTTATACCCTGAAACCTTTGCAAAACTACATACCTCCGACAAAAAGGCGGGTAAAGAGCATTGAGGATGTGACATAAAAAGCAAAATATCATCAGCATAAACTGAGACTTTAAGCTGAGAATTTCCGTAAGAAAAACCAGTAATTTGGGGATTAGAACGTATTTTAATTAAGAAAGGTTCCAAGGCAAGAATAAATAATAAGGGGGACAAAGGGCAACCCTGTCGTACACCCTGCGCAAAGGAAAGAAGGGAGATATGAGACCATTAGCAAAAATAGAAGATCTGGGAGAGGAATAAAGTAAAGATACATATTGGATGAATTTGGGACCAAACCCAAACCAAGAAAGAGTAGCAAAAGAAAGGACCAATTAACTCTATCGAACGCCTTTTCTGCATCCAAGGCAATCGCTGCAAGAGAAGATTTATAGGATTTGGACTTACTAATAACATTGAAAAACAAACGAATATTGTCTGAAAGAAGTCTACCTTTAATGAACCCACATTGTTCTCTGCCTATTAAATGCGGTAAAAGTCCTCTAAACGAAGAGCTAAAATTTTTGCTAAAATTTTATAATCTAAGTTAATCAAGGAGATAGGACGGTAGTTCTTACATAATTTAAGATCTTTTCCCTCTTTAGGAAGGAGACAAATTAATGCTTCTTGAAAAGTACCACAGGATGAGTTAGTTGAAATAAAGTAGAGAAAGAGTTGATGTAATTTAGGTACAAGGAAAGAAGAGAAAAATGAGTAAAATTCAATGGAGAAACCATCGGGACCAGGAGCTTTACCTTGTTTGATAGAGCGGATGGCATTAGAGATATCTTGAAGCCGAATGTCTTGTTCTAATAAAGAAAAGTCTAAGTCATAGTGAGAAGGCGGTGAAATGGAAGATAAATACATAGAAGCCTCATGAGCGTCCGTTTGGCCTTCTGGTGAATAAAGATCTTGATAGAATTTAGTAAATTCTGAAAGAATATCTTCACTTTTATGAAAAGTTTGATTGGAAGGAGATAGAATGGAATCAATAACAGTACGCTCTTTTTTGATTTTAAGATAATTCGCAAGAAGTTTGCCTGATTTATTCTGACCACCGTAATATTTCGAACTTGCTTTGAGGAGAAAAGAGTTAGCATTTTCAGTAGAAATCCGATTGAATTCAAACTTGGCTTTTAGCAAATCATTTAAAACGCTTGAAGACTGGGAATTATAATAGGAACATTCTAGTTTCTTAATCTGTGAAGTAAGGATTTTTAACTTATTAGCAGCCGATTTTCGTTTTTGAGAGACAAAATTAATAATAAGGGGGCATATTAGCAAGACCCACGTTAAAATTATCGCCGTTTTAGCGGCAGGAAACTGCCGCTAAAACGGCGATATTGGGCTTGCTAATATGCGTTATGGAATTCCAATAGAAGCCCAGGTTAGATGTGCAGGACATCTAACCTGGGCTTCTATTGGAATTCCATAACGCATATTAGCAAGCCCAATATCGCCGTTTTAGCGGCAGTTTCCTGCCGCTAAAATGGCGATAATTTTAACGTGGGTTTTGCTAATATGCCCCAAAGTCCCTAGAGGCGGCTTTAAAAGAGTCCCAAACAATTTGAGGAGTAATTCCAGGGGTTTCATTTTCCTTGAAAAATGTTTGAGCAAACTGTTCAAATGAACGAGTAAAATGGGAATCTGAAAGAAGAGTGTTATTGAACCTCCATCGTCGAGGACCATGGAGAGGAGGAAGGAGTTCTAAATCTAAAGTTACTGGAGCATGGTCTGAAATCAATATAGAACCTATATCAGAATTAATGATTCTCTGGGCAAGATTATTGGAAATAAAAATATAATCCAACCTAGATTGTGAGAAATGGGGAGGGGAAAAGAAAGTATATTCTTGAAGAGTGGGATTACACAATCTCCATGCATCAACAAGAGATCTTTGGGAAAAGGTTGATGTAAATTGAGAATGTATATAAGAGGGTATAAATTTAGTTTTAGATTTTCTATCTAAGATAGGGTCAAAAACCATATTACAATCCCCACCCACAATTAAATACTCATCAGAGTAAGTCATCAACTTAGATAAAACTCCAGGCCAAAACAACTTATCAGGTACAGTAGGGGCATATAAATTAACAATAGTTACAGGAATTTTATCAATAGATAAAGAAACAGAAATCCATCTGCCATCACAATCCACATCTTGGGTAAGCATTTGTACATTTAGACGCTTATGACATAAAATAGCCACCCCATTACGCTTTCCTGACCCTGGGGAAGCAAAGACCTGACCAACCCACTGACGTTTTAATTTAGCAATTTCCTTGGCAAAGGTTCCTCTTGATTCCCAGAAGTGATCTAAAGTTCTGGGCCCCAATATTCATACTACAAAATCCTTTGTTCTCCGGTGGCAGAGAAGCCCTGTGCTTGGTCAAAACCCGTTCTGTCCTCTCTGGTGCAGCTTCCTGGCAGGAGGTGGAGACAGCATTGTGGAAGACAGACCAGGCCCATTCAGGTGAAAGGAAATCTCCTCCCCCTACTCTAAATGCAGCCCAGGTCTATTCAGCCCAGCCCTGACTCATCAGGCTCTCTGGAGCCACTGCTCCTCCTGTGCCCCTGTCACCCAAAAGCCAGACATGCAATCCACAAACCTAGCAGAGGCACACAAGATGGCTAAGCAAGAAAATACCCATTTTCTAAAAATGGTATTTTTAAACACAGAATGTAAAAATCACCCTCACTAAAAGATGCATTTTAACATTCTGAGTTCAGACACACTAAACTTTATTTTCCTACCTTGTTCCCAGGGGTAGTTATGTTTATAAGATGTTATAAGCAAACTCCCCATTCTATCCTATGGGAACAGGTAGCCTTGCAATAGTGAAAAACGAAATTGGCAGTAATTCACTATCAGGACATGCCACACACACCAGGGTATGTCCTATCTTTCACATACACTGCACCCTGCCCACAGGGGTACCTTGGGCCTACTTTAGGGGTGACTAACATGTAAGAAAAGGGAAGGTTAGGGCCTGGCAAGTGGGTACACTTGCCAAGTCGACATGGCAGTACTAGACTGCACACAGGCTCTGCAATGGCAGGCCAGAGTTACATTTACAGGCTGCTTATGTGGTTGGCACAATCAGTGCTGCAGCCCACTAGCAGCATTTGATTTACAGGCCCTGGGCATACACAGTGCACTGTACTAGGGACTGACTAGTAAATCAAATCAGCAAATCATGGAAACACCAATCCATAACAACAATTTACAAAGGGAGCACTTGCACTTTGGCACTGAACAGCAGTGGCAAAGTGCCCAAAGCATCTAGACCAGCAAAACGGAGTCCAACACACAGCAAACAAACAGGAGGCAAAGGCAAAAAATGCATGGGAGACCCACGCCAATGGTGCCAGGTCTAACAGGGAAGCTTTGTGAACTGGCTCAGACGGCGGGCACATGAGTCTTCATGGGACAATATTTAACTCCCAAGGAGGGGAAGGCCTCCCGATTGCAAAAATGTTAATATCGTCTAGGAACTCTTTAACAACCAGGACTCTGAAAAAAGGTTTGGGAAGGATGTTTTTTTATAGGCAGCAATGGCTGCAAATAAACTTTAATTGAAGATACCTGCAATCCTGTACTAGTCAAATATTGAAAATGTGTTAATACGGATTCTTCTTGACAGATAGCGAAGATTACGTTTTTGTTAGCACACCAAATACTAATTCTGTTCCACTTGAAGGCGCCATAAGCTCTTGTGAATGGGAATGTAGCTTGTTTTAAAATGTCCATACACGCTTAAGGAAGAGTCAAGTGCCCATACGTCAGGAGCCAGGCTGCCAAATTCAAGGATGGTAGATTGGGATGGAGGACCTGGACCCCCAAACTTGTGAAGAATAAATAGTTTGCACAGCAAATTCTTTTGTGGATGCTCCGAGAGGTGAAGGTCATCTGTGAACCACCACTGCAAGGGCCACTCTGACACTGGTCCTATTAGGATCATCCTGGCCCTAAACTATGTGAGCTTGATAATGACACTGGTATCAGGTGAATCAGAGAAAAAGTGTTGAGAAACTTCTCTGATTAGCCGATCCACAGGGCATTAGTTTTCATCTGTGGTTGGCGGTACTTGAAGGCAAAGTCTAGGCATTTCTTCTACTCAGCGCTTGTGAAGAGGCCAAACTGAGGAATACCCCAGCACAGAAGATGTTTATAGAACAGCGTCATTTAGGACCTATACATGATTTTCTTGAAATCTTCTGCTCAGCAACTCTCCTTGAGCATTTTGGACCCTTGGTAGGTGAAGTGCAGTGATGGACAGGTTCTTTTCCTTCGGTAACATCTTTTTTGGTAGGGATTCCATCTAATTGCAGATTTCTCACCTTGTAAACTTCCCCAGGTGGCAGACTGGATCCAGAAACTTTTCAAGCACTTGCCTTGACCGTCAGTAGGAGGCATCATGTGGTTCCACCTCAGATCCATCCTCACCCCATATGTGATGTTGGGAAGTTAGAGTCTCTACCAGAAAAGGCATTACTAAAGGTAAGTAATTTGTCCCTCTGATAGGGACTTCTAACCACAGATTCCTCACCTTGTATGTAGATACCAAAGCAGTACCTCCCCAGGAGGTCGGTCTGTGGACTAGCTCAGACCAGAAAATCCTGCAAGACAGATTGGGCAAAGTGCCCATCCTGCAGGACCAGGCTGCCCGGTAATAGTGCTTCTTGAAGGTATGGAGGGATGCCCATGTAGCTGCCTGGAAAATGTCCAGAACCAGCACACCGTGCACCAACACAGTGGCTGCAGCTTTTGCCCTGGTGGAATGAGGGCATAAACCTTCTGAGGGTTGCTTCTTGGCCAGCCCGCAGCAGATTTTAATGCACAACACAATCCATCGAGAGATAGCTCTTTTCAGCACCGCTCTGCTCCTTTTGACTCAGGAGAAACAGCCCAAAAAATTGCTTGCTGATTCAGCAATCCCTGGTCCAATTTATATAGAAATTCAGGGCCCTCTTAGGATCCAGACGGTGGAACTGTTCCTCCTCCTTGCAGGGGTGCGGTGAAGCATAGAAAGTTTGCATGGTGATGG
Organism: Calotriton arnoldi; assembly: GCA_963921515.1. Taxonomy (NCBI): domain Eukaryota; kingdom Metazoa; phylum Chordata; class Amphibia; order Caudata; family Salamandridae; genus Calotriton; species Calotriton arnoldi. The sequence goes on from CAWUFW010000386.1 coordinate 3,614,779, forward strand.
ATTGCCCTATGTGAAAGGACGCGACTACCTTTGGCAGGAATGCCGCTTTCATTCTGAGGTCCAGTTTATCCAGATAGAAAGAAGTGTACTGTTGTTATACGGACTAGGCTTGAAGTTTGCACACTTTACTGGCTGATGTTATGGTGATGAGGGACGCTGGCGTGATGGACAGTAGATAGAGGGGACAGCTATGCATCGGTTTAAAGGGAGTACACATCAGGTAGCTAACGACAGGATTAAGGTCCCACTGAGGAATCACAAAAGGAGTTGGAGGGACTATGTGCATCAGCCCTGTAAAGAAACGCAACAGAGCAGGTGATCTGAAAAGAGATGGCAAATGTAGGAAGGACGAAGGAAACCCTTAATTGTTGCCACAACAAGGCCTTTCTGGGCTACAGACAGACAAAAAAGGGGGGCACAAGACAACTGTGCGTTCAAAGGTTGGATGTCATGGGAGGAACACCAAACAAAAAACTTCTCCCAGCGTCCTGAGTAAACAGTTTTAATAGATGGACACCTGGCTGCCAAGATAACGCCAGCCACTTTGGGAGGAAGGTCGAAGGCTATCAACTATCGGCGTTCAATCTCCATGCATGGATGTGTAGGTTGGACTGGCTTGAGTGCAGGACCTGGCCCTGCTGCTGTATCAGAGGACAAATACTCCTGGCCGGAAGTTCCAGGTACCACACTCTCCCCACTCAGTCAGGTGCCACAAGGATGACTAGGGCCCGGTCCTTCTTGATCTTTTTTAGTACCCTGGGCAATCGATGTAAGGGCGGAAAGGCATAGAGGAGTCTCAAGCCCCAGTTCAGGCAAAAGCTGTCTCTGAAAGAGAACCGCGTGGGGAACTTCAAAGCGCAAAAGTTTTGACACTCCATGTTCTCTGCAGAGGCCAACAGATTGAGCCAGGGTTCTCCTCACTGTTGGTAGATGCCCTGCGCCACCTCGGTGTGCAGCTGTCGTTAGGGATCTGCCAAACACCGCTGTCTGAGTTTACCCCATCCTGGTGTTTAAAGATCTTGCCAGCTGTTCAGGGAGTTGCCCTGAATGTTCAGTGATTTCCAGAGATGTAGAGACTCCTGCCACCGGACCCACAATCCCATGCCACCCTGTGTGTTGCAGTACTGTATGGAGATTCTGTTGTCCATGAGCACCTGTGGTCGCCTCCAATGCCAAGCGATTTGCTCGCAACTTCAGCAAGCTGGTATGGAGGAGAGTCTCTGCCGGAGACCCGATTCCTCTGAGCTCCACCTCCCCCAAATAACAGATCCAACACAGCACCAATGCGTCTCTCACAACCGTTAGCTCTGTTTGGAATAGAGAGGGGGTCTGCTGCCAATATAATTACAGTCGAACAGCCACCACTGCAGGTATTTCGCAGTCTCTTTAGACACCTAGATGGACTCCGATAGGCCCCCTTGGTGTTGAGCCCACAGAGACTTCAGATCCCAGTACAGATCCTGCATGTGTACCTGGTGTGGTCCACAAGCAGAAGGCCAAGAGGCCCATAAGCCTCACAGCTGCTATCACCGAGACCCTGTACCAAGATTAAAACATTGGGGTCAAAGTTCAAATGTCCTTGATTCGTTGAGACGGAGCAAAGGTTCAGAAGAGCACTGTTTCCAGGATAGCCCCAGTTAAGGGGAGCCATTGTGAAGGAGTCAGGTGTGTCTTCGGGACGTTGATGGAGAAACCCAACAATGTCAACAGATTGGCCATCATCTGGAGATGACTCACAACTGTTTGAGACAAGCTTGCCTTCAGTAGCCAGTCATCGAGGTATGGGAAGACTGATATTCTCAACTTCTGCAGATAGGCTGCGACCACCACTTTCACCTTTGTGAACACCCAAAGTGCACATGTAAAGCCAAAGGGGAGCATAGAGAATTCAAAGTACTCCTGGCCTACCTGTAATGTCAGGTAACATTTGTGGGATTGCAAAATGGGAATGTGAAAATAGGTGTCCTGGTAACACCATCATCCAGTCTCCTGGCTACACAGTAGACAGATCTTTGGTCAGGGTGAGCATTTTGAACATGTCCTTCTGGAGGAAGACGTTCAGTCGCCGCAGATCTACCATGAGACAAAGGCCTCCATCTTTTTTTGGCACCAGAAAATAACATGTGTAACAACCAGTGACTATCTCTAATGCCTGCACCATCTCTATTGCCACCTTGGCCAAGAGAGCATGAACTTCGCCACGGAGTATGGACAAGTGGTCCTCACACAGGTGCTGTGGTCTAGGTGGCATATCTGGAGGATATGACAGAAGGGTAGGGAGTATCAGTGTTCCACTATCTGGAACACCCATGTGTCGGAGGTAATGCTCCACCACCCAGGGAGGAAGAAGCTGATACATCCCCCGCCCCCACCTGGAGATCATGAGCTGCCGAGGGTGAACAGAAGCAGTTTTGAGACAGCTGCTGGATTGGGAGGCTGAGATTTGGGAAGATCATTGCCCCTGGATGCTATTGCGCTGATCCTAGAAAAGGACTGAGACGCCTATTGCTTTTGAGGCCCGTATTGGCACTGCCTCTCCTGGTATCCCCTGCAAAGGGGCGAAGTTGCTTGGGGGTCTACCAAAACTGCAGGGCTAGGACTAGAGAGCAAACAGCGGCCTTGTTTTCTTTTAACCTTTCTAAGGATGAGTTTGTCTGTGCTCAAAATAGCCTAGAGCCATCAAAGAACATATCCATCTAGGATTGTTGGGCAAAGAGAAGCCCATGGAACGAGTCCATGCATGGCACTGAAGCACCAAGCTGGTCTCGACTGCCCTACCCAGACAGTCATTCGTATCCAAGTCAGAGCGAATTGAGTACTTCGCTGCATTCAGACCATCAATGATAAAGCTGCTGTAGTGTTGATCGGAGGTAGTCTAGGAATGCTGGCAAGTTAGCCATCACTCTGTCCAACACAGTTGTATGATGGTACAACGCATGCCACAATAACGGATGCCTGAACCACGCGGTCTCAACCATGACAGCTTCTTTACCACGCATTTTCGTGATAAACACATGATTGGTAAAGGGACATGTGTGGTAAAGATCACACCCCTGCCCCCCAGCCCTGAAAACTGTCCCTTTTCCCCCACTGTTAGAAATGGGGGTCTCTAGTTGGCAGAGGTAGGTACCTTTGACCAAATAGGGACCCTTGCTTCTAGTCAGGGTAAGGGGGAAACACACAGTAGATAACCCCTGCTCACCCCCTTGGTAGCTTGGCACGAGCAGACAGGCTTATCCCCAAGGCAATGTGTAAAGTATTTGCACCCACAGTAACACAGTAACACCACAAATGGACACCACATAGGTTGTTATAAAAAATAAAGTTATCTTTATCTAAATACTGCAGGACCAAAACGACAAAAGATTCCAACATACACAATGATCTTTTCTTTAAAATGTTCTCATGTAGGTTCTGTACGTCTTTTAGGCAAATATCGTGGGTTTAACAGTTCAGTCTCAGGGTTAAAATGGAAAATGTGTGCAGAGACTGTCTCTCTCTTATTCATCAAATAAAGTGTCACTAGCGCTGATCTTTTTAAGCGCCTGCACCGTCCGGTTGTCAGCCACGGACTTCCCCTTTGTTGGTTGTGGGCTCCGGGAGCAGTAGTTGCCACAAACTGTGCCCCCCAAATGCTTTTAAACCCCACAAGCTCCGATGAGCGGGCCCCGGTACCGCAGCTCGTCTACTGTGCCGGTACGGGCCGTATTTGCGTGTCAAAGAGGGAGCTCTCACCACTTGTTAAAACACTTGTGCAGTCCTCGCCAGGCCCCGATAACTGGACCCAGGGGCTCCCACGGCCAGCAGCTGCCCCTCAGGTTTGGGGCGCGCCTGCACAGTCCCTGGCAGCCCCGCCGGCTCCCGGCAACACACAGGCAATAGAGCGGCTGGGAGCGTTTTAGCTGGAGGCTGGTCTTGCGCTGGGGCCCACACTTGGAGATCCTCCGACGGGAGCCCTTCTCCTTCGACGGCGCTTCTTCGGTGAGGATGGGACTTTTTTCCCGCATGCGAGCGCGACTCCCCTTTGGCTCGGGCTGACGTCCTGCTGGGCGGCCCCCTGCTCTACGCGGCGGTGACGTCTCTGTAGGAGTCCCGGTTGCTAGGCAACGCCTCGCAGCCGGGGCTTGCAGCACGGCCTTTTCCTTTCCTCGCAGCGGCTTCGCTGGTGATTTCGGGCCAGCAGGGACACACGTCGCTCATTGGTGATTACGTTGTTGGCCCCACGCCGGTCACGATGTTCCTCAGTGCAGGTAGGACCGGGTACAACACAGCGGCGAGGTTGAGGAAACTTACGATCTCCCCACAGTACGGCAGGCTTCACAGGGGTCACCAACTGCAGGCAGGCACAGGCTTGGGCTTTGTAGAAAACGATCTTGGTAAAGACGATCTTGGGAACTTTGATATGCCTAAGTTACCACAACAGGAGGCCAGCTCTCCTCAGGCCCCTGGAGACGTTTCACTTTAGGACACAGCACACAGCAAAGTCCCTTGTCCTCCCCTTAGTTGAATCAGCAAACTGCAGGCCAGCCCCAGACACACAGCAAGGGCAGTTCTTCTCCTCAGTCTCCTCAGCTGATCTTCTTTGGCAGAGATTCCTCTTGATCATGAAGTAGTCTTGGAAACTTTGATGACCCTGAGTTTCCACAACAGGAGGCCAGCTCTCCTCAGTCCCTTGGAGATTTCCTTTTCAAATAGAGGACACAGCACACAGCAAAGTCCTTCCCCTTTCCTTGGCAGAATAGCCACTGCAAGTCAGCCCCAGAACACACAGCAAGGGCAGTCCTTCTTCTCAGTTTCTGACGCTCTTTTCCTTGGCAAAGGTTTCTTCTCGATTCCAGGATGATCTAAATTACAGGGGTTTCAGCTCTCATTTTTATAACCCTAAAGTCCTTGTTCTCTATGTGTCAGGGGTCCTAGACCCACTCCAAACCAGTTCTGGGTGCACTCTGCCAGTGCACAACTTCTTCCTTTGTGAATGTGGGCCGGGGTCTTCAGACGCACCGCAGGAGGTGGAGCCAGCATTGTGGAAGGCAGGCACAGCCCTATTCAGGCCCAGGTGCTACTCCTCCCACCACTCCAAATGCAGATCGGTCTATTCAGCCTAGTGCTGACTCACCCAGACTCTTGGAGCCACCCCAGCCCCTGTCACTCTCAAGCCAGACAGTCAATCCACAAACAGGCAGAGGCACACAGAAAGGTTGAACAAGAAAATAGCCACTTTCTAAAAGTGCTATTTTCAAACACAGAATTTAAAAACCATCTTTACTAAAAGATGTGTTATTAAATTCTGAGTTCAGGGATACCAGACTCCAATTTTCTATCTCACTCCTATGGGAAGCTATGCAGGTAAATATGTTACACAGCATTCCCCATTCTGTCCTATGGGCAAGATAGCCTTTCAATAGTGAAAAACGAAATTGGCAGTATTTCACTATCAGGACATGTTACACACACTAGTACATGACCTACCTTTACACTGCACCCTGCCCAGGGGGGTACCTTGGGCCTACCATAGGGGTGTCCTATGTGTAAGAAAAGGGAAGGGTAAGGCCTGGCAAGTGGGTACACTGGCCAGGTCAACATGGCAGTTAAACTGCGTGCAGGCACTGCGGTGGCAGGCCTGAGACATCTTTTCAGGGCTACTTATGTGGGTGGCACAATCAGTGCTGCAAGCCCACTAGTAGCATTTGAATTACCAGCCCTGGCACACTCAGTGCACTTTACTAGGGACCTACTGGTAAGACAAATATGCCAATCATGGATAACCAATCACCATAACAATTTACACAGAGAGCATATGCACTTTAGCACTGATCAGCAGTGGTAAAATGCCCAGAGTTCTATAGCCAACAACCACCGGTCAGGAAAAACAAAGGAGGATGAAGCAAAAGTTTAGGGATAACCCTGCAAAAAGGGCCATTTCCAACACCCACCCTGAGCCCTAAAGATTTACGCCATGTCCTAAAAACTACCCCGATGAGGCCTAAAACTGTCCCGAGCCCTGAAAACTTTGCATGTTCTCCATGCAGGCTGCATTGCAGCCTGCGTGGAGAACATGCCTAGGCCCCAATTCCCTGGCTGAGCGCCGATCTACAGCCCTCAGACCACTCACAACACTGCATTGCAGCGTTGTGATTGGCTTAGGGGAGAGAGCCTGGCTGCTTCCTTTTCCTGCCCCGGAGAGGAGAGACTGAAACGACGTGCGGGAGAGCGGCGAGAAGGTAAATTGTTTACATCACCACCCCCCGCCACTCCTGATGTGTGCCTGCGGCTACTGGTTAAGGCAAGCATGGTTTGGCTTGCGGTGAAATGGCACGTATGGCTCAGCCCACGTTATTAAGGCTGTTTCCCGCACAACGCATTTGAGTACCTGCCCAAGAGGCATGACATGCTAATGGATCTGTGGCAAGGTTAGGGGAAGAAAATATTTGCTTGTTGAATGTCTACGATAAAAAGACAATTCAAAGGCTTAGTAAATCTGAGCCTAAGTTGTTAGGGACGTTGAGAAAAGCAATTTTAGAGAAAGTTTGGAAAGACTTGGAAAAGTAAAAGTTACTTCCCTTCAGTACCACTCTTTCTCTTGGATTTTCAATCTACCTGCAGATTCTCACTCTTGGAATATCCCAGGCACCAGTCAGGATCTGGAAACTCTCCAATAGCTCTTCCATGCCAATAGGGGGTGCTGCCTCCACTTTTACATCGTGCACGGCGTCCTGGGACGTCACAGGGTTCATAAAGCACTCCTGGTGGTGTGCTGACGTCAGTTTCTATTTTTTATGCACCTTCGAGGTAGTCAAATGAGACTAACATCGGGAGGACAGGTGAAGCAATTTTTAATATTTTGGGACCATATCAAGAGGACATGTGGGAGAACCAGCCATAAAATGTGGAGGTGGGTGGGTCAGTGAGGAATCTACAGGTAGATAGAGTACACAATAGAAAGAGCCTTACCGAAGGTAAGTAACTTTTCCTTCTGATGGATATTTCTACCTGCAGATTTCACACCTTCTGAATAGATTACCCAAGCAGTCCTCAAACAGGTGGGTGCATGGCTTGTTATACCAAACAATCCCAAAGGATGAAGCATGCAACGAAGCCTTCCCTCCTCACTTCAGAGTCTAAACAGTAATGCTTTATAAAAGTGTGAAGGGACGCCAATGTCGCCGCCTTGCAGAGATCTTGTACTGGCACCCCTCTCACCAGAGCAGAGGTTTAAGATTTAGCTCTGGTCTAGTGGCCTCGTATACCTTCGGGTGGGTCCTTGTGTGCTAAGGCATAGCAGATCTTGACAGACAGGATTATTCATTTTGGCAAGGTCCTCTTATATACTGCCTTGCCTTTTATCTTCCCCCTCATAGCCAATGATGAGCTGGCTGTCCAGTCTCAATTAACGTGTCCTGTCCACGTAAAAGCTGGCCACTCTTTGGATCAATTCTGTGTACTCTTTCTTCTTCCTTTGTTTGATGTGATGAAGGTTGGTATGATGATGGATTACCCTAGGCGGAAAAGGAAAACCACTTTCGGCACAAGGCAGCCATTGTTCTCAGCATGACCTAGCCTGGAAAGAAAGAAGTGAATGGGGGGTTGATACTCAATACTTATAACTCACTTACATGCTTAGTTGACGTGATCACAACTAAAAAGACTGTGTCAAAAGTAAGCAGCTGCAACAGGCAACTGTGTAGTGGTTCAAAAGGAGAACAAGGTTGAGATCCAATGGAGGCATTTTGAAAGAAGTTGGGTGAAAATTCTCTGTAAGCCCCTTTATGGGTGACTTGAAAAGGGACAGCTGATCAGGTAGGCAGACAAGGTCAATAAGTAACCATTAACAGTGGTCAATGCACACGCCTGTTGGGCTAGCAAAAGGGTGAAACATAGGATGTCAGACAGATGGGCCTGAAGAGAGTCTACTGAGTTATCTGCACACCACTTGACAAATCTTCCCCAACCTCCTGAGTGCGCCGCCTTGGTGGGATGTCTATGGGAGCATAAGATAACATCCACCACTTTAGGAGGCAATGAAAACTCTCTCAGACTACCCCGCTCAATATCCAGGCATGGAGGTGGAGGCACTGGAGGTTGGGGTGCAGAACCTCCCCCTGAGATTGTGAGAGGAGGTCTACCCTGTGAGGGAGGTAGAGCAGTGGGCATAGGGAGAGGTGAATGAGTTGCATAACACATCCTTCATTGCCAGTCTTGGGCTATCAGGATTACTTGGATCCAGGTGAGGCGAGTTTTTCTCTAAGACCAGTAAATAAAGGGGGATGAAACACGTACAGAAGTGGAAAAGTTCCACCTCAAGCGAAACATAACCCCTGAATGCTCCCTGCATTGGATACTTGAGGCCACAGTGAGAATTCTTGTGAGTGGCAAAGAGCTCCACATAAGGAGTTGTTGATCTAAAAGCCCAGATCAAACAGCAACACAGCTGTTGTCTGCAGGTGATGACATCATCTCTGGAGAGCTGGCTTTGTTGAGAAAGTCATTGAGGTAATGGAATACTGGAAACCCTGCCCTTCTGAGATGGGCTACAATCACCTTTGTGAAGACTTGAGGTATGGAAGTGAGGCAAAACAGAAGGACCGCAACCTGGTAGTATTTGGATCCTTCTGTGAAGCGAAGATACTTCCAGTCTGACCGTAAGATAGTAATGTGGGAATGGGCATCCTGCAGGTCGACAGACACCACCCAATCTTCCTCATGTAGCGACAACAGGACCTAAGCTAGGGACAGCATCTTGAACTTTTCCTTTTTCCTGAACCATTCAGAACACGGAGGTCTAGCATTGAACAAAAACCACCGTTTTTTGGGGGACCAGGAAGGAGAGTGAAACACCAGACCCCTTTCCTGCTTTGGAACCAACTCCACTATATGCTTTTGGAGCAAAGATAAAACTTCCTGCTGTAGGACATGTAGGTGGTCTGGAGGTAGTGCATTGGTTTGTGGGGAAAAGGAGAGTGTTGCTTGAAGAGTAGGACATATCCCCTTTTCACAATCTTCAAAATCCAAAGATATGAAGCAATGGCCTTCCATACAGGTGTTCTTACTTTTGCCTTGACCTTTGTAATGCTTATACAAGGGTTTCGCTTGTTGTTGCTGATCTCCAAATGAAAAGTCACTGGAGAAGCCTTGAAATTCCCGAAACTGCAATCTTTTGTCTGGGGTGGAAGCCAAGTGAGCAGAGGCAGCAGCATTACACGCTTTAAATCTCTCTAAGCCTGAATCGCCGTTTGCCTTGAAGAGGCTCGGGCCATTGAAAGAAGGTCCAACAGCGCTGTCTGGATAACCTGGGATAACCAGGCATGGTGGCGCAGGAAGCTAGATGTCTCCATGGCTCTTGTAACCAAGTCTGCTATGTCCAGGCCAGACTGTATGCCATGCATGGCCGCAGTTTGACCATCTCCCACTAGTTCTGAAAAGTGACCCAGTAGATCATCCAACAGTTTATGGATTGATGCCTATGCTGTGAGGTAGATAGCATTAAGAGATTTGAAAGCCATGCTCCATGCAGAGAACACTTTCTTCCTGTCTGATGGCGTGGTGGGAAAGGCACTAGGAGCCAACTTGGAAGAGCGAGAGGCTTATGCTACTATGTGCTCTGGTGATGGATGTGAGGACAGGTATCCTGGATCTCCCAGTGTGGTCTGCAATGCCTTGCTATCTGTCTGTGAACTGCAGTGGAAGTTGCCAGCTTCTCCCATACTGCAAGTATAGGCTCTGTATGGAGGACCTCAGTGAGGAGGTTGGCTTTTGTCTCAGCAGAGGGCAATTGGAGGTCCAACATCCCTGCTGCCTTTCTGATCACAAGAGTGGTAGGATGTAACCACCAGCTGAGAAAGTCCAGCCTTAGAATATACCGTTCATTCCCAGGAGGTATCAAGACCACTGGCCCTCTTTCAGGCTTTCGAAATCTAGATCCAAGGTAGAATGGCCATCCCCATCACTATCTGGACTAGGGTCTTCCTGAGGATCAGAGTCGCTGAAGAAAAACCTGCCGTCTTCTACCAGTGTTTCTCGTGTTGGACGGTGATGTAGATGCTTCATCAGAAGGAGTGACTCCGGGTAAGCAGGGTGCAATGTCACTGGAGTCCTTTCAGTAGTAGGAAACAAGGGATGTGTCAGTAGCTGTGCGGGTGGCATCATCAACGGCCGAGGTGGAGTTGACTGTGGTGCCAGGGTCTGGAGCCGTAGGTGGAGATGACATAATGATCAATGTAAGTGAGGTCAGTCGTGGTGTCGATCCTGACGGCTGGACTGGCGTGCTAATGTTGGAGTCACAGCACACGTAACTGGAGAAAAGGGCAGGATTGTGTAAAGGGCACCAAATGGTATAGCGTTAGCAAACCAACAAAATTAAAAGCCATTGGACCCCTGGAGCAAGAGGGCGCTCCAGAGAAGACCACGGATCTGCGGAAAATGTCATACATGGCATTTAGGAACATCATTGGATCCATCCCAGGAGTAGGAAACTCCGGGTAAGGCTGACCAAGCTGAGTTCTTGGCTCTGCACCACAGGCTGGAGCATCTCTGGGTCAGATGGAGCCACAGGAGCCGAATCCTCTGTGGCTCCTTCCATTGGTTCCTTGACTGACGCTGATGGCTGTGGATCTTCGCAACTTACTTTTCAAAGAAGGATGATGTCCAGGTTCATGCCACCTCTTCGTCTTATGCTTCTTCTTTGACAACGGCGACTGCTTCCATCTGGACCTTTAGCGCCCTTGACGTATGTTCCATGCCTGGCCTTGAACATCTTGGCCTCCCTTTCTTTTATGGCATTAGGATGCCTCTGCTGACATGACTCGTAGGCCTTTGGGTCATGATTGGCATCCACACACTAAAGGCAGATCTTACGAGGGTCTGTAACGGACATCTGCCCATCAAAGTCAGCGGCAGTTTCCTGCCGCTAAAACGGCGATAATTTTAACGTGGGTCTTGCTAATATGCCCCTAAGTCCCGTCCTATTTATAGTCTCGACATCCTAGAAACAACAGCATAGCCAATGTGCCATTGGCCATATTGCAAGGAAGGGAACGGGCCCTCTGGCTGCTGTCTTGAATTATAAAATAGTGCAATAATCAGGGTTCAGTGGGCCGCTCAGGCATCTGAGCCCCCGTGCCACTGCACCAACGGAAGCTACACTCCTGCCTAGAAATGTAGGTTGCGTTTTAACAGCTAAACCGGTCAAAATCAAGTTGAATCCAATGAAGAAACTCCTCGCTTACGCCAACACCTCCTGCCTCCTGAGGCGGAAGTAGGAATTTACCTGGTTATTGCCGCTCTTACAACAAAAGATTTTGGTACCCACTGTAAGTATCTGGAACACACGCAGTCCACCTATCAAATAGCTAAAGACACTTACCAATTTGTAAAATATCTATTTGCTATAAATGCGTTTATATTACCCAGGCTCCTGTTGTGGCCCATTCCTATACATGCGGATAGACACTTACGTTTTTTTGCCTTCAGTTTTGCCGGGTCTCAACTAACTTGACTGGGTGCCACGGGGTATACATAGTAATGTTGCACCTTTTCACAAGCATGTAAGAAAGATTTGGATACTCTAGCCTTTACAGGAAGGCATATACCATTCAGTACATTGACGATTTTGGTCTCCTTGTGACTTATTGGACCAGTGCAAAAGGATCCCCTTTACCTGCTCACTAAGTGAACTTAGAGAGGGGTTAAAGCTTCTAAGGATCCAGTCTGCCAATGGCATCAAAGCTGTACATAAGCTATCCTCACCTATTACCGTCTCTCAGCAATGCATTCTTTTGAGGATGGCTTGCTACTGAAGGTAGAGGGTTTTAGGATATGATAGCATTGCTAAACCTTTGCTACACTTCATTAAAAAATAAAACACTCCAGAACCAATGCCCTGGGCTAATAAGACAGGACAAGCTATTGTGTTTTTAATGGACAAGTTACTTACCTTCGGTAACGCTTTATCTGGTAGAGACATGATCAAGCTGCAGATTCCTTATCTTTTAACTTCCAGGCATCAAGCTGGATCCAGAAGATTTTTCTTAGCAGTACCCCTGCGCGCCAGTAGGTGGCGTCGGTCAACTCCGTGTGAGGTTGTCGGCGTTGTGTTCATTGTTGTCGTGACGTCCGCATCATCAATATAACCGCCACTCCGGTGCGCTGACGTCAGTACTTTTCACGACTTTCCATGCCTAAAGCGCGGAGCCATACAGTGACTGACCATGGTGTGTTAAAAAGGAACAGCTAGGGCCTTGAAGGGGAACAACCCTGACACTAAAAACAATTCCACAGCGCGGGGAAGATGGGTGGGTCGGTAAGGAATCTGCGGCTAGATCATGTCTCTACCAGATAAGGCGTTACCGAAGGTAAGTAACTTGTCCATCTGATAGAGACATCTAGCCACAGATTCCTTACCTTTGAACAGATACCCAAGCAATACCTTCCCTGGAGGCGGGACTGCGGAAAAGTTTTAGACCAGAAAATCCTGCAGAACTGAGTGGCCAAACAGGACCTCCCTGCAAACCTGAGCATCCAGGCAATAGTGTCTGGCAAACATGTGCAGACACACTCATGTGGCCACTTGGCAGAAATCAGCATTTGGAACCCCACGCTGGAGGGCTGTGGTGGCTGCCTACGCCCTGGTGGAATTGGCCCCAAGGCCTTCAGGAGGCTGCTTCTTGGCCAAGGCGTAACAGTTTTTATACAGAGGATAACCCAACGAGAGATGATCCTCTTTTGAACAGCAGCCCTTTCTTTGCTACCACGTACCCCACAAAGAGTTGGTCATCCACCCGGAACTCTTTAGTGCGATAAAGGTAGAACGATAACGCTCTTTTTGTGTCCAGATGGAGGAGACACTTCTTCTTTGGAAGGGTGCGAGGTGCATGGAAAGTGGGTAGAGTAATGGACTGTCCCAGATGGAAGGGAGTTACAACCTTGGGCAAAAAGGATGCCCTAGTTCTCAGTTTCACTTTGTCCAGAAAGACTTTCAGGTAAGGAGGCTGTGAGGACAGTGCCTGCAGTTTGCTCACCCTCTTGGCAGAGGAATTGCACCAAAAAAGCTGTTTTGATAGTGAGCAACCTTAGAGGGCAGTTGTGCAGCAGCTCAAATGGTGGACACATCAAGAAAGTAAGCACCAAATAAGGTGTCATTGTGGCATAAGAAAAGGAGAAGGGGAAACAAATGGGTTAACCCCTTCAAACATCACCACCAGAGGGGACTTAAAAAGTGAAAGCTGATCTGGAAGCCAAAGAAAGGCAGAGATGGCCGAAAGATAGCCCTTCAAAGTGCCCAAAGCAGAACCCTGCTGGGCCAAGGAAAGTATAAACAGGAGAACCTCTGACATAGAAGCAGATAACGGGTCAATAGACCGTTCTGTATAATTTATAGGCATATACCGATTTCGTGGAGGGACTCCTGGCTGCCAGAATACCTTTGCAGACTTCGGGAGGAAGGTCAAAACCTGTCAACTGTTGACGCTCAATCTCCACGCAAGGAGACCGAGAGTGGACAGGTTCAGGTGGAGGAGCCTCCCCTGCTGCTGCGACAGAAGATCCTCCCGAAGGGGCAGCCTGATCATAGGATCAATGCTCATAGCCAGAAGCTCAGGATACTAAACTCTCCGTGCCAATCCAGAGCCACTAGAATGACTTGTGCCCGGTCGCTCCTGATCTTCTTGAGCACTCTGGGCATAAGTGGTTTGGGCGGAAAGGCGTATAGGAGGCCTGAGCTCCACTCACGACGAAAAGCGTCACCGAGCGAGAGCTGCCTTGGAAACTCCAAGACGCAAAACTGCTGACTTTACGCGTTCTTTTTGGAGGCGAACAGATCTAACCAAGGCTCTCCCCACTGCTGAAAGAGACCTTGTACCACCTCCGGATGGAGATGCCACGTGTGATCCGCAAGGCATCGTCGGCTGAGTTTGTCTGCTCTGGCGTTCAAAGAACCGGCCAGATGTTAAACCACTAGGGAAATGCCCTGTTGTTCCAGCCAAGTCCAGAGACGCAGGGCCTCTTGACAGAGTCCACGATCCCACTCCACCCTTTTTGTTGCAGTACCACATGGCGGTAGTGTTGTCCGTGAACACCTGAAGTAGCTTTCCCTTGATGGATGGTAAAAAGGCTTTGAGTCCAATCGGATCGCACGAAACTCCAACAGGTTGATATGGAGCTTGGCTTCTGCCGGAGACCAGAGTCCTCTGATCTCCACCGCCCCCAGATGGCTGCCCATCCCAGAAGAAACGCATCCGTCACTACTGTGAGAACTGGGTGGGGAGGGAGAGGAGTCTGCCTCTGACCCAATAGCAGTTTGTCAGCCACCACTGCAGATCTTTCCCAGTGCCCTCTGAAATCTGAACCAGGTCGATCAGATTTCCTCGATGCTGTGCCCATTGGAACTTCAGGTCTCACTGCAGAGCCCGCATGCGCCACCTTGCATGGTCCAACAACAGGATGCAGAAGGCCGTGAGGCCCAACACCCTCAGTCATTCTCACCAAAATCCAGGACAGAGGCTGAAACATCGGTATCATAGCCCGAAACTGCACCGTGCCAAGAATAGCCCCAATGAAAGGGAGCGTCTGAGAGGGAATCAGTTGTGACTTCGGCACGTTGATAGTGAACCCCAGCAAGTGCAGGAGGTTCGCCATAGTCTGGAGGTGGGAGACGACTACTTGTGGTGAGCCCGCCTTCAACAACCAGTCGTCGAGATCGGGAAAGACTGGAACCCCTGATCACCACAGATGGGCTGCGACCATCGCCATCACCTTTGTGAACACCCAAGGGGCACTGGAGAGGCCGAAGGAGGACATGGCAACCTGAAATGCTCATGGCCCACCGTAAACCGCAGGTTGCGACAATGGGTCAGGCAGGACAGGGATATGAAAATAGGCATCCTGCAAGTCCAGCGCTACCATCCAGTCTCTTGGGTCCAGGGCAGACAAGACCTGAGCTAGGGTGAGCACCTTGAACTTCTCCTTTTTGAGGAAGTAGTTGAGGGCTCTGAGGTCGAGGATAGGACGGAGGCCTCCGTCTTTCTTTGGGACCAGAAAATAGCAGGAGTAACAACCACAGCCTATTTATGGCCCGGGAACCCTCTCTATAGCTCCCTTGGCCAAGAGAGTTTTGACTTCATCGCGGAGTAAGGCAAGGCGATCCTCCGTCAGCCGATTGTATACTGGAGGCATGGATAGAGTGGTAGTCTCGTTGGGGAGGGAGTAGCCCTTTCAGACTATTTGCAACACCCATCTGGCCGTGAATGATCCTGGAGGATCGGACTAGGAGGGTTTTGCTGTGGAGAAGGGGATCGTGGCTTGGCTTCTGGCCTCCCGACCCTGGGTGTCAGGGTGAACTGCGTCCATGGCCCGCAGAGGTTGCTCAACTTGCGGGCCCTCTGGCCAGAATTGGGTTGGCGCAGTTGGTAGCCCCTTCCGTAACCACGAAAGGAGCAAAAAGACACAGGCCAGGATGTTGTGGTGAGGCCCAATGACTTGGCTGTAACCCGTGAGTCCTTAAAATGCTCAAGTGCGGCATCTGCTTTGTCTCCGAAGAGACGGGAGCCATCAAAGGGCATGTCCATAAAATTAGCTAGGACATCCCCCGAAAATCCAGAAGTCCTCAGCCAGGCGTAGCGACGGATGGCCACCTTCGTAGAAATCGCTCTACCCAGCGAGTCTGTCGTATCCAGGCCACGTCGAATGGCGAACTTGACTGCATCTCTCCCGTCTGAAATGGCTTGGGAGAGTAGAATTCAGTCCTCTCCAAGACACTGTACAGCACCTGCGCAACCGTGTTGCATATTGAATGGGAATGGGTCGCTGACTGCGTGCTTCCCCCGAATGATCGCGGAGATGAAGGCTGCTACTGATGGAGGTGAGCCGCGCGGCTGCCCTGGTGAGGCTCCCCCGTCAGAGTGAACGAGTAGTGAGTTTTTGGATTAGTGCGACCGGCGGCGGTGAGAGACCGGGAGGAGTGGTGATTGCAGCGGGCAGCTTGTGAGGAGCCGCTCCAGTATGATTCATGGCTGGAAACCGGAGCCTGCGGTGAGTGCTGGCGGGCCCGCGATTTAGCCCTGGGCTGACCTCACTGCCCCCAAACAGTGGCCTGAGGAGAGAGGAATCCCGGGGTGCGTACTGGGGCTGACGGCTGGGTGCGCCCAGGAATGGGGTCGTTCGTAGCTAAGATGGCCGCCTAAGATTGAGACCCTTTTTCCCGCCGATGCGTTAAGTGGCTGGGGATTTAGCGAGCGAGGAGAAAAAGACGCCCTGGGGAGCAGCTGCACATCGGTGCTGGTGGCGTAAGAAGACGGGCCTGAGACTAGGTTGTATTTTACACGCCTTTCACAGGGATCGGCCCCGAGATGCTGCCTGACTCCAAAATGGTGGCCAAAATTTTCCCCGTCCGATTGACGTCTGCACTCATCTTGCGGCAATACTTGCTTCACGTGTACTACGGAGAACTTAATCACTAGTACTTTCTTCATTGGTGGGCCTTCGATCTATTGGAACTGCTAAACTACTCACTCTGGTCCTCTTTTGCTGATCTGCTTCTTAACCCCCTTTTTCTACTCCCCCTCCCTATATCCGCTACTGGGGACTTGTTCATCTATGTTTACTATCCAACTGTAACTAATGTAACTATGCATAAACTGTCACTCTTGTTATGTCTGACCGTTGAGACCTGAGCAATTGTGGCTGATGCCCAGTGGAGCTGCTTGACAGCTATAGAGGAGATTGTCCTTGGTTCACCCCTAGGCCATCACCTACCCAGCCGGACATTGGGCACAGTTCTTCCTTGTCTTCTCGCTGTGTCTCCTTCCTCCCCCTCCCTCGGACGAATCACTGTAACATTGTTTTTATTTCCATGTGTCTTACTATGATCTTGTAACGGATGTAATTTGTAACTTGTAACTTAATTATCCTCATGTAAAGCGCTCTGATACCTCCGGGTCTAGCCAGCGCTATATAAAACTCTTCAAATAAAATAAATAAATAAATAAATAAAATAAAATAAATAACGGCCCAAAAGGCATGCAGTGTTCACCGAATGCAATGCTAGACTAGTGGAAGAGAACATTTTCTTTCCAAAGCTTTCCAGTCTCTTGGATTCCCTCTGTGCGGAAGGGAACGCGCCATGGGAAGTGGAAGCTTGAACCACCAATCTTTGTGGGGCGGGCGGTGAGGAAATCTGGGTTGCCCGGTGCAGGGCGATGGCGGCGGGCAATCATTCTATTCACAGGAGACCCTGTGCTGGGCTTGGACCAGGTGCCCAGAAGAACGTCCGTCAAGGCCTCATTGAAAGGCAGCAAGGGTTCCGAGCTGGAGACACCAAGCTGCAGGACTTCTGTCGAGACGTTAGTCTTGATTGTCACCCAAGGAAGCTGTGGGTCCAAGACCTCTGCAGCTCTATGCAGCACCATAGCGAATGATGCCCCCTCATCCGTAGCCAGGTTGGGGGGAGATAGCATGTCAGAATCTGGGGAGGTGTCCAGGCCACTGGCATCACCCAGTTCCTCATACGAGTCCATGTCCAGGGGTTGCGGATTTTCTAAGGGGTCCTGCTCCACCTCCCAATCCTCCTCATCTATTACTAACCCTTCAGAATAGGGCAGGTTAAACGGCATAGAGCTGTACAGCTCCATCAGCGCCGGTGGACGCCCGACCAGATCCGTGTCAATTGGAATGAGGATTGCGGAGGTACTGCCGGTAGGCGCTGACGACTCTGAGGACCTCGGCTGCGGACGCAGCACTGGGGAAGGTTGCTGTGGAGGTGCAACCGGTGCCGGTTTGGACCTGGGAACAGGTAAAGTAGGAGGCCGTGACACCATGGCCGACAGCGCGGAATCCACAGGGACTCCTTCATCTGAACCTGCGGGGCCTGAAGGCGTGCCGGCAGGGTCAGGCTGCCCAAATATGAGGCACATGGCGTCATATAACTCCTTACGTTGGGTGGGGGGTCGCTCCTGGCCCCGGGAAGGGAGGGAAACGCGGAGCCGACCAAGGCACCCGCTCCACGGAGCAGGGCTTCGAACGCTGAGGAACCTCCGCCTCGTCACGCGATGGTCTTGGCGAAGTCAAAGCATGTTTCGACTTCTTGTGATGCCTCTTACCTGACGACTTGGAAGAAGAGGACTTCAATCCACTGGAGCAGTGCTCCGACCTTCCTCTCGACCAAGACCGGGATCGAGACCTACGGGGCGACTTCCGAGGCACCGGTCGCCGGGCTGCGATTAGCTTTTGGGACCGCTCCTTCAAAGCTTTTGGCGCCATGGCCTGGCAATCGGAGCACGACTTTGTGTCGTGGTAGTCCTCCAGGCACCAGAGACACACTAAGTGGGGGTCCATGAACGACATGGCACGGTGACAGGTGCCGCATGGCTTGAACCCAGAGGTCTTCTTGCTAGACATCCCTAGCACATCAAAAGAAGTCGACAAAAAGTCAAAAAAGTCTGTCAAAAAATGACAGGGGGTAAGCTCTCTTCAACAGATCTGCGCTGGCTGGCGCGGAAAGAAAAGAACTGACATCAGCGCGCCGGAGTGGCGGTTATATTGACGACGCGGATGTCACGATGAACACGACGTCACGCGGAGTCGATCAGCACCACCTACCGGCACGCAGGGGTACTGCTAAGAAAAATCTTCCGGATCTACCTGACACCTGGTGTAGTGTAGTTCCTATTTCCCTAATAGGCTCTGCGCATTGGAATACTATACCCTATAGGTTTGGCATAGGACTGAGGTCAGTATGCCCCTATCGAGTATATTAAACTTAATTACTTTGTACCAGCTAACTCAGAGGCCACTAGAAACTCCTTGTAAACAAGAAGGGAGTAGTTTCTGGCAACCGCATAAACATGACAACTTTGTTTCCCTTTAGAATCGGAACACTCTCAGAATCGTGGAAACAACAGATAACAGTTTCACTCAGCTAATCGTACATGCTTAGTTTCTTCAGAGTTACACAGAAAGAATAGACGGGCGTTTCAATAAAAGGATTTATTGAACAGTCTTGTTTCTCGTGTAAGAGATATGAGCTGTTACGATCATAAGACAGTATGCGAGATATATTATGTACAGCGTAAGCAGTAGAAAGAAATAATACTGCGCTAGCATTATCTTTTAGCTATGACACATATATTCATATACATAAATAACATAAGCTAAAAATGCGAGTACTCATAAGATGCTTCTCTAACTAGTTCTACCCCAGTGTACCTAACCTAAGTGTAGTGCAAGGTAAGAAGTAGGTGATGTATTCTATAGTATGGTATGCTATAGTATGCCAAGTCTGGTATATCAAGTCTGGTATGCCAAGAGTCCCTCTAGGTTCTAGTCAGCTCCATACCTTGAGAATGAGAGAGGTGGGAATCTCTTTCCGGGTCTCGAACTAACACCCTGTGAAGGGAGTCAGAACACTGGAAGCTGGATTCTCTGCGAGGAGGGATGACAGCGTCTCTTGTCAGTGCGTCAGGCTGGGACACGGGCTCCTCTAAAGTCGAGGTCTCCTCCTACTTGCTTGGGCAAGGGAAGGTATATTTATACCCAGTAGGTGCCTTGGAATGTTAGCATTGACGTAAAGTCGGGCAGAGGACGACGTCAGGAATGAACCCTTAAGGAATAGCGGTTCATGCATAATAAATGAGTTCTTGGAGAAATCAATAATCCTGTGCTAGGGGAACTCCCAAGAGCTTAAGGGTCTGGTTTCTAAGAACTCGTTGTGACGTTGGGGTGGACGGATGTAGGTGACCATGCCTGTATTTGGATAGCATGGCTAATGCCTAAATAAGGACTGGGATCTTATGCCTATATAAGGGCAATGCAAATTGTGCCTATATAAGGACATGTATCAAGAAAACCTATATACGGACACCTAAAGCGGAATACAACACTGGAAGTTCAAAGGTAAGAAATCTGCGGCTAGATGTCTCTATCAGATACATGGTTTTTCTTCTGCACATGCATTGGGTTTTCCATGATTAAGTTTACCCTTTACACTGTACACACAGAAAAAGGTTTGCCCCTAGGGGTATTGGTGCAAAAGAAACAAGCAATTGCAATGCAATTGGTCTCACATTTGCGAGAGTTAGAGCTATTGGCGTAAATGACAGTCTTTTACCCATGTGTTTTGGTTTGGAGCGGATGAATGTGGAATCGAGTGAAATTATGTGGGTTGGATTGGAATTGTTAGTAGTGGAATTGTGTGGGGTGGACTTGTGTAGTGGAATTATGTGGCATGGTGGATAGATAGGGATGAGAGCTGCATAGAATAGATAGACAGGAAGACAAAGAGGGATAGGTACTTTGTGCACAAAGTGGTGAATGCACTCCAGAGGAGCAAAAAGAGTGTGTGAGGAAGAGGGAAAGAAGGGGAGAGCAGGCGACAGACGCATAAAGAGTGAGCGCCTGTGTATGCAGAAGACACCCCAAGAAGAGGAGGAGAGCCTGGGTTGAGGAACAGAAACTTGAAAAGGCACGGGAAAGAAACTGTGCTCGAAGACCTGAAGTCAACCATATGAGAGAGGCAGGAAGAGAGATGGGTGAGAGAGTACGAGAGCAAGAGAGGGGGACTGGTTGCTCTTCCAAAAGAAACCTTATTTTACAGATGGTTAAATTTGGAGGGCTTGCTACCATCTGGTTCTCAGTGTGTGCAGTAGCAAAACACTCTCTCACCAAATGTTTCCAGTCATGGCAGATATAATTTGGTCCTCAATTGAATCCAGTTTTTGTGTATCTCTGATCTTTTTTTACCCCAGTTATGCAACTTTACCCAAATTTTCTCTTTAGACGTATGGTTTCATGCATGTCGTACTCTTTCTGTGAATTAATATTTAAGAATGTTACTCATAAGCCTGCCCCCAACTTCCAGACTTCAGATCTCTCATTTATTTTTGAGTTTTATAACAACCTGCATGTCGACTTGCAGACGCTACTTAGTGCTATCTGCTTGGTGTTCATGAACCGTAGAAAAGATTATTGTTAGCTAGAGTAGAAGCGGATACAGGGGTTGAAGGCCTTGTCTGGAGCTTCTGGATCACTGTAACAGGTCTTCAGTGGAGCAGCAGCCTCCAGAGGTGTTAGGTTCTGCTTTCAGGTTGAATTCATGCCATTCCATAGCTTGGGACAGAGGGTACCCAATGATCCCCAAAGTTTCTTTTGCCCGGAGGCCAGCTGGTGGATTCTGAACAAATTGACCGATTGGAGGTTCCTGACCGAGTGGAGCGGGGATCCAGATTATGCAACTAGTGAGCACTTTTGTTCCAATAGGGCTTGTGAACAGTGCAAATTGAGCAGTGATTCCATTGGGTGCCAGCTCAATATATTAAAGACTGGTTTCATATGATTGTGCTTCTCAAGATTTAGACATAGTTTGGCAGACAATACTGTAGCATTCGCAGTCCATCTGAGAGTTTTTCAGGAACCCTTTGTAGATGAAGCTACAGGAGTTAAACCACCTCATCAGTAGGACCCTCAACCTCACATCATGGCTGGTTTAAGCTGCATGATTTTCCAGAGCATGAACTGCTATAGTTTAACACCCTTGATAGTTCTTGGGAAAGTGGTGGAGCGGTGCACTACCAAAGAGTTTTTTTTCAATAAATCCAAATGTTCAATTTGTTAAGTGGTAATCAATCCTTTATTTTCAATATCAAAATATACAGATTCCAGCCAACGCGTTTCGTTCATACATAAAATGAACTTCTTCAGGGCAAATGGTGATGTGAAGGAGACGCAGGAACACAGAGGCAATGAAGAGCCTTTGGTCTGGGATCATTGGAAAAGGCGTTCGGACGTGAGGGCATACATTTGGCCCAATAGCGTACGTCTATGTTCCAAATTCCTGCTGTCGACGCACAAGTGTTATGCTTTGAAGGCTACCATGATAAGTACCTGATGGTTGTGTCTCTGGGGACACAGTCCTATTAGTATCGTCTGGTCGGCAGTAAGCAGCGCAGAGAAGTCTTTGACGTGCGCTAAAGTGACCCTACCCAACTGTGAGCGGCCCATGCATACGGAGATCCCCGCACATGGGTTCCAGCAAGCTGCATCAAGGGGCCCTGTGCCTACATTGGGAAATGTAACTGGTGCTCATGTAAAGCGCTCTAACACCTTTGGGTAGAGTTTGCGCTATATGAAACTGCAAAACAAAAAAAATCAGGTTAATGAATGATTGAGATAACGGAGACTCCGTGTCCCCTTTTCACATTCTTTAGGGTGTTGGGGGAATGGACCATTTTGAATTACACCACAGCCCTGCACCCCTGACATTTGTTGCCACATAGTTGGGCGCTGCTGAAAGGCCCCTGATACCACCCACAGGTCGGTCTGGACTTACTACTCAGCCTCACCTTGTACTGGATGTCAGGCTCTTGGTTTAGCACCGGGATGGCCGCTGCTGCCAACAAGCTGCCGACCAGGTGAGGCAGACGGTAGACCCTGGAGCAAAGTCCCACGAGGCCTGCATGGAGCATGGTCAGACCGGAGTAGGACTTTTTCTGCTGCGGGCAAGAGGCTGGACTCTGTTCGGGTAATACAAACAATGGGGAGGGTGGGGCGGTGAGCGTAGGGGCAACACAGGGATGGTTGGGGGGCTGAATGTGAAAGCAACATGGAGAGGGCCGTAGGGAAGTGAAAGCAATAATGGAGAGCGCGGGAGGAGGGTAGGCAATGGGAACAATCACACGTGGCAAAACAAGACAAAATGCAGATTGTAAACAAAATACGTTACGGATGTGGGCAGTGCTAGCCTCGCTCCTGATTTTGTAAACAAAGCCTGCACTGAAAGGGAGAAGACATTGAACAGTCGTGTGCCTCTAGCACCACCATTTGCAACACTCCCCACCCCACATAGCATGCATGCTAATAAATAAACACACCACACATTTTCTGTTTGGGTAAAATTGCTGCAGGTTTATTACATACACCGTTATGTAATATGGTGGGTTATCTTATGGGCGATCCAAGGGCAGGCAGCCATCTGGGCCGCCTGATGAGCCAAGCAGCACTGGGGCGAACCCCATCTGTGCTGCCCCTTCTGGTGATCCTCTTCCCGGATCACGTGACACATGGTCCCTTATTACTCACGCCCCTTTCAGGGCGGAGCGTAGCAAGGCAAGCCCCCGGTTGTTCAGGCCCACAACCGCCCGAAGGACTAACGGGGCACCGACACGGTTTTCCAGAAACCTCCCATGAGGCTCCTGGGATTTGGCTCTGGCACCCCTATTGTGCCGCGCAGAGGTACCCTTCTGTACCCCTTTGCTTCCAGATCGCCCTGTAACTCCGCCACAGCTCTGGAGGTGGCCACCGTCGCCGCCAGAGCCCCCCCCACCAAACAGCTATGGTCTTACCTGCAACCTCATCTTTAGAGCCTCCTGCAAATCTAGAAGGAAGAGATCCATTCCTACTGGTGACAGATGAACCCCATCTATATCACAATAGCCCTTGACGTTGGCCTGGATCAGCTAGTGTCTGATGAAACCAAAGGCCCTTATGGCCTGTGAACTTGTGCCAAGAACTATTCACCCTCATGCGGGAAAGTTCCACTGCATCACATGACTCAGCCCCGAGCCCCTCTGGGCGGGACGAATTCAGACACCCTGGCTCACATTGCCTCATCTATTTTCTGATCTCACCTAGCTGCCGTCCTTCTAGCACCGTGTGTGCCTGAACCTCTGTGTGCCCCATCTATGGGACAGCAACCCACTTGCTAGGTGACCGCTCCCACAACCCGTCTGCCTCCTTTGGCTATTATGGCGAGAAGGATTATACTTAACCTGTGCACAGTCCCTTTGCTTTCTAAATCATGACGCACAGGAATGTTCATAACTAGAAGTATGTGACGATGAGCAAGGGTGCCCTCCTGCCCTTGCCATGTATCCCTTATTCCTTATGGGCATTTCGCCCTATCAGCTCCCTCTGTGGTGGAAACCCTTAGGCCTACCAGCTTAGAGAATCTGTCTGATTTAAACAGTGCCCACTGTCTACAATATGGTGTCTAACATTAAGGATTGACTAAGTCCTACTTTAACCCCATCCTAGAATACTCCCAGATAGGGTGGGGTGGGGGTTCACACTGCCCACCCTGCGCAGCCCCAGTGGTGGAAAATTACCTGCTCCGTTAAATTTTAATTTTTGTTGAACACTGGACGTGCCAAATGTTCTTTTTACATAGTAGCCTTTTGTGGTTGACACCTTGTTCCCCCATTTCTTGGGACAGCAGCACACTATGTTGGCTGACAGCATCCCCACCCAGCGAGGCTAATATAGCTAACCGGGCGGGGCATTTGTGCTTAACTGCAGGAACATGTCACCTACCCTTGGTTCTGGGGTGCCCTTACATCGCCCCGTTGACCAGACGATTGCACAAACCCCTTTGATTGCTAAACCCTGGTGAACACCTTAATGGTGTCAAATCTGGTTTGAAACAATATATGTCTTGTGCCCACTATTGGAGTCACCTCACCCTTTCGTGTAGTGACAACTTACGCAGCGCACCCCGCTTGCTTAACTGCCGTCAGATCACAGATGCCAGTGCTTGCTAACCATCTCTGACCCTGGATGCTTAAACTCGCAGAAGTGTCGGAATCCCGGATTCCCAGTTTCATGTTTAGCTGCAGTACACCTACAGTGGATCCGCTGGGAGATGCCACAAACCGCATTGGTCATTGGAACCTTAAGAAGCACACAATTTTCACCTGGGCGTACCTCTAAATGAGACCGGCTCCCACACATATATTAAACCTTTTTACTGGTTTTTGCCACTTGGCACCCTTGGCATGCTCACGCTGAGTAACCGGTGTATGTTACCCACTCGCTGATACTTATGCATCGCTAACTGCCCTTACTTGGATTGAAGGAATGCTGGATGATTCCTAAGGACTGTGTACTTCATACTCCAACCCAGTTTGACCCCAAAATTTTGGGACAACCCAATAAGTAATCATGCCCTTCAAGGTACATCTACCCCATTGTTGACTATCAACGTATTTGGGACACAGGTCGCAGAAGATGCCCCTTCCAGTCTCTGGTTCTAGCCAGTAGAGGGATAACCCAGGGGGCTGACAAGTCTGTGGGAACCAGAGGGGAACATTATGTGCAAATACCTGCCCTTTCCTGTATATAGGGAATGCCACAGGTCTATAATGCCCTGTCGCCATTTGGCTCGAACACAGTGTTTACCAAACTTTTTTGCACCACAGCACACTTGTTAGATGACAGCTACCACAACCGCCTGCTGCCCTGGCTAAAGCGCGGGTGAATATATCTTAACTGAAGCGACCTGTAACCTGCCCTTGTTTGCAGAGGGCACATTTTAGCTGCATTGACCAGACATAGCAAGACGCGACGAGATTGCGAGCCCCACTCCCACACAACTAAAATTAAACATAGTCCATCAGGGGCCGAGGCCTTGCCTTTGCCCTCTGTGGTGTGACCTGGACTGCTAAGACAGGGCGTCAATACACCGAGAGACCTCTGATGCCAAAGCTGAAGCCCGGCCGTTGGGCTTTAGCTCCCTCCCTAGCCAGAACTGCCCATACTTGCAGCGCTCAATCCCACCCGGATCATACTTGTTTGCCCAGTCCAGGTTAGTCTAGGTGAATGTTCCCTCTCAGCCCTGTATGGGGCCTACTTCACCCTCAAGGAAATGCCTCTTCTCATGAATTTGACGATGCAAGATTGAGCTGGCGGCTACCATTGCTCCTCACGCCTGCATATACTAGGCCCAGAACAGGCAACACTTGCTCTATAACCCCCTGGATTATTGCCAGGAATTCCTTATGTCCAGCTATACCAATCTTGCCAACCAACAAAACTGTCCCCAGTACCCCAGGGGCCATGCCGCCATTCCTTGGCCTGAAACTATGCACAGGTCCCGAACTGGCCCCGAACTCCATGTTGTTCTGCAATGAAGGGACTGCAAGATCCATGATGAGTTTCTTGTAAGTTACAACCTAGTTCAACACTCCACAAAATTACAACTTTATCGCAGTGTTGCATGAATATGGGCAACCTAAGTACCCAAACGCAACTAAGAAATCGAACCTTAACCCTGAAAAGTAACAATCACTGGCCCCGAAACGAGGCAAACAATGCCAGGGCAACTCAGCAGCCTCACCTCAAAATTTCATGCAGGTTATGTGCTCACAAGACTGGGCAGCTAATAGCTAGTTCTCCCGCGTAACCCCTGCTTGCCATCCTGGCAAGAGGTGGGCCTTAAGGACTACTTAGCATGCACCATTTTTCACCAGTGCCTTTAAAAGACCTTTGTCGTGCTGCAGTCGCCTAATGATTCTGGCCCTGCACTAGAAGCTCTCGCTTCGGCACTGGATTAAAACAATTCACCAGGAACGTTGCTTAGCATAGTGTGCTGCATGGTTCTGCCTCCTCAGTCATCGCATCCAATTATGTAATCAACACGTATCATTCCACCTACAGCAAGCTGGACTATGGACTCAAAAGTCACTTCAGGAGTCACAGCCCCCTGCGCCGGAAACGGCTGGGCTCACCCCAAACCTACTGATGCTCAGTGCGAATCAACGCAGGACACTCACGTCTCTTCTTATCCCTCATCCTTGGAAAGATGCACGTTTGAACTGGTAGCTGATGATGTTAATTAAGCCTGCAAACACTCCGCTCAGAGCAACCCGCTCAACAATGGCTTCCATTGAAAAGGCGGTGCCAACAGACCTCCAAGCACTGAAGGCGGTACATCCGAGTACAGCTCTAGTCTAACAGATGCCCCTTGAATCAGATATCAACCCTACCACACCTGGCTGAAAGCTGCTCAGTGCTTCTGATGCATCGGCGCTCCCTGACCCACAGCCATCTCACCCTGATAAAATCAGCTTGTGACTGGGACTTAACAGTGCGATGAAAGCACAAGACATACTTGCCCGACGTTAGCTCTTCAACCAGGCTCCCCCACAAGAGCCCTCCACAAGCCATGTGGCCTAAAACATTCGCCCTGTGGGGTGGTTGCGAATGGACTGCAAACAACTCCAAGGCGTTCTCTACCAATGTTATAAATGGAGTTTCTGGTTGGCTAAATCTGCACCAGAGCCTGGCCGAACCCACTACTAGTCAGGAGAAGGGAGTACACACTTAAGCTAACGCCTGCTCACACCCAAGGTAGCTAGGCAGAGCCTTAGGGCTTATCCCAGAGGCAGTGTAAATTCAATGTGCCAACCGCACACCCACAGTAGCAAACTAGGCACACCACAGAAGAGACTCCATGCAACGTTATTCAAATTATCCTTTGTATCATCCAAAAAAGAAAAAACTTAGCTCCAACTGCCTATATTGCACTGTGCTACCAAACCTCGTCATGACTTCACAGGGGTTACAGAAATCACTAGGTCAATTGGGTCACTGTCCTACAGATCAGTTAGCACAACCCAGTAGTTACTGGTAGGAACTGTACTTAGCATAACACTTTATGCATCAACTTAATCAGCAGTGTACCCTACTAACACTTGTAGCAGGGCGCATATCATAAGTAGCTCATGTCCAACTTAGGCATCACAGATCACCATAGTGTTGTGTACAATTGGCTTCACGCAGGGACCAGGGTGCAGCTTCTACACCCTCCTGTTGCCCAACCTCTGGTAATATCTTCACAATGTGGAGACACAGAAGCCTCCGGGCCAGCCCCACGCAACTCTACCTTCGGACGCTTCGAGTCAAAGAAATAGCAAACAAGCAACGGACATTCCCGCGCAGTCACAAGTAGAGGTAAGTCACAAAGCCCAGCGAGAAAGTTACTGAGGGCCAAAGCCACCAGGTGGCCACAACGTGGCTGTACTCTGTGATATTGTGTCCCAAAACCCATCACTGATCAACTCTGGTGAAGAGGTTATGAACACAGTGTTTTACTAATTTGCAACATATACTCGTTCTCCCACTTGTATGATACTCTATGACCTTAACTTACTCCTGCCGCTCCTGTCTTTAATGCGCGCCCTGGCATCCCATCAACCTAACAGCGGCACCACTGACGGACATTGGAACGATAGGCCAGCAACAATCTTTCGCGCACCTCGGGGCCATTCACTGTAAACAGCAGAGTGACCGACAACGGACATTTACAACCATTAAATTGCCTCTGTCTAACATGAGCGCTTCCTCGCATAATTCCTTTTAAAGACAATAAACCGACATTGAATTACAAAGACTTGCCCCTGTGAGGAACGGTGAGCTGTGGGGGCTTACAACCTGGCATCAATTAGTTCAGTGCGTCATGCTAAAATTGTCCCCACCGCCGCTGGCATGCCCGTCTCTCACCCTGGGTAGCCAATGCGGAGCCCGCAACCACACCGCAGGAGAGGAGCAGGGCTTTGGTTTAGCGCTCGGTTTGGTTTATTTGTTGCTGTCTGCTCTTTCTGAGGTTAGGATCCCTTATGCCCGCTGCTCACAGGAGCCGATCACTTACTCAGCCCACCCATATCAGGGGGGGAGTGGGGGGACTGTAGAAAATAGAAGAACTTGTGAGCGCCAGTCACAGGCTACAAGCTTAGGCCCAAATGCATGATTACCAAATGTGGTGGGAGCAGAGTCAGAGTGACTTAGGGACTGTGATATGCCCCTTCTCCAAACTGAGATTAGAACACAATGGGAAACAGCTGGGGCTATTTGGTAGAAAGTGACATCAAGAGAGGCTGCACAATCTAGCGTGACATTCCCGATACGCCGCTTCCTGGAACCCTCCCCACAACCAAGAATGAGTTCACAGCACCTCATCGGCCATTCCTGACCTTTAGCCGCGACTGCTTTGCCTTCTAGCATTTTATGAGATTAATGATACACTATAGCGTTGTACACCAAACTAGTCATATATATTTGACTCCATTCATGGGAATAATTGGTTATACGTGTGATAACGTCGCAATCAAAGTGTTGTAAGCGGGGAACTGAGAAGTCACGTACCATTACACTAAACACCCAGAAATGACACATAAAACTATTGAAACTTTGCAGTTCTGTTCAAATACTTCGGTCTCCTCATTACATGGCAACATCCAGGTTCCTAGGATATCCACTAGGACGGCGAGACCCCTCCTCTAATCCCAATGTCGAACCGCTTCCCGAGGAATGAGGCCTGGCCAACGTCCGAAATCTGACCCCCACTCAGCCTGGCATTGACCGAGGAAGGCCTGCTGCCACCCGTGCGTGACTCACTTCTGAGCTGGCAGCATGGACGGGACTGAGGGGGCCCTGCTGCTGCTGCCTGCCTGCCTCCAGCTACCGGGCCCCGGCTCCGTCCCTAAAGGCAACTCAGCCTGGGCTATGCACCTGAATTTAGAAAAGCGCCCAGCACCCCTGCTGCAACTTGCGATTCACAGAGCCCGCCGCACACCCAACGGTCTCTAGCCGCTACAGGAGCAAAGCAATGATCCCCGCCATCCACCTTGCACCTGGTATGGTGTCATTAGGCGGGACCACAAACCCTTTGTGCCTGAAAATAGCCCCCTTCGGTCACTTGTTCAAACATGCACCTTCACTTCATGTTACAACCATTAACTTATCAAGACGTGTCCGCAGTATCAGGCATATCTTTATCACCAGCCTCCCTAAAACTATCTCGGGGTGATCAAGCATGATATGAACGCAATGTCCTTTAAAACTTGAAAGCCCATATCAGTCATCATTCCCAAACTCGAGGCTCCCTTCTGCGTTGCCCACTGTAATAATCTCTTGTTTAACATTGATCTGCGATAATTATTCCTCTTATGGTTGACCCCGCGGCCCGACCGGAAGTGAGGGGCCCCCCTCGGCGCAGCGCACAGCAGTCTCCAGAGGACCACACACAGCTGACTCCAGGCGCCAGACAGGCGAAGGCCCACCATTCTTACAACATTATCCTGCGCTCTTACCTGGCAACAAGTATTAAACCTTAATAGCAATATAAGCAGTCTCTTGGTGTTCAGCTTTGCACGGGTTAAGCGGTTCTGCGTAGATCTAACCTTCAAGAAAGACTGCCCTGGCGTTATTTTGGGGAAGGCTCATTTTATTTCTAAAATTAAGGAGATAGGCAACTGGTACAAATTATTTAAATTAGTGGAGAATAAACAGGTAATTTTTAGCCACCTAGAGAAGATTAGTTCAACTACTGGTTGCACTTTTAATTTGCAACAATGGCAGAGCTACAACAAAATGAGCTATAAAGCAGTTAGGGCGGCCAATCTAAGAAGAATTGCATGGTTTAGCAAATGGATGATTTACTACACTCCTGATCGACTTCATAAAATGTTCCCTACGGTTGATCCTAGCTGCTTTAGATGCGGATTTATAACCGGGGATTGGCTTCATGTGGGGTTTACTTGTAACTATTTAAAACATTTTTGGCAGGATATTTTCTCTGAAATTAGTAAAAAATTGGAAATCGATCTTCCTCCTAGTCCTCTATCTGCTCTTTTTGGTGGATCCGAGATGAGCAAAGACTTGACTTTTGGCCAACGTCAATTTATCTTTATTGCAACACTAATTGCAAGATCTCTTATCCTTGCAAATTGGAAATCTCAAGCAGTTCCAACGGTCCATCAATGGATCATAAAAATGCAAAGAGTTTTTAAACGAGAAACACTATATGCTAAAAGATTGGGTTCTTTTGCTAAACTCGATAGAATTTGGCGATTTTGGAATGAAAGCACTTCTGCAATTAATTTATAATTATGTATTATTTTATTACAATTTTACTTTAGAATTATTATAAGCATTATAAATATAATTTGGAACTATTTGCATTTAACAGGTTTTGTGCTTCTTAGTATTTTATAAATTCTTGAATTGTTTCTTCCTTGTGTCTAGAGAATTGTGCAAATGTAAATATAAATGTTTGTAATATTTAGGATGACGTTTTTTTTTCTAAATGGCTTATTTTGTAAAGTATACTTTTGCTACAAATAAAAAAAAATTTAAAAAAAAAACAAAAAAACATTATCCTGCGCCTCGAACCTCACCCGTGCCACCTCCAAGCTCCATGAACAGCGAGGCTTCCAGCGCCACGCGACTGCCCCCCAGTGCCCCGCGGCCGCCCCAGCAATGGGAAGACCTATCGGGCCCCAAACCAAACAAAACATGCCTCCACGCTCGGATCCAACACGGGGCTGCAGACACGGGTGCAACTGCAGTGTATCCGTCCAGTCAACCTATAATGACTGCTTTCAGCGCGCACCCAGCCAGTGGTCACACGCCTGTGCATCAATCCAACCGAACAGCATTTCCGCCATGCCTCCCCAATTCAAATGTTGTAGCTGTGAAACCTAATGTGCGCCGTCCGCAACCCCCAACAGACCCAGTGCGTGTCTGTGTCCGCGGCGACTCGCCCCCACCACACATGCAGATCGGGGGCCCCCTACCAAACAGCATGCCCGGAGGGACTCACACGACCCGCGGCTCGGCCTCTGCACCCACAATGTCCACCGTCCAGCGTGTGCCGTCTATGCCACCGCCGATCACGCCGGGCCGAATTAATTTAATAAATAGCCCGGGACAAGACCACCCTCTCTCCGGCCCCCAGCCAGTCCCCACACCGTCCCTCCTGCCGCATATACAGCAAACCAGCGGCCCTCCAGCGGGGCCGGGCAGCGCACACCACGAGGGTGAAGGGGGAGGACGGATCACTGTGGGCTGGTGGCAGTGAATTGCCGGAGAGGGGGCCGACTCACCTCGCTACCCGAAGGGGTCCCTGACCGACCCCACTCGCACGACCAACGACGGCAACGTTCAACGACGGCGGCGTGTCCGGCGCGCGAAAGAGGACGTCCAGATGGTGGGGGAGGCATATATACCCCTCCCCCTGTGCTCGCGCACAGGACGTGACGCTCGCCTTGCGCGCCGCAACAAGGCTGGGGGGGACTCCTCCCTGAGTCCCTGCCCATAAGGGGGTGCGGGGTGCCCCGATGGCACTAGAGGGCTGCCCTCTTTAGTGGCCCCCTGCGGGGGCCGCGGGCAGCTGCAGATTGCTAAGATGACCATCTTGTGGGCTCTGGCGAGCTGAGTGCCTTAACAGAGGGTCCGAGCCCGCAGAACTGTGCAGGTCAGCACTGGGGACTCGAACATTGGTCCGACAGAAATCTTGAAATACAAGTACAAATAAAGCAGCTTTCAGATTCAGCGTACGTGATACTGTGCGGAATCCTCAAAGCAGCAGTGCAGCTGTAGTGACAGGCCAGGAGCCTCACGGTGCATGTGGGCGGCACAGGGGGGCTAGAAAAAAGTTGGCTTACTGTTATTGATTTTTGTCAAGTTCATGTCACAGTGCCATTGCATGGGAATAGTCAGGAGTACTGTCAAAAAGAAAATGAATGTCTGGGACACATAATTGGAAAGGGAGCTAGAAAGGTGTCACCAGAGAGAGTGGAAATAATTCACCAGATGAATCCACCTCAAATTCAGAAAGAAGTCAGGATATTTTTGGGAATGGTTAGCTGCTGTAGAAAGTGGTTACCAAACCTTTCCCTAGTGGCTAAGCCTTTACTGAGGCTGACACACAAGGATGTGTCTGATCCGCTTCCATTGGACAACAATTGCACCAAAGCATTCCTAGAGTTGAAAGAGAAAAAGTGTCGCGCCCCAGCACTAGGAATGAAAGTTTATTTAAAAGAAAATACACCAATTTGCAGTGAGAGGGAGGGCTGAGCTCTCTCAGTGCCTGTTCAAAAACATGAATGTGTTCAAAGGTCTGTGATGTATTTCCCAATGACCGTTGACCCCAACGTCACAGAAATGCCCAGCTGCCTTAATTTAGTAGCTGTGGTAGATGTCACTGCTTAAGGCCTCAAATTGTGCAGCTCTAGATGGTGTCTTTATTTCACATAACACTTCCCTTAATTTGTCAATAATTTGCAATTCAAAAGTACATCTTTTGGAAACCTCAAAGGACCTTCTTTTTCAGTAATCTTGCACCATTGGTGAACCCACATACATGAATTTTGTCCCAAATTGGTAGACATAAAATGCACGGGTGTTCCTTCAGGAGCATCACCAATTAAAAATGAATTTTTCACTTTACCGCCTAACAGCTTCTTTAAACAATTCCATTTCTGCAATATTTTAATGCAATTTATTTTCTCCAATCCTGCCACAATTAACAGTTTCAGTCAGTTTAACTCCTACTACTGACTCCTCCTTTACAAAATCTTACGGCAATATTTTTCTGAGTTTTCTTAATCAAAATTCTGTTAATAACAACATTCGCTACTCTGTCTGCTCCACTAAACAAAGGATAGATTTCTTTTCACTGCAAGTAACACATTCCGCTTACTCTTCACAAAGTAAGAACTTCTGTTTACTCTTCAAACACTGCGAGTAAATCCCTTCCGCTTACCCTTCACTCAAGCTCCAGATAAGACCTGTTACTTGGATACCCCTTTTGGGAAGTAGAGCCAGTGACTTCGCAGGTAAAATCCTTATGCTACCATTCACACTCACTTTTATATGATATATGGTCCCTGTTGTACCACTGCCAGCCCTACGTAGCTTCTCAGTATTACTTCCAACAGACGAGTAACCTCCTGCAGTGTGGCTTCCAGTTACCACCAGCTATTCCTTCCCGGGATTCCCACAGGTGTACATACCTGTTTTTCCAGACAACATAGAACAAGACACTAACTTACTTAACATGAAGAGTTAAAACATGTAATCAATAACCAATAAATCCTGTCCTATGAAATTACCAATATAATCAATAAAACCATCAATTCAAAATGAGCAAAAATTTCACCAACAGTCAAAACCCTTACTATTTTCAACACTTCAAAAATACATCCTAGCACATTAACAACATTTCACAACCCTATTGATACTCACACCACTCCAGCAATCGCCTTCTTGCATCACCTTCCAGTACTGCTTTGCCAGTCTTCAGGTTCTGAGCATTGGAGTCAGGAATCAGGACTTGGACATTTATCTAACTTGGGCAATTATTTTCTAGAACTAATTTTCACAGATCAACTCTCCTCCTAAGGTCAATGGACCATTAGTCAAATAGTTGATGGTGATATTAATAATCCTTAATCACCAAACTAATTGATAATAACCTTCCTCTTGCTACCAAAGTCTCGAACTGCAGAAGTGTCTAAAAATATTGTGCTTGGGTCACCCCTTGTTGTTGCACATCATGCTGTGGTGGGACTTTTGCTAACCAAAAAACACTAAAGTATTATTGCTCTCTGTGTTCCATCTCACTTTGGCATGTGTAAGGTGCTAAACCCTGCAGCACCCTTCCTTCAATGGATGGCAAACCACATGACTGCATTCTCACTACTACTCATAAACTGTTTGAATCTTGCTTCAGAAATAGGGGAACTCTGGTTGATGCTTATGCTATTTGCACTACACATGACGTTTCCGAGAGTTGCTTACGCAGGGGCACTCTGTTTAAGCAGCTGAACCGAGTTCCCATATATGCACATGTATTCTAGCACCTCAGAAAGCTGTAAACATTTTTACTCACTGAAAATGCATATTTGGGATTGATTTTGGACTCCTCTGGAAGCAGCAAGGGTTCCTCAAGTCAGCAGGGACTATAATAAAAAAAACGGGTCTTATGTCAGAGGCGTGCTTGATGTGCTCAAATTATTCACAAGATTGCACCACTCTCCAATTTACTCATAATGAGCTTTCCAAAGGTAACACATCTGCTGACCATGCTACAAAACATGATACTTTGTCTCCTGACTCTGCCTACGGGGTCCAAGTATCCATGAACAGGTTGATTTCATCCAGTGCATCAGTGTTGTTTTTTCGTTTGTGTACTGGTATTAGTGTGTATGCTTTCAGGGTGAATTGAGGCTTATCATGTGCTAGAGCAGATGCAATTACTGTAGCCAAGAAACAGCAGTGAGGTTTAGTTCCAGGTTCAAATTTGACATTCCAACCTAGGTGGTGAGGCCTGTGTTCCTTCTCATTACCAGCACTACTGTTAAGTGTTGCAGACTACATTCCCGCATCACATTATATGATGCCACCACAATATAAATCTTGGATCTACTGACTGAAGCGCTCATACTCCTGAAAGTCCACTGTGAGGACACCATCAGAATGCAGTCCCCGTTCCTGCCCACAGCTAAGGCCTGTGACCCATTTAGTGCGAAACTCCCAGCTACCTCATTCCTTAATGGTTTTAGCTGGCCGTCCCTACTCCAAGCGCACAAATTGAGGAAATCAGCTCATATAAATATCTGGGCATTAAACTGGGCCGGAGTATGTCCCTTACGGATCAGAAAATAGATATAAAAGCAAAAGCCTACTCATTAATTTTTGCTTACAAACAGCTGTATAAGAAACTGCGCTGTCCTTCCCACAGTCACCTTTTGAAAATAATGGCAGCACAACTACTTCCAACTCTGGCCTATGGCCTAGAAATATGGCACGGCCAAGAAATTGACATTTTAAATGAGTTGCAGACAAAAGTATACAAAGCAGTTTTTAATCTTCCTAAAGGGGCATCTCCAGCACAGATACGCTTGGAATTTGGCCTTCAGAATCAGGAATATCAAAGAAAAGCTATCTTTGCAAAATTGTGTTGGAAATCCCGAGCGTCAGAATCCGGATCTCTGAATAACCTATGTTGGACTGAAATAAGGACCCAATTCGATCAGAAAACACCAAACACATGGGGCGAACATTTGAGTTCAGCCCTGGAAGTTTTAGACATTCAAGAAGTTTGGGATGGAAAGAACAGCATTTAACAGTGTGTAATGCCACGGCAAAGAAACTATCTTTTATGGAAGACAAAAGAAGATTAACCAAACGTCGACATGCCTGGTCGGTAATAAATTCATACACAAAGCTAAAACCGCAAGCTTATTTAGCAGCACATTTTCAACTAACATTAAAAAAGAGGTTCATGCTGTACCGACTAGGAGATCATAACTCGAAGGACTTGGTCCCTACCTGGAAAAACAAACATCATGTCGAAAATTGTCGTTTATGTGGTTACCACACAGAATCCATATGCCACCTGATGTGCACCTGACCTACAGTAAAAGACGAAAGAAGAAAGTTCCTAAAAGTAATCTTAAATGAATTAAACATTCGCACCTGCAGGCAGGCCGTAACTAGCTGGATGGGGGGCTCGTCAAACATTTTAATTTGCCGCGGGGGAAAGTTCTTGACACTGGTCGACAACCTTCTACTAAAAGCAGACTTGAAATAAATAACGGAGGCTGGAACAGGACTGGAAATTTTATAAAAATTGCAGTAAACATTTTAAACAATGAATTACATTTTTGGAAATACCATTTTTTAATTTTTTTTTATTTGACTGTTTTTAAATTATTTATTGTGTGCTTTATGGTTGTGATAAACCAAATAAAGGTTTTCTTGACTGACTGACTGACTGACTCCAAGCTTGTATGGTTGGATCACCGTGTTGCTGAGTCAGAAAGGGGAGGAAGGTAGGTCAACAGCAGGGAACATCCCTGCCCAATTGCAGAACAAACACTCAATTTACAAAGGCAATTTTCTCCAGGTTTTAAATCAGTACAAGCAAGATCTGAACTTTTCTTCTCACTTGTTGTGCTCCCATGTGCCCACTGACTCTAATGGCGGAGTGCCAATGATCACAGTTCCTTTCACCTGTAAGGCACAATGCAATGACTAACACATGCAAAAACACATTAGTCCTAAAAGCAACAGCTACACCTCTGTTATTATTGCCAACCTGACAATGCCTTTGCCCGATCAACAAATTTTGCCCCCTGCTGTGCATCTTGTTTTAACTGAGAATGGTTTGTGAGGTCAGAAACTGCAGTATCTTCATGGGGCGTGGCGACTGCAATGTGCACGTTCCCAAATGTATTTCCCCAATCCCTTTTCCAGTGTTCACCAACTGGTATATTTGTTAGAAATTGGATTTCTGGTTGACTAGGGTGTGAGCCCTAGTCAAGCAGCAACCACAATCCTAATCAGGGCAAGATACAAGCAAACCCCTAATTAACCTGTGCTCACCCTCTGGTAGCTTGGCACACAGCAGTCAGGCTTAACTTGAAGGCAAAGTGTAAAGTAGGTGAGCAACACTTCAAACAGTAAAACTGTGAAAACACCACACAAAAAGATCCCACACCAGATTTAGAAAAATAGAGTAACTTTTAATAAAAATAAATAAAACAAGACCTAAACAACAAAAAGCCAATTAGTAACACCGGAGATATTGAAATTCAATGTTTTAAGCGGAAATAGTGCCAAAAAGTACAAAGGGCCAACAAGGGATATCTGGTTGTGCCGAACCGGGACAAAGTCACAACTTCAGGCTGACCACAATAGAACGCGGGCCGGTTACAGGGACTCAGTCAGGCCCGCATACCAAAGTACCTTAAAAATCCTGGCTGCGTTGCGTGGATCCGGGTCGAAGCGCAGCGCAGCGGAGATGATGCTTCGGTTCCAAGATGCAGTGAGGCTGTAGCACGAGGTTCTGTTGCGTTTTTCAAGGATCCTGTCAATGGGGCTTGTGATGCGAAGTCCTGGTGTCGGGGATGTGGCACGCAACAGGTGATGCGTCGGTTCCGAAGAGCTGTGAGGCTGTGATGCAGAGTCCATCGTTGAGACTGGCGTTGATGAGAGATGCGAGGAACTGGGCCGGAGATGTACTGTGCCTTCGGCCATACGTCAGTTCTGAGGACTGCGAGGGCGATATGGGCCTTCAGCGCCAGGTCCAATCCATGCAGCATCAGAAATGCATCAGTTCTGCTCGAGGATGCTCTGCTTAGCCAAGGAGATGCATCAGTTCGGCTCGAGGATGACCACTCAGCAGAAAAGATGCATTGGTTCCACTGGTAAGCACCTTAGACCCACTTCCAAAGGTCCAGGACTAGGGTGGCACCACTTGGCAGGGTAGAGCCACAGATGGCATAGTCCAGGGGCAGATGCAAGGTTGTTGGAAGCCTGTTATGTCCCCGAGGCTTCCAGAATAGGAGACCTGTCAACTAGCCCTTGGAGTCATTCTGGGTTCAAGAGATGCAGGTCCAGTCCTTCTCACCCAGGCAAGAGGGCAGCAGGTCAGCACAGCAAAGCACTAGTCCAGCAGACTAGAAGTCCAGAAGAGTGGCAGTCCTTTCAGTAACACAACAGACCTCCTTCCTGGCAGAGTATCCACATGTTCAGAAGTGTACTGAAGTGGTGGTGTCTAAGGTCATTCTTTTATACCCAATTGTGCCTTTTAAGTGGGGAGAAGCTTCTCGAGGCATGCCTTTGAAGTGCACAGATGCCCTGCCAGTACTAGCGCCAGACTAACTAAAGGGGGAATGCAGCTCTGTGTAGGGACAGGACACAGCCTATTCAGGTGTGAAGTTGTGCCCTGCTCCTCCCTCCCATCCGCCAGGATGGCCCAGCAAGTCACATTTAAGCTACCTTGTGTGTGGCTGTTAGAACTGAGGGTCTCTAGTTGGCAGAGGTAGGTACCTTTGTCCAAATAGGGACCTTTGCTTCTAGTCAGGGTAAGGGGAATACACTACTAAAATAACCCCTGCTCACCCCCTTGGTAGCTTGGCACGAGCAAGCAGGCTTATCTCAGAGGCAGTGAGTAAAGCATTTGTGAACACATACAGTAACCCAGTGACAACACTACAGATGGACACCACACAGGTTGTATTATAAAAATAAGTATTTTTATATAGACTCAACACAAGACCCAAAACGACAAAAATCCACAATACACTATGAAAAATATGACTGTCAATGGTAGAAAATAGTTCAGTTCAATGCAGGTGATGAATGCGACACTCTACGTTCAATGTACCTTTGGGTGCGTAACGCGATATAAACAAAAGAGTTGCAGGGAAGGTGATACGTCTGTTCCTTACACGCAAGAACGGTGATGCGTCGGTTCCTTGCTCCGGGGGAGGTGATGCGTCGGTTCCCTACTGCTGCGTAGGGGACAGTGATGCGTCGGTTCCTTACCGGAGAGGAGGTGATGCGTCGGTTCTTCACTGCGTGGGGAGGTGATGCGTCGGTTCCCTACTGCTGCGTAGGGGACAGTGATGCGTCGGTTCCTTACCGGAGAGGAGGTGATGCGTCGGTTCTTCACTGCGTGGGGAGGTGATGCGTCTGTTTCTTACTGCGCTTCTGTGGCGATGCGACCAGCAGCGCCTCGATGCGATGACGACCCGGTGCAATGAAACAAAATGGCGTCTTCCTCTTGATGCGACAACGAAAAGGGCGATGCGTGCACGCCCGACGGCCGTGCGGCGACTCAGTGAATCTTCTGAGCCGCGACAGGCCCTGCGACACGCTTCTCCGATGATGCGACGGTGTCTGCTGCGACGGCGACACTCTTCTCCGGTGATGCGAGGCGCTTTGGTGATGCGATGGCGACAGCGGCAGCACGCTTTCTCGGTGATGCGACGACAACTGCTGCGGCGGCGACACGCTTCTTCTTTGTGAGTCGCGCTTCCAGCTCCCAGCGACACGCAGTCTCTCAGAAGGCCCAACACAACAGTAGGCACTTCAAATTCCCAGCAAGGGAATTCAGGGGAGCTGGTTGGTGAAGTCTTGTATCCCTGAGACTTTAGCAGGAGGCAAGCTCAATCTTCAAGCCCTTGGAGATTTTCTGCAAGATGATGAAAGTAGGCACAATGTTCCTTTCTCCTTTCTTTGGCAATCAGGCAATCACTGCAGGCCAATCCCTCAAACAGCACACAGCATAGGGATAGTCTCCTCCTTCAGTTTCTCTGGTTCCTCTCCTCAGCAAAGGTTCTTCTTGTTTCCCAGAGGTGATCTAAAATCTTGGGGTCTGAGTCCCAATATTTATACTAGCAAATCCTTTGTCCTCTGCAGGCAGAGGGTCCTGTACCTAGTCCAAACCAGTTCTGGGTGCATTCTGCCAGTGCACACCTTCTTCCTTTGTCAATGTGGGCCAAGGACATCAGACGCACCACAGGAGGTGGAGCCAGCATTGTGGAAGGCAGGCACAGCCCTATTCAGGCCCAGGTGCTACTCCCCCACCACTTTACATGCAGATAGGTCTATTCAGCCCTGTGCTGACTCACCCTGTCTCCTGGAGTCCCCCAGCCCCTGTCACTCACAAACCCAGACATACAATACACAAGCTAGCAGAGGCAGGCTGGATGGTTAGGCAAGAAAATACCTACTCTCTAAAAGTGGTATTTTCAAACACAGAATGTTAAAACCAACTTCACTAAAAGATGTATTTTATCATTCTGAGTTCAGGCATACTAAATTCGTTTTTCTACCATGTTCCCTGGGTCAGTTAGGATTATAAGATGTTATAATCAAACTGCCCATTCTAGCCTATGGGGACAGGTAGCCTTGCAATAGTGAAAAACGAAATTGGCTGTAATTCACTATCAGGACATGCCACACACACCAGGGCATGTCCTACCTATTACATACAATGCACCCTGCCCGCAGGCCTACCTTAGGGGTGACTAAAATGCAGAAAAGGGAAGGTTTGGGGACTGGTAAGTGGGTGCACTTACCAAGTCGACATGGCAGTACCAGACTGCACACAGGCTCTGCAATGGCAGGCCTGAGACACACTTTACAAGCTGCTCCTGTGGTTGGCACAACCAGTGCTGCAAGCCCACCAGCAGCATTTGATTCACAGGCCCTGGGCACAACCAGTGCACTGTACTAGGGTCTGACAGTGAATCAAATAGGCCAAACATGGAGTCACTAATCCACACATTAATTTACCATAGGGAGCACTTGCACTTTGGCACTGATTAACAGTGGCAAAGGGCCCAAAGCATCTAAACCAGCAAAAACATGTCAACATTGGAGGCATAGTGAAAAAATGGAAGGGAGACCCACGCCAAGGATGCCAGGTCTAACATGTGTCCCCTCCAGCTGAAATGTGGGGAGAACAATCCTACCTCTAGGGAGTTCTCATCACTAAGGCGGAAGAATCTGGACAGACCATCAGCACTGGCGAGTTCTGTACCAGGGCGGTGTTCCACCGTGAAGTCCATCCCCTGTAGAGAAATGGACCACCTCAACAGTTTTGGATTCTCACTCCTCATCTGCATCAACCATCTGAGGGGCCTGTTGTCTGTCTGAACCCGGAAGTGAGTCCCAAACAGGTATGGTCTCAACTTCTTCAGCG
The DNA here is from genome assembly GCA_963921515.1 of Calotriton arnoldi. Lineage (NCBI taxonomy): Eukaryota > Metazoa > Chordata > Amphibia > Caudata > Salamandridae > Calotriton > Calotriton arnoldi. Next base: position 3,655,814 of record CAWUFW010000386.1, read on the forward strand.
CCTAGACCACAGCAAATGCCTCACGCTCAATAGCACTCCACCTCTGTTCCCGTGTAAGTAACCTCCTACTGATGAAGGCTACAGGTTGGTCTAGGCCCTCCTCATTTAACTGTGCCAGAACAGCCCCTACACCATGCTCTGAAGCGTCTGTTTGAACAACAAATTCTTTTGAGAAGTTGGGCGCCTGAAGCACGGGGGCCGTACACATGGCAGTCTTCAAGGCGTCAAAAGCTCTCTGACAGGTGTCAGTCCAAATCACTCTCTTGGGCTGCTTCCTGGAAGTCAGCTCTGTCATGGGTGCAACGATGCTGCCATACCCCTTGACAAATCTCCTGTAATACCCGGTGAGTCCTAGAAAGGCTCTCACCTCTGTCTGGGTCTTGGGGGGCTCCCAAGCCAGAATGGTATCAATCTTGGGCTGTAGGGGCGCCACCTGGCCGCTCCCAACCTGGTGTCCCAAGTATACCACGGAACCCTGCCTGATCTAGCACTTATTCGCCTTGATCGTGAGGCCTGCCCTCTGCAGCGCCATCAACACTTCCCAGAGGTGGCGCAGATGTTCTTTCCAACTGGCGCTGAACACTGCGATGTCATCCAGGTAGGCGGCACTGAAATCTTCCAGTCCAACCAACACCTGGTTGACCAACCTCTGAAAGGTGGCAGCGGCATTCTTCATCCCAAAGGTCATAACCCGGAATTGGTAGTGCCCATCTGGTGTGGAGAATGCCGACCTCTCTTTGGCCCCATCAGTCAAGGCGATCTGCCAGTACCCAGACGTTAAGTCAAACGTGCTGAGGTACCGGGCAGCCCCTAACCAATCAATGAGCTCATCAGCTCTGGGGATGGGGTGCGCGTCAGTCCTGGTGACTGAATTGAGTCCTCGGTAGTCCACACAGAACCGGAGTTTGGGCGTGGCACCAGGCGCGGCAGCCTTTGGGACCAAGACCACTGGGCTGGCCCAAGGGCTGTGAGAGGACTCAATCACCCCCAATGCAAACATATTGGAGACCTCCTCCTTGATGCAAGCTCTCACCCTGTCAGTCACTCTGTAAGCCTTGTGCTTGACAGGAGGACTGTCCCCAGTGTCCACATCATGGACGCACCAATCAGTGACACTAGGAGTCAGGGAAAACAGGTCAGGAAACTGTCCCAACAGTTGGCGACAGTCTTCCTGCTGCTCAGGTGTCAGGTAGTTAGAGAGGTTCACACCCTCCACTGACCCATCTTGCTCTGTTGCAGACAGGTCAGGAAGAGGTTCTGTCTCCTCTTCCATTCCATTATCTGTTGCTAGGAGCATGCCCACTTCGGACCTCTCAAAATGGGGCTTCAGGCGGTTGACATGTAGGACCCGCAAAGGGTTCCTGGGAGATCGCAAGTCCACCAGGTAGGTGACGTTACTCTTGCGCTCCACCACCTTAAATGGTCCGGTCCACTTATCCTGGAGCGCGCAAGGCTTCACGGGGGCCATGACCCACACTTTCTGCCCAGGCTGAAACTCGATCAGAGTGGCAGTCTGATCATACCACCATTTCATCTCCTCCTGGCTGGCTTCCAGATTCGCCTCAGCGAGTTGTCTGAATCGCCTAGTTTGGTTTCTAAAGGCCAGCATGTAGCTAAATACATCCTGGGGAGGTTTACTGGGAGCTTTCGCCCCGCCTTCTTTCACCAAACTCAGAGGTCCTCTTACCGGGTGACCATAGAGCAGTTCAAAGGGACTGAACCCTAAGGACTTCTATGGCACCTCACGGTAAGCAAAGAGAAGGCATGGCAAGAAGACGTCCCACTTACGCCTCATGGGTTCCTCCAGACCCATAATCATGCCCTTCAGGGTCTGGTTGAATCTCTCAACCAGCCCATTTCCTTGGGGGTGGTAAGGAGTGGTGAACTTATAGGTAACACCGTACTCCTGCAACAGGGACTTCATATACTTGTATATGAAGTTTGTACCACGGTCACTCACCACCTCCTTGGGGAACCCCACCCGGGAGAAAATCCCCATCAGTGCACGTCCCACCACGGGGGCCGTCACTGTCCGAAGAGGGATGGCTTCCGGGTACCGGGTGGCATGGTCCACCAATACCAGGATGAACCTGTTGCCCATGGCTGTCTTGGGGTCCAGTGGCCCCACAATGTCAATACCCACCCGTTCAAAGGGGGGTGCTGACCACAGGGAATGGCTGGAGGGGAGCCTTGTGCTTCCTCCCACTTTTTCCACTGGCCTGGCAAGTCTGACATGTCCTGCAATGAGTGTCTGAACTCTTGCGCATCTGGGGCCAATAAAAGTGGGTGACAAGCCTTTCAAAGGTCTTGCCCTGCCCCAGATGTCCTGCTAAAGGCACATCATGAGCCAAACCCAGTAGGAAGGCTCTGAAGCGCTGGGGTACCACCAGCACACGGGCTGACCTAGGCTCAGCAACCTTAGGCTCGCTATACAGGAGACCATTCTCCCAGTAGATCCAATGTGATCCAGACTGATCACCTGCTGCCTGGTTTGTGGCCTGTTGCCGCAAACCCACAAGAGAAGGGCACTTGTTCTGCTCCTCACAGAACTCCTCCCTGGAGGGGCCTCCCTCCTGCTGCCAATGGGTCAGCTCAGATAGGTCCCCCAGTTCGGCCACTTGCTCCTCTGTAGGTTCCAGAGCATCCCCCTCAGATTCTGCTTCCTCCTGGACCGTGGGAACTATGGGGGCCGGTTTCCCGCGCCCCCTGCCTCTTCTCTTCAAGGCAGGCACCTGGGCCACCCTCTCAGGCTCCAGGTCCTCTTGAACACCTCTACTGGCTGCCATGGACCGAGTGGTCGCGCACGCCCACTCAGGCAGACCCAACATCTCTAAATGGGACCTTCTCTCCACCTCTGCCCAAGGTGAACTCTCCAAATCGTTGCCCAACAGACAGTCTACAGGAATGGCTGGCCTCACAGCTACTTGAAAGGTACCTGAAACCCCCCCCCCACTCAAAGGGAACCTGAGCCACTCTGCAGTGGCTCTCTGAGTTGTCCGCGGCAACCACTGGGCAGAATGCATTGGGGATCACCTGCTCTTCAGACACCAGCCGACAACTGACAGCTGTCACACTGGCTCCGGTATCTCTCAGAGCCTCCACCCTTTGGCCATTGATGGTCACCCACTGCCTGTATTTTTTAGTGTTATCAGGCAGTTGGGTCCTGGGGACCTTCTCACTGTCTCCTAAAGAGACCAAGGACATCGCTACGAGACCCCACCCACCTTGGGCACCCATCTCCTCCCCCAGGGCTACACTAGCTACCTGCCGGGATGGTGCACCAGTGGGTGCTGATTTTCCATACAAGGGACATCTAGTCTCCCAGGAGCAGTGGCCCACTTGACCACACTTAAAGCAAGTCTTGGGCCCCCTGTGAACAGGCTTATCTGTCGAGGCCCCTTTTCAGGGGGAGGCTGGGAACCCTTCCCTTGGTTCCCTTGGGGATTACTTTGGGGCCCTTTCTGGAACTCCCTCTGTTTACCCTTGTCCCCCTCACTTCTCTGCTGGGGACCCTGCCCACCTTTGGCGGAGTCTCCCACGTGACCCTTGTGGACCCGGGTGCTCACCCAGCGGTCCGCCTCCTCAGCAACTTCCTAGGGTTAGTCAGCCTACTATCAATAAGGTGCTGGCGTAGCTCTGGAAAACAATTTCCTGACAAGTGCTCCCATGCAATCAAATCAAAGAGCGCTTCAAAATCATTCACTTTGCTACCCAGGTACTGCCCTCCAACTTTTTGCAATTCCTGAACCTCTGCCTATACAGTTCAGGAGTCAACCCATACCTGGACATCAATGCTTCTTTCATATGACCATAAGAATTGTGGACTTCAGAGGGCAAGTCCAATAAGGTATCCCGCCCCTCACTAAGGAACCACCCCCACAACCCCGCTCCCCAATCCTTCTCAGGGACCCGGTGGGAGGACATAGCTACCTCATAGGCCTTGAACCACTGACCAATATCATCATTCTTATAAAACTCTTTCACCACATCTTTAGGTATATACACCCTTGCTTCAACAGGCATGGACGGTGTGCTGCCACCAGAGGGAGTAATCTCTAAGCTCCTAGCTTTCAACTCCAACTCCCTCAAACTTCTCTCATGCTCCATTTGCATCCTCTTTTCCTCTAGGGCCAATTTCTTAATTTCCAATTCTAACTGCCCACCCATCTTAAGCTTGGTCAGCTCCATTTCATGCACCCTACTTCTCTCCCTGTCCTCCAGCTCTCCTGGGGACAGGCCCTTGGAAGAAACACTGCTGCCTGCTGGGGAAGGTGCTTTCCTCCTCCCTGGAACCAATGGCCCATCTAGCTGCCCTTCTGCATCCTCAGCCCCCTCCTCATGCTCTTCCACATGCTCTGGGGTGCTCCTTGCGTCCACCCAGGCCCTCAGCGCCTTTTGGAACTCATCCTTCTTGGAGAGACCGGTCATAGCAACTTTAAATTTCCTGCAGAAGTGTTTCAGCTGTTTTACAGTGTAACTTTCTAGTTTCTCTTCCTCAAAATCTAAATCAACAGATGCGATGGACGCTGTTTTGCTCATGGTGACTAAACTTGGCAGTTCTTGGCAAAAATAGAAATCCCAGGAAAAAACAATCTACCAGAAATGTATGTGGTTGCGTTTGGTCTGCACTCACTAGTAGTGTACACCAATTACTGTACATGAGTCACAAATGCAAGTCCAGAATCCTCACCGCTGACCACCAATGTTAGAACTGGGGGTCTCTAGTTAGCAGAGAGTAGGTACCTTTGTCCAAATAGGGACCCTTGCTTCTAGTCAGGGTAAGGGGATACACTATTAAAATAACCCCTGCTCACCCCTTGGTAGCTTGGCACGAGCAGGCAGGCTTATCTCAGAGGCAGTGTGTAAAGCATTTGTGAACACATACAGTAACCCACTGACAACACTACAGATGGACACCACACAGGTTGTATTATAAAAATAAGTATTTTTATATAGACTTAACACAAGACCCAAAACGACAAAAATCCACAATACACTATGAAAAATATGACTGTCAATGGTAGAAAATAGTTCAGTTCAAATGCAGGTGATGAATGCGACACTCTACGTTCAATGTACCTTTGGGTGCGTAACGCGATATAAACAAAAGAGTTGCAGGGAAGGTGATGCGTCGGTTCCTTACACGCAAGAACGGTGATGCGTCGGTTCCTTGCTCCGGGGAGGTGATGCGTCGGTTCCCTACTGCTGCGTAGGGGACGGTGATGCGTCGGTTCCTTACCGGAGAGGAGGTGATGCGTCGGTTCTTCACTGCGTGGGGAGGTGATGCGTCGGTTTCTTACTGCGCTTCTGTGGCGATGCGACCAGCAGCGCCTCGATGCGATGACGACCCGGTGCAATGAAACAAAATGGCGTCTTCCTCTTGATGCGACAACGAAGAGAGCGTGCGTGCACGCCCGACGGCCGTGCGGCGACTCGGTGAATCTTCTGAGCCGCGACAGGACTGCGACACGCTTCTCCGATGATGCGACGGCGCCTGCTGCGACGGCGACACTCTTCTCCGGTGATGCGAGGCGCTTCGGTGATGCGATGGCGACAGCGGCTGCACGCTTTCTCGGCGATGCGACGACAACTGCTGCGGCGGCGACACGCTTCTTCTTCGTGAGTCGCGCTTCCAGCTCCCAGCGACACGCAGTCTCTCAGAAGGCCCAACACAACAGTAGGCACTTCAAATTCCCAGCAAGGGAATTCAGGGGAGCTGGTTGGTGAAGTCTTGTATCCCTGAGACTTCAGCAGGAGGCAAGCTCAATCTTCAAGCCCTTGGAGATTTTCTGCAAGATGATGAAAGTAGGCACAAAGTTCCTTTCTCCTTTCTTTGGCAATCAGGCACCACTGCAGGCCAATCCCTCAAACAGCACACAGCATAGGGATAGTCTCCTCCTTCAGTTTCTCTGGTTCCTCTCCTCAGCAAAGGTTCTTCTTGTTTCCCAGAGGTGATCTAAAATCTTGGGGTCTGGGTCCCAATATTTATACTAGCAAATCCTTTGTCCTTTGAAGGCAGAGGGTCCTGTACCTAGTCCAAACCAGTTCTGGGTGCATTCTGCCAGTGCACACCTTCTTCCTTTGTCAATGTGGGCCAAGGACATCAGACGCACCACAGGAGGTGGAGCCAGCATTGTGGAAGGCAGGCACAGCCCTATTCATACCCAGGTGCTACTCCTCCCACCACTCTACATGCAGATAGGTCTATTCAGCCCTGTGCTGACTCACCCTGTCTCCTGGAGTCCCCCAGCCCCTGTCACTCACAAACCCAGACATACAATACACAAGCTAGCAGAGGCAGGCTGGATGGTTAGGCAAGAAAATACCTACTTTCTAAAAGTGGTATTTTCAAACACAGAATGTTAAAACCAACTTCACTAAAAGATGTATTTTATCATTCTGAGTTCAGGCATACTAAATTCGTTTTTCTACCATGTTCCCTGGGTCAGTTAGGATTATAAGATGTTATAATCAAACTGCCCATTCTGGCCTATGGGGACAGGTAGCCTTGCAATAGTGAAAAACGAAATTGACTGTAATTCACTATCAGGACATGCCACACACACCAGGGGATGTCCTACCTCTTACATACAATGCACACTGCCCGCAGGCCTACCGTAGGGGTGACTAACATGCAGAAAAGGGAAGGTTTGGGGACTGGTAAGGGGGTGCACTTACCAAGTCGACATGGCAGTACCAGACTGCACACAGGCTCTGCAATGGCAGGCCTGAGACACACTTTACAAGCTGCTCCTGTGGGTGGCACAACCAGTGCTGCAAGCCCACCAGCAGCATTTGATTCACAGGCCCTGGGCACAACCAGTGCACTGTACTAGGGTCTGACAGTGAATCAAATAGGCCAAACATGGAGTCACTAATCCACACATTAATTTACCATAGGGAGCACTTGCACTTTGGCACTGATTAGCAGTGGCAAAGTGCCCAAAGCATCTAAACCAGCAAAAACATGTCAACAACAGAGGAGGCATAGTGAAAAAATGGAAGGGAGACCCACGCCAAGGATGCCAGATCTAACAGTGGCTGTCTAGGAGGAATACACAAAGACCAATTGCTAACTACACCCAGTCATGTGACCGGAGACAGGCTGCAGACACCACATGGCTAAGGAAAAAAATGCCAAATTTCTAAAAGGGGCATTTTGAAAATTGCAATTTAAAATCTGACTTCACCATAAGTTAGGATTTTAAGCTAGGATTCGAAAGACACCATACTTGAACCAGTTATATCTTCCCATTTGGAAACAACTCTTAAAAAATTATAATAAGGTAACTCCAATGTTGTCCTGGTAGTGAAAAAGTAGTTTTCACTACTGCATAGAATATGTAAAACTTAAAAGTACATGTCCAACTTTTTAAATACACTGCACCCTGCCCTTGGGCAGTCCAGGGCATACTTTAGGGGTGACTTAAATGTATTAAAAAGGAGGGTTGGGTTGGGCCTGGCAAAAGGTTTATTTTGCCAGGTCGAAGTGATAGCTTAAACTGCACACACATGCTCTGCAATGGAAGGCTTGAAACATCTTTAAAGGGCTACTTAAGTGGGTGGCACAATCAGTGCTGAGGCCCACTAGTAGCATTTACTTTACAGGCCCTGGGCACATGTAGCACACTTTACTAGGGACTTATAAGTAAATTAAATATGCCAATTGGGTATAAGCCAATTCTAGCATGCTTCAAGGAGTAAGCACAAGCACAAGCACTTTAGCACTGGTAACAGGCACAGAGTCCTAAGGCCAACAAAAACTAATTCAGCAAAAAGGAACTTAATACTTTGGTGATAACAGAGTGCGTGTGGTCACCCAAGAACTGGTCTGGATCATGTTGTTGTGTATATGTTGCGCCTGATAGACATTTTCCCTCTCAACCGCCTGTCCTGCATACGAGGCAGAACAGGGACATTTCAGCAACTACACAATTCTTTGTCATATTGATCCCAAGATATGGAATAAGTCTCTCCATCGTTGGGGTACTCAGAATTGATAAAGGTAGGAGGATGTAGCAATTTCAACTACAAATAGCCTAGTGTTTATTGTCACCCATTAAGTAGCCCAGGAAACTATATTTTTGCAAAATCAAATCGTTCTTGATTTTGTTCCGATAAGGAGGGCATATGTGCCTTAACTGAATCAAATGTTGCATCTATATTTCAGTGAGTATCCATGATGAGATTGATAAAATATGCAGAAGTGTGGTTTACTTGCATACCATTGTCAAAGTGATGTGTTTTGAATGGTAGGGCAGTTGATCATGGTTGAAAAGCATTTTGGAGGATGGAATTTTTTGATTTAGTCGCTTATTTACTGCTTTATGAGTCTGTATTGCCACTACCTCAGCATTACAAAAGACAAGGGCACCTTATCCTCCTACTCATTATATTCGGAATAATGAAGATGAATCTGATGATTGGAAAAGTGATTACAGTTCTTTGCAACTCCGTGAAAATAGATGTGGATCAAGATGCATATTGATTAATGAGTATTAAAGTTTCCTGAATTGTGCAAAAAACAATTAGCACAGTAGGGAAGAATTGTGAAAAACTTTAAATGCACTTGGCTCTATCTATGCAACTGTAACCGGCTTGATTCATATTTTCTTGCTCAGGCTACCATTGCCCATAAGAAGTGCACATCTCTTGTGCGTTTTGGCTCTTGAGGAGTGAAAGCAATGAAGTTGTTTGCTCAGATAACAAGCATTGGCATAGCCAATAGGTCTCGCCTTTGGGACTTTATAAGTATTCAGTTATGCAGCACAATATCCTTACTGCAACAACATTAACTGTTGCATGGCTAAACACTTATAAGGTCCCAAAGGCGAGACCTATTGGCTATGCCAATGCTTGTTTCTCTTTTTTTGTAGGCCCAGACAAAATTTCCATTACTCTGGCATAATCTCACATAATTTCAGTGATTTTGTATTATACTTGCAGACCTGCCAACTTGAAAATAAAATTTGCGCTGTGAGACGAGCGTGGCTTTGGAGGGGGTGAGGCTTTCTGCTGACCTACCTGTGCGGCCCGTCTGTTCCTGTGCCTTGCCCCCATCGACCTCCATTTCCCCTCCGAAAAGAAGAAAACACAAAAGTTGTCGGAGCTGCTGCCATGTCCTGGGTGTTTTCACACCTCTTAATGGGCATCGGCTGCTGACGCCTCGAACGAGGAATCGGAAATCCACACTTTTCAGTGGTTTCCAGCTCCTGTTGCTGCCACCATGATGTTTCGGCTCCTCACGGGCAGTGTCATCTTAAGGATTTTGGGGGCCCCGGACAAAACATACTTTAGGGTCCCCTGTTCGGAAACAGCTTTGTATGTTATAGCCGATTTTCAGTTTATTCCAGCCCCGTGATGCCAAACAATATTGAATAAAACTGTAAAGGTTGAGATGGAGAAATAGGCGGATGGGAAATAGAGAGAAAGTTCACTTTCCCAGGGGCGCCTTGGAAAGTGGGGGCCCTGGGCAATTGCCCACTTTCCCCGTGCCTTAAAACGTCTCTGCTCACGAGTGACTGTGTGATGAGGGCCAAAATCGTGAGACACACGGTGGCACCATCTGAGTGAGACAGACCTACACTTGTTACATGAAATTCCCCAAATTATGCCATTACACCACGTCAGGTAATTATGCGCAGGCAAATATTTAGCAGGAGCACATGCAGAAAATGCAAACGACCAGAACGCGAGCAGCAGTTCTGAGGTGCTTGTGTGTGTACACTATTAGCATGAAATGCGACTAGATGTGTTTTACATTTCTCATAATCAAGAGTCATTTCTCATAACTTTCCATAAATTTCAATTTCAAAAGTGCACAATTTGCAAACCCCTATTTTGAGTGTTTGACCGTCCCGTTGTTATCATTATAATCTAGACATTAACATATCAAGACAATGTTACTAAATGTCTTGGAATGTTGGTTGTGAAATGTACAATGAAACGTGTAAAATCCCGATAAAGAATTACAACTGAAAGAAGAGGATGAGAACACACAAGAGCAGCGCAAGCTGCACTCACGTGTAGAAAAGCTGTGTTCCAGGCAAGGCCAATGGAATTATGCGATTCTGCGGCCGTGGCTTTTTTCGCATAATTATGGATTTACCACATTTGCCACATAATCCATCATCTGTTGCATACTCTGCAGATTTTGCAAAAAAATGTTTCTGCTCATGGGTACTCTCAAACATTTGCTCATGGGCCACAAAGTACGGTCTGTGGTGTGTCCGGGGACCGCACTGATGCCAGCAGGGTGGCGGCAGTGGGTCTGGGTGGGTCAGGGATTGTGCAAGGAGGTCTAAAACAATGTTAAATAAACGGGCATGCATTTATTTGCAGGTTAATAAATGCTTGGCTGTTTATTTAACATTTCTTTCTGAATATTAGTGCTCAGCACCTAGACAGCAGCTCGTGCTGCGATTCACAGGGGGGGCGGCCATGGAAAGGTCAAGAGGGCCGCACTTTAAGTATCACTGTATCTAGCTCAAACAGATTAAACGTTACTAAAAAGTGGTGACGTGGGTTCTCGTGTGGTGGTAGGCCCTTTGCAAAGGCTAACTGGTCATCTTTTGGTTGCTTTTTTCTGTATTTGGTTGTTAAACTGATAATCATGAGGTGAAATATTTGCCCAGTCAGTACTACCATGTGTAAAAACTACAAACGAATGAAGTAATAGTAATAAAAAAATGTGGAGCATTATGCCGCATAATTTGGCTCTTCTTGCCGCAGAATTTAGTAAATCCTGCCACATAATTTGGTGCTCCCCTACCGCATAATTCCAATGGCCCTGGTTACAGGTAACATTCAGGATGCACTTCCTTCACTGATATCACACAAGGAGCAGACCACAGCATGTGCTGCTGCAGCGCAAGTTTCCCTCACACAGACTAGGGAAGCATCGGCTGCAGTGTTTATGTGCGCGTCCTTCACTCTGAAGTAGCACAGAATGGGCAGCGCACGTGCAAGCTTCACGTGCATACACACACAGACACACAAAGGGCACAGCGGAGCAACAGGGCCAGCTCCCCTGCTCACACACATCAGGGACAGTACGGGAAGCACCCCCAAAGGCCGTTCTGACACACACAATATGCAGTGCCTGAGAAAATGTATTAAGCAATGGATGAACCTACTGAGCTATCTTAGCAATCCTTAGTGGGGCATAAGTGCGCGTGAGGCAAATCTGGAGCCCATATGTAATCCCCCACAACCTTGGCTTTGCGTTGTCATTGTGTAAATAAACGACGCCACAGCAGGAGCTTAATTTGTGCCATGACCCTCGTCAGGAGGCCACTGCAGCTTGCACCACCCGTTGCCCCCGCCAGCGCTGCCAATGACAGTACCAGCACAACCACTAACTCTCACACTCCTACAAGTGTGAGAATTCAGACTGTTCGAGCCCTCCAAAGCTACAAGAATGACTTGGGTGGCAGGTAGAAGTCATTTTAAACGTATAAAGAATTAATAAACAAGAGTTGTTGTGTTCATCTCTAAATTAGACAAACAGCGCCAGCATGTGACCTGATGTCATAAAGTGCCGGTACCGAGCACCGGAAACCACCAACTCAAATTAAGCACTGCCTCACAGTAAACTGCAGACATAAAACGTATTTGTATGTCATTAGTTCGAGGTTTTGTTGTCGACAGATATGAGGAGTGCTACTTGTCAGGTGCTTCAGACGTCATCGTTGGCGGCGGTGATGACGTGTCTCACTCTCGGTTCGCTGCAGTAACTCCTGGAGGTACCCGACCCATACTCAGGTGATGTACCTTATGAAGAAAGCAGGTTCCTTCTACCATCGAATCTAACGTGTCAGGTCCAGTCCTCCCACACAAGAGGGCGCAGTCCAGTCCTTTTATCAGTACACAGAGGGCCACCAAGGGACCAATCGGGTAACATCAGCGGGGGTCACTTATCACCCGTTATTGTCTTTTCTCAGTGGCGTGCAGCTCTCAAGATCTGAACTGATAAATACTGCAGGAAAGAAGGTACATGACAGAGCTGTGGAGTGGCTCAAAAGGGCGCCAAAGGGGCCAGGCACGTGACAGAAGGAAAGAGAACGGGTGGCAATTATCACAACCCTGTGGAGATAATGGCCGGGATCTCTCGCTGGGAAGTGGGGAACATTTTATTTTTTGGCACCTCCCTTGCCAGTGTCAGGCACTCAGACCCCCCCAGACTCTGGGTGGAGCCCTCAGAGTCAAGTCTAGAGTTCATCCCAGCATCTGATAGCGCTGCGAGGCCATCCCGCTGACAATGTGCGCTGTACAAATACCTCTCCCACCAGGTAATAAAGGCTCGCTCACCGTGACGCTGGTGGGGGAGAGAGTCTTCTAAAGACAGTCTCTGCAGCAGCGTTCAGTAGAAGCCGAGAGTTGCTGGAATAAAAGTTTCCTGCTAATTAGACGGTAACTTTTCGCTCAACTCTCACCCGGTGGCCTGATTATGCGGTAACCATGGCGCCGCGAGGGGTGGCACGGGGGCGGCTGTTTATGAGTTTCATGAACACTGTCTAGCGTTAAAACGCGAGATTATGATGTTTTTATGCAAAGGATGAAAGCTGCGACGAGAGAAGGGCCGACACTAGCGGCGTCATCAGGCCTCAAGCAGCGTCATCCCGCCTCAAGCAGCGCCAACAAACAGCACTTTGAAGGGAGCACGCGCAGCTGTGCGCGGAATGTGATGAAGAGTTCGGGACTCTTGGCGCTTCATGCATGCCCCTTCTCCTTGCTTTAGTAAGGACTGGGTGGAAATAGAAAACGGATTCTACACCCAAAGGCTTTGGATTTTTTAGTGCAATGTTGACATTAACCTCACTCATAGAAAGTGGCCACCCATTTTTTGAGCAGAGTGTCTGCATTGCAACATTTACATAGCACTTTAAAGTCCATTGGACGCTTGAAGCGCACTTTATTTACACCGCCGGGAGTGCGTGGTTGGCAGAGGTGTGTGTGTTATGACCCTATCTGCGAAGCAGTTTGGTGTCGCACAGGAGTGATCTTTATGTCAAAACCACTAACCCACTCACCTATCTGCTTGAAATAACAAGCATTGGCCGCGCGGCCGTGAAACTGACACGGCCGCGCGGCCGTGAAAGTGAAAGTAATCGTGAGTAAGCGGGTTTGGAAGTGCAAACAGTGGCTTTTGCTGGCGACCAGCTTGCGTTCACGCGAGCGTCCAGATGGCGAGGAAGCCATATGGCACCTGATCGCGCGTGCACGCTCGCGTGAACGCAAGCTGGTCGCCAGCAAAAGCCACTGTTTGCACTTCCAAAACCCGCTTACTAAAACTCTCGCCAGAGCAGCGCATGCGCTGGCTCAGGCGAGACCTAAAAAAGGTTTACATTTTTGCTACTAGTCAAGGTCGTTCTCCCGAGCTCAGCTTGGCGCCTGCTTTATCTCTGTGTGAATTCTTTCCAAGTGACCAATACTATAAACTCGTATATAGTAGAGTATATTTTGGAACCTTGCCTATACTTGGCAAGTTAATCTCCACTAATGATTTCAAGGGGCCCCACTGGTCAGTTGCCGCTGAGTCACACACTGCTTTCGTTTGTCCATAAAAATTTACAGACTCAGACTTGAGGCATATGGAGATTTTCTGCGACATATGGCTGCTCTACATTGTTACCATAGCTGAGGTGAAAGAGTATATACCCTCAACAAATGGTTGATGTGTACCAAACATTGTATGAGGTAATACAAGGCACAATATTACTACTTTTAAGTTTGGAATCAAGGTTTATTGTGAACTACTATTACCTGTATGTACATCAAAACGTGCAAAAAATAGATGTTCCTTATAAAACAGTAAAACAATGCCCTGGCATAATTAGGGCATAGGAACCCAAAGCAAAGATGGTCCTAACGAAGTGGGTAAAAGTAACAGTGGTTGCCACCTCATTAGAACCATAATTTTTGTTTCCTGAACACAGATTGCTATGAGCACTATTGCTATGGGCAATAACCTAATGGTTCTGCTCTAGATGTATTGTACCCGCTGTCACAGAAGTCCTTTTAAATACTGCACGCTGCTTTTATAGGCAATTCAAGATTTTCAAGTAGCTGTTAGCAGAGTATTCTACAAATGAAAGGACTTTAAAAACAAACAAAAAAAAAACTAAAACCTAATGGGGATGTACAGGAGTACAGGAGTACAAACGCATATAAAATGTCATATCAAAGGTAAATTATAAAGGTGGGGTTTAGTGGCTTAGATGTTGGACCAACCTCGGTTGAATCCCAGCCTCGAGAATGACTGAAAATCACGTGTCACATGGCAAATCACTTAACCTCCATGTGTCTAAAGAACAAATGACCTTCCTTTGGTAATGCAGTTTCTGGTGGATACTCTAACTGCACATTCCTCATCTTACGAATATCTTGAGGTGCCAGACAGGATCCAGAAATTCCCTCAGAAACATTCCAGTATGCTGATAGGTGGGGCCATGTGGTTGATCCAGCGTTAACAATAAAAATAATTCTCCTATATGCTTTGGTCATCCAGGTGCAACTATTCCTCTAACACACACACTATATCCATTTGACGGTGGGGCCCATAACACCGCATATACATTCACTTACTCTTTTATTCCCTGGATTTCCTCCGTCATTACCCTAGGAGAAAACGATTCGCTGGAAGGAGACGGGATACCTCTTTTATCACGACATAATATTTCTCATTTGCTTTAAGGTATTCCGCTCATTGGTCGATGGACCAACTAGTAGGAATCAGTTGACGGTGATTAAGACCAGCTCAATCACAATAAACTCTTTAACATTTCATTTTAATCATTGAGCTAAAGAATCACTGAGTCATTTGTTTAAAGAATAATAAAGTTTATATAAAGTTTTATGCAAGAAATAAGGTTAAGTTTATTATTCTGATCATTACATTTATAATCACTATAAGAATAAAATGAAATTTCAATGCATATTTATTAGACGGAAAAATAAGGTTATCATGGTAAGAACTCTAAAGATCAATCTATCTATCTGGGGAAAATCTAATAGTTCTAAAATAAAAATCTATCATGAAAAATTCTCCTAAAGCAGCATTTTATACTCAACTGGAAAAGAAAAATAGCAGCAGCAGCAGCATCAGCTCGTCAGCATCAGCAACCGCAACTTCACCCATCTACAGCATCTAACTTCTCCAGCAACTCCCGCAGCATCTATCCCAGCAACTCCCGCGGCAACTCACTCCCGCAGCAACTCACTCCCGCAGCAACTAACCGCTCCCATCAAGAGTAGGTCTTCTTATACCCTAATTCTAGCTTACAACATAAAATGTTTCTTCTTCATGGCGTGATTCTTTCTCATTGGTCAAAACTCAGGCCCATATACATTTTAATCAAACTTCCTGGTCTTAACCAGTTCCGTGTGGAATGTCCATGCTTGCATCGTTTCCCACAGTTTATGTCATTGCTCATCCGTTTCGATCAGTCCAATTTGTATCTTTTTCTGCTACATTTTAGGTTTAACAGTTCCGTCTATTGATTCAGTTGGACTTCTCACGCTTCTTGCTGATCATCTTGGCACACATCTGCTCAGAAAGGTCACAACAGCCTTGACCATACTTCCATCTTAGCCTCTCAGCATCAGCACGTGATCATCCCTTTTCCACAGCCTCTCTCCTCTATCACATGGTCCCCCGCTCATGCGTACTCTAGCAACTGGCGGCCATTTTATATCGCTGCTCGACAGGCCTAAGCGCACTATTTTCAAAGATAAACAAAATATTGTTAAAACAAAGAAATATAAACCCTTTCGTTTCCCTCCCGTCTTTCTACGTACCCCAGTTAGGTATTACCTAGCAAAAGGCAACATATAAAGCTGTCCCTTACTTACCATCGCTTTATTTTGCAACCACACGTTTTATTTAAAAGCACAGATCATGCATTTATTATTTAATTAGTACGCAAGTGTTATGTTATGTTAGACAAGTAAACAATTATAAGTTGATTAATTTGCACACGGAATAGCGTGTTACCTTTAACCCTTAACATGTAACATACATTGTTGATTATTTACTTAAACGAACATGTTTATTAATTATTTTACGAAAATATTAGGAGGTTAACATTTTTTCATTTACCCTGCTCCATCAACTCCCCCCTTTGGTGATTTTTAATATCACCACAAAACCCAAGTTATACAATTTTCTTAGACAGCATATATCTTTTATCCATTTGCTTTTGTTAGTTTACACAACTGTATCCCTTTCAATTTGTCTCTTCGTTTTCTTGTACATGTTTTCTTTTATTTCTTCTAACTCTATTTCACCCATTTCTCTCTCTCTCTCCTTGTTTATCATGTTTTCTTTTTCTATTTTATTCTGCCTTCTTCTTCTCTTTATACATGTTATTGCAAGCTTCAGTACTAATATTATTATTATTATCACGGTTGCTATTATTATAACTTTCCCTATTATTAATCCACTCATTCTTGTTAACCAATTTATTACTGAAGAAAACCCTTTACCAAGTTTTCCCCATGCACTTTCAACCTCCAGTGGAACAAGTTCTTTGTGCAAACTTGTAATATTTGTAATATACTTCTGTATATTTTCACTTTTATCTGGAATGTAAGTGCAACAATGTTGGACTTTCAGCATTCCACAAACTCCGCCCTCTTTTGCCAAAAGAATGTCAAGGGCAAGTCGATTTTGCATCACCATAGCTCTCATGGCAACCATCTCGGTATTTACCATCAAGAACCCTCCAGCAGTATCTGTAGATAAACGATCTACCACTGTGGATAATTTCCGAATTCTAAATGTATTCAAAGATATTCCCACTGCTGGTATCAATGCTCCAAAAATATCACCTACTATTTCTGAAAAACTTTCCTTTTTCTACGTGTAAAGGTATTTATCATTTTGTGTGTTCCTTTTTCTTTTCTATCCATATGAAAAATCTTTGGAAAGACCAGGCCTAAGTAACATGACCCATACCAATGGTCCGGCAACCTATAATAAGCCCTATTTCCGCAAACATAATAAATCCCTGGAAATATTGGATCTTTTCCCCCTTTGAATCCCCATCCACCTAAAATTTGGTAATTGTCATGGCAAATACTGGAACCCACAAAATAATTGTCATATCTTGTCTTATTTCTTCTAATGCACAACCTTCCCTGTTGGGGCCAATCCAGAGTCATAGCTGCATTTGTCTTTTTCTTGTCATTTTTGTCTTCCTCAAACGCCCAAAGAGGTGTTTTTGTCTCTTCTATCACTTTTCTTTGAAATTTCACTCTTCTCTCTTCAACCATCTCTAAAAATACTTTTTCTTCCTTCTTTAACTCGCAGGTAAGGTTGTACCTAAGTATACTATCTAATGTTAAAATCTTATCTTCTAGAAAATATTCACCAAATGTTTTTCCCTCTTTTATTTTGTTTAGCTCGGGAACTACAGAAACTTTCACAAAAATCTTATCTATGTCAGTGTAATAATATTCTAATCTACCTGTTTTATAAAATAAACTTGCTAAACGCTACATGTTATTCCATATGTCAAAGGGAGGTGATGATAAGTCACACCCTCTGCTACAGATGCAGGCAACTGCATACAAACATAGCAATCTCTTACATCCATTGTTTCTACATACTCATATAATAATTTAGTAAAAACATTTTTTGAAAAATCTGTTATTGATTTGTCCTTGTGTAATTCTGCACTACTCTTTAAAATAACTGGTTCTTGAGTGTTAGCTCCTTTTTCTTTCTCAGTGTTATTAGACGTTTCTACTACAGCTAAACTAATTGGAATAGTGATTGCTAAAACCACCCATACTGTCATTAATAATCCTGTACAAAAACAGCACATCTTGTTTTATAACCTTATTTATTTGTTTTCCAGAAAATTGTGTCACTACACCTCAGAAATGACTTATTTGCCACTCTGTACTCCAATGTTTTGTCTTTGCTCAGAATTCTTTCTTTGTCACATCCGGTAAATTAGTCAGATCCAGTGTTTTGTCAAATCCGGTAGAAATTATTTAAACTTCTTCAGGTTTGTTGCACTTCACTTTCTCCCATCAGGTTTCTTTGTTCTGGGTTCTTGGGAGTGTTCTTTTCTTCTTTGTTACTAGTTAAAGCAAGATACAACCATTCAGGCGATCTATACTTCGGATTTACCTTCTTTATTCTTTTCGTTTTCTGCAAGTGTTTTCCACCTTGTTTTTCTTGCTCTCTCTGACTTGTTATTTCATTCACTTGTTCAGCACTTTTCCCATCCAACCTTATGATTCTGTATCTTAATTTTCTTACTTCGTTGGGCCAATTGTCTCCTTTTCTTGGCCTTTTTGCTTCACTTCCTTTTTCCTCTCTTTCTGTTTTCCAATTTCTTTTTCTTGACTCTAGTTTTTGGTTTCTTTCTTCTCCACTTTCTTCAGACTCTGTTTCAATTCTTTCGTCATTGCCTCTTATTTTGAAACTTATAATTTCATTTTCTTCTACTTGTGGTTCTTTTCTTATCTTCCTTCGTTCACCTATTTCTGTCCCTCCTCGAGGTTCTTCCGAATTTGTGTCAGTTTTCCTTTCTGCTTCTAAATTTCCCTGTTCTTGTGTTTGACTATTTGTCCCTATTGCTCCTCCGGGATCTTCCGATTTTTCTAGCTTTTTGTTTGAAACTCTCCCTTCTTCATCTATCAATATTATCTCCGAAGGATTTTTACCACAACTTGTACTTGGTTGCTCACTGTCACTATCTTCTGGCTCAGTTTCTTCTCTTATGCTTTCAAAATTCCAATTTCTTTTAGAATTTCTTCACAATCCGAATGCTCTGTATCAGATTCTGAACTGGTGTCTGATATTTCCAGATGTCGACTTACAGGTCGATCTTCAAGTTCTGGAACTTCAGCTATTTCCTCTACTTCTTCTGTCGTTGCACTTGTAGTTGGGTCTTCCAGATGTCGACTTACAGGTTGATCTTCAGGTTCTGGCACCCTGTTTGTTTCTTCTTCTGCTGCTGAACTGTTATCCAATACTTCCAGATGTCGACTCACATGTCGATCTTCAGGTTCTGGAACTCTGATGGTGTGACTGGCATGTACCCAGTGTTTTACTCCTGCACACTTGACTGCAGTGGTCGTCACCAGGATCACTTGTCGTGGTTCGTCCCAGCGAGGAACCAAACAGTTTCTTCTCTGGTGGACTTTTATACGGACCCAATCTCCTGGATTCAAGTCGTGAGCTGGTTTTCTTTCAAGAGTGGTCGCATCCGGTCCGACCTGATGAAACACAGAACGCACCACATCAGCCAATCCTTTGCAATAATCCAGCACTAGATCATCAGTTATAGTCAGTATTTTGTTGACAGGTACTTGTGCTTGTCTCATTGCTCGTCCCATAATTATTTCATGGGGACTGAGTCCAGTTTTTCTTTCCGGAATACTTCTGATTGTCATTAGAACTAATGGCAAGGCATCTGGCCTTTTGAGTCCAGTAGCTTGACACATTTTTCCTAACCTGTTCTTGATTGTTCCATTCACTTGCTCTACGATTCCAGAAGCCTCTGGTCTGTATGCACAATGCAGTTTCTGTTTAATACTAAGTGCTTCACAAATTAGTTTAACTAATTCATTTTGGAAATGTGTTCCTCTATCTGTTTCAATCGTGACTGGAAAACCATACCTCGGAATTAATTCTCGCAGCATAAGTTTTGCTACCGTAATACCATCATTCCTTCTTGTTGGGTATGCTTCCACCCAACGGGAAAACAAACAGACGACCACTAGGACATACCTTAGTCTATTGCAAGGTGGCATTTCAATAAAATCCATTTGCATTCTAGTGAAAGGACCCCCTTCTCGTCCTATTGTTCCTAGACTCACTACTGTCTTCCTTCCTGGATTTAACTGTTGACAAATAAGACATCTCTGACAAAGACTCTCAGCTATGGCTCTGAATTTTGGATTATACCAAGTTTGTCTAAAAAGTCTGATCATTGAATCTCTCCCAATATGGGCTTGTCCATGGTACATCCGTGCCATGTCAGAAATCATGCTATCAGGCATAACTGGTCTCTCATCTCTGTAAACCCAAACATCATTTTCTTCATGTTTTCTACATCCTGCTTTTATCCATGTATCTTTTTCCTCATCATCTGCAGCTTCTTGTAACTGTCTCACCTCATCCCATGTCTCAATAGAGTTAGTAAAAAGCAAAGGACAAGAAATATGCTCTCTTTCCCGACTTTTGTTTAAAGAAACCACATTCTTTGCACAGTACTGTGCCATTTCGTCAGCATATTAATTACCAACAGTTATGTAGTCTTTCCCATTTTTATGTGCATTGCACTTCACAACAGCAATCTGTTTAGGCAGCTGTATCGCCTCAAGCAGCTTTTTCACAAAATCTCCATTTCTAATTGGCGTTCCTGCAGACGTCAAGAAACCCCTTTGTGACCAAATCTGACCGAAGTCGTGCACCACCCCAAAGCCGTACTGGCTATCTGTCACAATCGTAACCCGTACATTTCTTCCCAACTTGCATGCTTGAATCAGAGCTACTAATTCAGCAACTTGGGCAGACCGTACTCCTTTCAGACAAGATGCTTCCATTACAGTTGCTACTGTGCAAACTGCATATGCTGCACTTAGAACTCCATCACTCGTTCTCAAACATGAGCCGTCCACAAACAGAATATAATCTGATTCTTTCAAAGGCTCATCTCGTATGTCAGACCTTGCTTTTGTACAATATTCAAGCACATTCAGACAATCGTGATCTACTTCATCCATTTCAATCACACTTTCTTCATCTGGCAATGATGTCGAAGGATTCACATTCATACATCTGTCAATGGTCACATTATCTGCACTCAAAATTACTTTTTCATACCTAGTCAGCCGACTATGTGTCATGTATTGGGTTTTCGTTCTTGTCAAGAGAATTTCCACAGAATGGGGAACATATACTCTCAGTGGATACCCCATCACTATGCCTTCACTCTGTTCCAGACTCACACAAGTAGCAGCAACTGCTTTCAAACATCCAGGCAATGCTTTTGCTACAGGGTCTAAAACAGCCGAAAAATATGCAATTGGTCTTTTCATAGTTCCATGTTTCTGTACCAAAACTGAAAATGCACATCCATCTCTTTCACTGCAATACAGCTCAAAATCTTTCTCATAGTCAGGCATTCCTAATGCTGGAGCTTCACATAATTTCTTTTTCAGCTCTCTGAATGCTTTCATTTCTTCATCATTCATTTCAAAAGGATCTTTAACATCCTTCTTTGTCAGTTTCTGCAATGGTTTAGCAATCAGTGAAAAACCGCTTATCCATTGTCGACAATATCCAACCATTCCCAAAAACATTCTTACCTCTCTTTGTGTCATTGGAGCTCTCATTCCTTGAATCATTTTTATTCTTTCAGTCGTTACCTTTCGCACTCCTTTCTCAATTTTATGCCCTAAATACTGGACTTCTTGTTGACAAAACTGTAATTTTGAAGGGGACACTTTATGTCCTCTTTTTGCTAAATGATTCAGCAAAGCAATTGTATCATTGACACATGCTTCTTTCGTTTTTGATGCCACCAGTAGGTCATCAATATACTGAACCATCACTGACTTTTCTGGCATTCTTAAATCTTCTAATGATTTCTTTAGGATCTGATTAAAGATTGAGGGACTTTCTGTATACCCTTGAGGAATTCGGCACCATGCCAAAATACGCTCTCCAAACCGGAACGCAAATAATGGCTGGCTATCTGGATGCAGTGGAATAGAGAAAAATGCATGACATAAATCAATTACTGTGTACCATTCTGCTTCACGTGGAATCTGGTATAGAATCACAGCAGGGTTCGGTACTATCGGGCAGGCACAACAATTATGTTTACCTTCCTCAAATCTTGTACAATTCTATATGTTCCGTTTGGCTTTTTCAGTCCCATTATTGGCGAATTACATGGACTGCTCATGATTTCTTTTAGAATCCCTTGTTCAATCATTTTATTTATTACTGGCGTTATTCCTTCAATTATTTCTGGTGTCAATTTATACTGGGGCGTATTTGGGTAACTCGTTCCCTCTTTCACTGTTATTTTAACGGGATCTACTCCTTTCATTAATCCTACATCTTCTCCTGTAAAGTCCCACACTTCTTCTTTCACTGTCTTTTTCAATTCAATTGGGATTTTCTCTGCATCAAATACAGGAAACAAACCATTTACTTCTGGTTCTAAATTCACCATTGTCATTTTATACAGCACATCCTCATCTGGAGTCTGAAATGCAATTCCGTCTGGGGTACAATAGATAGTGCAGTTCATCTTGCACAATAAATCGCGTCCTAATAGGTTCACGGGACTACAATCGCATACCACAAATCGGTGCATTTCGCTAAATGGACCAATTCTTACCTTCACTAATTTAGTAAGAGGCGTTTTAATTTGCTGATTTGAAACTCCGACTACTTGGATTTGTTCACCTGAGAGAGGAAGGTTTGGAATTTCCACTGACCTAACAGTAGAACGGGTAGCTCCAGTGTCAACAAGGAATGTTACATTTGCACCATTCACTTCTCCATCCACAAATGGACCAGACTGATCTACCTCTAGAGTTGCGCCAAGCACGCACTCTTCCCCTCTCCTAGGCACCGTCAGGAACTTTCATCCGTGTCATCCTCATCCTGTCGTAACCAATATTGAGAAATTGCAGCTGCACGCGGCAACTGTGTTACCTGTTCTCCTCCGTAGAATCCTGTTTCTGCACTGTATTTCTGTTGGTTAACACTCTTGGGAAGTGGTGGTTGTGGCACCTGACCTTGTTGAGTAACTACCTCACTCTGCACCTGTGAATTTAATGATTGATTTTCCACATTAGGTTTTGGAGGAAATTTACACTCGTTTCTCCAATGTCCTAGCTTTCCGCAGTTGTGGCATGGCCACTTTTTCTTTGCCTCATCTATGCTCATTTGTCCTTTTCCTTTACCTATATTAGGTCGGGATCTAACCTGTCCTGTTTCATTACCAGTATTACTCAATTGAGCTTCTTGCTTCTCTGCAACTTTCACCTGCGCCCACATGGCCTTTTCTTTCAATTTACGCTGTTAACTCTCAATATCATCACTGCAATACTTAGCATTTCTCAAAACCTCATCCACTGTGCTATTCTGCCAACAAATCATGTGCTGCTTAATCATTTCACTTATCTCTGGTTTCAATCCATACACAAACCTATATACAAAATGACTCATATCCTTCTCATTCAGTGTCTCATAACCACTATACTGTTTGAAGACCAACAACAATCTCTCATAGTAGGCGTGCACTGATTCTTTACTTTCCTGCGTTGTTCTGTCTATTTTTACCCAATCTGTTTCTTTAGGTGGAATCTTATTCTTCAAAAAGGTAATTACTTGGTCGTACTTCCTCATCACTTCTGGTCCTGGCGCTCCTGTTTTAGCGTCCCTTGGATATTCTACAGTTGGCCAATCAATAGTAATCTTACATTCTGTCCACAAATCCGCTGGCACTACTATATCAAACAATCCATCCAGATCTATCCACAGCACTTTTGACACCTTAACAAATCTTTCCACTTGTCTGTACCATTCTACTGGCTTCTCTCTCAATTTGGGGAAGTCATTTGTAAATGACAGTATATCCTGTCTGGTCCATGGAACATGCACATAACTACCTCCTGGAGTTTCTCTCATCGGGTACTCCCTTACAACTGGTTCCTTATCTGTCACTGCAAAAGCCAAAGATGCTTTATCTGTTGTTTTCTCATTCCTTTTCGACCATCTATTTCTCCATCTATCCACATCACCCCATTTTCTCAATAAAACAATTAACTCTTTTATTTGGGTCAGTCTTCCTGATGTGTTCAAATTCTCTAGGTCTTTCTCACAAAAATCTACTTTGTATGGTTTCTGCAACGTTCTCACTTTCACAAATTCCACTCCTAGTTCATTTGCTGTCTCTTCCAATTTGTCATGTAAATTTCTAGCTCTCCAAGTAAGACTTTTGCACAAAAACATAATCTCATCATCCTGATAATTTTTTAATTTTTCTGTTCCAATTGTTCCCAAAATCAATTCTTCCATGTCTATTTTCAACCTAATTACATCTAATGGTTTCACTTCCGGTTCTTTTGCTTTTAGCGCTTTCATCCATTCATTTAACTCATCTGGAGTCGGACCTACCGGTGTACTATTTAATTCTATCCAATTGCTACTTCTTTCTGGTGTTCCTGATGCGGACTCCGTCACCATAGGCATTCTCCTAATCTCATTTTCATTTATCGTCAAATTTGTAGGTGGGCTTGGTCTATAGGTACTAGGCAAATTGTGTGCACCTTCATTATTCAGCTCCATCCCTTCTCTTTTTCTTTGCAAATGTGAATTCATGGGAATCACTAAAGAACGTTCATCAATTTTCTGATTCTCAAAAATTGGCATTACTGGACCTATCGTTACTGGTACAGTTACAGCTTCCATATTCTTTGTCAATTCTCTTATTTTCTCAGTCAATTCTCTTGTCGTTTTTGCTAATTCAGTTGCATTGTCACTTTCTATCTCTTCATTTTGTGAAGTTTTTAATTGATCTTGTGACCTATTTGTCTCATCTCTTCGTTCGGGATTTTTATTCCTCCCAGTTTCCATTGGCGGTGCATTAGGTGTCACCACCGCAGAAGTCTGTTGGTATGGAGGTGGGTTTCTGTTTAAAATATCTTCCAGCAATTCGTCATCCGTTTCACTACCACCATACACATACTTTTCTACCACTATATGTTTCTTTTTCTCTGTACACTTTCTCTTTGCTTCTTCCTCAACTGTAAAAGCTGGAAACAAACCTCCTGTCATGTTAGCATACCTCCAACGCTTTATTCTGTCCTCATGATTTACTCCCCATAACCTTCCAGGCACAAACTCATGATTCTTTAATCCTCTGAATCTCTCTCGCTCATACATCTCATCTTCCCATTCCGTTAAAGCTTCAAACTGTGTCGGTCTAGGTCTTGGTTCTAACATTGCCATCTTTTCTCTCAAGTTCCGTAATACAGCTACATTAAATGAACCATTCTCAGGGAAAGCCAATGCTCCATCATTCTTGGCATATTTCGTCCAATTTTCTAACCATATGCATGTATGATATCCATATTTCAGCATCAATGCGAAGCTGGTGATTTCGGCGGAGGAATTATTTGTCCCTCTCTAGTCACTACCTTTTTGTCTTTCTTAAAGAAATTCTTAACTTTCGTCATCCATGACGTTTTCTCTCTACCATACTCATAATACGACATGATTCACAACCTCTTTTCTCCTTAAATGATCCGCAATTCAACACTGTTCTCTATGCGTTATTCCAACCAATACTAGCGCGACTCACACCAATGCTCCAATCAGAGCGATTTCTGTCTACCGCGCACTGTCCAATCCCAGCGCGGCTTCTGTCTACGTCAGTTCTACTCCTGTTTCCATGTGAATAACGCACTGTCCAATCCCAGCACGACTCTTGTCTACGTCACTTCTGCTCTTGACCCCTCCTTTACAAAATTTATCGGCAATTTCTTTTTCAACAATTCTTTGTTAGTTACAACATTTAAAACACATTTCCATTGTCTGATTCGCTAAACCGAAGAGATAGCTTTAACCATTTACACAAGAACCCTGTATTTTCCAGTAGGCAGCGCTTACCTCTACCCTACCACAGAATTTTTAGTTTCGCCGATAAAGAAGTACTTCCCTCTACCTTACCCTTCTTTCAAGCAATCAGTAAACCCGTTTCTCTGGCGATAAAACACATGTGGAGACTATACTGCTCCTGAGAATTAAGGCTAAAGTTTCACAAGAAAACCGATCACTATTTCACTTACACACCTTTTATACGGAAAATGTCCCTATTATAACACAACCTGTGTTATCACCAAAAATGAACTCCGACAATGCACAATTCCATGTGACTTCTCTTGCCACACGTGTTCCACTTCCTACTTCCCAGAAGCGTGAAAACTTACATATAACATAACGCGACTTCAACAAAAAGTGTTAGACATGAACTTATCAATAATCAATAATCACCAAACTAATCTATAGTAACCATAACTCTGCTACCAAGAAATCTGATCCAGCGTTAACAATAAAAATAATTCTCCTTTATGCTTTGGTCATCCAGGTGCAACTATTCCTCTAACACACACACTATATCCATATGACGGTGGGGCCCATAACACCGCATATACATTCACTTACTCTTTTATTCCCTGGATTTCCTCCGTCATTACCCTAGGAGAAAACGATTCGCTGGAAGGAGACGGGATACCTCTTTTATCATGACATAATATTTCTCATTTGCTTTAAGGTATTCCGCTCATTGGTCGATGGACCAACTAGTAGGAATCAGTTGATGGTGATTAAGACCAGCTCAATCACAATAAACTCTTTAACATTTCATTTTAATCATTGAGCTAAAGAATCACTGAGTCATTTGTTTAAAGAATAATAAAGTTTATATAAAGTTTTATGCAAGAAATAAGGTTAAGTTTATTATTCTGATCATTACATTTATAATCACTATAAGAATAAAATGAAATTTCAATGCATATTTATTAAACGGAAAAATAAGGTTATCATGGTAAGAACTCTAAAGATCAATCTATCTATCTGGGGAAAATCTAATAGTTCTAAAATAAAAATCTATCATGAAAAATTCTCCTAAAGCAGCATTTTATACTCAACTGGAAAAGAAAAATAGCAGCAGCAGCATCATCAGCTCGTCAGCATCAGCAACCGCAACTTCACCCATCTACAGCATCTAACTTCTCCAGAAACTCCCGCAGCATCTATCTCAGCAACTCCCGCGGCAACTCACTCCCGCAGCAACTCACTCCCGCAGCAACTAACCCCTCCCATCAAGAGTAGGTCTTCTTATACCCTAATTCTAGCTTACAACATAAAATGTTTCTTCTTCATGGCGTGATTCTTTCTCATTGGTCAAAACTCAGGCCCATATACATTTTAATCAAACTTCCTGGTCTTAACCAGTTCCGTGTGGAATGTCCATGCTTGCATCGTTTCCCACAGTTTATGTCATTGCTCATCCGTTTCGATCAGTCCAATTTGTATCTTTTTCTGCTACATTTTAGGTTTAACAGTTCCGTCTATTGATTCAGTTGGACTTCTCACGCTTCTTGCTGATCATCTTGGCACACATCTGCTCAGAAAGGTCACAACAGCCTTGACTATACTTCCATCTTAGCCTCTCAGCATCAGCACGTGATCATCCCTTTTCCACAGCCTCTCTCCTCTATCACATGGTCCCCCGCTCATGCGTACTCTAGCAACTGGCGGCCATTTTATATCGCTGCTCGACAGGCCTAAGCGCACTATTTTCAAAGATAAACAAAATATTGTTAAAACAAAGAAATATAAACCCTTTCGTTTCCCTCCTGTCTTTCTACGTACTCCAGTTAGGTATTACCTAGCAAAAAGCAACATATAAAGCTGTCCCTTACTTACCATCGCTTTTTTTTACAACCACACGTTTTATTTAAAAGCACAGATCATGCATTTATTATTTAATTAGTACGCAAGTGTTATGTTATGTTAGACAAGTAAACAATTATAAGTTGATTAATTTGCACACGGAATAGCGTGTTACCTTTAACCCTTAACATGTAACATACATTGTTGATTATTTACTTAAACGAACATGTTTATTAATTATTTTACGAAAATATTAGGAGGTTAAAAACTTTTCATTTACCCTGCTCCATCATGGTCTGCAGTGATTCCGTATCACCCCAAAAGTGACGGAGCAGAACTGCATACAAGCGCCATCCCA
Organism: Calotriton arnoldi; assembly: GCA_963921515.1. NCBI lineage: Eukaryota > Metazoa > Chordata > Amphibia > Caudata > Salamandridae > Calotriton > Calotriton arnoldi. The sequence goes on from CAWUFW010000386.1 coordinate 3,683,614, forward strand.
ATATGTGCTGACACCACACATCACTTTCTTAATATTTTGCCTTCTACACCCTCAAGACACTACGAACAAATTGTAGGTGACAGTATATGAAAAGCTAACCGTACCATAATGTTCAGGAGTTAACTCTACAGAAGAGGTTAGAGGGCAGTGAGGAATTTATGGTTAGGTGGAGTATCCACCAGAAATAGCATTACTGAATATAAGGGACTTGTTCTTCTGATAGCGACTTCTAACCGCAGATTTCTCACCTTGTGAATAGATACAAAAGCAACACCTCTCAGACAAAGGGCCTATGGAATGGCTCAGACCAGGAAATCCTGCAGGACAGATCAGGCAAACTGCCCGTCCCTGTCAGACCTGGCAATCCAGGCAACAGTGCTCAGCGAACGTGTGGACACCCACATAGCTGCCTGGCAAATGCCCAGAACTGGCACACTGCATGCTAGAACAGTAGTAACAACCTTTGCTCTGGTGAAATGAGCTAGCTACCACATAGCTGATATTGTGCATACCACATTCTGTAGGAAGATGGTTATCTTTGCACTTTTTCAGTCCAGAGAAACAGTTGAAAGTGTGGTCATCCGGTTCGTAATCTCAGGTCTGGTCAATATAGAAACTCAAGGCCTTTTGAGGGTCTAGACGGTGGAATCATTTTTCCTTTTTGGAGGGATGGGGCAGTGCACAGAAGATAGGTAAGGTATTACCCTATGTGGAAAGGCATTACTACCTTTGGCAGGAATGCCGCTTTAATGCAGTGGACCAGCTTATCTGAAATAAAGGAGGTGTATGGCCGTACCAGAAAAAGTTTGCTGACTCGCCTCAGAGATGTTATGGCGATGAGAAATAACATCTTGATGGTGACCTTTAACTGTTGCCACAGCAAGGCCTTACTGGCTTAAAGAAAAACAGAACGAGACAACTTATCATTTAAAGGTTGGATGTAACGTGAGGAACTCCAAACAACAAACTTCACCCAGTGTCCAGCGTATACAGTCTTGGTGGTTGGATGCCTGGCTGCAAAGAGAACACCAACCACTTCGCAAAGAAGGTCAAAAGTCATCAATTTTCACCGCTCAACCTCCATGTTTGGAGTTGGAGATTGCGCAGGCTTGGTGCAGGACCCATCTTGCTGCTGTGACAGGAAATCCTCCCAAAGCGGTATCCGGATCTGAGGTCATGTGATCATGGCTAGAAGATCCAGTTACCTCACTCTTCTGCTCCAGTCTGGAGCCACTAGGAAGATTTTGGGCTCGGTCTTGATCTTTTTCAGCACTCTGGGCAAGACAGGCAGGGACAGAAAGGCATACTAGAATTCCCAATGCAGGTGGGAGCTCCAATGTGCAAACGCTTTGACACTGTGTGTTCTCTGCCGTGGCTGGTAGATTGAGGCAGGTTTCTCCCCAGTGCTAGAAGATGCACTCTACCACCTCCGCGCATAATTGCCATTCGTAATCTGCTAGACAATATCAGCGGAATTAGTCTGCCCTGGCTTTCAAAAACATTGTCAGGTGTTAGGTGATCAGATATATTCCCTGTATGTCAGCAACTTCCAGAGACTTAGAGCATCCTGGCACCGGGCCCATGACCCCATGCTGCCCTGTTTATTGCAATATCACATCATGAGAATTTGTATCCATTCTCCCTTGATGGTCGGTAGAAATGCCTTCTGTGACAAGCGAATCACTCGCAACTCCAACAAGTTGATGTGGAGACGAGCCTCGCTGGAGATCAGAGTCCTCTCATATCCACTTCTTCCGGGTAGCCTCCCCAACTCAGATATGCTACAGCCATCACGACCATTAAATCTGGGATGAGTAAGGAGAAGGCTCTGCTGCTCATTCCTTTGCGCTCAAGCAGCCACCAATGCTGGCCATTCGGTCTCCTTCAACATCTAGATACTGAGCCCACTGAGATTTCAGATCTCACTGCAGAACCCGCATGGGCCACCTGGCGTAGACAGCACGCAGGGTGCAGGAGGCCAAGAGACACAAAAGCCTCAGAGCCGCTATCACCGACACCCCAGTCAAGGGTTGAAATATCGGGATCATAGCCTGAAAGTCCTGGACTAGTTGAGGTGGAAGTAAGGCTCCAATGAAGGGGAGCAATTGCTCAGGAGTAAGATGTGACTTCAGTACATTGATGTAAAACCCGTCGTGTCAACAAGTCGGTCCTCATGTGGAGGTGGCATATGACTGCTTGAGGCAAGTCTGCCTTCAGTAGCCAGTGGTCATGGTACAAGAAGACTGGTATTCCCAAACTTTGCAGATGGGATGCAACCACCACCATTGTTCACAACAGAGCTGCACCGGTAAGTCCAAGGGGTGCACGGTAAACTGAAAATGCTTGTGGCCCACCTAAAACTGCCTGTAGCATTTGTGGACTGCTGCACAGGGACATGGAAATAGGTGTCCTGCAAATCTAATGTCACCATCCAGTCTCCTGGATCCAAAGCAGAAAGCACTTGGTCCAGGGCGAGCATTTTGAACTTGTCCTTCCAGAGGAAGAGGTTTAGATGGGGTGGATCGAGGATGGAATGAAGGACTCCATTCTTTCTCAGCACCAGGAAATATCAGGAATAACAGCCAGTATCGATCGCTGAAGCCCTCTCTATTGCTCCCCTCTGCAAAAGAGCTTGAACTTCTTAGCGGAGTATGGTCAAGTGGTCCGTTGGGAAGTGGTGCGGTGTGGGAGGCATATCCAGTGGGTGGAACTGGATGGGTAGAGAATAATCTGGAGCACCCATTGGTCTGATGTGATGCTCCGTCACCCAGAGAGGTAAAATGTAACATTCTTCCACCAAGCAATCGCCAGCTGCCAAGGTCAGTCTCAAGCAGTTTTGGGGCAGTTGGGGGGTGGGGCTGATGGTTAGGTAGGACGTTGCCACTGGAGGCATTAACACTTGCAGCTGGATCACCAGCCTGTACCCAAAAAAGGAGTGGGAGGCCTGTTTGTGTTGAGTCACGTATTGATGCTACCTCTGCTGATATCCCCTGCCAAAGCCTCAAAGAGGGCTGGGTTGCTACGGTGTCTACCGACAAGGTGGAGCTAGGTCCAGAGAGCGAGCAGTGACTTTGTTCTTAAAATCTGTCTAGGGCTTAGTCTGGCTATGCTCCAAACAGCATAGAACTGTTGAAGGGCATGTTTCTAAGGGACTGTTGGAAACCTGATGAAAAGCCTGTGGAGTGAATCCAGGTGAAGAGCCACAGCACTATGCTGATGCTGGCTGCCATACCCAGCAAGTCAGTCGTGTTCAAGTCTGAACAGATGGAATATTTTGCAGCATTCTGACCATCTGTGATCAGTCATTGCAGGGTTGGTCGGAAGTCATCTGGGACATCTGGCAAAAGGTTCACCACTCCATCTCTTAACGCGTGCAAATATCTCCCAAGAAGATAGGAAGTGGGGAGAGGAGTTGGCCTAACGGCTAGGGCGTCCGACCTCGAATCTGGGGAACTGGGTTCGAGTCTCGGCAATGACGCTGAACATCCTGTGATTCTGGGCAAATCACTTAATCTCCCCTTGCCTAACAAAAAAATGAATGTGTGTCCTAATGTAACGTAACTAGTGCTATGTAAAGTGCTCTGATACCCGATTCGGGTCAAGTTTGCGCTATATAAAAGTCTGCAAAAAAAAAAAGTGTTCAAGGACCTGAGGGCAAGGCTGGTGGAAGAGACAATGCGTTTAGCAACTGCTTCCAGTCACTTAGATTCCTTGTCAGGCGGAGTGGTAAGAAAATCATTGGGGTTCAGGCGATTGGTAGATGCTTGTACCACTAGGCTCTCCGGGGTGGGGTGCTGAAGTAGGTAGTCGGATCCCCGAGAGTGGTCAATGCCACCTTACTACCTGCCTGTTAACTGAGAGCAAGATCCTGGTGACTCACCAAAGGGCAACAAAGGTTCTTGGTTAGTCTGCCCAGAGTTAAGAACCCTCGGTGACAATATTTGCTTCTGTTGTGTGGAGAGCGAGGTCTAAAACCTCCGCTGCCCTCCTAATTACTGTTGCGAAGGAGACTGACTCCTCAGCTGCCATGGCTAGATGTGGGAAGGTCGAGTCCCATGTCTGGAAAGGTGCCCAGACCAATGGCAGATTAAGGTCATTAAAAATATTGGCATATTAATAGAGACCTCATAAGTGTTGTTATCTGCATCATGGTGAGGAGTGTAGTTTGAATGTGCATATTGGTGTTGTCTCGTGGTGAGAAATGAGTTTCAGTATTCAATAAGACAACTCTGCTTCCAGTGTCTGTTGCAGCGCCAAGGTATGGGGGTGTCGGCATTTGTGGGTGGCCTTGAATCGAGACCAAGTGGCGTAGTCAGCATTGGGAACAGACCTGTTTGTGGTAGCCCAACTGGAGGCCACCTTGGATACTTGGGGCCAGAAGGCATGCCAGAGAAATTCTGTGGGGTACCAGAAATTGTGTCCAAAAGCCTGTTTCAGCTCTCTAAATGTTTGTGGCATCGCAATGGCCCGGGAAGGTCAGGCAGCATCAGGATCAATGTCGCAATAGGCTCGGAAGTGGGGGAAACACACCGTGGCCTCGAGGTGACTGGGACATTACGCAACTCCTAAAAGTGGGAATGGTGGGATGATAGAGACCCATGTTTTTTGTGACTTTTTCAACCCACCTGAACTCAGTGACTTTGATGATGACTGTTAGACTTGGCATCTTTTGGCGTGTTTCCCCTGATGTTTTGCTTTCTGACCTCCTGGTTTTTGACTCTGTTTTTGCTGGTGTAATGATTCTGCGCACTTTCCTCACTGCTGTCCAGTGGGAAAGTGCATGTGCTCCTGTATAAAATGTGTTATGGATTGGTGTTTCCATGATTGGCCTATTTGATTTATGTGTCAGTCCCTTGTAAAGTGCACTGAGAGTGCCAGGGCCTATAGATCAAATGCTGTTGGTGGGCTGCAGCACTGGATTGTGCCACCCACGCAAACAGCCCGTAAAGTGTAACTCTGGCCTGCCATTGCAGAGCCTGTGTGCAGCCTGGGGCTGCCATGTCGACTTGGCAAGTGCACACACTTGCAAGTCCCTAAACCTTCCCTTTTCTACATGTTAGTCACCCCTAAGGAAGGCCCAAGGTACCCCTGTGGGCAGGGTGCATTGTATGTGAAAGGTAGGACATGCCCTGGTGTGTGTGGCATGTCCTGATAGTGAATTACAGCCTATTTCGTTTTTCACTATTGCAAGGCTACCTGTTCCCCATAGGCCAGAATGGGCAGTTTTGATTATTACAGCTTATAATCCTAACTGACCCAGGGAACATGGTAGAAATTCGAGTTTAGTATGCCTGGACACGGAATGATAAAATGCATCTTTTAGTGAAGTTGGTTTTAACATTCTGTGTTTGAAAATACCACTTTTAGAAAGTGGGTATTTTCTTGTCTAACCATCCAAGCCTGCCTCTGCTAGGTTGTGTATTCCTTGTCTGGAGTGTGAGTGACAGGGGCTGGGGGATGCCAGGAGACAGGGTGAGTCAGCACAGGGCTGAATAGCAAGATCTACATGTAGATGGGTGGGAGGGGATGCACCTGGGACCTGAATAGGGCTGGGCCTTCCCTCCACAATGCTGGCTCCACCTCCTGTGGTGCGTCTGATGTCCCTGGCCTGCACTGTGAAAGGAAAGAAGGAGCCTTGTCAACAAAGTGCTCCAGGACTGACCAGAACTGGTTTGGACTAGGCAAAGGCCTCTCTGCCCTCAGAGAACAAGGAGAAATTGAGGATAAAAAGGGGGACCCAAACCCCAGAAAACTGGAACTCCTTGGGATCAAGAAGACTGCCAAGAAGAAGAGCTGGAGAAGCTGTGAGGAGGAACTACCACTTTGCTGCGTGCTTTGCTGTGTTGGCCTGCAGTGGCTGCTTCTGTCTTGGGCAGGGAAAGGACTGGAACTGAACTTTCTGCAATCTACTTTGTGTCTCCAAGGACTTGAGGTAGAGCTTGCCCCCTGTTCAAGAAGTCTCAGGAACAGCAAAGACTTCAAGTCCGACGCCGTCTACGACGCCGCTGCCGACTCCGTGTCCTGAAGGCACCGCAGAGGGCACCGCCGCGGCGCCGCACCGCGACCCTGGTCTCACCGACGACACCTGCTGACGCCGCCACCGAGCCGCTGCTCGCACCGCGACCTGTGGGCACCGCACTTCGCACCGCCTCGCTTCACGACGCCGCCTTGGTATCCCCGACGATGCCGCTCCACGCCGGACTCGACGCCGCTACTTGCACCGTGGTTCGGGGGCACCGCTCGTAAGTTACACGACGCACCGCCCTCATCCCACACCGCAGCCTTGGCCCACCGACGCCGGTGCCATCGACTCCAGTTCGTCAGCCGACGACAGCGCTGCAGCTACGACACCGCTGCTGCACCGTGACCTGCCAGCATCGTGACGAGCACCGCCTTCATCTCACACCGCGACCCTGGTCTCACCGACGACGCCACCTGACGCCGCCACCGAGCCGCTGCTCGCACCGCGACCTGAGGGCACCGCACGCCACACCGCTGCACTTCGCACCGCAGCACCCGACGCCTGCCGACGCCAGCGCTCCTGACTTCAACCGAGAGGAGATCGATCCGCAACGCGAGTGACTTCGAGGGCCCCGACGACGCCTGCACCGACCTCCGGAACCGACGCCTGCGGACGCCGTGTGTTCGGAAGCTCACCGCGGGGTCATCGACGCCCTGCATTTCTGAAAGGTACTGTTTGCGGGTCTTCCCAACACCGTAGCTGACCCGCGACACCGCGGTCAGCCAGAACTGTTTGGATTTGTTTGTTCACGACGCCGGAATAGCCCTGGACGGAGCTATCGACATCAAGGAACTGGTTTTAAGGACACTGTGATAACTGAAGATTTTTAAAGTACTGTACTGTGGATTTTTATCGTATTGGTCTTGTTTTAAGTATATAAAAATATTGGATATTTTTCTAAACTGGTGTGCTGTCCGTTTGTAGTGCTTACACTGTATTACTGCTGGTTATGTGCAAATGCTTTACACACTGCCTCTAAGATAAGCCTGACTTCTCGTGCCAAGCTACCAAGGGGGTGAGCAGGGGTTATTTTAGGAGTGTAACTCCCTTATCCTGACTAGGAAGAAGGGTCTCTACTTGGACAAAGGTGCAAGCCCTTGCCAACTAGAGACCCCCATTTCTAACATTGGTTGTCAGCGGTGAGAATAGGACTTGTGTTTGCACTTGACTTGCAGTAATTGGTGTGCACTACTACCATATCGCAGACCATTACGTACCACATACAGGTTCTTTTTCTTTTTGGCCTATTTTTGATCTTGCCAGTTTGAACTTGCTACTTCAACATGCCTGAATCTATAGTATCATCAATTGCATCAGTAGAAATTGCCTTTGAGGAGGATCGATTGGAAGCCTACAATGTCAAGGAGTTAAAATCGATTTGCAAGAACCTGAAAGTCCAGGTCAGAGGCCTCACCAGGAAGGATGAGCTACAAAAGGCGCTGAGGGCCTGGGTAGCAGCCAGACATGCCAGTGGGCAATCTGGTGATCTCAATGGAGAGGTGGAGGAGCCTGTTCCTAGGGTGGATGTGCTTTTGGGAGGGGGGGAACCCTCCAGGCCAGGCAGCAGTAGCTTGTCCCCAGAGGAGCTGGAGGACAGGCGGGAAGTAAGGAGGTTTGAATTGGAGAAACTCAGAATAGAAAGTGAGAGGGAAGAGAAAAGAATAGCCATGGAGGAAAGGAAAATGATACTAGACCATGAGAGAATGATTAAGGAGCTGGAGCTAAAAAGTAGAACCGGCTCAGATGGTGGCAGCAATTCTTCAGCACACACAGACAGGATTGTACACATCCCCAAGAATGTAGGTAAAGAGTACAAAAAGGGTGTCGACATACAAAGGTGGTTTCAAGGGTACGAGTCGTCTATTCATATGAATGGGGTCCCTGAGAGGAACTGGGGGGCAGGGTTGTGGCCTCTCTTTCCAGAAGAAGCTAGGGATACCCTGATAGCTTTGGGTAAGGGGCAGGACCTCACCTATGCTGACATGAAAGACGCTCTCCTCACTAGGTATGGGCTCACTCCTGAGAAGTACAGGGATCAGTTTAGGTCCAGTAAAAAGTCTGAGGCCAACACTTGGTTGGAATGTGTGGATATTTTCTGTAGGTCGCTGGATGGTTGGGTGAAGGGCAGTAATGTAACAGATTTTCAGGGGCTCTGCAATTTGATTGCATGGGAGCACTTGTCTAGTCTATGTTTTGCAGATCTGCGCCAGCACCTAGTTGATAGTAAGCTAACTGACCCCAGGAAGCTTGCTATGGAGGCGGACCGCTGGGTGAGTACCAGGGAACACAAGAAAGCGTTTGGGGGAGACTCAGCCAAAGGTGGGCAGGGTCCCCAGCAGAAAGGCGGGGGGGACAAGGGTAAAGCACAGGAGTTCTCTAAAGGGCCCCAAACTAGTACCCAGGGTAAAGGTTCCCAGCCCCCCGGTGATAAGAAGAAAAGGGTCTCTACAGGGAAGCCTGTTGAGACCGGCCCCTGCAAGTGTTATGCATGTGACCAGGTGGGTCACTTCAAGGGGGACCCCAAGTGCCCAAAGGGGACCCAGCCACCCACCGGTGGACAGTCCAAAGTGTTGGCTAGTGTAGCGCTTGGGGAGGAGGGGTGCCCACAGGAGGGTGGGGATCCTGCAGAAATGACCCTTGTCTCACTAGGGGACAGTGAGATGGTCCCAGGAAACCAGGTGCCCCCTAACACAAAGAAATATAGCACCTGGGTGACCATTAATGGGAACAGGGTAGAGGCTCTCAGAGATACTGGAGCCAGTGTGACCTCAGTCCGGTGTCACCTGGTCTCTGAGAAGCAGGTAGTCCCAGGGGCATTCCACCAAGTAGTTGCTGTAGACAACTCTGAGCGCCAGTGTATGGTGGCGCAGGTTCCCTTTGAATGGGGGGTCTCAGGTCCCTTGAGGGTGGTTGTGAGCCCTACCATGCCTGTAGATTGTCTGCTAGGTAACGACCTGGAGCAGTCCTTATGGAAGGATGTTGAGCTCAGGTCTCACTTGGAGATGCTTGGGTTGCCAGAGTGGCCATGCGTGTCTACTCCGTCAATGGCAGCCAGAAAGGGTGATCAAGAGGACTTGGAGCCTGGAACAATGGCCCAAGTCCCTGCCAAGAGGAAGGGCAGGGCGCGGGAAACCGGCCCCGAGTTCCCACAGACCGGGAGGAGGCGGACCTCGAGGGGACGGCCCGGTGCCTACAGGGAGCAGGTAGCCGAACTGGGAGACATCTCTGAGCTGACCCATTGGCAGCAAGAAGGGGTCCCACCAGGGAGGAGTTCTGCAGGGAGCAGAACGAGTACCCTACTCTGGAGGGTCTGCGGCGGCAGGCTGCAGACCAGGCAGCTGGTAATCAGTCCGGGTCACATCTGATCTACTGGGAGAATGGTCTCCTATACAGTGAGCCTAAGGTTGCTGAGCCTGGGTCAGCCCGTGTGCTGGTGGTACCCCAGCGCTTCAGGACCTTCCTACTGGGTCTGGCTCATGACGTGCCTTTGGCAGGACATTTGGGTAGGACAAGACCTTTGACAGGCTTGTAACCCACTTCTTTTGGCCCCAAATGCGAAGGCAGTCAGATGCACACTGTAGGTCTTGCCAAACTTGCCAGGCAAGTGGTAAGAGTGGGAGGAAGGTCAAAGCTCCTCTCCGACCTTTTCCTGTTGTTGGGAACACCCTTTGAAAGGGTAGGGATGGATATTGTGGGGCCACTAGATCCCAAGACAGCCATGGGCAACAGGTACATCCTGGTCTTGGTGGACCATGCCACCCGGTACCCGGAGGCAATCCCTCTCAGGACAACAACGGCGCCAGTGGTGGGCCGGGCGTTAATGGGGATCTTTTCCCGTGTGGGCTTCCCCAGAGAGGTGGTTTCTGACAGGGGGACCAATTTCATATCCAAGTATATGACATCCCTGTGGAAGGAGTGTGGTGTAACCTACAAGTTCACCACTCCTTACCACCCACAAGGAAACGGTCTGGTGGAGAGATTCAACCAGACCTTGAAAGGCATGATCAAGGGTCTAACAGAACCCATGAGGCGTAAGTGGGACGTCCTCTTGCCATGCCTGCTCTTCGCATACAGGGAGGTGCCTCAGAAGTCTCTTGGGTACAGCCCCTTTGAGCTCCTGTATGGCCACCCTGTCAGAGGACCTCTGAGTTTGGTAAAGGAAGGCTGGGAGGCAGCTCCAAGGAAAACTCCCCAGGATGTGTTTAGTTACATGCTGGCCTTTAGAAACCAAACTGCCCCCTTCAGGAAACTCGCTCAGGAGAACTTGGAGCAAGCCAGGAAGAAATGAAGAGGTGGTATGACCAGAATGCCACTCTGGTCCAATTTCAACCTGGGCAGAAAGTGTGGGTCATGGCCCCAGTGGAACCTTGTGCCTTGCAGGACAAGTGGACTGGGCCATATGAGGTGGTGGAGCGCAAAAGTGACGTCACCTACCTGGTGAATTTGCAGACTCCAAGGAACCCCTTGAGGGTCCTTCACATGAACCGCCTCAAACCCCACTTCGAGAGGTCCGAAGTGAGTATACTCTTGGCGACAGATGATGGGGTGGAAGAGGAGAGTGAGCCTCTCCCTGACCTCCTGTCTACCAAGGAGCATGATGGGTCAGTGGAGGGTGTGATCCTCTCCCCTACTCTGACTCAGGAGCAGCAGGGGACTGTCACCAGTTGTTGGGACAGTTCGCCCCACTGTTCTCTCTGACCCCGGTGTTACTCACTGGTGCACCCATGACGTGGACACTGGTGACAGCCCTCCTGTGAAGCACAAGGTTTACAGGTAGACTGACCGGGTCAGGGCCAGCATCAAGGAGGAGGTCTCTAAGATGTTGGCGTTAGGGGTGATTGAGCCCTCCAACAGTCCTTGGGCCAGCCCAGTGGTCTTGGTCCCAAAGGCTGCTGCACCCGGTGCCACTCCAGAACTGCGGTTTTGTGTGGACTACCGTGGGCTCAATGCCGTCATCAGGACTGACGCGCACCCCATCCCCAGAGCTGATGAGCTCATTGATCGGTTGGGAGCTGCCCGGTTCCTCAGCACGTTTGATTTGATGTCTGGGTACTGGCAGATTGCCTTAACCGATGGGGCCAAGGAGAGATCAGCATTCTCAACCCCAGAAGGTCATTACCAATTCCGGGTGATGCCCTTTGGGTTGAAGAATGCCCCTGCCACCTTTCAGAGGTTGGTCAATCAGGTGTTGGCTGGACTGGAGGATTTCAGTGCCGCCTACCTGGATGACATTGCTGTGTTCAGTTCCAGCTGGGAAGAACATTTACAGCACCTTGAGAAAGTGTTGAGGGCTCTGCAAGGTGCAGGCCCCACGATCAATGCCAGCAAGTGCCAGTTCGGGCAGGGTTCTGTGGTGTACTTGGGACACCAGGTAGGAAGCGGCCAGGTGGCGCCCCTACAACCCAAGATTGACACCATTCTGGCTTGGGAGCCCCCCAAGACCCAGACAGAGGTGAGAGCCTTCTTAGGTCTCACCGGCTACTATAGGAGATTTGTTAAGGGCTATGGCACCATCGTTGCCCCCTTAACAGAGCTGACTTCGAAGAAGCAGCCCAGGAAAGTGATCTGGACTGAGTCAAGGCACCTGACTTCTCCAAAGAATTAGTCGTGCAGACTGATGCTTCAGAGCATGGTGTGGGAGCGGTGCTCTCACAACTGAACGAAGAGGGCCTGGATCAGCCTGTAGTCTTCCTTAGCAGGAGACTACTCCCCAGGGAACAGAAGTGGAGTGCCATAGAAAGGGAAGCTTTTGCTGTGGTCTGGGCACTGAAGAAGCTGAGACCATACCTGTTTGGGACTCACTTCCGGGTTCAGACGGACCACAGGCCCCTCAGATGGTTGATGCAAATGAGGGGTGAGAATCCAAAACTGCTGAGGTGGTCCATCTCCCTACAGGGAATGGACTTTACGGTGGAACACCGCCCTGGTACAGAACACGCCAACGCAGATGGTCTGTCCAGGTTCTTCCGCCTTAGTGAAGAGAACTCCAATGGGGTTGGGTAGTTCTCCCTACTTTCAGCTGGAGGGGACATGTGTTAGACTTGGCATCTTTTGGCGTGTTTCCCCTGACTTTTTGCTTTCTGACCTCCTGGTTTTTTACTCTGTTTTTGCTGGTGTAATGATTCTGCGCACTTTCCTCACTGCTGTCCAGTGGGAAAGTGCAAGTGCTCCTGTATAAAATGTGTTATGGATTGGTGTTTCCATGATTGGCCTATTTGATTTATGTGTCAGTCCCTTGTAAAGTGCACTGAGAGTGCCAGGGCCTATAGATCAAATGCTGTTGGTGGGCTGCAGCACTGGATTGTGCCACCCAGCAAACAGCCCGTAAAGTGTAACTCTGGCCTGCCATTGCAGAGCCTGTGTGCAGCCTGGGGCTGCCATGTCGACTTGGCAAGTGCACACACTTGCAAGTCCCTAAACCTTCCCTTTTCTACATGTTAGTCACCCCTAAGGTAGGCCCAAGGTACCCCTGTGGGCAGGGTGCATTGTATGTGAAAGGTAGGACATGCCCTGGTGTGTGTGGCATGTCCTGATAGTGAATTACAGCCTATTTCGTTTTCACTATTGCAAGGCTACCTGTTCCCCATAGGCCAGAATGGGCAGTTTTGATTATTACAGCTTATAATCCTAACTGACCCAGGGAACATGGTAGAAATTCGAGTTTAGTATGCCTGGACTCAGAATGATAAAATGCATCTTTTAGTGAAGTTGGTTTTAACATTCTGTGTTTGTAAATACCACTTTTAGAAAGTGGGTATTTTCTTGTCTAACCATCCAAGCCTGCCTCTGCTAGGTTGTGTTTTCCTTGTCTGGAGTGTGAGTGACAGGGGCTGGGGGATGCCAGGAGACAGGGTGAGTCAGCACAGGGCTGAATAGCAAGATCTACATGTAGATGGGTGGGAGGGGATGCACCTGGGACCTGAATAGGGCTGGGCCTTCCCTCCACAATGCTGGCTCCACCTCCTGTGGTGCGTCTGATGTCCCTGGCCTGCACTGTGAAAGGAAAGAAGGAGCCTTGTCAACAAAGTGCTCCAGGACTGACCAGAACTGGTTTGGACTAGGCAAAGGCCTCTCTGCCCTCAGAGAATAAGGAGAAATTGAGGATAAAAAGGGGGACCCAAACCCCAGAAAATTGGAACTCCTTGGGATCAAGAAGACTGCCAAGAAGAAGAGCTGGAGAAGCTGTGAGGAGGAACTACCACTTTGCTGTGTGCTTTGCTGTGTTGGCCTGCAGTGGCTGCTTCTGTCTTGGGCAGGGAAAGGACTGGAACTGAACTTTCTGCAATCTACTTTGTGAGTGTCTCCAAGGGCTTTAAGTAGAGCTTACCCCCTGTTCAAGAAGTCTCAGGAACAGCAAAGACTTCAAGCCTGACGCCGTCTACGACGCCGCTGCCGACTCAGTGTCCTGAAGGCACCGCAGAGGGCACCGCCGCGGCGCCGCACCGCAACCCTGGTCTCACCGACGACGCCTGCTGACGCCGCCACCGAGCCGCTGCTCGCACCACGACCTGTGGGCACCGCACTCCGCACCGCCTCGTTTCACGACGCTGCCTTGGTATCCCCGACGCCGCTGCTTGCACCGTGGTTCGGGGGCACCGCTCGTAAGTTACACGACGCACCGCCCTCATCCCGCACCGCAGCCTTGGCCCACCGACGCCGGTGCCATCGACTCCAGTTCGTCAGCCGACGACAGCGCTGCAGCTACGACGCCGCTGCTGCTGCACCGTGACCTGCCAGCACCGTGACGAGCACCGCCTTCATCTCACACCGCAACCCTGGTCTCACCGATGACGCCACCTGACGCCGCCACCGAGCCGCTGCTCGCACCGCGACCTGAGGGCACCGCACGCCGCACCGCTGCACTTCGCATCGCAGCACCCGACGCCTGCCGACGCCAGCGCTCCTGACTTCAACCGAGAGGAGATCGATCCGCAACGCGAGTGACTTCGAGGGCCCCGACGACGCCTGCACCGACCTCCGGAACCGACACCTGCGGACGCCGTGTGTTCGGAAGCTCACCGCGGGGTCATCAACGCCCTGCATTTCTGAAAGGTACTGTTTGCGGGTCTTCCCGACACCGTAGCTGACCCGCGACGCCGCGGTCAGCCAGAACTGTTTGGATTTGTTTGTTCACGACGCCGGAATAGCCCTGGACAGAGCTATCGACATGAAGGAACTGTTTTTAAGGACACTGTGATAACTGAAGATTTTTAAAGTACTGTACTGTGGATTTTTATCGTATTGGTCTTGTTTTAAGTATATAAAAATATTGGATATTTTTCTAAACTGGTGTGGTGTCCGTTTGTAGTGCTTACACTGTATTACTGCTGGTTATGTGCAAATGCTTTACACACTGCCTCTAAGATAAGCCTGACTGCTCGTGCCAAGCTACCAAGGGGGTGAGCAGGGGTTATTTTAGGAGTGTAACTCCCTTATCCTGACTAGGAAGAAGGGTCTCTACTTGGACAAAGGTGCAAGCCCTTGCCAACTAGAGACCCCCATTTCTAACAATGACTTGTTATAGCAGCCTCTGGAGCGCATCCACACCCTTGACTTCGATTGGGACTGTGTTTTCACCTTCTTCTACAGTTTGGCGTCATTGAGATTTGTTTATTATCTCGGATGGCTTGAAATTAATTTTCACACACCAAACTCACAACACCGACTTGTATTCAGATCCAAGACACCAAAGACAGAGGTCATGGGTGTCGGTCATTGATATTTGTCGATGACCACCTAGACATAGCTTAAACCCTATAGTCTTGGAAGAGACATGTTTGCACAGTAGAAATTTGTGGGAGAAAATTCTATCAGAGCAACAGTATTCAAGATGCTCCAGACCCATGTCGGAGGCACAGAAAGAAAGGAGCTCACATTCAGTGTGCACAGGTGCTACATATATGGGGCCCCCAATGTCACATCCAGAGCGGTACAGATCTGACATGGAGCCACACTGAGCATCCTGACGTGCGAGGAAATTGCTAGCAAAAAGTTTCAGGATCCAGTCTGATCCCTGAGGAAATTCACAAGGGGAGGAATTTGCAGTTAGAAGTCTTTAACAGAAGCCCATCTGCATGGCGTGTAGGGGTGGCTGGGCTCGGGGTGAGTCTGGCCCCTTTTGCCTCCCTCCCTGGGGCGCACAGCCATCTTGCAGCGGACCTTGGTCATGGTCTTCTGGAAAGAGACCCTGCACACCTCCTCCGACATAGCCAGTAATGAGTCAGACAATGTGACTCAGCTGCTCCACAATGACTGCACCCCGTCCACCCTTATGAGCCATCACCTACCGTGACACCAAACCTGCAGGTGTGGCCTGGCACTCCACAACCCATTCACCTGGTTCTGCTCCAAGGTGAGAGATCCCTTGACCTCCTACACATCTGCCACATTCACAAACTGTCTCCAGGTTGCTCCTGGTTATCCCAACCTCTCCAAGCATCCCTCTAACAGGTGATATGCATATTCTAAAGGCCGTGAGATTCCAAGCTGCTGACAGTCATTGAGATACTTGGACTAATGCCCAGAAACATACTTAAAGTGGGAAAAGCCCATGCCCTCCGCCCGCCCCCCCCCCTTAAATTCACAACTCAAAATGGACAGGTGCACTACCCTCACATTAGAGATGCCAGCCTCCACTAATGGGCCACTGACTTCCGAAACATCCTCCACTGTCAACATACTACAAGTCACTCAGAAATCTAGCAAGGTGCTCGAAACCAAAATTGGCGAGGTGGGGATGGACATCGGACTACTCTGACAGGATCTGCATAACGCAGTAGACAGGGTCTCTGAGATGGAGGGCAGTATCTCCTAATTAGACAGCATGGTCTCTGAACTCAAGACTGTTGCGTCCCACCTCACCACAGCCTCCAACACCCTGGAGGAAAGTGCTGAAGATGTAGAAAGGTAAGGCGAGGAGATTATTTTTGATAATTAGGTTTTCCTGAGTATGCCGAAGGGGCCGCCCCTGAAAAATTTGCCAAAGCCTGGATCGCCTTGTAGATGCAGATTGACAAGCTCTCACCTGGTGCTATACTGGAGAGAGCCTACAGGGCCTTGGTACAGAGACCTTACCCCTCATCCCAATACCACAAGGGTCTGGAACTACAGAGACAGAGACCCAAAACTTAGTTTAGCTAGAGCCAGGGAAAGCTTGTCTTTCTAGTCCTCCCACAGTCTAGTTTTCCAGACTACAAACAAAAAAAAAACTTTGATGACATCAAGCAAAAAAGGCGAGCTATGAATATTGAATATATGCAAATGTTTTCAGCCAGACTGACATCCACAAGTCCTGCACTATCTTCTTTGACTCACAAGAGGCTGCTTAGGACTGGGTAGCAGAAAGGAAGAATCTAAAGCAGTGCCCAGGTCGCCTTGGTGGAGACCCTGCCCGCTTGTGAGCAGAGGCAGGGTCACTGGTAGTGTGTACCCACGGGACAGGTGGCGCTCTAGTCAGATAGAAGGGCCACCCCCAGATGCATCAGACACTGAAGCACTCAGCACACTGGAGAAGACCATGCACCAACACTTAAGCCTTCCGACTCCTGGGCTACATACCTGGAAGGGGGACCTTCTTGGTTAATGATCCACCTGATCTGATGAGACATACTTTGTATCTCATGAAGACAACTGGGATGGAACCGCCAGTCTAACTTTACCTATCTCTTGCTTGGCCAGCAACTTGCAATCCTCTCTTATCCATATAGGGGAGGTCTGTTACATACTGCATTAACTATACTCATTTTCTAAATGGGGCTCGTTAGGGCAACAGATGTTTCAGGGGTGAAAGTATGGGCTGAGGTTTGTTGGTGGGGTCAGGGATGTGTTTTTGCACTGTTTTTGTTAAGATTGTCTTACTCCAGCTTACAGCACTTAATACTTCTATCTATTTTCTGAACCTTTAAATTCGCTTACTCTGCCACCCTGGTGCCCATGGCCTCCTTTAGAGTGATATAATGGAACAACAGACCTAATGACCGTATTAATAGGGGAGCTGTTCTATGTTTTGCAAAGTGCAATGCCCCAGCAGTCCTGTTTCTTCAAGAAATGTAAAGTCCCATGCACAGGGACTCTTTGTGACAGTGCTGGGAGGATGAGAGGGGAAACAATTTAAATTGATTAATGCCTACATCCCCTCTCTAATTTCCAGACAGGCCCTCAACGACCTTAAGATTGTTTTGACAGGATGGTTGGGGAGGGGGAGCATGGAGGATGGAAGGGAGATTTAAACATGGTAATGAATGCTGAACTATTAAAACTGATGGAAGAGTAATGAGCTGCTAGAGCAGAAGTCTTCAATCTGTGGGGTGCGACCCCCAGGGGCGCCGTGGAGTCCGGAGAGGCACCCCACTAACAGGTGATATGCATATTCTAAAGGCTTTGAGATTCCGAACTGCTGACAGTCATTGAGACACTTGGACTAATGCCCAGAAACATATTCAAAGTGGGGAAAGCCCATGCCCTTTCCCCCCTCAAATTCACAAATCAAAATGGACAGGTGCACTACCCCTACATTGGAGATGCCAACCTCCACTAATGGGCCACATGCCAGGCCACTGACTTCCGAAACATCCTCCCCCGTCAACATACTACAAGTCATTCAGAAATCTAGCAAGGTGCTTGAAACCAAAATTGGCGAGGTGGGGATGGACATCGGACTACTCTGACAAGATCTGCATAACGCAGTAGACAGGGTCTCTAAGATGGAGGGCAGTATCTCCTAATTAGACAGCATGGTCTCTGAACTCAAGACTGTTGCGTCCCACCTCACCACAGCCTCCAACACCCTGGAGGAAAGTGCTGAAGATGTAGAAAGGTAAGGCGAGGAGATTATTTTTGATAATTAGGTTTTCCTGAGTATGCCGATGGGGCCGCCCCTGAAAAATTTGTCAAAGCCTGAATCGCCTTGTGGATGAAGCTTGACAAGCTCTCACCTGGTTCTAAACTGGAGAGCCCCCAGAGGGCCTTGGCAAAGAGTCTCCCCCCGTGTTCCACCTCATCCCATTATCACAAGGGTCTGGTACTACAGAGATAGAGATGCAAAACTTAGTTAAGTTAGAGCCGGGAATAGCTTGTCTTTCAGGTCCTCCCACAGTCTAGTTTTCCAGACTACACATGCAAACAAAGAAAATCCTTTGATGACATCAAGCAAAAAAGGCGAGCTATGAATATTTAATATATGCAAATTTTCCCAGCCAGACTGACAACCACAAGTCCTGCTCTAGCTTCTTTGACTCAACAGAGGCTTATTAGGACTGGGTAGCAGAGAGGAAGGATCTAAAGCAGCGCCCAGGTTGCCTTGGTGGAGACCTTGCCCAGTTTTGAGCAGTGGCAGGGTCACTGGTGGTGTGTACCCGTGGGACCGGTGGCGCTCTAGTCAGATAGAAGGGCCACCCCCAGACGCATCAGACACTGAAGCACTCAGCTTATAGGAGGAGACCTTGCACCAACACTTGAGCCTTCCGACTCCTGGGCTACATACCTGGAAGGGTGACCGTGTGACATGATCCACCCGATCTGATGAGACATACTTTGTATCTCATGAAGACAACTGGGATGGAACCGCCAGTCCAACTTTACCTATCTCAATGCTTGGCCAGCAACTTGGAATCCTCTCTTATCCATATAGGGGAGGTTCCGTTACATACTGCATTAGCTATACTCATTTTCTAAATGGGGTTCGTTAGGGCAACAGATGCTTCAGGGGTGAAAGTAAGGGCTGAGGTTTGTTGATGGGGTCAGGGATGTGTGTTTGCACTGTTTTAGTTAATATTGACTTACTCCAGCTTACAGCACTTAATACTTCTGCTATCTATTTTCTGAAGCTTTAAATCCGCTTACTCTGCCACCCTGGTGCCCATGGCCTCCTTTAGAGTGATATAATGGAACATCAGACCTAATGACCGTAATAAAAAGGGGAGCTGTTCTACGTTTTTCAAAGTTCCATGCCCCAGCAGTCCTGTTTCTTCAAGAAACCCACTTGCACAGATCCTTTCCTTTATCTATCTCTCATGTAAAGTCTCATGCACAGGGACTCTTTGTGACAGTGCTGGGAGGACGAGAGCGGAAACAATTTAAATGTATTAATGCCTACATCCCCTCTCTAATTTCCAGACAGGCCCTCAACGACCTTAAGATTGTTTTGACAGGATGGTTGGGGAGCATGGAAGGGAGATTTAAACATGGTAATGAATGCTGAACTAGTTAAAACTGATGGAAGAGCTATGAGCCCCTAGAGCAGAGGTCTTCAATCTGTGGGGCGCGACCCCCAGGGGGGCCGTGGAGTCCTGGGAAGGGGGTCGCGCATTCCCCAGCTTCACTTGTACCTGCAATCCAAAACGTTTGCTTTCGTTTTGGAAAAAGACAGCCGTCCTGGCACGGCTGATTTAAATCGTTATCAGCTGAAGTTTTATCAATTGAGTCTCTAGTGCTGTGAATAGCTTTCGTGCCAGGTTGCCTGAATGAAATGCAAATGTGCCTATAAGTTAATCTGCAAGTGTAAAGGGTGCTTGGGAGCCGGTTCTGGCTTTAATTGATCAAATCAGTCCAAGCTTTGAAATGACAAAGATTTATTTTTTTGAGTGGTAGTACAAAGAGTTGCCAACCGGACTGTGAATTGCTTGCTTTTAATTTTAACTGCATTTACACAGCCCTTAGTACCCCTAGAGGTGTTGAAGGGACAGTTATGTAAGAAAAATTGCAATACATACGCTCTGGTATTACTAAAATCTACATTTTGGAAGCACCATTTTATTGTAAAACTATTTGCACGTTTTGCAGCCCTCTATCTTACACTGTGTGTAATGCAAGTATGTAATAATGACTTACATAGTCACAGTGCTTTCTACCATAGGCTGCGACCTCGTAGCACTAAAAATACATGACACTATTCTCCACTGCACCAATCAAGATTTAATTCTGTGGCTCTCTGGTTATACATAGACTTCTGCAGTGCATTAACTAATAGAGGTTTCATAATGTACTACAGTGCATTTCCCACGGAGTAACAGCTTTTAAAATTTATTTTTCATTCTGCTGCCCATTAGTTTATATGTAGATAGCTGATGGTGAAAGACCTAAAAAACGTACAGAATATTTTGGGGCTTATTTATGAGAGGCTTGCATCGCCAGAGCATCACTTTTTTTGCGCAAGCTTCTCAACCATACCCATGAGGCAGTGCAAAGTCACCCTGCATTGCTTTGCATGGCCTCATAGATATGAAGTAAGACATAGCAGCGCAAGTCACTCAGTTGTCTTACTTTGCGTCAAGGAGGTGTTTCATGGGGTTCCCACGCAACACCCATGGATTTTGATGCTGCCCCATATTTACAAAATCAAGAAAACCTGGGGCAGCTCCAAAAACGGATGCCTCCCCAGCAGAGGCATAACGAGGAGAAATGTTTTCATTCTGCAGCTCACATAGAAAGAGGAAAATGCCTCTCAGGATTGTTTTTGTGAAGGAGGGTGCCCCTTCCTGTACAAAAACAATCCTGCCTATGTTGGTGCTATGCAGCAATTTGTGCGCCAACACAAGGGAAAAGGACAGGAATGCACCGTATTTCATAAATACGGTGCATTTGAGCCCTTTCACATTGGCATAGGGCAGCACAGCATGAAGACTTACAGCGCTGCCCTACGCCAATTCCCTTTGTTAGCTACACCTTTGACTACACCCCCACGCTCATTGACTTTGGTTTGCTAAACACTGTTTAATATTATTATGAATATTATTTCCCCACAGTAAAAATTATTTGCTGTGGGAATTTGGGGCGTTTATGGTTGTTGATATTTGTCGATGATGAGGAGAACCAGGTTCTAGAAATGTTTTTCATAAGGGGGTCCTTACGCCTAAAGAAGTTTGACAAGAGGGTCTTGGCATCACAATGTTTGAAGACCTCTGCCCTAGAGGGACACCGCCCTTGCAGATAGGTTGCCTCCATGGTTCTGTGTGATGTACAGCCAGTATGGAACCCCCACACAAAAGAATACACCCACATCTCAGCCATACGCAAAACCATTTCGAAAATGAATTTAATGTTTTTACCAGCTGCCGATGTCCTGTGGACAAAAAGCCGCACACATCTTTCCCTGAAGAACGTCAGATCACTCACCTTTAGTGATTCAAATCGGGCATCTGAATGCGGATGCACAGTTATCCCAATTTATAGTGAGCAACTAAAATCATATTTTGAGCTGAACAATGGTTCGGTGAACTCACTGGGAATGCTTTGACAGTGTGGTTAGCCGCCCTTCATGGCAAAGCGTTCCTGAGAGGGAAAGAAAACAGTTTATTTCTGACCTGGAAGCAAGAGTACTTCGTCTAGAACGTGAACACCTGGCCACACGTGAGGAGTGGGTTCAGCGCCAACTGGATTTTGACAAGGCCTTCTTGCTGCAATTGTATCTAGATGAGGCCAGGTTAATCTGGATCGCCTCTAATTAGCGTGTGTAATGTTCCACAATTGTGAGATTTTGGTGACCTTTGACTACGTGTTTTAACTGACTTCAATTTGAATGTACATCATTATTTTGCGCTCTGTTTGTGCCTTCTTGCAGCTTCAGAGTATGATGTTTTCATTTCTTCTCAGCACAGACCAAAACAGACTTGCTGGAACAGAACGTGTGAGATGTGCGTGTGAAAGTGTGAGAGAGGAATACACTTCTCTGTCTCAGAGTCAAAACACGTAGGTTCGGCTGGCTTCCGTCTTGACCTTGGAACAGACCGGTATGGTCAGCCTTGGTTTTGTGATAGATGAAGGGAGGGGGCATTTCTGGAAGTCTCTCTGTGTTAGTATTAAAGACAGGATATTTTGGCGCTCATACAGAAGCTCACTCGTGAGGTGGACTCACCGTCATGGGGAAAGTTTTGCTGTCCCATTGAGACTTCTGGACGACTGAAAGGGCTTCCCAGTCGAGCTGACCAGAATGTTGTGTGCCACTCAAATGGTGATGTGTGAGCTATGAGTTTTATTGCTCTGTGATGTTTTCATGTTGTGCTCTTTATTATTGATTCTTTCATTTGACAGAGTTTATTCCTGGCATTTGACAGTGCTTGTTCCTTGCATTGGAGGTCCATTATTATTTTCTGCTTATGTTTTGCGCCCTTATATTTGACTTGTGAATGTTAAATTAGTATTTGACTTGTGGTTAATTATTATCATTTGTGTTTGTTTGACTATTATTATCTGTTGGTGTTTTATCTCATGCATTTGATTACTTGTGAGTATCTTATTATTACTTGCTTGTGCACATATATGTATATATATCTATATACATTTGCATGTTATTTTACCTGTTTCATTTGACATCTGGGAAAGTCTTCCCGTTAGAGAGTGTTGCATCAATAAAACTTCGCGCTTTATTTTGAAACTGCCTTTTGATTTGCCTCATTTGGTGAGTGCTGAGCCTCCTTTCCAGGTGTTTTTTCTTATTTTACCGAGTGCCTCTTCTTGGGAGCGCTGAATTTCTTTTATTTGGGAGTGTAAAGCAAGACATTTTGGTACCAGGAGTGGGGTATGATTTTTAAAAGGGAAAGGAGAAAAATGTTTTCCAAAAAGACAATGTTTTCAGTTGCAGATTCCCAGATGCCAACTGAGATATTGGAGTGGGAAGATGTCCCTTATGCATGTGTAACAGATGAGGGGCAAGCACAGATATTTAAATGATTGCAGAAAGTCTCCTTCGAAGAGGAAAAAGAGCTTAGCACTTCAGGGAGAAAAGGCTTGATTCTTTTGAGTGCTTTTCGTAGCATGTATGAAAAATGTGCGCAGTTAGAAAAAGAACATGATCAAATACAGCAAGTTAGTTGAAGTTAAAACAAAACAAATTGTTAAAAGAGAAAACGCAGAAATACCAGACAGCGACGAGCGAGATGCAGTGTGTGTGACGCAGTATAAATTACCAGACTTTTCAGATAGCCAGAGTGAGTTGGAGGACAGGAATGTTGTTCACGTACAGCCAGTGCTTCAACGAAAGCTGCAGGTTAATTCACAATACTCACAGGAGGTTTTAATTAATTCTCTGGAGGACTTTACTCAGCAAGAGATTAATGCCATTTTAGATAGATTTCAACAAAAACCAGGGAAGGCTTTGCTAACCTGGATTGTGCGTTTGTTTGATCTAGAAGCCTTTGAAGTGATGTTAAACCGAGGAAATGCAGCCAGGTTTTGTGCACTTAGCGTTGACTCCACTGTACAGGACCAATTTAGAAATTATAGAGAAGATAATCAAATCAGCCTGTTACAAATAGCGGTTTCTGGGTGCAGTCACAAGTTAGACTGGCCAATTAGCGATAAACCCTGGTTTACATTACCGGATGCTATGCAGAGTCTTAAGGAAGAAATGATGAGAAATGATCAATCAATCAATCAATCAGGGGAATTGTAAGTGCACTACTCACCCGTGAGGGTCTCAAGGTGCTGGAGAAATGCAATTTTTAAACAGGATTCTGAGTGGGGAGAGCACAGGCAATGTGCTTTTGAATTGACAAGAGGCTATACAATATGCTTTAGATGTGTGGCCAATACAAGAAGGAGACATTAAGTTACATGTGACAGTCCAGGAGTAGAATGCCAATTGGAGTATGTGGCAAAAACAAGGAAAGAAAAGGGTGTTTCTGGGATTTTGAACTAAAATATTGCCAGATGCTGGAGAGTGGTATACTCCCTTTGAAGAAAAAACAAGTTACTTACCTGTACACTGTGGTTCTCCAGTATTGATATCTTTCATAGATTCACATGCTTGTATCTTCAACGTCGTCATGGTGGGAGTCTCGTGGTAGTTAGAAAAGAAGTACCATAGAAGTACATAGAAACCACCAAAGGGAAAGAAAAACTTTGACATTCGTCAGCATCTTTATGTAGGTCCAAACTTTGACCAATCAGAGACCAGCCCTAGACCTCAACTCCCCAGTCAGAGCCACCAGACCTCAGATTTCGCGCACAAGTGTGCTAAGGTAAAGAAGTAACATGAGATCAGAAGTGGCAAGCCTAGATGGGGAGGAGGGAGGGCCTCATGTGAATCTATGAAAGATATCAATACTGGAGAACCACAGTGTACAGGTAAGTAATTTGTTTTTTCTCCACTATTGAATCTTTCATAGATTCACATGCTTGTATCAGAGTAGTTAGCAGTGTAAATTCCATAAATTTGCGACTAGGCGAAGACCTTCTTTCATATGCAATAAAAGTGACATATTCAATATACCAATACATATGAATCATGAAATCCAAGTAAATCGTTAAATAGCAAATAAAACTGTGAAAACTCGATACACGAGACAAATAGAAGTGACAGATATGAAAGACTGTACCTTAAGCAAACAGATGTCTCAGGACAGCTTGACCCACTGCAGCGTCCGCTTTCCATGCCGAGTCTAGGCAGTAATGCTTAGTGAATGTATGCACGTTAAACCATGTTGCCGCTCTACAAATGTCTGGAAGCGATACACCGGCAAACAAGGCTGTAGAGGCTGCCATCTTCCTTGTGGAGTGTGCAGACACTTTTGCAGATAGAGGTTTGCCAGCCTTGTTATGGCAGAAAACAATTGCAGAGGAAATCCAACGTGCAATACTGTTCCTTGAAAGGGCTTGGCCCTTCCTTGGCGAAGTAAAGGACACAAATAGCTGATCTGATTTTCTGAAAGTCTTTGTTCTATGAATGTAGAACTTGATGCAGCGCTTCACATCCAAAGAGTGCAATGCTCTTTCAGCGGCAGTTCAAGAATTCCCAAAGTACGTAGTGAGCACAACTGGTTCATTCAAGTGAAAAGAAGTTGGAACTTTAGGAATGAATTGAGTATTTGTTCTCAATAAAAGCTTGTCTTGTCTGAATTGAAGGAAAGGTGCAGCTACCGTGAAAGCCTGAATTTCACTGATTCTTCTAGCCGATGTGAGGGCTAAATGGAGAGCCGTTTTCCATGAAACATATTTTAAATCAGCCTTGTGTATGGACTCAAAAGGCGATTTCATCAATTGGGCTAGCACTGTGTTTAATTCCGATGGGACTGCAGGGCGCTTTAAGGGTGGGAAAACCCTGAAGAAGCCTTTCATAAACTCCTTAACAATTCTTGTTGACCACAAAGAGTTCCCCTGGTTTTCTGCGAAACCTGGAAATTGCCGGCAAGTGTACTTTGATTGATGAGTGAGCCAATTTTGATTTAGCTAAGTGAAGTAGGTAAGGCAAGACCTGTTCCGGGGTTGAGCGCAAAGGATGCAAGTCTTTCTCCTCGCACCAATGGCAGAATCTCTTCCATTTTGCAGCATATGACCTATTAGTGGAAGCAGCTCTGGCCCCCAATCCGGAGTGATGTCTAAATCTGTGAATTCATAGTCGTGAGGTTCCAAGCTGACAAACTTAGAGATTGTATTTGAGGATGAACAATTTGACTGTTGTTTATTGAGAGTAGGTTTGGTAGTGGAGGAAAGAGAATGTGCGGAGATATTGAGCACAGGAGAAGCTCCGTGTACCAAAACTGCCTCGGCCATGCCGGAGCTATGAGAATGAGATGACATGGTTCTTTCTTCATCTTGCTCAATACTCTTGGGATGAGGGGAAATGGCGGGAACGCATAGGCGAACGTCCCCGTCCACTGCATCTGCAGAGTGTTCCCCCAAGAGTTTTTCTGAGGAAACCTGCTGGCGAACTTTTCGCACTTCCTGTTGCTTTCTGTCGCGAAAAAGATCCAGTTTTGGAGTGCCCCACAGTTTGAAGACTCGTCTCAGCTGGTCCATGTTTAACTCCCATTCGTGACATTGGGAATTTGTTCTGCTTAGAAAATCCGCCCAATCGTTGTCCACACCCGGAACATGCTCTATTTGCAATGTTATGTTGTGTTGAATTAGCCACATCTAAATCTCCTGGGCCTGTTCTGATAATGCGAGAGAGAGACCTGGTGCCCCCTTGTTTGGCAAAATAGAACATTGCTGTGGTGTTGTCTGTTCTTACCAAAACAGAGGATCCCTGAATTCAGGGAAGAAAAGCTTGCAGCCCCAGAAAAACTGCCCTCAGTTCCAAAAGATTGATGTGTAAAAATGTTTCTTGAACGGACCATTTTCCGTGGATTTGCAATTCCTGGAGATGGGCTCCCCAACCATCCATTGAAGCGTCCGTTGTCATAATATAACGAGGCTGTGCTGGTTGAAACGAGAGGCCTGGAGAGATATTGCTTTCTTTTTCCCACCATGACAGAGCCTGTTTCATTGTCTGAGAGAGAGAAATGAGGTCCTCGAATTAGCCTTGCGCCTGCACCCACTGCATGTCTAACTGCTCCTGGAGAGGCCTCATGTGTAGCCGACAATTTGGAATCAACGGGATGCATGAAGACAGCATCCCCAGTAAGGGCTTGAACACTCTCACAGAAGTGGACTCTCTTGCGCTTAGAAGGGATGCTAAGCGCATTATCTTGATCTTCCTTTCTGAAGTGGGAAACGCCTTCATCGACTTTGTGTTCAGAAACGCCCCTAGAAAAATACGCTTCTGGCTTGGAATCAATTGTGACTTCTCCACATTGAGTTGTAACCGCAGAAACTTGAAGAGCCGCTGACAAGCCCGCGTAGATTTTCTGGTAGAGTGAAATGTAGCTCCTTTCACTAACCAGTCGTCCAGGTAGGGGTAAACGTCCCTGCCTTCTCAGAAAAGCCGCTACCGGGGCCATACATTTCGTGAAAACTCAGAGCTGAGCGAAGGCCGAATGGCAAAACTTTGAACTGGTAGTGATCCCCAGCCACCTCGAACCTTAGGAATTGGCGATGCTTTGCATGAACGGGGATGTGAAAGTATGCGTCCAAGAGATCGAGGGACGCTAGAAAATCTCCCTTGTTTATTAATAAGAGAATCTCTTGAAGGGAGAACATTCTGAACGACGACTCCTTGATGTATTTGTTTAGCTGTCTGAGGTCCATGACCTGTCTCCATTTCCCGCATTTTTTCTTTATTAGGAAGAAATTGGAATAAAAGCCCTTCCCTCGTTGTCCGAAAGGCACCTTCTCTATCGCCCCTTTCTTTAGTAGAGTTGAAATTTCTTGCCTCAACAAGGACAAATGATGATGATGCATTTTTCTTGGAGGTGGAGTTCGAGGAGGCTTGTGGACAAATTCTAGGGTGTGGCCGTGTTGGATGATGTCCAGCACCCATTTGTCCTTCGTGATGGCTAGCCATTGATTCAGAAATGGAGAGAGCTGATGGGATCGAAGAGGTTGAAAACGAGATGAGGTGGCTGGCGGAAGACAAACGTCACTGACGTCTTGAGGAATCCTGCGATTTTCCTCGTCCTGCAGGCTTGCGTCTAGCTGATTGCTGATTGTATGACAGGTTGGAGGCACGAAATTGTTGCTGTCCTCCATATTGTGGTCTGTAACCCTATTGACCGTATGGTTGATATCTGTATGACTGGTAAGACGGTCTTTGCTGGAACTGACCTCTACCTCTACCTCCACGAAAGGACTGAAAACGCCTTTGTTGCAGCGTGCCCAAGGAACGTGCGGTATTAATATCCTTTTTGATGCCCTGCAGATCTTCGTCTACGTGCTTTCCAAAAAGATTTTCCCCATCGAAGGGCATATCCAGAACTTTCGATTGAACATCAGGGCGGAAGGACGTCGCCCTAAGCCAGCCCTGTCTACGAAGAACTGCGGCACCTGCCATTTGCCTGAAAGAAATAGAAGACAAATCCATTGCGGAGTCAATCACCTCCGAAGACGCTCTAGCACCCTCCTGCAGGAGGTCCTTCGCTTCTTTCTTTTTATCCTTGGGAAGGTATTCGAGTAGAGGAGCCAGATCTGACCATAACTGATGGTTGTACCTTCCCAAAATTGCTAAGGCGTTAGAGGCCTTGATAGCAGTAGCAGCCATAGTAGCAAAGTGTTTTCCGATGCGGTCAAGACGCTTGCCTTCCCTGTCTGGAGGCACCGAACAAGGAGATTGCGGATTCCTAGAACGCCTCTGGGCAGCTTGCATTATTACTGAATTAGGACGAGGATGGCCAATTAAACATGCTGGAGCAGAATCAGGTGCCTTGTATTTCTTTTCCATCCTCGGTAACACAGCAGGAACGGAGGCTGGGTTCTTCATTATCTTCAAACCTTCACTCCAAATGTAATCCACAATTGGAATGGATCTAACCGATTTCTTTGTTGCATCTTTAAAATCGTAAAGAAAACATTTGGTTTGCACAACAGGCAAAGGCAAATTAAATCTTCTAGAGGCTTTCTCAAGTACCTCATGGAAGCCCCCAATATCTCCCGGGGGGGGAAGCCGCCGGAGGAGGGGAAGGCGACGGCGAAGATGGAGCCACATAATCATCCCATTCTTGACCAAGTAGGTCCGGATCCTGAGTGAGCTCACCTTCCTCGGGTTGATCGTCTGCTTCACACTCGATGTAATCATCCTGGATTGTAATGCATCGAGGAGCCTGTCTCTCAACCTGCGCAACAGGCGGCGGAGTAACCGCTGGTGGAGGCGGAGCAACTTGAATATTCGGACCGCCGGGCATCAAAGGAACCGGAGCGTGAGAGTCCGGAAATCTTTTATAATAGTCATTCAACATATGCCTAAGGTCTGTGACCAGGCAGAGTGGCACCAGCATGGAATCTCTCCGAACCTCCTGACGCTCTTCATAAACCTCATAAGGATAGTGCTCCTGGAAAGAGTCGTAACGTTGGGCCTGAGAGCGACCCGAGAATGAATAATCCCCTTCCACATATTCTGATTGTTCTTGCGCTTCCTCTTCCTCATCAGTGTCCTGGCATTTAACTCTGAGCTGTGAGGGGCTGTAAGCAGGACCAAAAAGACTTTCATCCCCTGATCCCTCCGTATCAAGAAGGTGAGAGGGGAGCAATGATAAAATCTTGGGTAAAGGTGACAATCCTGGAGATTTTGGAACCAAATGGAGACTTATAGTATCCTGTTTTTGATCCGTCGACGACGGTAGACGCCTGATAGTGATCGTCGTAGATACTGGCTGAGAGGGTGATTTGAACACTGCTGTCGACGGAGTGCCCGTCGTCGGGGCCGTCGACGCCTTCGTCGACGATGTTCCCGTCGACGGAGTTGTAGACGCAATCGTCGACACAGTGTACGTCGTCGTTGCCGCCGAAGCCGTCAACAATGAAATTTTCGTCACCGTGTTCGTCGCCGATGCCGTCACCACGGCCGTCGACGAAGCAGTCGTCGCCATCGAAGTCGGGGATTTAGAAGAAGTTCTCGACGACGGGTCTGTCGACGGTGCTTTCTTCGTCGACGAAGCCTGTTTGAGAGGTGTGACAGGCAGAGAGGCAGAAGAGGATTTCTTCAGGTCTGATTCCTTAGGCTTAAGGGCTGTTTTATCTGCAGTGGAGGTTTTCTCTGCCTTTAATTTCTTTAAATCAGCCTTTAATGAGGTAGAGCCCTCATTTTTACGCTTCCTCTCAACAGAGGTTGGCCCAGGGCTCTCTTCAACATCGGATCCAGATTCCGATTTTGATTTCTTTTTCTGGAGCCATAACAACAATCTGGCCTCTCTATCCTTTAGAGTTTTTGCTGAAAAGGTTCTACAGTATTTACAGTCCTTGGTTGTATGTTTAGGGTAAAGGCAATAAAGACATTCTTTGTGTTTATCTTCAGAAAAAAGCCTTGCCTTCCCACAGGATCTGCAGGGCCTGAAAAGCCTCTTCATAGAACCCTCAGACATCCTTGAAGTAAAGAAGGTAGAAAGACAATACCTTGAGGTGAATTCAAACAGGGTCAAAAGTTCACTCACTGACAAACTGAGCAGAGCTATGGAGACTCCCTTACACACGACGTGCGGTTAGAAATCTGAGGTCTGGTGGCTCTGACTGGGGAGTTGAGGTCCAGGGCTGGTCTCTGATTGGTCAAAGTTTGGACCTACATAAAGATGCTGACGAATGTCAAAGTTTTTCTTTCCCTTTGGTGGTTTCTATGTACTTCTATGGTACTTCTTTTCTAACTACCGCAAGACTCCCACCATGACGACGGGGAAGATACAAGCATGTGAATCTATGAAAGATTCAATACTGGAGAACAGTTGTTTGTGTGTTATTGTACTCTGATAGACACTGGGCAGATACAGCTGTGTGTGTGTTATTGTGCTCTGACAGACACTGGACAGATAGAGTTGCTTTTGTGTTACTATGCTCTGGTAGAGACTGGGCAGATGACAATAAGGCATAATGTGATTTTGAGACTTAAAATTCCTCTAATGCAATGGGTGATGAGTTCCCCTTAAGTCACACAGAATAGGGCATGCACAAGAAGCAAATGTGATTAAATGGAAGTGGTTCATACAGGCAGAAACTGCAGTGTTGCATGAGCAGGTGGCGCAGTTCCCAGTGGAAAATAGAGGTTACAGGACTTGTCTGAGATACAGGAGTCCCCTGTGAAGTGGGGTAAGGAGTTGTGGCAAGAGATCTGGGAAATATTACCGCCAAGCACAGTTACTATGTATCATGTAGATGCTCATTGTCCCATAACTTCACTAGAATGCTGGTCTAATTCCATTGCAGAAAAAAGCCAAAATCTTGGAGGTAGGGATGACAACGCAGGATTCTGATTTGGTGGGAATGGCTGAGTGGACACACCAAAAATGTGGACACCTGGGATAGAAAGTCACTAACAGGTGGGCAGAGAATAAAGGGATGCATTTTCCCCTAGACTGGAGCAGAACTGTGATTCCTATTTGTCAGCATGCACAACACAGACCGGTCCCACGGATGGTGAGGGGCCAGTTGAAGAAAGGAAAATTACCAGCACAGATATGGCAGATGGAGTACATTGGGCCTATGCTAAATAATCAAGGGTGTACTTACTCAGCAGTGTATTGAGGGATAGTCAGAAAGGGGACTGCCCCAGCCCTTCCTACTGTGCGAGGGGGAAGAAGGGTTTGGCTCCATAAACCAGAACCCAGAGGCCAAATTGTGAGTAGAATCCTTAAATCATTCCCCAGAACCAGCAGAGATCATCGAAGACTGAAAAGACAATACTTTGTCATCAGCTCAAAAACAGGAAAAGGAGAACATGTGCTTTCTGAGAAATGTTGCTTTTAAGAATAGTCATACTTGTTTCTTTCCTATGTGAAACCTTAAAATCTGAATCTCTCGTTTTCTAATTTAGCTGTGCTTCATCTATGCTTACCTTTGACCTGTTTCCAGCCTGACTCTACCCTTGACACCACACTTGCAAAAACATAAGGTCACGAATCTAAAGTTGAGACATTGTAGGCTGCGTAAACATGCAAAGTCAGCACAAAAGAACAGCTGATGTCTGCACTGTGGGTTTCGTGTGTGTTTTAAACAATGGTAAAGCCTTACATAAAGTTTGTTCAGATAAGCCTATCTTGTTGTGCAGCCTCAAAGACGCGACAGTTTCACAAGGCACCGAGACTGTCGATTCTTGCCTTGCCTCATTTGTGTGTTCTTTCCAAAGTTCTATTTACCTCTGGGCGTTCCTAGTCTGTGATTTTCCCTATATAAACCCATGTAACCATCGTTCAGTGTGCTTTATCCTTGGGTATCTTTTGGTACTTGTCGGATGGAGACCCATTCATGAATGATTGAATAAACTATCCATGGTTTGACTTTCGCTCCAGTGTCGAGTCCTCCTCATTTTGATAAGGACCCGTGGCAAGAGTGGTGACCCTGCACCAAGCAGATTAAAATTAATCTGCTCCACAAATTGGCGCCCGAACGTGGGTCCCCATCAAAGGCTTGCAGTCGGACCAGGGGAGGAGATCAGGCCGGTAAGACGAACTTCGCTGAGGAGCGCACCACCTGATGAGATTAGTGTTGCTCGTGGGCCAAGGTGATTTTTCAGCTCGCCAACTCTGATCTTCCTGGCGGCTGCTAGCCTTGACTGGGGCCTTCGGACGGTCATTTTTTTGGATCAGGGAGGATCGACAGGTGGGAGTCAAAGACTACGCATGAGGTAAATCTGTATTGAACCGGTTCATTTGGTTAGGATCTGTTTGATCTTTTCTTGACTTGGTATTTGTTTGGTAATCCGTTCGGAATCTGCTTGGAATTTTGAAACCTAGGATCTGTTTGGTATTTTGAAACCTAAGCTTTGTTTTGAGACTTGCTATTTGTTTTGACTAACATTTTTTCTTACAGGTAAAGGTGAGAATATTTTTTATTTCTCTCTGTTTTTTATATCTTATATAACATACCTGTACTTAGTACGCCTTGGAAGTTTTGTTGTTGCTGCTGCGATAAGCAGAGTATTTTGGAAGCAAGTCAGCCGGCGCCACCAGAAGGTACGCCGAATTTTGAGATGTACATCAAATATGGTATTTGTCCCATCATGTATAATGCATTGTGGAACAAATATACAAAAGGGGATCCCCAGTTACAATGGCCATTAGAGGGAACCATGGACCCTCACAAACTCGAGTATCTAGAGAAACGATTGTTTTTAAAGAAAGTTAGGCCAGCTATGTTTGACAGTTTGCGTATGTAGAGGAAAGAAGTGAAGGAGCGGCAGCTCAAGGCAGAGAAGGTACAAAGGAAACCGGAAAGGAAAACAGAGTATCAGAAGTATAAGGAAGTTCAGGAGAAAAAAGAATGTTTAGATAGGGAGCATAGATTATTAACATCTAAGGAATATAAAGTTAGACCAACTGTAGCAGTTCAGGTCCACCAAGAAGATGTGGATTCAGATATTGATGGGTTGTTGATAGAATGACCCCCACCCCCATATGTACCTTTAACACCTCTTCCCCCTGGACCACTAAATGTTGTTACCCCTGTACTCCCAGTTCCCCCTCCTTTGCCCGCGGTTGTCCAACTCCCTATTTTCCAACCAGTACCGGTACATCCCTTACCTCCCCCATCCCAGGCCACTGCACCCCCACCCCAAGCCTCTGTGCCTCCACCTCAGGCCACTGCATTTGAAATGACTAATGATTCTGTGCTTCCTGCATCTGTCCTGACCCCTCGAGTCCTTCGCTCTACTGTACCTGTTTCATCAGGACGCGATAAAGTTGATGGTATTAAATTGGTTAAGTGATCTAGAAATGGAAGTAGAAGAAATGATAGATCAGATTCAGGATTTTTCTGAAGGCGAGCTTCTTTGTCTTATAAATAAGCTTTCTCATCAATTTATGGTTCAATGGGAGATGACTACAGGACAAAATGGCCCAGATGATATTAGAGCTATTAATCGACAATGTCAGATAGGGGCCTTCCTTGTAAGTAGAGTTAATAATGCTATAGCAATGATAATTGGATATCGTAATGAACTCTCTTCCTCTCCTCGAATAAGACCTATGAGGGAAGCTGCGCCACAGTTCATTCCTGGAAGAGGGAATGCAGACAATGATGACCCTAATAATCCCAATGCTAGAGCCCATTTTTTGTATATTTGGATATATACGCCCTGGAAAAGGACGGATGTACTTACTCTAAAGGCCTCCTTACCAGACATACGGAAAAATCCTAGAGGATTTTATGATGATGTACAGGCAGCCATTGATTCTTGTATCATGACTTTAGCAGATATTGATATTTTTTTTGGCATGATCTTGCCACCAGATATGTGGCGACTCACCCGGAAATAGGATCATGTTGTTGAGTTAGGAGGAGATTGGGCTGCCATAGTAGCAGCTGATAGGGATAGGAAACCTGGTCAGAAACCTAATCAGCTCATACTGGACCTCCCTGGCAACACACTAACTTATATATTAGACGATAATTCTGGCATGGAAAATATATTGGACACTCCTTACTGCTTGCAAGCAAAAACAGGAAGAGTCCTTCCCTGATTTCTTTACTCGCTTTGAGGAAGTTTCCTCTAATGTATCTAATAGCCCTATTCTTCCTGTCCTTAAAAGAGGGGATGGAATACAGGATAAAAGTTTATCAATTTTTGATTGATTTGAGAGAAAGTAACAAGATAATAGTCCCTCAATATCTTGTTGTTTCTCAGGTAAAGTTAATACACCAGTGGGATTTTCTGGCATCCCCGTTCAAAGCCCTATTTCACAACAACTGAATGTTAGTACAAGGGTCTCCAACATTTTCTGTAACAAAAGTCACCAGTGATGAAAAAGTGACCACCTCATCCAAGAGTATCAGTAGTGATCACATTAGTGCATTAGCCAGGGTTTTCAGCAGTAAAAAAGGTAAAAAAAAAAACAAAAAACAAAAAAAAAAAAAAAAAACAAAATGAGGCTTTGACAATTTGAACTGAAATATTACATGGGTACTAGATACAAACAATAGCTGCAATACTCCTTTACGCCAAGATATAATTATGAGTAATAAATATCTCCAACTGAAATAATAGCTGTAAGTACATTTTCAAAATGTCAATTATTTTTCTGTAGACATCAGTTTATGTGTTGTGAAAATACAAAAGAAATGTTGTCTTGAATGCATGAGTTTTGTTTTTTAAAATACAGGTTGGACTGCACACAGGAGAGCTACTCACAGGTACCTGGTGATCTACTGGTAGCTCACGAGCCACTCATTGGAGACATAGCAATGCAGCAGAAGGTTGCAAACAGACTACAGTGAAATTATTGCATCACTTAGCCTCCTTGGGACAAAGTATCTCTTTTCCAATTACAGTATTGTCAACAGAAGGTCTCCTCCTGTCGAAGGGGGTAAGACGCTACACCAACATAGGATATAATTGGTGCAGAATTTGCAGACACCACTTACTCAATCTAATATCTGTGCGTTTATTACCAAATTTTTCACTGATTACAAAACCCCTGCTTGCTTTAATATTAAAGCACGTATGCATGCTGCTTCCTTGGACTAATCAGTGTGAAGCGGTCTTTTTGTAATTGAACAAAATGCTTTATGTAATGCTCCTGCTTTAGGTAAAACCTGATTATTACAAATTTATGCATGTAAAAGATGGTTGCAGCTTGGCACGGTCCCATGTAGGAAGGAATAGGTCATGTGCATATTTCTCCTCCACATTGGACCCCACTGCGATAAAGCAATCTGAAATGTATTAAGGTCACAATTTGACAGTTATGGCACCACATTTAGTGGATATCTAAGAAAAAATAATAATTCAGACCCAGCACCTGACCAGTGCGATATTAACAGGGTATGAGTTGACACTTTTTGCTCCAAACATCACTCTGAAATGCTGTAACATTTTAAATCCAGCCACTGTACTGCCCCTTTCTGAGTCCCAACAAGATGAGAAGCATGATTGCATATTTATTACTGAGAAGGAGACTAAGGGACGGGTAGACCTGACAGATACCCCTATATCTGACCCACCAGGGGAACTGTCCGTGGATGGTGCATGTTACAAACTACCTGATGGCTCTAGTACAGCGGCCTATACAGTTACTCCCTTGAAATCTGTGGTTGAGTTATGTAAAATACAACAAATGTCAGTGCAATCTATGGAGCTGACAGCTTTGACTAGAACCTATGAATTAAGTAAAGATTTGACTGTAAATGCACAAGTTACTAACTTGTGTAACGATATATCTGTAAGAGACAGTAGTTAGTGACAGATTCCTTACCTTAGAATATCCCCAGGCGTCAGGCTGGATCCGGAAATTTTTTGGGTAGCAGTACCCTTGCGCGTCGGTAGGTGGCGTCGTGCGGCTCCGCGTCAGTCTTCGGCGTCGGGATCGCCGGGATGACGTCGCGGGCAGTACTTAGACGCCGCCCCTGCGCGCTGACGTCAGTTCTGTACACGACTTTCCACGCCAGGAACGCAGAGCCATGCAAGAAGCTGACATAGCTGTCTGAAAAAAGTCTAGGGCCCTGAAAGGGATGTCCTTAACCCTAGAAATCAGTTCGCAGAACGGGGAGGATGGGTGGGGCGGTAAGGAATCTGTCACTAACTACTGTCTCTTACAGATATATCGTTACACAAGTTAGTAACTTGTGCATCTGAAAGAGACACGTTAGTGACAGATTCCTTACCTTAGAAAAGATACCCCAGCAATACCAACCCCGGTGGTGGGTCTGCGAACAGATTCAGACAAGGAAGTCCCAGAGGACAGAGCGGCCAAAGAAGCCGTCCCTCCGGACCTGGCAGTAATGCTTGGAAAACGTGTGCAGCGAAGCCCACGTAGCTGCCTGACATATATCCTGCAGCGGAACACCGCGGCCTAAGTCCGTGGTAGCAGCCGTTGCCCTGGTGGAATGGGCCCGCAGCCCAACAGGCGGCTCCTTCTTAGCCAAAGAATAGCAGGCTTTGATACACAAGATGACCCAGCGGGAGATGGTCCTCTTGTGTACCGCCCGACCTTTTTGGCGCCCACGTAGCCAACAAAGAGCTGGTCGTCCACCCGGAACTGTTGTGTGCGGTTGATGTAAAAGGCAAGCGCACGTTTTGGGTCCAGACGGTGGAGCCTCTCTTCCTCTCTGGAAGGATGCGGAGGCGGAAAGAAGGTGGGCAAAGTGATGGTCTGCCCAATGTGGAAGGCAGTAACCACCTTTGTCAAGAAGGACGGACGCGTCCGAAGAACAACCTTGTCTGGATGAACAGACAGAAAGGGAGGTTTGCATGAAAGAGCCTGGAGCTCACTCACCCGCCGAGCGGAGGTGATGGCTACCAGAAAGGCTGTCTTCAGAGTAAGAAGACGAAGAGGACAGTTATGCAGTGGCTCAAAGGGAGCGCACATTAAAAAAAGTAAGAACCAAGTTTAAGTCCCACTGAGACATTATAAACGGAACAGGAGGAAAGAGGTGTGTAATGCCTTTAAGAAACCTGTTAACAACAGGGGACTTAAAAAGA
Source organism: Calotriton arnoldi (assembly GCA_963921515.1). Taxonomy (NCBI): domain Eukaryota; kingdom Metazoa; phylum Chordata; class Amphibia; order Caudata; family Salamandridae; genus Calotriton; species Calotriton arnoldi. Next base: position 3,720,342 of record CAWUFW010000386.1, read on the forward strand.
GAGGGCTGATCAGGAAGCCTGAGGAAGGCCGAGATTGCACAAAGATAGCCCTTGATGGTACCCAGGGCAGAACCCTGTTGGGCCAGAGAAAGAAGGAACAGAAGAACCTCAGAAAGAGGGGCAGAGAGGGGATTCACAGCCTTTGCTGTGCACCATGCCACAAACTTGTTCCACCTGCAGGCGTATACCACCTTAGTGGAGGGACGCCTGGCTGCCAGAACCACATCACAAACTTCGGGAGGCAAGTCGAAAGGAATCAACTGCCGCCGCTCAATCTCCACGCAAGCAGGTGTAGACTGGACAGGTTCGGGTGGAGGACCGTCCCCTGCTGCTGCAACAGAAGATCCTCCCGAAGAGGCATACGGATCGGGGGAATCGACGCTCATACTGAGTAGCTCGGGATACCAAACTCTTCGAGCCCAGTCCGGAGCCACAAGGATGACTTGGGCCCGGTCTCGCCGAATCTTCTTCAACACTCTGGGCAGAAGTGGTATCGGCGGAAAGGCGCACAACAGACCGCAACTCCACTCGCGACGAAAAGCGTCGCCGAGCGAGTGCCGCCTCGGAAATTCCATCGCGCAGAACTGCTGACATTGCGCGTTCTCTTCGGTGGCGAACAGATCTAACCAAGGCTCTCCCCACTGCTGAAAGAGACCTTGCGCCACCTCCGAGTGAAGACGCCATTCGTGATCCATCATGCACCTGCGGCTGAGTTCGTCCGCTCTGGCGTTCAGGGAACCTGCCAGGTGTTGAACCATCAGGAAAATGCCCTGATGTTCCAGCTATGTCCAGAGGCGCAGAGCCTCCTGACATAGGGTCCACGACCCCACTCCGCCCTGTTTGTTGCAGTACCACATGGCGGTGGTGTTGTCTGTGAACACCTGCACTACCTTCCCCTTGACAGAGGGAAGGAATGCCTTGAGTGCAAGTCGGATCGCCCGGAGCTCCAGAAGGTTGATATGGAGCCGGGACTCCGCCGGAGACCAGAGGCCTCTGATCTCCGCCTCTCCCTTGTGACCGCCCCATCCCAGAAGGGACGCGTCCATCACGACTGTGTGCTCTGGCTGGGGAAGGGAGAGGGATCTGCCCCTGACCCATTGCCGGTTCGAGAGCCACCACTGCAACTGTTTTGCAGTCCCCTCCGAGATCTGGACGTGATCGGACAGGTTGCCCTGGTGCTGCGCCCACTGGAACTTCAGGTCCCACTGCAGAGCCCGCATATGCCATCTGGCATGATCGACCAGCAGGATGCAGGAGGCCATGAGGCCCAGCAGCCTCAGGGCCATCCGTACCGAAACCCAGGATAGAGGCTGAAAGATCGGAATCATAGCCTGAATATCCCGGACTCGCCGTTCGGGAAGATAGGCCCGAAACTGCGTCGTGTCCAGAACTGCTCCGATGAAAAGGAGCTGTGGAGAAGGAATCAGGTGCGACTTCGGCACATTGATGGAGAACCTCAGCGAGTGCAGGAGTTCGGCCGTAGTCTGGAGGTGGGAGACGACTGCCTGGGACGAGCCCGTCTTCAGCAGCCAGTCGTCGAGGTAGGGGCGTCGAGGTAGGGGAAGACTGGAACCCCTGCCCGGCGCAGATGAGCTGCGACCACCGCCATCACTTTCGTGAACACCCGAGGGGCACTTGTGAGGCCAAAGGGGAGCACGGTGAATTGAAAATGCTCGAGGCCCACCATGAACCGCAGGTAACGCCGGTGGGCCGGCAGGACGGGGATGTGGAAATAAGCGTCCTGCAAGTCCAACGCTACCATCCAGTCTCCAGGGTGGAGGGCAGTCAAGACCTGAGCTAAGGTGAGCATCTTGAACTTCTCCTTCCGGAGGAAGTGATTGACGTTCCAGAGGTCCAAGATAGGACGCATGTCCTCCTTGTCCTTTTTGGGCACCAGAAAGTAGTGGGAGTAGCAACCACGTCCTACTTCTGGGGTCGGAACGCGCTCGATGGCCCTCTTGGCCAAGAGGGCCGCAACTTCCTTCTGAAGAAGCACCCAGTGATCCCCTGACATGCGGTGGAATTGAGGTGGCATGGCTGGGGGGATGGTCTCGAAGGGGAGGGAGTAGCCCCTTTGGACAATGTCCAAGACCCACTTGTCCGAGGTGATGGCACGCCAGTGGTGAAGGTGATGGCGAACCCTGCCCCCTACTGGCGTGCTGTGCACCTGAAAGGAGGGACTAGGAGGGCTTGGAGGCCGCGGACGGGGCGGGGTTGGTGGCCTGATCCGCACGCTGGTTGCCTGACCCGCCCACGGCGGGAGCCACGTCCTCGGCCACGCGAAGGCGCTTGCTGCGCGGGCCGGTGGCTGGGCAGCGGACGTGACTGGGCGCCCCTTCCGTGGCCACGAAAGGGGCGAAAAGCAGACGGTAGCGGAGGGCGTACAGCAGAAAGGCCCAAGGACTTGGCCGTAGCCCGCGAGTCCTTAAAGCGCTCCAGCGCATGGTCTGCTTTGTTTCCAAAAAGACCGACCCCATCAAAGGGCATGTCCATAAGGGTGTTTTGGACATCACCCGAGAAACCAGTGGTCCTCAGCCAGGCGTGACGGTGCAGCGCCACTGTTGTCGCAAGCGATCTGCCTAGCGAGACGGCGGTATCAAGGCCACATCTAATGGTGTATTTAGCCGCATCTCTTCCGTCCGCAATGGCGCGGGAAAGCAGTGTCTGGACCTCCTCAGGACACTGGGGCAGAACTTGCGCCACCGAGTCCCACAGAGAGTGGGAATATCGGCCCAAAAGGCAAGCGGTGTTGACGGACCGCAAGCCAGCACTGGAGGAAGAAAAGACCTTCTTCCCAAATTGATCCAGGCGTTTGGATTCTCTAACCGGAGGAGTGGTAGGGAAGGCGGTTTGGGAAGCAGAGGCTTGGACAACCAAGCTCTCAGGAGTGGGGTGTTGGGAGAGGAAGAGGGGGTCGCCCGGAGCGGGCGATGGCGTCGGGCCACGTTCCTATCCACAGGAGCCCCTGTGGCGGGCTTGGACCAGGTGCCCAAAAGAACGTCGGAAAGCGCGTCATTAAACGGCAGCAGCGGCTCCGAGGAGGTAGCCGCCGGCTGAAGCACTTCCGTCAGGAGGTTAGTCCTGACAGCCACTGTAGGCAATTGGAGGTGTAAGGCCCTAGCTGCTCTACGCAACACCGTTGCAAAATTTGCTCCCTCCTCCGTTGCCACGGAAGGAGGAGACAGGATGCCAGAGTCAGGGGAGGTGTCCAGACCACTGGCATCCCCAAGCTCCTCAGCCCAGTCCTGATCGAACTCACACTGCTGTGTGAGAGGGTCATCCGACCCCTCCCAGTTCTCTTCGTCCTCCTCTGGTTCAAAATAAGGAGGAGGGACATGCGGGACCCAAGGTCTCATCGGCGTCGGATCCGGAGAGATCGGCGCGGGCGGCGTCGGGAACGGCACCGGAGAGATCGGCGCCGGTGGAGGTGTCGTCAGGTCAACCGGCGTCGATCGGGGTTGTGGCAGCACCGGAGTCGCGGTCGAGGCCGGGGCCGGAGCCGGGACCGAGGCTGGTGTGACAGGCGGCGCCGGAGAAACCCCATCAGGGCCCGCGGGGCCCGAAGGCGCATCGGGGGACCTTGAGGCCCGAAGAGGCGGGCCATGGCCTACAGGAACTCCTGTATCTCGGCCGGAGTCGCCGCCGAACCCGGATAAGGGGGGTAATGCGGCGGCGGCCCCACAGGCACTCTCGGAGCCGCGGGGACGGTGCCGACAGGACCCTCAGCCGAGTCGCGAGACCGGCGAGGGGAAGTCGTCGAGCGATGACGCTTCTTTGACTTCTTATGCTTCGACTTACCGGAGGAGTGCGAAGACTTGGACCCCGACGACCGATGAGGACTCCGCGACCGGCCCCTCGACCTCTCGCGTGACCGTGGCGTGGCACGGAGCCGACTGCCGGACCTCGAGGAGCTTTCGAGACCGCTCTCGCAAAGCCTTCGGATGCAAGGCCCGGCAGTCGGGGCACGACTTCGTGTCGTGGTCGCGGCCGACGCAGTAGAGACATTCCTGATGCGGGTCTGTGATCGACATCATCCGACCACAGGCGTCGCATGGCTTGAAGCCGGGCAGCCCTACCGACACCTTCGGAGTCGAGAGACTCGTTTAGAAAATCAGTGAAAAATCACCAAAAAACTTAGTCAAAAAATGACTAGGGCACTGCTCTTCCCGGATCTGCGCTTACTGGCGCGGAAAAAGAACTGACGTCAGCGCGCAGGGGCGGCGTCTAAGTACTGCCCGCGACGTCATCCGGCGATCCAGACGACGGACGCGGAGCCGCACGACGCCGCCTACCGACGCGCAAGGGTACTGCTACGCAAAAACTTTTCGGATCCAGCCTGACGCCTGGGGATATTCTAAGGTAAGGAATCTGTCACTAACGTGTCTCTTTCAGATATCAATATATATGCCTTTGGAGTTGCCCACTCATTCGGACGACTCTAAGAACAAAAGGGGGCTTTTTCATTTTGCATAGTGATAAGATACAGTATGGGGAATGAATAGTAAAGATACTGGATACCTTGATGTTACCAAAAAGGGTTGCTATTGTTAAATGTTTTGTCCACAAGAAAATTATAGATGAGGTAATACAGGGAAATATTTTTGCTAATGAAACAGCTAAACGATCAGCCTATTTAGAGTATAGTTTATTGTATATTGTAGGGACAGTTAGATGGACACCAGAAGTAACTATGTTTAATCAGACTCTAGATTGCATTAGGGAAGTACAGGAAGAAGCTACGGAGGAAGAGAAGGAACAGTGTAAAAGATATGGGTGTCAGGATGCGACAGGATGTTGGATAGATCTGTCAGGAAAGCAAAGATGAATGCTTCCAAATTATTATGTGAATGCTATTGTTACCATGGCCCACAGTTCAGCCCACATCAGTGCTAAAGGAATGGTGGCCATGTCAGATCATGTATGGTTCAATAATCTGATTCCCAGGGTGGCAAAGTTCTATGTCAAGAGGTGCATGATGTGCCATACTTATAGCACAGGGAAAGGTACCCCGTTTCAACAAGAGATTTTGCACCCCCAGATCTGCCCTTTGAAGGTCTTGCAACCAGTTGAGATGGTTATGGGGAGGCCAGCAAAATGTATAAGTGTACCAAGATTAAGGGCAATCTGACATTGAATTTACCATTCTTGTTGATTATTGTGTTGACTAAAGATTTGCATTTGATCCATTCACAGGTGAAGGCCAGTCTCTCTCCCAGTCTTAAAGGTCCAGGTCACAAGCTGAGGCCTAGAGACGGTGTCTTTACCCAACAGTTTCAGAGGCCAGTGCAAGTTCTCTTCACCACCCAGACTGCTGTTAAGTGCACAGGGCACAGACAGTGGATCCATGCCAGTGATATAGAGAAGGCAAGCGCCACTTCCTTTGCCATATGATCAGTGGATAACAAGAGGAATACCTAACTTTATTATGATCAGATCTCTCAGCAAGTGCCTTTTGGAGATGGTGATCTTTTGAAACATGGTGAAGTGGTGTCATTGGAACAATAACTTGCTGCCATTATGCCTGACCCAGATGAACAGATTCTGTTTGAACATCCTGACATTGTTCAGCCCTGATACAAAATTGTTATACCTGCTGTTCAGCCTGTGTGGAATGTTGGTGAGAGAGTGCATGATAGAATGTTGGGTGTGTGACAGAGAGTCAGTTGGAGTAGGGCTGAGCAGCAGGGAGGCTGCTCCTGGTGGGGTTCTCCTCTACATGTCTTCTATACTTAAATAAATACTTGGAATGACTACCATACAACATGGAATGGACCTTCTTTTTATTACAACATCTTGGCGACGATTTAAGAAACGAAAATCTACGCGTGCCACTTCAAAATGAAAAGAACTAAGAAGAAAAATTGGACTCAAGGAAAGATTCAAGGTACCTGTTCAACTGGCACTGAGAACCCCACCAGTGACCAATCCACCGGTCGCCCTACAAGTAAGTGCCAGTTTCCTTCATTACTTTCTTCCCCTCCCAGCACCATGGAGTAGCGCCCAATTCCTGCGATTTTGGGACAGTTCCTACCCATTATGCAGTTTCCTAGAAGTACTTGTCTGCCTGCCTTCACTTACTACTTGCCTACAAAAGGTGTACTGTTTCCTGCCTACTCCTACTGCTTTATTACGAGGGTTGAACTTTATCCTGCCTGTGTGTACTGCTTCCTAAATGCCCAGCTGCATGTACTACTGCCTGCTTGCCAGTTTCTGCTTCCTGCCTGTCCTGCTGTTCGCCACTTACTGCTGGACCCTCCCTTCCTACTCCCTTGCTGCCTGCAGTGCCACTTTTCAAAAGTGTTTTCATGTCTTGCTGTCCCTGCATCTGCCTATACCGGGGAGAGTTCCTCGTGTGTGAAGTTTCTGAACTGTTCTCCTTTTTGCTGACTTTGTCATGTAGACTGTGCGTGTTTTTTAAATTTTCCTTGTTATCTGGGCAGTTGCTTCGCAGCGTTGAAATTTTAAAATGAGGCGCGTGTCTTTTCCTGACAGCGCGTTCTTACTTGCCTCTTGGATCTCCGTGACGTTTGTTTCTGCCATGCCTTCTCGCGTGCAGTTCGTCATCTTATGCTGCTCCTACACGCCTATTGCACAGACGTGCCGTGAGCCATCCGGCCAGACTTATGAAAACGTGCCGCCATCTTGCGTTTGTCTTCATTGGCTTCTTTGTGTGGTTGTTTGCCGCCAACCACGATGCTGTGTACATGCTGCAGTTAACCTTTGTCGGAATCACATGGATTCCGGGAACAACGCTGAGCTTTTAGGATTCTTTTGGCTCCGCTCCATATTTGTGGAGCGTTTTCTGCCAACCACGTTTTTTTAAAATAAATTTCATTGGACCTTCTTTTCACTTCAAGGACTTTTCATCAGCGGAATGGATCCTCGACATCGTATTCGGCGTAGTAGATCTTCGTATTTCACTACAGGTACTGTTTCAGTGTGGAGAACCTTCCGTCCCTCCCGCATTGTTTCCTTATTCAAGCTTTCAGAACTTTAGCATAATGGAACATTATTTTTTTTTGTATTTTCAACTGTGACTTCAGTTACTGCTGGCTGCCCCCTTGTTTTCTCTTCTCTCATGTATTGACTTGCCCGCCTGTCATATCATTTTGCTGCATGATTCGGTGAAAGGCACACCTTCTTCAACCATCCACGCCTTGGATTCTCAACGCTTACTTTCCCTGGAACTAATTTAGCTACATTTACAAGTCACAATACTTTCTAAAATTCTACTTGACATATACTCACGTTACCTCTCTCATCTGCTTTAATGCTTGTTTTCATTAACGTAAAATTGCTTACATGTTTACTTTCTTCCTTCCGTTAAAGTGAATTTTAAATATATGCTAATTCATTATTTTCCCTTCATTTAGCTATCTGAATGTGACGTTACTCACAAATGTACTTAAAAAATCATTTACCTGTAATTTTACTTGCCACATGTCTCACCATATTGGACTGTTGAAAGTTTACTTACCTCAAGTTTTACGATACTGTACTGTTGAAATGCTTATCTAGTTAGCCTTTTGAAGCTTTACTATAATTCAGATTGCACGTTTTCTACTTGCTTGCTTCTTCCTTTTTCTTTACGTGACATGCTTACATATGCCTAGTACTTACTTATACTTATTACATAAGGTATACATTTGCTGTTTTTGCTCCTACGTTTTTCCCGCAGGGTACAATTGCGGTTACGTGCTTTCTTGTTCACATGGTGAGGTTACCGTTGCATTATACTACAGAGTGCTTTTGCTTCCCACATTTACGTGGTTATGATTTTTAAAGTTGCTTCCCACATCTACGTGGTTATGGATTGGTAAGTTACTACCACCCATTGCGGTCCGGACCCGCTTTTTGTCTCATTCTACAGTTTTAGTACTAAATATTAATACATGATGTTAATTACTTCCGTAATATTACTTCTCAATGTTCGCATTGGTGTTGCTCATACAGAGTTTATGTGATTTCCTATGTTTCAGTGTGGTAAACCCCTAAGCCACACCTCACAACCCAAACTTGTGTTTGGGCGAAGATGTCCTTTTATGCTACTACTGTTTAAATTCTTGCTTCTTGGGAGTTTACTGTCGCGCCTTAGAACTTGACCCTCTTACACCTTGTTGGCCTGGCCAGCCTTCTTGTGTGGTCGTTTGGGTTTGTTTGAGTCTTTGTTGGTGTGATAGTTTGCTTGGTGCTACGGCTTGGATTCTAGGAGTTTGGTCTTGTGTGTTTTTGGTTATAACAAAGGGAGAAGTGGTGTGTGATGGATGGCTGGTGTGCGTATGCTTTCACTTCTTCCTGTTTCATTCTTTTATTCTCTCTACCTTTTATTATACATTTGCATTACTTTTAGCTTTGTACTATATTATTGACTTTGTACTGTATATCTCAATTTATGTACATTTCATTGCTGTTGTTTTTATTATTGTCAACAAAAGGAGATGTGTTATACCTGCTGTTCAGCCTGTGTGGAATGTTGGTGAGAGAGTGCATGATAGAATGTTGGGTGTGTGACAGAGAGTCAGTTGGAGTAGGGCTGAGCAGCAGGGAGGCTGCTCCTGGTGGGGTTCTCCTCTACATGTCTTCTATACTTAAATAAATACTTGGAATGACTACCATACAACATGGAATGGACCTTCTTTTTATTACAACAAAAATGCGGCCAAGGGCCAAAAGAGCTATAGACTTTGATTGAAGAAACTATCTCTGGAGAGGTAGCAACCCATGCCGTTGGTCAAGACCCCCAACGTCCGGACCGGTACATAAGCTTGCCAGTGAGGCTTTGAAGCAAAAGACATTGGGGACTTAATGCTCTCTGATAGTGTAGTGAGGGAATTTTGGGAGAATTGAGATTACATTGCTCTGTTTCTGGCTGATCGTTACGCTACTCTTTGTTACCTTAGCAATCAAACAACAAATACTACAGTAAGAGGAAGGAAGGTTAAGAAACATACAGGTTGAATATAAAAGATTAGTATAGGGAATAGTGTTAGGTGTTCTTCTGAAATAGGTATTTGTATATAGATTAGGTTGAAATGGGTAGAGTTGTCGATCTGTCATTAAGGCCCTTTGGGAAGGTGTTTTTTGACCTATTAGGAGGAATAGAAGTACTTGCCCCAAATGCCCCCGCTAAAAGCTGACAATTTTGGATTAAAAAGTGAAAAATAGGGATATTTGTATGTTTTCTATTGTTAATATTGGGATTTTTGGATCTATTTTGGAGACTTGAAACATATTACCCTGTTCATAGCCTAGTGCCCCTACTCCTACCGCATCTGAACATTATCACTTCACCTTGTCCTCCCTTAAGGATTCACACTGCCAAATATATAAGCACAATACATTTGTTCAATATTTGCATAAAAAGCCCTTAATGTTAATTGAGCCATCTTTCTAACTTGCTGCTGCTGCATTCAATGTGCCCCTATGATATGCACCACTTGCATAAATATTTGTAGTAGTATTAAACCTTCCACAGTCAATATTCATGAATTAAATAGAGAAATGATGGTACAACTTGAAATTAATGAAATAATGAAAATCGAGATATAAATTAATACGTGTACCTCTTAGAATAGATTCAGCACAGCTGAAAAGGAAGGATTGTGAAACCTTAAAATCTGACTCTCTCGTTTTCTAATTTAGCTGTGCTTCATCTATGCTTACCTTTGACCTGTTTCCAGCCTGACTCTACCCTTGACATCACACTTGCAAAAACATTAGGTCACGAATCTAAAGTTGAGACATTGTAGGCTGCGTAAACATGCAAAGTCAGCACAAAAGAACAGCTGATGTCTGCACTGTGGGTTTCGTGTGTGTTTTAAACAATGGTAAAGCCTTACATAAAGTTTGTTCAAATAAGCCTATCTTGTTGTGCAGCCTCAAAGACGCGACAGTTTCACAAGGCACCGAGACTGTCGATTCTTGCCTTGCCTCATTTGTGTGTTCTTTCCAAAGTTCTATTTACCTCTGGGCGTTCCTAGTCTGTGATTTTCCCTATATAAACCCATGTAACCATCGTTCAGTGTGCTTTATCCTTGGGTATCTTTTGGTACTTGTCGGATGGAGACCCATTCATGAATGATTGAATAAACTATCCATGGTTTGACTTTTGCTCCAGTGTCGAGTCGTCCTCATTTTGATAAGGACCCGTGGCAAGAGTGGTGACCCTGCACCAAGCAGATTAAAATTAATCTGCTCCACACCTAGATCATACTGTGAAGTGTTGGTGCATTGGATGTCCTTCCCTGGCATGTGGTTGCCTGTGCCTTGAGACCCTCGCGGGTAAGTAGTGCGCTTTACAAATCTTGTGATTGATTGATTGATTGATTGATTGAGTGGGGCGGTGAGGGAGCCGGAGCCCCCAACCCCGAAGTGACCACCTGACAGCGCAGACTGACGCCTTGGCTGATGCCTTTCGCTAAACCAACAAAATGATACAGGCGGTTTTCTACAGGTCATATTTAATGTGCTCAAATAAGTCCGACTCTGAAAATGAAATATAAGTCCAGCTTGATGAAAGTGGTGATTCCAAGCGTATTTTTAAATGACAAATGTGAAAGGATATCGCTTTAAATATAACAGGAGGGCCTTGTACATTCACACGGTTAGGAATGTTGTTTTCATTGACTCCAGCATTGCATACCCAGAGTACAAGAGAAACAGTTCAGCTTGATGAAGATGCTGTTTTATTATTCTGAGATTCATTTATTGTCTTAGACAGAATATATAAGTTTAGCTGCTTCTATAGTAGAAGTTTCAGGATTAGCCATTTATAACACTAGGAGCATTAATAAGTTAAAATGTTTGATGGTTTGTGTATTTCTCACACATTTATTTCTGTAGCGGAGTTATTATTAGATATACAAGTTATTTTAGGTGGAATAATCATAGTAATATGTGTCATGATTTTATTATGTTACTGTTTTAATGTGTGCCTAATTTTATAATAATTCTTTCACCTAAAGAAGTTGATTTTAGATATGCATTTTATGAGGGTCAAAGGTCAAGGAGTTGAGTGTAATGCTAAATAATTGTGAGATTGTGGTAACCTTTGACTTTATGTTTTACTGACTTCATTTTGAATGTACAACATCATTTTGCGCTCTCATTTTGTGCCTTCTTGCAGCTTCAGAGTATGATTTTTTTAATTTCTTCTCAGCACAGAGCAAAACAGCCTTGCTGGAACAGAACATGTGGGATGTGCGTTTGAAAGCGTGAGGGAGGAATGCATTTCTCTGTCTCAGAGTCAAAACACAGAGGTTCGGCCAGCTCCGGTCTTGACCTTGGAACAGACCGGTTCGGTCAGCTTTGCTTTTGCAATAGATGAAGGGAGGGGGAATTTCTAAAAGTCTCTCAGTTTTAGTAAAAAGTATTAAAGACAGGAAGTTTTGGCGCTCATACAGAAGCTCACTCATGAGGTGGATGCACCATCACAGGGAAAGTTTTGGTGTCGCATTGAGACTTCTGGACGACTGAAAGTGCTTCCCAGTCGAGCTGACCAGAAGGTTGTGTGTCACTCAAAGGGTGATGTATGAGCTATGAGTTTTATTGCTCTGTGATGTTTTCATGTTGTGCTCTTTATAATGTATTCTTTCATATGACAGAGTTTATTCCTGGCATTTGACAGTGCTTGTTTCTTGCACTGGACGTCCATTATTATCTGCTTATGTTTTGCTCCCTTATATTTGACTTGTGAATGTTCAATTAGTATTTGAGTTGTGAGTATTTCATTATTATTATTTGCGTGTGTTTTACAATAATTATCTGGTGGTGTTTTATCTTGTACATTTGATTACTTGCGAGTGTCTTATGATTATTTGCTTGTATATATGTTTATATATATATATATATATATATATATATATAGAGAATATATATATATATATATACACACACACACACTTGCATGTTGTTTTACCTGTTTTATTTGACCTCTGGGAAAGCCTTTCAGTTAGAGAGTGTTGCATTAATGCACAAGTTACTAACTTGTGTAACGATATATCTGTAAGAGACAGTAGTTAGTGACAGATTCCTTACCTTAGAATATCCCCAGGCGTCAGGCTGGATCCGGAAAGTTTTTGCGTAGCAGTACCCTTGCACGTCGGTAGGCGGCGTCGTGCGGCTCCGCGTCCGTCGTCGGCGTCGTGATCGCCGGGATGACGTCGCGGGCAGTACTTAGACGCCGCCCCTGCGCGCTGACGTCAGTTCTGTACACGACTTTCCGCGCCAGGAACGCAGAGCCATGCAAGAAGCTGACATAGGTGTCTGAAAAATACTAGGGCCCTGAAAGGGATGTCCTTAACCCATGAAATCAGTTCGCAGAACGGGGAGGATGGGTGGGGCGGTAAGGAATCTGTCACTAACTACTGTCTCTTACAGATATATCGTTACACAAGTTAGTAACTTGTGTATCTGAAAGAGACACGTTAGTGACAGATTCCTTACCTTAGAATAGATACCCCAGCAATACCAACCCCGGTGGTGGGTCTGCGAACAAAGATCAGACAAGGAAGTCCTGGAGGACAGAACGGCCAAAGAAGCCGTCCCTCCGGACCTGACTGTCAAGGCAGTAATGCTTTGTAAACGTGTGCAGCGAGGCCCACGTAGCTGCCTGACAGATAACCGGCAGCGGAACACCGCGGCCTAAGGCCGTGGTAGCAGCCGTTGCCCTGGTGGAATGGCCACGCAGCCCAACAGGAGGCTCCTTCTTAGCCAAAGAATAGCAGGTCTTGATGCACAAGGTAACCCAGCGGGAGATGGTTCGTTTGTGCACCGCCCGACCTTTTTGGCGCCCACGTAGCCAACAAAGAGCTGGTCATCCACCCGGAAGTGTTTTGTGCGGTCGATATAGAAGGAGAGCGCACGTTTTGGGTCCAGACGGTGGAGCCTCTCTTCCTCTCTGGAAGGATGCGGAGGCGGAAAGAAGGTAGGCAAAGTGATGGTCTGCACAATGTGGAAGGCAGTAACCACCTTTGGCAAGAAGGACGGACGCGTCCGAAGAACAACCTTGTCTGGATGAACAGACAGAAAGGGAGGTTTGCAAGATAGAGCCTGGAGCTCACTCACCCGCCGAGCGGAGGTGATGGCTACCAGAAAGGCTGTCTTTAGAGTCAGAAGACGAAGAGGACAGTTATGTAGAGGCTCAAAGGGAGCGCACATTAAAAAGGTAAGAACCAAGTTCAAGTCCCACTGAGGCATCACAAACGGAACAGGAGGAAAGAGGTGTGTAATGCCTTTTAAGAACCTGTTAACAACAGGGGACTTGAAAAGGGAGGGCTGATCAGGGAGCCTGAGGAAGGCCGAGATAGCACAGAGATAACCCTTGATGGTACCCAGGGCAGAACCCTGTTGGGCCAGAGAAAGAAGGAACAGAAGGACCTCAGAAAGAGGGGCAGAAAGGGGTTCACAGCCTTTGCTGTGCACCATGCCACAAATTTGTTCCACCTGCAGGCGTATACCACCTTAGTGGAGGGACGCCTGGCTGCCAGAATCACATCACAAACTTAGGGAGGCAAGTCGAAAGGAATCAACTGCCGCCGCTCAATCTCCACGCAAGCAGGTGTAGACTGGACAGGTTCGGGTGGAGGACCGTCCCCTGCTGCTGCGACAGAAGATCCTCCCGAAGAGGCAGACGGATCGGGGATCTACGCTCATACTGAGTAGCTCGGGATACCAAACTCTTCGAGCCCAGTCCGGAGCCACAAGAATGACTTGGGCCCGGTCGTGCCGAATCTTCTTCAACACTCTGGGTAGAAGTGGTATAGGCGGAAAGGCGTACAATAGACCGCAACTCCACTCGTGACGAAAAGCGTCGCCGAGCGAGTGCCGCCTTGGAAATTCCAACGCGCAGAACTGATGACATTGCGCGTTCTCTTCGGTGGCGAATAGATCTAACCAAGGCTCTCCCCACTGTAGAAAGAGTCCTTGCGCCACTTCCGAGTGAAGACGCCATTCGTGATCCATCATGCACCTGCGGCTGAGTTCGTCCGCCCTGGCGTTCAGGGAACCTGCCAGGTGTTGAACCATCAGGAACATGCCCTGATGTTCCAGCCATGTCCAGAGGCGCAGAGCCTCTTGACAAAGGGTCCACGACCCCACCCCGCCCTGTTTGTTGCAGTACCACATGGCGGTGGTGTTGTCGGTGAACACCTGCACTACCTTCCCTTTGACAGAGGGAAGGAATGCCTTGAGTGCAAGTCGGATCGCCCGGAGCTCCAGAAGGTTGATATGGAGCCGGGACTCCGCCGGAGACCAGAGGCCTCTGATCTCCGCCTCTCCCATGTGACCGCCCCATCCCAGAAGGGACGCGTCCGTCACAACTGTGTGCTCTGGCTGGGGAAGGGAGAGGGATCTGCCCATGGCCCATTGCCGGTTCGAGAGCCACCACTGCAACTGTTTTGCAGTCCCCTCCGAGATCTGGACGTGATCGGACAGGTTGCCCTGGTGCTGCGCCCACTGGAACTTCAGGTCCCACTGCAGAGCCCGCATATGCCATCTGGCATGATTGACCAGCAGGATGCAGGAGGCCATGAGGCCCAGCAGCCTCAGGGTCATCCGTACCAAAACCCAGGATAAAGGCTGAAAGATCGGAATCATAGACCGAATATCCCGGACTCGCCGTTCGAGAGGATAGGCCCGAAACTGCGTCGTGTCCAGAACTGCTCCGATGAAAAGGAGCTGTGGAGAAGGAATCAGATGCGACTTCGGCACATTGATGGAGAACCCCAGCGAGTGCAGGAGTTCGGCCGTAGTCTGGAGGTGGGAGACGACTGCCTGGGACGAGCCCACCTTCAGCAGCCAGTCGTCGAGGTAGGGGAAGACTGAAACCCCTGCCCGGCGCAGATGAGCTGCGACCACCGCCATCACTTTCGTGAACACCCGAGGGGCACTGGTAAGGCCAAAGGGGAGCACAGTGAACTGAAAATGCTCGAGGCCTACCGTGAACCGAAGGTAACGCCGGTGGGCCGGCAGGACGGGGATGTGGAAATAGGCGTCCTGCAAGTCCAACGACCAGTCTCCGGGGTCGAGGGCAGTCAAGACCTGAGCTAGGGTGAGCATCTTGAACTTCTCCTTCCGGAGGAAGCGATTGACGTTCCGGAGGTCCAAGATAGGACGCATGTCCTCCTTGTCCTTTTTGGGCACCAGAAAGTAGTGGGAGTAGCAACCACGCCCTACTTCTGGGGTCGGAACATGCTCGATGGCCCTCTTGGCCAAGAGGGCCGTGACTTCCTTCTGCAGAAGTACCAAGTGATCCCCTGACATGCGGTGGAATTGAGGTGGCATGGCTGGGGGGGTGGTCTCGAAGGGGAGGGAGTAGCCCCTTCGGACAATGTCCAAGACCCACCTGTCCGAGGTGATGGGATGCCAGTGGTGAAGGTGATGGCTGACCCTGCCCCCTACTGCCGTGCTGTGCACCGGAAAGGAGGGACTAGGAGGGCTTGGAGGCCGCGGACGGGTTGGAGGTGGTGGCCTGACCCGCACGCTGGTTGCCCGAACCGCCACGGCGGTATCCACGTCCTCGGCCACGCGAAGACGCCTGCTGCGCGGGCCGGTGGCTGGGCTGCTGACGTGACTGGGCGCCCCTTCCGTGGCCACGATAGGGGCGAAAAGCAGAAGTTAGCGGAGGGCGTGTAGCAGAAAGGCCCAGGGACTTGGCAGTAGCCCGTGAGTCCTTAAAGCGCTCCAACGCATGGTCTGCTTTGGACCCAAAAAGACCGACTCCATCAAAGGGCATGTCCATGAGAGAATTCTGGACATCCCCTGAAAAACCAGTGGTTCTCAGCCAGGCGTGGCGACGCAGCGCCACCGTCGTTGCAATAGACCTGCCCAGCGAGTCGGCGGTATCAAGGCCACATCGAATTGTGTATTTGGCCGCATCCCTTCCTTCCGCAATGGCGCGGGAAAGCATTGTCTGGACCTCCTCAGAACACTGGGGCAAAACAGTCGCCACCGAATCCCACAAGGAGTGGGTATATCGGCCCAAAAGGCAAGCGGTGTTGATGGACCGCAAGCCCGCACTGGAGGAAGAAAAACCCTTCTTCCCAAATTGATCCAGGCGTTTGGATTCCCTATCCGGAGGGGCGGTAGGGAAGGCGGTTTGGGAAGCGGAGGCTTGGACAACCAATCTCTCAGGAGTGGGGTGGACAGAGAGAAATAGGGGGTCGCCCGGAGCTGGGCGATGGCGTCGGGACACGTTCCTATCCACAGGAGCCCCTGTGTTGGGCTTGGACCAGGCGCCCAAAAGAACGTCAGTGAGGGCATCGTTAAACGGCAGCACAGTCTCCGTAGAGGAGGCTGCCGGCTGAAGCACCTCTGTCAAGAGATTAGTCTTGACTGCCACAGTAGGGAGTTGGAGATGTAAGGCTCCAGCCGCCCTACGCAACACCGTTGCAAAATTGGCTCCTCCTCCGTAGCCACGGGAGGAGACAGCATGCCAGTGTCAGGGGAAGTATCTAGACCACTGGCGTCCTCTAGACCCTCTGTCCAGTCCTCATCATACTGACACTGTTGTGCCAGAGGGTCATCAGACCCCTCCCAGTCCTCCTGGTCCTCCTCTGGTTCAAAATAAGGAGGAGGAGGGACATTTGGGATCCAAGGCCCCATCGGCGCCGGAACCGGCGTCGAGCGACGTCGGCCCGGTTCCATGTCCGGAGCCGGAAGGAACTGGGGGACGACGCCGCCCGGAGCCCCAGGCGGCGTCGTGAACGGCACCGGAGACATCGGCGGAGGCGTGGTTAGGTCGACCGGCGTCGATGGGGGTTGCGGAGCCGGGATCGAGGCCGGGGCCGGAGCTGGGATCGAGGCTGGAGGCACGGGCGATGCCGGAGCCGTCGGCGACGCCGGGGCAACCCCATCAGGGCCCGCGGGGCCCGAAGGCGCACCGGAGGGACCTTGAGGCCCGAAGAGGCGGGCCATGGCCAACAGGAATTCCTGTATTTGGGCCGGATCCGCCCCCGAACCCGGGAAGGACGGGTATTGCGGGGGCGACTCCACAGGCATGTCCGGGGCCGCGGGGGCGGGACGGTGCCGGGAGGGGCCTCAGCCGAGTCGCGAGACCGGCGAGGCGAAGTCCTAGAGCGACGATGCTTTTGGACTTTTTGTGTTTGGACTTACCGGACGAAGAAGACTTCGACGCCGACGACCGGTGAGGACTCCGCGACCGACCTCTCACGCGACCGGGGCTTGCGCGGAGCCGAATGCCGGGCCTCGAGGAGCTTTCGAGACCGCTCTCGCAAAGCTTTCGGGTTGAGGGCCCGGCAGTCGTAACACGACTCCGTGTCGTGGCCTCGGCCGAGGCAGAAGAGACACTCCCAATGCGGGTCTGTGATGGACATCATCCGAGCACAGGCGCCGCAACGTTTAAAGCCGGGCATCCCTACGACACCTTGAAGTCGATTCGAGAAACAGTGAAAAATTCACCCAAAAAGTTAGTCAAAAAATGACTAGGGCACTGCTCTTCCCGGATCTGCGCTTGCTGGCGCGGAAAAAGAAGAACTGACGTCAGCGCGCAGGGGCGGCGTCTAAGTACTGCCCGCGACGTCATCCCGGCGATCACGACGCCGACGACGGACGCGGAGCCGCACGACGCCGCCTACCGACGCGCAAGGGTACTGCTACGCAAAAACTTTCCGGATCCAGCTGGACTCCTGGGGATATTCTAAGGTAAGGAATCTGTCACTAACGTGTCTCTTTCAGATAAAACCACACACTTTATTTTGGAACTGCATTTTGATTTGCCTCATTTGGTGAGTGCTGAGCCTCCTTTCCAGGTGTTTTTTCTTGTTTACTGAGTGCCTCTTCCTGGGAGTGCTAAATTTCTTTTATTTGGGAGTGTATGGCAAGACAGCGTGTCTTTGAAATGGGAGACAAATCTGTAGTTTACTGGCTGGCCACCAGGGACACTGTATCTAGGTTGATCCCGCAGAGATAGACTTAGATCCAACTGTGGTCAATACTGCTACGATTCAATCTTTCTTTGCCTCCTACTATCTAACACTATACACAAATTGGGTACTTTCTAACAGCAAGCGATCCACTGGACTCATTGACTATCTCTCCCTCCAGGTTCTGAACAGGTGTAATAGGGAAATGTTGGGAGATGAAAGTGGATGAAATTCAGGCAGCTATTGGCAACATGCTCCCAGGCAAAATGCCCCACCCAGGTGGGTTCCTGCTTGAATGCTAAATTTAAATCGCTTATCTGCCATCAATTATTGAATATGTTCCACGAGGCGTTGGGGGAGGCCTGATGTCACCCAAACTTGATTTGATGACAATTTTGGTAATACACAAGTCAGGGCATCCACTGCTTTGCTCATCATATCATCTGATTTTCCTCATAGATATGGAGACTAAGACTTTTGCTAAAGTCTTTACTGCAAGATTGTTGTAGGATGTCCCTTCCTGATTCACCCAGACCAGTGCGGATTAACCTCTAATTGCAGTACTTGACAATGCATCCGTAGAGTCCATGTCACACTTGAACAGACTGGTACCCTTCAAAACCTATATGCCCTCATGCGAATAGGTTTTGAGAAAGTAATTGATACTCTTGACTGGACCTTTCTCTTTACGGTGCTGTCATGCACAGGGCTTGGATCCAGCTTTATGTCCTTCATATGCCCACCCTCAAACTCGGGTTAAAGTGAATGGCACCCACTTTTCAGAGCAAACGAGGTACTAGCCAGGGATGGTCCCTTTCGCCACTATTTTCACCTTGGTGATGGAGCCTTTGGTGACTGGAGTCAGGTGTAACACTCAGATGACTGGGTTCCAATAGGACAGAGGCACTGAGGACTGCATCACACTCGATGCTGATGATATGCTGGTCTTCGTGGGTCGTCCCTGAGACACTGCCCCCCACGGCTGATTAAAATGCTACACTTGCACAGCAAAGCGATACAAAAGGGGATGATGGACGGAACGTTTGAGCCAATCAAACACTCACCCCCAGTCAACTGATCTGGGTTTAATCCACCATCATTCTTTAGCTCACTCCACCACCCCAGTTCAGACATGGCCATATGCAAATCAGTCTGACCCTGTGCCTCATGGGAACAGTCCAGCCCGAACTGCCAAGCCATGTCTTCCCTGGACCGGAAACAAGCATCCTAGGACCGGTTTCTGGCATTCCAGCCGTCATCAGCCAGGCTTGCTTGAATCCAGTGGCAAAGTGAGCAAGGGACCCACGTCTGGGCATACCCCCGCCAACTTAGGGCGAACAAAGCGATACAAAGGGGATGATGGACGGAACGTTTGAGCCAATCAAACACTCACCCCCAGTCAACTGATCTGGGTTTAATCCACCATCATTCTTTAGCTCACTCCACCACCCCAGTTCAGACATGGCCATATGCAAATCAGTCTGACCCTGTGCCTCATGGGAACAGTCCAGCCCGAACTGCCAAGCCATGTCTTCCCTGGACCGGAAACAAGCATCCTAGGACCGGTTTCTGGCATTCCAGCCGTCATCAGCCAGGCTTGCTTGAATCCAGTGGCAAAGTGAGCAAGGGACCCACGTCTGGGCATACCCCCGCCAACTTAGGGCTGAACAAAGCGATACAAAAGGGGATGATGGACGGAACGTTTGAGCCAATCAAACACTCACCCCCAGTCAACTGATCTGGGTTTAATCCACCATCATTCTTTAGCTCACTCCACCACCCCAGTTCAGACATGGCCATATGCAAATCAGTCTGACCCTGTGCCTCATGGGAACAGTCCAGCCCGAACTGCCAAGCCATGTCTTCCCTGGACCGAAACAAGCATCCTAGGACCGGTTTCTGGCATTCCAGCCGTCATCAGCCAGGCTTGCTTGAATCCAGTGGCAAAGTGAGCAAGGGACCACGTCTGGGCATACCCCGCCAACTTAGGGCGAACAAGCTGATACAAAGGGGATGATGGACGGAACGTTTGAGCCAATCAAACACTCACCCCCAGTCAACTGATCTGGGTTTAATCCACCATCATTCTTTAGCTCACTCCACCACCCCAGTTCAGACATGGCCATATGCAAATCAGTCTGACCCTGTGCCTCATGGGAACAGTCCAGCCCGAACTGCCAAGCCATGTCTTCCCTGGACCGAAACAAGCATCCTAGGACCGGTTTCTGGCATTCCAGCGTCATCAGCCAGG
Source organism: Calotriton arnoldi (assembly GCA_963921515.1). Taxonomy (NCBI): domain Eukaryota; kingdom Metazoa; phylum Chordata; class Amphibia; order Caudata; family Salamandridae; genus Calotriton; species Calotriton arnoldi. The sequence continues at coordinate 3,740,475 of CAWUFW010000386.1, forward strand.
CTTGCTTGAATCCAGTGGCAAAGTGAGCAAGGGACCCACGTCTGGGCATACCCCCGCCAACTTAGGGCGAACAAAGCGATACAAAAGGGGATGATGGACGGAGCGTTTGAGCCAATCAAACACTCACCCCAGTCAACTGATCTGGGTTTAATCCACCATCATTCTTTAGCTCACTCCACCACCCCAGTTCAGACATGGCCATATGCAAATCAGTCTGACCCTGTGCCTCATGGGAACAGTCCAGCCCGAACTGCCAAGCCATGTCTTCCTGGACCGGAAACAGCATCCTAGGACCGGTTTCTGGCATTCCAGCCGTCATCAGCCAGGCTTGCTTGAATCCAGTGGCAAAGTGAGCAAGGGACCCACGTCTGGGCATACCCCGCCAACTTAGGGCGAACAAGCGATACAAAGGGGATGATGGACGGAACGTTTGAGCCAATCAAACACTCACCCCAGTCAACTGATCTGGGTTTAATCCACCATCATTCTTTAGCTCACTCCACCACCCCAGTTCAGACATGGCCATATGCAAATCAGTCTGACCCTGTGCCTCATGGGAACAGTCCAGCCCGAACTGCCAAGCCATGTCTTCCCTGGACCGAAACAAGCATCCTAGGACCGGTTTCTGGCATTCCAGCCGTCATCAGCCAGGCTTGCTTGAATCCAGTGGCAAAGTGAGCAAGGGACCCACGTCTGGGCATACCCCGCCAACTTAGGGCGAACAAGCGATACAAAGGGGGATGATGGACGGAACGTTTGAGCCAATCAAACACTCACTCCCAGTCAACTGATCTGGGTTTAATCCACCATCATTCTTTAGCTCACTCCACCACCCCAGTTCAGACATGGCCATATGCAAATCAGTCTGACCCTGTGCCTCATGGGAACAGTCCAGCCCGAACTGCCAAGCCATGTCTTCCCTGGACCGGAAACAAGCATCCTAGGACCGGTTTCTGGCATTCCAGCCGTCATCAGCCAGGCTTGCTTGAATCCAGTGGCAAAGTGAGCAAGGGACCCACGTCTGGGCATACCCTGCCAACTTAGGGCGAACAAGCGATACAAAGGGGATGATGGACGGAACGTTTGAGCCAATCAAACACTCACCCCCAGTCAACTGATCTGGGTTTAATCCACCATCATTCTTTAGCTCACTCCACCACCCCAGTTCAGACATGGCCATATGCAATCAGTCTGACCCTGTGCCTCATGGGAACAGTCCAGCCCGAACTGCCAAGCCATGTCTTCCCTGGACCGGAAACAAGCATCCTAGGACCGGTTCTGGCATTCCAGCCGTCATCAGCCAGGCTTGCTTGAATCCAGTGGCAAAGTGAGCAAGGGACCCACGTCTGGGCATACCCCCGCCAACTTAGGGCGAACAAGCGATACAAAGGGGATGATGGACGGAACGTTTGAGCCAATCAAACACTCACCCCCAGTCAACTGATCTGGGTTTAATCCACCATCATTCTTTAGCTCACTCCACCACCCCAGTTCAGACATGGCCATATGCAAATCAGTCTGACCCTGTGCCTCATGGGAACAGTCCAGCCCGAACTGCCAAGCCATGTCTTCCCTGGACCGGAAACAAGCATCCTAGGACCGGTTTCTGGCATTCCAGCCGTCATCAGCCAGGCTTGCTTGAATCCAGTGGCAAAGTGAGCAAGGGACCCACGTCTGGGCATACCCCCGCCAACTTAGGGCGAACAAAGCGATACAAAGGGGATGATGGACGGAACGTTTGAGCCAATCAAACACTCACCCCCAGTCAACTGATCTGGGTTTAATCCACCATCATTCTTTAGCTCACTCCACCACCCCAGTTCAGACATGGCCATATGCAAATCAGTCTGACCCTGTGCCTCATGGGAACAGTCCACTGGATTCAAGCAAGCCTGGCTGATGACGGCTGGAATGCCAGAAACCGGTCCTAGGATGCTTGTTTCCGGTCCAGGGAAGACATGGCTTCGCAGTTCGGCATGGACTGTTCCCATGAGGCACAGGGTCAGACTGATTTGCATATGGCCATGTCTGAACTGGGGTGGTGGAGTGAGCTAAAGAATGATGATGGATTAAACCCAGATCAGTTGACTGGGGTGAGTGTTTGATTGGCTCAAGCGTTCCGTCCATCATCCCCTTTGTATCGCTTTGTTCGCCCTAAGTAGGCAGGGGTATGCCCAGACGTGGGTCCCTTGCTCACTTTGCCACTGGATTCAAGCAAGCCTGGCTGATGACGGCTGGAATGCCAGAAACCGGTCCTAGGATGCTTGTTTCCGGTCCAGGGAAGACATGGCTTCGCAGTTCGGCATGGACTGTTCCCATGAGGCACAGGGTCAGACTGATTTGCATATGGCCATGTCTGAACTGGGGTGGTGGAGTGAGCTAAAGAATGATGATGGATTAAACCCAGATCAGTTGACTGGGGTGAGTGTTTGATTGGCTCAAGCGTTCCGTCCATCATCCCCTTTTGTATCGCTTGTTCGCCCTAAGTAGGCGGGGGTATGCCCAGACGTGGGTCCCTTGCTCACTTTGCCACTGGATTCAAGCAAGCCTGGCTGATGACGGCTGGAATGCCAGAAACCGGTCCTAGGATGCTTGTTTCCGGTCCAGGGAAGACATGGCTTCGCAGTTCGGCATGGACTGTTCCCATGAGGCACAGGGTCAGACTGATTTGCATATGGCCATGTCTGAACTGGGGTGGTGGAGTGAGCTAAAGAATGATGATGGATTAAACCCAGATCAGTTGACTGGGGGTGAGTGTTTGATTGGCTCAAGCGTTCCGTCCATCATCCCCTTTGTATCGCTTTGTTCGCCCTAAGTAGGCGGGGGTATGCCCAGACGTGGGTCCCTTGCTCACTTTGCCACTGGATTCAAGCAAGCCTGGCTGATGACGGCTGGAATGCCAGAAACCGGTCCTAGGATGCTTGTTTCCGGTCCAGGGAAGACATGGCTTCGCAGTTCGGCATGGACTGTTCCCATGAGGCACAGGGTCAGACTGATTTGCATATGGCCATGTCTGAACTGGGGTGGTGGAGTGAGCTAAAGAATGATGATGGATTAAACCCAGATCAGTTGACTGGGGTGAGTGTTTGATTGGCTCAAGCGTTCCGTCCATCATCCCCTTTGTATCGCTTTGTTCGCCCTAAGTAGGCGGGGGTATGCCCAGACGTGGGTCCCTTGCTCACTTTGCCACTGGATTCAAGCAAGCCTGGCTGATGACGGCTGGAATGCCAGAAACCGGTCCTAGGATGCTTGTTTCCGGTCCAGGGAAGACATGGCTTCGCAGTTCGGCATGGACTGTTCCCATGAGGCACAGGGTCAGACTGATTTGCATATGGCCATGTCTGAACTGGGGTGGTGGAGTGAGCTAAAGAATGATGATGGATTAAACCCAGATCAGTTGACTGGGGGTGAGTGTTTGATTGGCTCAAGCTGTTCCGTCCATCATCCCCTTTTGTATCGCTTTGTTCGCCCTAAGTAGGCGGGGGTATGCCCAGACGTGGGTCCCTTGCTCACTTTGCCACTGGATTCAAGCAAGCCTGGCTGATGACGGCTGGAATGCCAGAAACCGGTCCTAGGATGCTTGTTTCCGGTCCAGGGAAGACATGGCTTCGCAGTTCGGCATGGACTGTTCCCATGAGGCACAGGGTCAGACTGATTTGCATATGGCCATGTCTGAACTGGGGTGGTGGAGTGAGCTAAAGAATGATGATGGATTAAACCCAGATCAGTTGACTGGGGGTGAGTGTTTGATTGGCTCAAGCGTTCCGGTCCATCATCCCCTTTTGTATCGCTTTGTTCGCCCTAAGTAGGCGGGGGTATGCCCAGACGTGGGTCCCTTGCTCACTTTGCCACTGGATTCAAGCAAGCCTGGCTGATGACGGCTGGAATGCCAGAAACCGGTCCTAGGATGCTTGTTTCCGGTCCAGGGAAGACATGGCTTCGCAGTTCGGCATGGACTGTTCCCATGAGGCACAGGGTCAGACTGATTTGCATATGGCCATGTCTGAACTGGGGTGGTGGAGTGAGCTAAAGAATGATGATGGATTAAACCCAGATCAGTTGACTGGGGGTGAGTGTTTGATTGGCTCAGCGTTCCGTCCATCATCCCCTTTTGTATCGCTTGTTCGCCCTAAGTAGGCGGGGGTATGCCCAGACGTGGGTCCCTTGCTCACTTTGCCACTGGATTCAAGCAAGCCTGGCTGATGACGGCTGGAATGCCAGAAACCGGTCCTAGGATGCTTGTTTCCGGTCCAGGGAAGACATGGCTTCGCAGTTCGGCATGGACTGTTCCCATGAGGCACAGGGTCAGACTGATTTGCATATGGCCATGTCTGAACTGGGGTGGTGGAGTGAGCTAAAGAATGATGATGGATTAAACCCAGATCAGTTGACTGGGGTGAGTGTTTGATTGGCTCAAGCGTTCCGTCCATCATCCCCTTTTGTATCGCTTTGTTCGCCCTAAGTAGGCGGGGGTATGCCCAGACGTGGGTCCCTTGCTCACTTTGCCACTGGATTCAAGCAAGCCTGGCTGATGACGGCTGGAATGCCAGAAACCGGTCCTAGGATGCTTGTTTCCGGTCCAGGGAAGACATGGCTTCGCAGTTCGGCATGGACTGTTCCCATGAGGCACAGGGTCAGACTGATTTGCATATGGCCATGTCTGAACTGGGGTGGTGGAGTGAGCTAAAGAATGATGATGGATTAAACCCAGATCAGTTGACTGGGGGTGAGTGTTTGATTGGCTCAAGCGTTCCGTCCATCATCCCCTTTGTATCGCTTTGTTCGCCCTAAGTAGGCGGGGGTATGCCCAGACGTGGGTCCCTTGCTCACTTTGCCACTGGATTCAAGCAAGCCTGGCTGATGACGGCTGGAATGCCAGAAACCGGTCCTAGGATGCTTGTTTCCGGTCCAGGGAAGACATGGCTTCGCAGTTCGGCATGGACTGTTCCCATGAGGCACAGGGTCAGACTGATTTGCATATGGCCATGTCTGAACTGGGGTGGTGGAGTGAGCTAAAGAATGATGATGGATTAAACCCAGATCAGTTGACTGGGGGTGAGTGTTTGATTGGCTCAAGCGTTCCGTCCATCATCCCCTTTGTATCGCTTTGTTCGCCCTAAGTAGGCGGGGGTATGCCCAGACGTGGGTCCCTTGCTCACTTTGCCACTGGATTCAAGCAAGCCTGGCTGATGACGGCTGGAATGCCAGAAACCGGTCCTAGGATGCTTGTTTCCGGTCCAGGGAAGACATGGCTTCGCAGTTCGGCATGGACTGTTCCCATGAGGCACAGGGTCAGACTGATTTGCATATGGCCATGTCTGAACTGGGGTGGTGGAGTGAGCTAAAGAATGATGATGGATTAAACCCAGATCAGTTGACTGGGGGTGAGTGTTTGATTGGCTCAAGCGTTCCGTCCATCATCCCCTTTTGTATCGCTTTGTTCGCCCTAAGTAGGCGGGGGTATGCCCAGACGTGGGTCCCTTGCTCACTTTGCCACTGGATTCAAGCAAGCCTGGCTGATGACGGCTGGAATGCCAGAAACCGGTCCTAGGATGCTTGTTTCCGGTCCAGGGAAGACATGGCTTCGCAGTTCGGCATGGACTGTTCCCATGAGGCACAGGGTCAGACTGATTTGCATATGGCCATGTCTGAACTGGGGTGGTGGAGTGAGCTAAAGAATGATGATGGATTAAACCCAGATCAGTTGACTGGGGGTGAGTGTTTGATTGGCTCAAGCGTTCCGTCCATCATCCCCTTTTGTAACACTTGCACAGCAAAGCATCTGCCCTGAGGGTTAACTGAACAAAGTCGACCCTTACCCTGATCAAAGGTGGCTTGGAATCGGTTAACTGGCAATCCCATTTCTGTATCCACAAACTCAGTTTTAAGTACCTCGGCAGGTTAATTGCACTGGAAACCAGATTTGTACTTACATGTAGTCTAAACTTATCCCCACTGCTATCTAAAACATGTAAGTATATAAATGGGTGGTCAAACCTCCAGCTCAATAGCCTGGGGGAGAAAAGCCCTCTTCAAGATGATGTCCCTACTCAGGTTCCTAAAAGTACTTCAAAACTTCCCCCTACTGATCCCATAGGGAACTGGGAGCCCGGACACGCTCCTTTCGGTGGGCAAACCTGGCCCTATGCATTCTGTTTGATAATAGTACATAATCTCAATAGGATGGCGGTATGGCAGACACCTGACTATTACTGGGCCTCACATATCCTGGTCTTTAATAATTGGTTTCACAGAGAGTACTGTGACCCAGTATGCTGAACCAAAAGTTTCCTAATCGGTAAAGAAAACATACTGGGCTTAATGTACGGTGTTCCTATTCCGCACTTGCTCCCAGAAGTAACTAAAGTGACTATTTACTGCTGGTGATCTGCTCTCTGTTAGATTGGTTGGTTTAAAACACAGACTTAGAAAATGACTTTCTGACATGGGAAATTACTTCTATATAGTGCTGGGTTCGCTAAAATTGAGCTTTGGGACCACCAAGTTCCGTGACGTTTTGGCAGGCAAACAAATGAAGCTGTGTCAGGACTTCCACAGTGAATTTAACCTGCATAAAATGCAATTCTGTAAATACCTTCCGCTTTGCCATGCACTGGCCTCTCACTAAGCAGCCCTGATTGACCTCCCAGAATATAGCCCTTTTGAGGCCAAGATTTTTCTTGACCTGCTGAGAAAGGTGGATACGGTGCATGTATAAGTCCCTCACCATCAAAGCCCCAGATCACTTCCGGGTTCTTAAGAAAAATGGGAGGGCTGGGTGGATCCCTTGTGAGTGAAGAAATGCGAAAATAGCCACACGTGAAATTGTCAAACCCACCCAGTTGGGACTCATGCAGCTAAATTACCTACATCTTACTTCACACCTAAGTACTAAGCCTGCAGGACCCACTCACCCTCGTGATTTCTATGTGACACTACTGAGTGCGATTTCTTTAATGTTGGTTGGGGCTGCCCTGTCATTGCAAAACACTGGATTAAAACTCCTACTACTCTCTACAGAGAGCAGGCCTGTGGATTGCCCTCCTTGCATCTCTTCAGTGGCCATTTTAGAAGAACTGAGTGGCAGTAGGGTGGAACGTGCCCTGGTCGTACTGCTACAGTGATCGCAAAGAAGAACAGCGCTTGGTATTGGAAATCCCTTATCACTGTCCCTAAATTGGTGTGGTAAGTCATGGATAACTGCAAAGATAGAGAACCTTATCTATAAGACCAGAGGATGTCCTCATAATTATAATTAAAATGTGGGGACTGTGGCAGACTATTATGGAACACTTAACAAATAATGCTATGTGTCTCTGTATGTTACAATATCGAAAAACTTTGCTACTAATGCTGCACTGTGTTGTATTTCTATACCATTCTAAAAAGGAACAAAATTTGGTTTAAAAAAAAAACAAAAAAAAAAAACTTGCCCCTAGAGCACCTGAAGTTCACTCACATGGCAACACAAATGTGATGGCGATCAGGAAGACTGTTTTGAGCATCAGGAACCCTCAGTGAGCAACTGCATCAACAGGAGTGCACATAAGAAATGTTACCACTAGTTTCAAGTCCCATTATGGCATAATGAACCGCTTTGGGGGAAACCTGTGAGTTAGACCTTTGACAAAATGCATCAAATGGTAAACACAAAAGACCGAAAGGGCTTACAGATACCACTTAACTACTCCCACTGCACGGCCTTGCTGGGCAATAACACATCCACGAGTTTGGCCTGCAGAGGATCAGTATAACTAGCACTACACCATTCAACAAACTTAACCCAGCACCCAGCATAGATGGAATTTTTGTTGCAAAGCGTTGTGACTGCAAAGATAACATTGGTTACTGTGGTTGGCATATCAAACACATATAACTGTTTCTGTTCAGTCTTCATGCATGGAGGTGTAGGTTGCGGAGACTCGGGTACAATACCCTACTGTACTGGTGAGACAAGAGGTCCTCTCAAAGTGGTAGCTGGATTGGAGGACAAATGCTCATGCTCATGACCGTTGGATACCATACGCTTCTGGCACAGTCTGGGGAAATTAAGATGACTGTCCTCACTTTCCTCAGAACTCGAGGCAGGAGTGTTAGAGGCGGGAACAGGTATAGGAGACCAGTGGCCAATCAAAGTCTGAATGTGCCTACTAGTGACTTTCCTGCAGGAAGGCCTACTATGCAGTAGAGTTGGTACGGCATGTATTCAGGGTTGAAGAACACATCTAACCAGGTTATACCCCACTGGTCGAAGATGCCCCTTGCCACCTCGTCGTGGAGATGGCACTTTTGGTCCACCAGCCAATGTCTGCTCAGCTCATATGCCCTAGCATTCAGAGACCCTGGCAGATGGTTGGCAACCAGAAAGTTGATCTGAGGGTCCAGCAACTCTCATAAGAGTAGGGCCTGCTGACACTGGATCCAGACCTCTCTTTGTCTTGCTTGTTGCAGTACCACATTGTGGTCTTGTTTTCTGGAAGGACCTGCACCAGTTTCTCCTTGATGGATGACAGGAAGACTTTTAGGCCTGATGTTGAGGTGGCTCTCCGCTGTAGAACTCTGATCTTCAACTCTACCAGATAAACCCACCACCACATCAGTGACGCATCTGTCACCACTTTGAATTATGGGTGGGGGAGGTAGATTAGCCTCCCACAGGTTTGTCTTCTACCACAGAAGATTCTGAGAAATTTCCTGTGAGATCTAGACAAAGTTGGAGAGGCAGCCATGAGTCTGAGGTTCCACTACAGGGCCTGAATATGCCATCAAGTATTCAGGACAAGGAGAATGCATGAGACTAAGAGTCCAAGAAGCCTCCGAGCCATCTTCATTAACTCAAAACATCAGGATCATATCCTGAATGTCCCGGATTCGCTGTGGCGGTGAAAAGGCCTTGAATGTCACCCTGTCCAGGGCTGTACCAAGGAAGGAAATGCTCTGAACGGGGTGTAGGTAGGACTTGCGCTCGTTGATGAAAAACCCCAAAGATAGCAGGAGTTCATCTGTCATCCGGAGTGGTGTACGAGTGACTGTGGCGAGCCTAAATTGAGCAGTCAGTCAAAGTAAGGCAAAGCTTGTATCCCTGACCACTGAAGGTGGTCAGTGACCACCATCATCACTTTTGTGAACACCTGAAGGGCCAAGGTATGGCAGAAGGGGAGCACAATATATTAGAAATGTTCTAACCCCATCATAAGACTCAGCTAACGCCTGTGTGACAGCAGGACCAGTACCTGGAAATACATGCTCTGCAAGTACAGGTGCACTGCTCTGTCTCAAAAGTAGAAAGAATCGGGGGACAGGATGACGATCCTAAATTTTTCTTTCTGCAGAAAAGCAGATAGTAGATTGAGGTCCACTATAAGGCCTGAGGTCCCCATCCTCCTTCGGCACTAGAAGTATTGGGCATAGTACCTTTATCCCCTCTCCTAAGCCAGCACCCACTTGATGACACTCTTTACCAGCAGAAGGAAAACCTCTTGTAGCAAGATTGCGGAAAGGGCTGATGACACTTGCTGTGATGTGGGGGAAAAACGGAGCAGGGAGAAATTGAAAGGCAGGGCATAGCCCATTTGAATGATTTGTAAGACTGATCTGTCTGACATGAGACATCACCACCTGGGGAGGAAGGAGTATGTTACTTACCCTGTAAGCATCTATTTGAAGCGTGTAATGCTGCAGATTCACATGCTATGCACACTCCTGCCATCTAGTATTGGCCCTGGACTCTGCAAGTAGTTTTTCTCAAGGAGGTTTTATGGTCGGCGTCATGTCTCTTCCCTCTCGAGGCACTGCGCATGTTCAGCGGCTCCTTTGTTAAATAATGTTTTTCCCTCCGCCATATAGGAAGTGGGGATATAGTCTTCTAGGTTAGCTGTGCTGTTGAACATGCTGTATTTTTGTGTACATGTGTCACCAAATAATACCTGCCGGGGAGGCAGGAGGGTGCATGCGAATCTGCAGTTCTACATGCTACGAACAGACGCTTACAGGGTAACGTACTCCATTCGTAGCATGTGTTGGGTGCAGATACACATTCTATGATTAGACTACACAGCAGTAGCCCTCTTGCGGTGGCTTTAGGCATGAGATGGCGCATTTGCTTGAAATAATGTGCATAGGACTGTTTGTCCGACTAGAACCTGTTGTCTGGCTTGCACATCTACACAAAAATGTTTGATAAAAGTGTGTGGGTTTATCCATGTTGCTGCTTTGCAAATGTCTATTAGAGGGATATTCCCTAGGAAGGCTATTGTTGCTCCTTTTTCCTTGTTGAATGGGCTCTAGGTATAGTTGTTAGCGTTCGTTTAGCTTTGTATACATTTGACTATCCATTGTGCTATTCCTGATATAGAAATAGCATTACCTTTGCGTGGATTTACGAAAAATACAATAGTTGTGTTTTTCTGAAGGGTTTTGTTGGTTCCAAATAGTACATAAGAGCCTGTTTGACATCAATACAATACAATACAATACATCAGCATTTATAAAGCGCAACAGCTACCTCAAACAGAGGTGTCCCGGCGCTAGCATGATCCAGCAGCATACGGGTAACAGATCTCCAAACTAAAACATAATTAACTAGTCCCGGCTAAAAAGCCATGTTTTTAGAGCTTTCCTGAACTCCCCTTCTTCCGGTATATGCCGAAGTCTTACCGGAAGTGAGTTCCACAATCTAGTCACTCCAACTGAGAAAGCCCTTCCTTCAAAACGAGCCTTTGCGAATTGGGGAACACACAGCAGATTCTGTGAATTAGAGCATAACAACCGCCTTTGCTGATAAGGGCGGATACGTTTTTAATGTAGTTGGGACCGCTGCCGTTCAGGGCCCTGAAAGCAATTGTCAAGGCCTTAAATTCTATACGCTGTACAACAGGCAGCCAATGAAGTTGTTTGGCATGTGGAGAAATATGTTGTCTGAATGGCACTCTTCTAATCAGTCTTACTGCTGCATTTTGCACCATCTGCAATCTTTTTATCAAATATGCCGGGAGACCAAGGAACAGACTGTTGGCGTAATCAAGCCTTGAAGTCACCGTAGCATGAACGACTAATTTTCGACAGCTCTCCGGCAGAAGAAAAAGAAATTTCCTCAGACTCTTCAAAATTCCAAAACAAGTGGATGTAATGGAACGTATTTGGGAAGCAAATGTCATCTCAGCATCCCATTTTACACCCAGGTTTTTTGCCGTAGAAGACGGAGAGGGTGGAAGACCCATTTCCTCCGGCCACCACAGACCCGATGGTGGAGGGGAATTCTTACCAAAGAACAGCACCTCAGTTTTCTGTGTTCAGTTTTAATTTGTTATTGTTCATCCACCTAGAGACGTCACACAGGCAGCCCCTGAACCTCTCGAAGGTGTTTGCCGATAGGTCCTTAAAGGAGAACACCAACTGTGTGTCATCTGCATAGGACACGGTTTTAATTCCCCATTTAGAGATGAGTGCACACAAAGGGGCCAGATAGATGTTAAAAAGTAGCGGGCTCAACGCTGATCCCTGCGGTACCCCACACCAGAGAGGCTTAGCTTCTGATTTATAAGGGTGTAATGTCACTCTTTGTGTGCGATCGCTAAGATAGGACTTGATCCAAGCGAGTGCCATCCCTTTCACTCCCACCTTCCTCAATCTAGCCAGCAATAATGGATGGTCCACCGTATCAAATGCGGCAGACAAATCCAACAGCACCAGCATAGCTGAGGCTCCTCCGTCCACTTCCATTCTTATTGATTCGGCCACCTCCAGCAGTGCCGTCTCTGTACTAAAGCCTGCCCGGAAGCCGGACTGTGTTTCATGCAATATATCATTATTAACCACGAAATTATTGAGTTGATGTTGTACCAGTTTTTCCAACATCTTTGCCGGCGCTGGGAGAAGAGAAATAGGGCGATAGTTTTTAAATCCATCAAGTCAGCATTAGGTTTTTTTAGAAGAGGTTGGAGCATCGCATGTTTCCAAGATTCTGGAAAACTGCCGGTACTTAATGAATTATTCCATAGAAGGTTAAGGGTTGGATTGAGAATATATGCAAGTGCCACCCACAATTTTGGAGGACAGGGGTCTGCTGGGGAACCAGACTTACACTTCAGGATTCCATCTAGGGATGCCTCGAGTGAGATTGGAAGAAATGCAGACAAGGAGACATCCCCCGACTGGTTCTCTCCCACATCAGACTCAAGTGTGTGTAATGCTCATTCTGCTGGTTTTGGAAAGAAAACTGGCAATCCAAAGTTTGATTTAGATGGAAAGGCGATATGACCATTGGTAGAAACTTTGGATTCGTGCATAAACGCACTTTGTCTTGGAACACTTGAAAATATGGTTCTTCAATGGTGAGTGTGTGCATTTCGCTAACCCTTCGTAGGGAAGTTATCGCTACAAGGAAAGCAACCTTCCATGCTAGAAATCGTATGTGACATTTGTGTAATGGCTCAAATGGTGGCCCCATGAGTCTTGTTAACACCATCTTTAAATTCTATGTAGGTACAGGTGGTGTACATGGTCGAATGACTCTATTTAAGCCTTCCATGAAAGCTTTAATGACAGGTATACAGAAAAGGGATTGATGCTTCCTGTTTTGTAGGTATGCTGCAATGGCTGCTAAATGTAGATATATGGAAGTATACGTTAAATGTGCTTTTTGCACATGCAATAAGTAACAAATTAGTTGTTGTTCTGTTGGAGAGGATGTATTAATGTTATTGGAAGCACAATAGTGAACTAAATTTTAGCATTTAGCAGCATAGCATGCCCTTGTCGTTGGTCTCCTGGCCTCTTTTAAAATAGCTGTGCATTCAGCAGGTACATTTAAGTATCCTAACTCTATGACTTCAGGAGCCAGATCGCAAGATTGAGTTGTTGAATATTGGGGTTTCTGACTCTGCCCCTGCTGTGAGTGAGAAGGTTTGGATCGTTGGGTAGTTTCTCATGAGGTATTAGGGATAGCTCTAGTAGTGTTGTGTACCCTAGTTGTGAAGCTCATGAGGGAGCTATGAGTATCATAGGTAAGGAAGTCTGCCTGACCACATAAGGAATGAGTGGGAGAGGCGTAAAAGTGTATGCAAAGATCCCTGACTAGTTCATCCATATTGCATTCTCCTTGGATTGTGGGTGTGGGTGCCTGGATGCGAAGTTTTGGCATTTTGAGTTTTCTACGGTAGCGAAGAGATCTATTGTTGGGGTTCCCCACCTTTGGACGTATTTTTGTAGTAACTGAATTTGAATTTCCCACTCGTTAACCTGTTGTTGTGTCCTGCTCAACAGATCCGCTATGGAGTTGTCCTTCCCTGGTATGTATTGAGCTAGGAGGTGGACTTTGTGATTGTTTGCCCATTACTGTATGATCTGTGCTAGTTGCGACCGTTGTATGGAATGGGTCCCTCCTTGTTTTGCTGTCATGTTGTCTGTTCATAGGCCTTTTTTCCTACCTTTGTTGAGAAGGAATGCTATGACAGCCATGTGGATGGCTAAGAGTTCCAACATGTTCATGTGCAATGTCTGTTGTTGTGTGGATCATTGCCCCTGAACCACAATGTCCTCCGTATGAGCACCCCAACCCATGAGTGATGCATCGGTTGAGATTGTCACATGTAGGATTGGGCTCTTCCCTTTACTGTGCCTGGTGGACTTTGGGTGAAACCAACACGAGACCCTCCATGTCACCCCCACTTGTGACCATTGTGACGCTAAGTACTTTTGGAGGGTTCTCATATGTAGTATTGCCTGAGGAAGTATTGCTACGCAAGTAGCCATCATCCCTAAAAGTCACATCACTGTTTTGACTGGTAGGCGACGATATGGCTGAAAAAGAGCCAATCGTCTAAGTTGGAGAAGATATGTATGTTTTCCCTTCTTAACTTTGCTGCTACTGCTGCTAGGAATTTTGTGAACACTCTTGGGGCTGTTGTTACCCCAAATGGCAGCACTTTGAAATGATAGTGACGTCCACTTACCACAAACCGTAGATACTTGCGATGCGCAGGGTGGATTGGGGATGCCTAAGTATGCGTCTTTCAGATCTAACGCAGTCATAAAGTTGGCCTTTTGTTGCAATGGTATTACGTCCTGTAACGTCACCATACGGAAGTGTTCTGATAGTATGTATTGATTGAGTGGATGCAAGTCCAACATGAGACACAGTGAGCCATCCTTTTTTAGAATCAGGAAATAAAGGGAGTACACATCCTTGTTGCAATGTTTTTTTAGACCAGTTTTATGGCCCCTTTTAGTAGTAATGCCTTTGCTTCTTCCTTCAGCAGATGTAGATGCTGTGGATTTAGTATGCGTTTGTGTTTTGTTGGTGGGATATATGTTGGTGGTTGTGTGAGTTCTAGGCAATATCCCTGTCTGACAATTTATAGTACCCATTGGTCTGATGTTATGTCTGGCCACAGCTGGTCAATTGTTGCAGACTTCCCCCGGGGGTAAGTTTGAGTAGGTCATTGTTTGGGTGTAGAGGCTCCTTTATTGGGTGTTCCTCTACCTCGTCCTGTATTTTTGTATGCGCCTCCATAGTACCGATGGTTTTGCTGGCGGTAATGTTGTTGGCGTTGGTATGAAGTACTGTCACTGGTGGTAGGTTTGACGGCCCCTCTACCCTGATAGTGCCGAAAGGGCTGCTGCTTCTGAGGTGTTGTCTGTAAGGCACCCATGAATTTTGTAGTGTCTGTCTCTTTCTTTATTTTCTCTAGCTGTGTATCTACTGCCGGGCCAATTAGGTGTTCCCCATCGAAGGGAACATTCAAAATGTGCTGCTGCACTTCCGGTTTGAACCAAGTGACAGTAACCACGTGTGTCTAAGTAGCATGATGAAGCTATTGATGCCTCTAGCAGCAGTGTCCACATCACATTTGATTGCGGCACGAGATATTTGTCTTCCTTCATTGACCAACTCTTCTCCTCATTTTATAACTCCTCTGGGAGATGTTGCATGGGGTCCTGCATCTCATCTTTGATTGCTCTTTTGTATCAAGAGAGTAGTCAGATGAGTTGGCAATTTGCCAGTGGTTGGCGTGCCCTGTTGCCACCCTTTTGCCCACGGCATCAATCAACCTGCTCTTGTCAGGAGGAGGCGCCTCTCCAGTGCCTTGTGATGCGGCTCTCTTTCTGGCAGTTGTGACAACTAGGGAGTCTGCTGGGGTGTGACCCCTGATGTATACGGGGTCAGCTGGTGGAGGTCTACATTTGCAAACACTGTGAGGTGTCTTTGTTTTGCCTTTGTCTTCACTGGTGGCTTCATGCAAGAGTCTGGCAAAACCACTTCGTAGTCATCTCATGGGTCTGGGCTGTGGTGGGTGTCTTCATGTTCCTTCATGGTATATCTCCCTCTTCCTCTTTCTGTGTTGGTGAGGGTGAGTGTGTTTCTGGGGAGTCAGGTGGACTAAAAGTCATTGGGCTTGTGGCCCTGTGCTCAATTGCCATTCTTTTTGGTGGCGGCTGTGGCTTATCTTGGTCCTGTGCCGCCTTTTGGCAGAGTCTTTGTGTTCTTTCTGCATGTATTTGTGCAGTCCCTCAAAGTCATTGCCCTTTTCCTCAGGTCACATTTGAGTCTGTGTTTTATGTTTCTTTGGCCGTTGAAACCGTGTGTGGCTTGACTACCTGTGAAGCATGGCTTTTCTCCTGTCCAGAAGCATGTCCATGTTCTTTCTCCATTCTCGGAGTCCAGGCCTGCTTTGATTCCGAGATGCTCGATCCAGAGTGTTTCTTCGGACCCAACAGTTTTTCTGGGGTTGAAACCTGTTTGGAAGACTTCGGTACTGAAGTATCCCTCGGTGCCGATTTGAGCTTTGGTGACAGCGTGGTGCTGGAGCCATCCTCTTGTTTTGGCCTTGTCACCCTAACGGGATCGAGAACATTCTTGTCCCTTCTCAGCTACGAGGCATGCTCGCTGAGGCGCACCGTGGCGTGATGGAGGAGGTGTGCAAGATTTTCCTGGCATGTGGTGGGTCAATAGTACTCAAGGTGAGTGGCATTGTCCTGGTCTTCGTTCTGACATAGGTACCGGAGACTTCAGTGTGAGGTCCTCGACCTGCACCGGAGCGATTTCATCACCAGAGGACGCATCGGTGGCGACATAGTAGAGGATGGCGATGACTACCCCACTTACTGCTGGTGCACCGGTCTCTATGTCTTCTTCGCTATCGCGCAAGCACTCCGCCTCGGCTGCTAGGTCCATCGTATGTGTGATGCGTCGATCTCTCCTTGTCCAAAGCGTTTTCTTGTTTTTAAATAAGTTGCACGCTGCGCACTCGTCCTCCTTGTGCTCAGGATACAAGTACAGGTTACACACCTGGTGCGTGTCTGAATGTGTGTGCTTGGCACCGCACCGAGGACACCTTTGAAAGAGGCTATCTCTTTGTATCTCCATCACCCGGAGTCAGGGATTCTAGACGGGTGCGCATCAGTGGCTGGATACTCGATCCCCAGTGTATTGGATCCGTCAGATATCAATTCGGGATCGTGTCAGTCATGTTATTTTTCTCCGTAGGCCATGTAGGTGTCGAAACCTGAAGAGCCCCGACGCAGTCCGTTCGAGCCCTATGGCGAGAAAAAACTATCTAACATGCGCAGTACCTCGAGGGGGAGGAGAGATGATGCTAACCATAAAACTTCGTAGAGGAAAACAACTAGCAGAGTCCGGGCCCAACACTAGATGGCAGGAGTGTGCATAGCATGTGTATCTGCAGTCAACACATGCTACGAATATGTTGGATCCTGCCTCCTACCGGCTGAGCAAGGGCTAAGGAGAACAAGTTAAAGCAGCTTGCAGAGGGGAACTGTCCCGGTTGGTGCAAATGGCCTCAAAGACTGCCACAACCCCTGCCTCAGAAGAACTGGGCCTGCTACTGCACAGGTTGGGAAGGCTGGTGATGTCCGGCAATAGCCCCTAAACATCCTGTCCTGTTGATGGAGCAAATTGGCAGCAGAGAAGAGTCTTCTTACCAAACAATCAAGAGCCATCAAAAGGCATGTTATAAGTGACACCTGGATACACCTTGAAAGCTCAGGTAATCACATAATTTTTTTTATGCAAAATATTTTTTTTATTAACATCTTAGCAATAACCAGCTGAGTAATCAGGGGCGTTGTGAAATACACAAAGCATATACATAAAACACAATGGCATTACCCCCAAGGTAATCACATTCATGTGTCTTCGAAGCAAAATACTGGTGCAAATAGCTCTGTCCACACACTACTTGGTGTCCAAACCAGCATGTAAAACCTACTTAGCCACATCCCTGTCATCATGTATCCTAACCATCAAGGCCATGATGTTTTCTGTGACAGCCAGCAGAGTTTCGCTTGCCATGTCCCATAAAGCAATGGTGTACATGCCCTGAAGTCATACCACATTCAAGGATCTCAAGGCTAAACTGGCCGTAAGAGAACAATCTCTCTTCCGAAGTTTTGATTCTTTATTCGGAGGATTAGTCAGAAAACCAGTAGGAATATGTCGATGTCTGAACCACCAAGCTTTCACATTTAGGGTGCCTCATTAGAAAATAGGGGGTCACCGAATGCCGGCCTATGTTGCCTGGCAAAAGGTTCGACAGACTGGAAGACCCAAGCATAGCTTGAAGTTAAGTGACCATAAGGGTGTCAGTAAGAGCCTCCTTGAATGGCAATAATAGCTCAAGGGAAGTTGGACCTGGCTGAAGCATCTCAGTTAACAAGTTTACCTTAGTTTCAACAATAGGTGTCAATAAATAGAGCACTTCTACTGCCCTTCGCACAACTACTGCAAAAGTGGCACTCTCTTCCACTAATGGTCCAGGTGGTGAGTCTAGCTCAGACTCGCTAAAGGGCGAGGGGAATTTTGCATACCCTGAAATGCATCAGTCAGATCCAAATAAGGCCACCAACCTCTGATAGTACTGGCTTGTAGGCAGATGAGGTCGAGGATTATAGTCTGGTTGCACCTTTGTGATCTTGTTGCGTGACAGAGGCCTGGAGCGAGCCAATGACGGCTCGAGGGTCGGAAACTGGCATCAGAATCAGGTTCTGTCCCTGTACTAATGGAGTTGGCATCGACAGGCAAGGGACTAGCATGTACCCTGGGGCCAGAGTGGAAGCATGATCCAGCGTCAGTACGGGCCCGGGCATGGGTTTTCAAGTGGTCTGTTGACGCTGAGAGAGGGCCGAGCAGTGGAAGTCCAACTGGAGTCCCTTGCGGCAATGTGAGGCTCAAATGCACCAGAGGGAGCTGAATGCATCTAACAAACCTGAAGTACACCCTCTCCTTGAAAGACGTAGTTTGCTGAGGAGTTGACGGTGGCATGGGGAATACAAGGCGCACTGGGACCAAGTGTGAGACTGGAAAAGGCCTATGGGGTATGAGCCCTTCATTGACACTCTTGTGCGCCTTCTTGCATGATTCTAGTGGCTTGGCCTTATTGTGTGTCTTCGAATTACTGAGAGACAGATCGGAAACAAGACTTTACCCAGGATGACTCCTTGAACAGGATCGCAAATGGCCCCACAACTTGGAGCAGAGCAGGGTCTATTTTTTGACCGCTTGTCTTCAGTGATGTAGAGTTTTGCCAACCACATCCAGATCCCCTTGAAAGGACAGGTGGGAAGAAGCGGAAAGGGTGCAGTTATTGCACAAATTCGGAATCATAACTGAAGCATAAGCACCAAAGGCACTTGTGAGGGTCCATGACAGACATATGCTTTCAGCATTCATGGTAAAGCACGAATACTGTCATTTTAAGGGAAGATATCGTCCTTGGCACATTGTCTAAGTGTAATATTTGATGTTGTTGGAAAATCAATAAAGTTGGGAGCTGAGCTCTGGATCCAAGAAGGAAAGAAAGGTACCGACATCAGCATGCAGGGTGTTACTAACATGTGCCTCTGCTCATTCACTTCCAGAGCGGTACAAAGTCACTGCAGAATCACATGGTGCCTATCAGCACGAAGGAGCATTGCTGCAAAAATTCTCCAGACCATATCTGGCACCTGGGGATATTCTAAAGGTTAAGCACCTATGGCTACATGTATCCATCAGAAATTTTAAAATATGTGAAAGATCATTGTGTAATTCAGAATGCAAACCCCACCTGAGAGTGCATTACTCAGTTACTAACTAGTCCTATATAAATGGCAATATGGAGGGGAAAACTTTACAAAATTGTTAAATGTTTTGCACGGCCCTCTTTGAGACAGCACATTGGCTATTAGACAGATGCACTGGATTATACTGATAAAGAACACAGTTATTTCTTGCCTTGACAAGACTGGTGTATTTGTACGGGTAAAGTTGATAATTTGAAAGGTACACAAACTGAGATGACAAACAGCAGTCTGCAATGTGGATTTAGAAAACATGACATTTCTTAAATTCTAAAAACAGAACAGTAAGACATTCAATTATTAATGCATTATTTTCATTTCTAAATCAAATCTAAAAGTAAAACCTCTATCTAAAAATATCAAAACCACAAAATAGGAAGTGAGGACAGATACTATTAGTAACAATATTTTGAAATGTTCCTCTTTTATGTAAAAAACAAAAGTGTTTAAATCACTCTCCTTCCTGATTTTGAAGATGCTTGTCACTTTAGAAGCAGCTGCCTTTCTAACATGCAACGAGTGTTATTAAGGCTGCACAAATGCCCTGAAGGTGTAACAAATGTTCATACCGTAGGAGCAAACGCTCAGAATTGTGTGCCTGTTTGACAGTATAGTTCATTACCACAGCGAATGAGCCAGAGAGAATACACTTCAAGTCTCTTTGGAGCTTAGCTGCCTTTAGCGTTGAGAGCCATTATCCTCTATTCATTGGCCACTTTGAAATCACTGCAAAGTTCATGAAAGTCAGCCCACTTTACAGACATTTACCGTTATATGTTATCTTTCATTACCTAATTTTAATTTTTAAAAAGCACATCTTTTCCAGGGGCATCCGCAATGAGGTCCACAGTGTTTTTAATTTAAATTTTATTGTCTTAATTAGGAAAAGTAATTTTTTCATTCAAGAAAACAAATGTAAAATATGAGGTTTTAAATCATGTTTGACTTCAAAAACAAGAGTTTGTTCATATTTTCTGGACTCAACAGCCTCCGTCTTTTGATTAGGAGTGTCTGTTCACACATACTAACACATTCACTTCGGGCCCCAACAGCAGGCACAGCTAGGAGCCAGAAGGCTAGTCTGGCTAGCTTTGTATGCTTTTGAGTAACAGAAGACCAGTACTGAAACAGATCAGGAGTGACCTGAAAAAGAGGTTCTTGTAAGTAGTCATAAACTTCATTTTTCCCAAATCGGTCATCCTCCTGGACGTTTGGTGTCTCATCTGCTGCCCGTGCTTTCTTATTCGTTGGTTCAAACTCTGCCTCTTCCACTCCAAGCTCCCTGACCTCATTGATCAGCTCACATACCTTGCCAATTATTTCTTCGTGCTGGTAGGGTGGAACTGGTCTCAGCTTTTGCTGAGGGTCTAAGATCATAGCTACTTTGTGTGCAGAGTCCACTTTGAAATTTTCCTTCAGCGCTTCTAAGAAGAGGTGGCAGAGTTTGCTTATGACTCCTGCATCATTTGCCTTAGAGGTGAACAACTTTTCTAGTTTCACATATGTAGGCAACACAAGTTGCAAAGTGGGCTTGCTTTCGTTGCTCAGCTCGATTACCGCTTGCTTTACTGGAGCCAAAATGGCAGCCAAGTTGCTCAGCAAATGTTTGTTCAGGTTTTGGATGATGGTCATCTTTTTTGCTCTGGTGTAGAATTCACAGATCTGCTCATAGCGCTCATGAACAAGCAAAAGGGAGTCAGTAACAGAATTCCAGCAGGGTGGGGGCGAGGTCTCTTGTAAAGAACCGAACGTTTCCTTTGAGAGACCAGAGGATCCTGCTAGGTCTTCAGTGACATTCAGTAGCTCAATTACTTCATGCATGTTTCGTGCTTGTAGTGTCCGCTTATTCAACACGCTCTGCACCACAGAGTTCAATGCGCAAGCAGAGCAACGCAAGCACATACCCGCCTTCAAGAAGGCAAATGAATTGACTTTCCAGTCTGTGACATAAACGGTTCTAATGTCCGACATTACAAACTCTGAAAGAACGTTCTGTACCCACTGATGGATGAAATCTCCATTTTCCCTGTTGTCCACATCTTTGATCCCCAAGACGTACCGCTTTATTTGGTTGCATTCTACCTGATATGCTGTTAGGATGAAACAGGAGTCAGGGCCAACACTTTGAGAATGGCATGTGACGCCAATACCCAAGCATGCGTTGCTGCCCAGGGCGCAGGTTACTTTTACTTTCACTTGGTTATACATACGAGGTAAATGCTTCAGAGCAAGTGAGTTCATGTTGCCTAGTATTTCAGTCACAGAAAAGTTTCCATAGCGAGCTCCAGCGTCCACAAGGCTTTGTGCTAGTTTGATGAACTCCACTCCATTCACCACGCTAAGGGCTCCCAGATCCGCACACATCACCCTTAACAGCCTTTCAGCAATGCGCTGCCGTTCTTTTTCAGGCAAGGAGCTATTTACTGCTGCAACTGATCCGGCTGTAGGAAACAAAGCACAAATATATTAATTATATTTCTGTACAGTATACTATTTAAATTTACAGTACAACCCGGCCACAGAAATACTGCGGAAAGTAGCACGGCGTATCGTAATAGAATTACGTTTTCATTGCTTAGGTATGAAATGTCAGTAACTATAGTGACACACACTTCTGATAACACTCTTATCTCTGACTTGTTAGAAGGGTGTTAGGCCAATACAACACACATTATTAGCAATAAAAGTTTTGAACTAATGATTAATTTATTTAAAGTAGATTCAGTGGTGATCTCCTTTCGTATAGTTTCAAGTTCTAGCTGCCACTCCATGTGGTTTCATATTAACTTCCTTATCTTAAAACTGGATTAACAACCCTTGACCGGAACTTAGCCATTCCTGAAAATGAACTTCTTTGTGTCTGGTGCAGGTGCATCAGGATAGGTTCCCTTAAGTTTGTTGTTCTCCATTCCTCACCTGAAATTTCATGTCATATTTTCTACAAGACATTAAAAACATTATTTTGTAGGCACTGTCATTCTCTTTTGCCTTAATATTCTAAATAGGTTGTGGATTTCCAACATGCTCCTCTCCAATTTGCCATATCTCAAAATATCATGTAAGAACACTACACCTTTCACCCCTTTCATTAACCCTGTATTGAACCATTGGAAATCCATTGATGCTGACAAGTCACACTTCAACCGCCTAATAATAAAACTCCATCAATAGTATTAAAGGATGTCAAATTCCATCTTTAGGAATGCAGGCTGCCTAGTGCTATATGAAGTGAAATTCAGTGCAGGAAAGCATTTAGCTCTACCTAGTTTTAACGAACTTTTCAAAGGAAATGTATGTGAATCCATCCATTACACAGTAAAATTAACACAAAAACACCTTGTTCAAAGGTTTGTGGACCACCACAAAATGAGAAAGCCACTCTGTTATCCCCATTGTTTTGATATCTTCCTTCGCTATCAAATCCTTACGTTCTTCGGACACAGCTTCCATCAATACACTCCCCGATTTACACATTATATTCATTTACTCTCCTATGCCTGGTGCTGTGGTGCATTCAAATTCTACTCTAAACGCAGATTCCTTACCTTTAGAATATTCTCAAGCTCCAGACAGGATCTGGAGGTCTGTTCAACAATGCTCCCCTCAAGCTAGTTACTTCATACCCCTCCGGAAATGAAAGAGCAGGGCTTCATAGAAGCACCATACAGGAGTTCTGTAGTCCGTTTCCTCAACTACCTCCAGCAGCACCCTCAGTGCCAAAATCTAACTTTGAACTTTATTATGATGTTCGGTAGTCCATTCGACAGAAAGAGGAGGTGGGAGGACTGTGAGGAATCAGCGGTTAGAGTATCCACCAGAAAGAGCGTTATCAGAGGTAAATAACTTGTTCTTCTGATGAATACTTAAACCACACTTTCCTCACCTTTAGAATAGATAACACAGCAGTACCTCCCAAAGGTTGAACATCTGAGGAGTCGACTTGGATTAGGAAATTTTGCTGGACCGTGTGGGCAAAATGGCACCTCCGTTGGACCTGGCAGTCAAGGAAGTAGTACTTCCTCAATGTGTGCACCAACACCCATGTCACAGCCCGGCAGATGTCCACAACCGGCACACCTCCCAAACCCCTAACCCGTAGCAGCCTTACAAAGAGCCCGCAGGCCAGTTTGAAACTGATTTTAATACAGAAGACTGTCCACCTACACTGCCTTGCCTTTGATGGTCCCAGCAAACCCCACAAAAAGCTTATCATTAACATGATGGGCTCTCATACGGCCAATCTGAAACTCTAATCTCTCTTAGGATCATGCACATGGAGCGTCTCTTCCTCCTTCGAGTGTTGTGGTGAAGTGAAAAATGTCAGTCAGTTGATTGAAATGGAAGGGAGATACTAGGCAAGCAGAGACCTGAGCTCCAATCTGTCCAGGAAGAAAATGTGTAGGGAGATTGCCTGTATTTTACTCATATGGCTCACAGAAGTGATAGCGAAACAAAAGACTGTCTTGCTTGTCGGAAGCTGTAGCGAGCAACTGAGCAATGGGTCAAATGGCTTGCACATAAGGAATGTTAGGACTAGCTTTAGGTCCCACTAATACATGAGAAATGGTTTAGAGGGAACATATGCATCAGTCCCACCAAAAATGTATCACAACCGCTGGCTTAAAAAAATAAGGGTTTCCCAGGCAAACAAAAAGGCAAAAGGGCCGACAAGTAATCCTTAACTGTGTCCATTGTAAGGCTGTGCTGGCTCAACGATGCAACAAACAATACATTACAGCGATGGCCTGCAGAGGACCGAGATGGCATATCCCCACACCAGTATCCTGAATGAGAAGGACGGAGAGAGATTCCTTTTCAGTATAAGCTCCCCCAAATGTATTCAAATAGAAATCAAGTATACCACTCCATATTCGATCCTAGATCAAGTATTCAATGCTCAGACCGTGAAGGTCACTGGAAGCGTGTGCTAAGTGGAACCAAAGCTCTCACCCACTCTAGGGTCACATGGTTCATCATCGGGCCATGCTCCTCCTTGGGCCTGTTTTGCAATGCCCAATAGGCCCCGCGAAGGGGCTCTTTGCTGGAGATCTTATCACCAATTAGATTGTCAACAGTGCAACTCAAATGTCCCCAGTGTTGGAGGACATCAACAGGACTGTCTAGGAAGTTTGGTAAGGGGTGAACGAAACTAACATAGAACCCTACTGGTCGGTTTTATTCATTAGTGGGGTCTATGTTAAGATTAAAAACAGACCTGAGAATACAAGTAGAAAATGATGTTCCTATATTCTCACTAAATAATGCTTGGATGGTCGTTTATCTATGGATTGCTTAGTCAATGAATAGGTCTACATGTTTCATGCCTTTATTATCCAAAAGGATCTGCGGCAGGCCTTCAGGTCCAAATCTCAACGACCTAATCTTCTCTCGTGGTCAAGTTCCTATCCTAATCAGGAAAAGAGTGAACCGCCACCTTTAGTGAATGGATAACATGTGTCCATAAGACTTACATTGTCACATGGTCAGGACAGGCCTAGCAGTAACACCGCCGTTTACATACTCCAGTTTCTGAAGTTGACTTCTCTCTTACACACAATGACTTTTGACATACATTTGCATGCGTGTTTACTTCGTGGGTACATTATCACCACACCTTGAACATTTAGTAAGAGGGATAAAGTTCACTGCGCAAATGTCATATTTCTTATTTGTGCAGTTGGCAACTCTGCTATCCAACTAGAATAAAATATTGTGGCCAAACAAGGGTTGCAACATGGCCCCAAGGAGATTAATAGCACAGCAGTCATCCAGAGGTGAACTACAACTGACTGCAGCGAGCCAATATTGGGCTGTCAGTTGTTGAGAGCGGGAATATATGTATCCTCAACCTCTGAGGATGAGCCGCGACCACCACCATCGCTTTTGTTAAAACCCATGGGGCCAGGGTAAGGCCAAGGGGCCGTACTGCAAGCTGGAAGTGTTCAGACCCCACTGTGAACCACAGGTAATGTCTGTGGGACTGCAGGAAGGTTACAGGAAAATAAACGTCCTGCATATCCAGCTACAATACCCAGTCCCATGGATCTAGAGCACAGAGAATCTAATCAGAGTAAGCATTTTGACTTGTCCATCTTCAAAAAGCATTCTATGTCCGTAGGTCCAGTACAGGCCTGAGGCCTCCATTCTCCTCCACCATGAAGTAGCACAATTAGCACATTTGCCCTTCTACTTTCTGTTGTCTTCCAGAACAGCCGACAAGATGTCACAGGCCATGTCCTCTACGGCATACATTAGTGTACCTACCCAGAAGGCATACTGCATTCAGAGAAAGTAAAGATAGTCTATATACGGAAAATATTTTCTTACCAAAGGCATCAATATATTTAGCCTCCCTGTCCATGGGGCTTTGCAGGAAAAGCATTTGGATGGACTTTACTTGTGGATGCCTCAGGCATTGGGTATTTCATAAGAAAATCAGGGTCTCCAGGGGCTTCCCTGTGCCGTTAGGCCATAGGTTGGCTGACCAGAGGCGCTAGGCATGGCTTAGAGAAAATGGCTGCAACAGTGTGCATACGGGCCTTATTAAATGGTAGCAGTGGCTCAGATAAAGAAGGGCTGGCTGAAGAACTCAGTCACTAAATAGACTTTAATTTCCAGACTACAGAATAGCAAATCTAGCACTTACGCTGCTCTTTGCACCACTACAGCAACTTTCTTCCTGTGGAGGACTAGGTGGTGAGTCCAGCTCCGTCTCTGGTGAAGTATCTAGCCCACCGGAATTTTGCAAGTACAAGGACAGACCTTCATCAGTTTGATGAGGGAGCAGAAGATCGTATGCCTCCTCACCATCATCCTGGATCAACTAGAGGTTGAGCTTTTGTTATTTCATGGTATGACACTGGCCTGGTGTGGGCCGTCAATGTTTGGGCTAGCGTTGGCGCAGCCTATATTGGCAACAGCACAGAAGGAATTCACAAAGAATTCTGTGCCAGCTTTCATTCAGGCCTGAGCACAGAGTCTGAAGGAGCAGTCTGCATTTTGTGGACCTGCCACAAATAGAGAACCCTTCAGCCCAAGGCCCATGGGGCTCAAAGGTGTGCCAGAGTGTCAGTAGAGTCTGGAAATTTTTTTGCATAGCTTTCAGAAGGCCACTATTTACTACAGAGTCAACAACGGACCATGAAATTAGTGGTGTGCCGGGATCAAATGCAAGATCGGCTTGGAGTAAGAAAACGCTGTACCCTTTGAGCATTGCCCTGGAGTCTTCCTGCCAGACTTCAAGTGGCAGGATGGGGATAAGTAACGCTTGGCTTTATTGTACTTACAGCGCGTTATTGACTTTGAGTTACCGGAAGACTTCAAGTGGGAATGGCACTTTTTGAGGGTATGACCACGTGACTGAGAACGGCATAGTGAATAGGAGCAGCAATGAGACCGCTGTTTTAAATGCAACCTCCTCTTATGTGCGAAGATGTATAACTTTGCCTCCCACTCCCTGATTCCTTCAGTGGACATGAGGAAGCCCTTGTCAACAACTTCAAATTATGACCGAAGCCCAAGCACCATTGGCACACGTAGTGTGAATTTGAGACGAACATCTGTTTTTTGCTCTTGGGGCAGGGCTTGAATACTGTACTGGCATCGGCGTGCAGGGATGTCGCTTATATGTGGCTCTGATCCTTCACGCCTGAAGCACCATGAAGTCACCACGATGCCACCCACCGACAGGCCGGGACCACTGCTGAAAAGTATCGCCCGATCCAGTCTGGCACCTGGGGATATTCTAAAGGTGAGAAATCTGCAGTTAGAAGTATCCATCAGCAATGTATTGCTATTGTCATCAGTAGAACTATATACAGAGTTTTTGCACACCAGCTGGTCAATTAGACCATCCACTTTTCCTCTGCTCACTTAAATGCTTTCAGTATATTTTTTACTCATTTGCAAATCAATTTTCTATTTTTTACTTTGTCTATTTCACATACACGTCATGGTATAATCCTCTCTCTTTACTAAAGACAATAGCTCATCATTGTATTACATCCAAACTTATCTCTCACCCAATTCTGCATTTCAGGACAAATTGGGCACATATACGCTCACCATACATATCTTGAAAGTTTCAGGTAGCTGATAAACCTCTCAGGACTGTTAAAAACACTTTAACTATCTCACCAGAAAAATGTTACCTCACACTAGAATGATATTTTTTACAACCAAACTAGTCATTGGATTCAAATGTTTAACAATTTCCTTAGACGAACAAGTTACTTACCTTCGGTAACGATATGTCTGTAAGAGACATATATTAGTTATGGATTCCTCACCTTTAGAATTACCCCCAGGCGTCAGACTGGATCTGGAGATTTTTTTCTTCAGCAGTACCCCTGCACGTCGGTAGGTGCCGTCGGTCGACTCCGCGTTCGTCGTGGTCGCCGGAATGACGTTGCGATATCTACTTAGATGCCGCCCCTGCGCGCTGACGTCATTTCTTTACACGACATTCCACGCCAGAAGCGCAGAGCCATGCAGGACACTGACCACTGAGCACAAAACTAGGGCCCTGAAAGGGAGTCCCTTACCCTGGAAGGCAGTTCGCAGAACGGGGAGGATGGGTGGGGCGGTGAGGAATCCATAACTAATATATGTCTCTTACAGATATATCGTTACCGAAGGTAAGTAACTTGTTCATCTGAAAGAGACTATTAGTTATGGATTCCTCACCTAGATACCCCAGCAATACCAACCCCAGAGGTGGGTCTGCGAACTAAGTTCACACCAGAAAGTCCTGGAGAAATGAACGGCCGAAGAAGCCGTCTAACCGGACTTGGCTGTCCAGGCAATAGTGTTTAGTAAACGTGTGTAAAGAAGCCCACGTAGCCGCCTGGCAGATGTCATGAAGGGGGACTCCACGTCCCAAAGCAGTAGTGGCTGCCGTCGCCCTGGTGGAATGGGCGCGCAACCCCACTGGAGGTTCCTTTTTCGCTAAGGAATAGCAGATTTTGATGCAAAGAACGACCCATCGATGGTCCGTTTTTGCACAGCCCGACCTATAGCCAACAAAGAGCTGGTCATCCACCCGGAATTGCTTTGTGCGATCCAGATAGAATGAAAGCGCACGTTCTGGATCCAGACAGTGGAGCCTCTCTTCCTCCTTAGAAGGGTGCAGGGGCGGGAAGAAGGTGGGCAAAGTTATGGTCTGTCCTAT
This sequence comes from Calotriton arnoldi, assembly GCA_963921515.1. Taxonomy (NCBI): domain Eukaryota; kingdom Metazoa; phylum Chordata; class Amphibia; order Caudata; family Salamandridae; genus Calotriton; species Calotriton arnoldi. The sequence continues at coordinate 3,768,721 of CAWUFW010000386.1, forward strand.
GTAGAAAGAGGTAACCACTTTGGGAAGGAAAGGAAGGCCTAGTGCGAAGGACAACTTTGTCCGGATGAACAGCCAGGAAAGGAGGTTTGGAAGAAAGAGCCTGAAGCTCACTCACCCTGCGAGCAGAGGTGATGGCAACCAAAAAGGCAGTTTTAACAGTCAGAAGTCTGAGAGGACAGTTATGCAGCGGCTCGAAAGGAGGGAATTGGAGGAAATAAGTGAGTTATGCCCTTCAGGAAACGATTTACAATAGGGGACTTGAAAAGAGAAGGCTGGTCAGGAAGCCGAAGAAAGGCCGAAATGTCCGAAAGATAGCCTTTGAGAGTGCCCAGGGCAGAGCCCTGCTGGGCCAAGGAAAGAATGAAGAGGAGAACCTCTGAAAGGGAGGCAGAAAGGGGATCCACAGCCTTTGCTGCGCACCATGCCACAAACATGTTCCATCTACAGGCGTATACCGTTTTAGTGGAGGGACGCTTGGCTGCCAAGATAACGTTACAGACTTCGGGAGGAAGGTCGAAAGCTGTCAACCATCGCCGCTCAATCTCCACACAAGGAGGTGGAGGCTGGACAGGTTCGAGTGGAGGACCGTCCCCTGCTGCTGCGACAGAAGATCCTCCCGAAGGGGCAGTCTGAACGGAGGATCGATGGCCATGTGCAAGAGCCTGGGATACCAGACTCTTCATGCCCAGTCCGGGGCCACAAGAATGACTTGGGCCCAGTCGCGCTTGATCTTCTTCAGCACTCTGGGTAGAAGTGGTATAGACGGAAAGGCGTATAGAAGACCGCAACTCCACTCGCCACGAGAAGCGTCGCCTAGCGAGTGCCGCCTTGGAAATTCCAACGCGCAGAACTGCTGACATTGCGAGTTCTCTTCGGTGGCGAATAGATCTAACCAAGGCTCTCCCCATTGCCGAAAGAGACCTTGCACTACCTCCAAGTGAAGACGCCATTCGTGATCCATCATGCACTGGCGGCTGAGTTCGTCCACCCTGGTGTTCAGAGAACCAGCCAGGTGTTAAACCACCAGGGACATGCCCTGATGTTCCAGCCACTTCCAGAGACTAAGTGCCTCCTGACATAGGGTCCACGACCCCACCTAGTTTGTTGCAGTACCACATGGCGGTGGTGTTGTCCGTAAACACCTGCACTACTCTCCCTTTGACAGAAGGAAGGAATGCTTTCAGTGCAAGACGGATCGCCCGAAGCTCCAGAAGGTTGATGTGGAGCCCGGACTCCGCCGGAGACCAGAGGCCTCTGATCTCCGCCTCTCCCATGTGGCCGCCCCACCCCAGAAGTGATGCATCTGTCACCACTGTGAACTCTGGCGGGGGAAGGGAGAGGGGCCTGCGGTTGACCCAATCCTGGTTCGTCAGCCACCACTGCAATTGATGTGCAGTGCCCTCCGAGATCAGGACGCAATCGGAAAGATTCCCCTGATGCTGTGCCCACTGGAACTGCAGGTCCGACTGCAGAGCCCGTATATGCCACCGGGCATAGTCCACCAGCAGGATGTAGGAGGCCATGAGGCCCAGTAGCCTCAGGGTCATTCTGACCAAAACCCGGGATATGTTATGTTAATAAAGTTTATAACGCGCACAGCTACTCAAAAGAGTGTCCAGGCGCGAGCCCTAGAGCAAAAGACAGAGAGAGGGATACAGCAAAAAAAGAGGGAAAACATTCAGTTGAAGAGGAGAGTTTTGAGTCTCTTTCTGAATTGTATGGAATCCTGCAGGCTGCGTAAGTCAAAAGGGAGAGAGTTCCAGGCTACCGCGGCCGTATAGGCCAGGGAACTGCCACCTTTCCTTTTCAAGCAGAATCTGGGAATGTTTGCCCTCAGCATATTGGAGGAGCGCAGTTGCCTGCTGGGGGCATAGAACTGGAAAAGCTTCTTAAGGTAGACTGGGCCATAGTCGTAAAGAGCAGCATGGGCCGTTACCAGGGCTTTAAACTTGACCCTTGCTTTCACGGGTATCCAGTGTAGGTTACGCAGGTGCTGCCTGACACTGGTTCATTTGGGGAGGCTGAAAAGCATTCTAGCAGCAGCATTCTGGACCACCTGAAGTCTATCCAGGAGGTAACCAGGTAGGCCGGATATAGTGCATTGGCATAGTCAATACAGGAGGTGTTGAGCACTCGTGTGACCGTTTCTTTGGCAGCTAAGGGGAGGAGAGCCAGAAATGTTTTAAGTGATTTCAGTATGCCAAAACATGTGCCTGTCAATTTGTTGATTTGACTACTAAAGCTAAGCTTTTCGTCAAACCAAATCCCGAGGTTTTTGACCGGAAGACCCGCGGAGAGGGCCTGGGGGACTCATCCGGCCAGAAGGCGTGCCAGAACAGAGGGGGAAATTCACCAAAGAATAGAATCTCGGTTTTATCTTCGTTGCATTTAAATTGGGTGGAAGTAAGCCAATTAAACACAGCTGTGAGACAAGTTTTGACATGGGTGGATGATGACTCATGTTTCTTCCAGGTGAACAGAAGCTGAGTGTCGTCAGCATAAGCGACGACTTTAGCACCTAAATCCTCAGCCAGCTGGATGAGAGGAGACATATCAACGTTGAACAGCAGCAGGCTCAAAACTGACCCCTGGGGAACCCCAGTCCGAAGTTCCTGGGTAGTAGACGTGAAAGGGGGGATCCAGACTTGCTGTGTTCTGCCTTCCCGAAAGGATTTCAGCCACTTGCTGACCGAACTCGTGATACCCAACTTCTGCAGTCGGGCTAGGAGAAGTGAGTAAGGAACGGTATCAAAAGCGGCAGACAGGTTCAGCAGGACCAGAGCTGCCGTGCCCCTAGTATCCAGAGTTTCGCGTATGGCCTCGGCGATTTCCACCAGTGGTAATTCCGTACTGTACGAGGCTCTGAAACCAGATTGGGCCGGATGAAGGAGGCCATGCTGTTCTACAAATGCGGTCAGTTGCTTGTTGACCATTTTCTCACAAACCTTTGCAATTGCAGGGAGCAGAGAGATAGGTCGGTAACTGGCTGGGAGGTTAGGGTCGAGGGACACCTTTTTGAGAAGGGGAATGATCAGCGCCTGCTTCCAGGGGGGAGGAACAGTGGCTGATGCCAAGGAGGTATTAATCAGCCGATTCAGATAAGGGTTGATCACTGTGGCTGCGCTAGCCAGAGGTTTGGCAGGGCAAGGGTCATTGGGGGAGCCTGATTTGAGAATGGACAAGGCGGCCATGGAGTCCATCAGCGAGATAGAATCAAAGGTGGAGAATATACCCTCGGAAGGGGAGGATGCTTGTTGGGAGGAGGACACAGTAATTGCCTGGGTGTCCAATTTGTCAAAGTGAGATTGAAGTGCCCGGACCTTGTTGATAAAAAAATTCGAGGGTTCCTCACACCATGAGAGGGAAGGAGCATGGGAGTTAGTCATGGCTTTGGGTGTCACATAACTTTGCACAATATTAAAAAGTTCTTTGGCATTGTTGCCAGATAGGGCAATGGGTTCGGCATGGTAAGAGCGTTTAGCTTGCACAATAGCGGCATAATAGGCCTTCTGGGCCGTTTTGAGAGAGGCTTTAGCCTCAAAACTATAATTCAGTCTCCATTTCCTTTCCAACCTTTTACATTGTTGTTTCTGCATTTTTAGAGAGGGCGAGAACCACGGATTAGAGAGGGACACGTTCGGGCGCCTGGGTCTGGCTTGCAGGGTGAGGCGCACCACCGCCTACTAGATCCAGTTATTGAAGTTCGCAAGTGCCGAGTTGAGATCATCAGCTAACTCGGGCTGGAGTTCATCAAGAGCTTGACTGAAGACTGCCGGCTCAATTCTATGAGTGGTGTTACCCAGGCCGTCCCTACTGGGCCTAGCTGGCTGAGACTTGTTAGGGTTATGCCACGAGAAATAGATCAGGTAGTGATCTGACCATGTTATCGGCAGGGTGGTCGCCACCTCAAGTGGAAAGCTGGAGCAAATTACTTCCAAAGTGTGGCCCCCACAATGCGTAGAAGATGTTACATATTGTTGAAGTTTTGCAGATTGCAGCAGGGATAGAAAATCACGCGTATCCCCCACCTCCGTGTTATCAATGTGTATGTTAAAATCTCCAAGAAGCATAAAGTGCGAGTAGCAGAGTGCCCTAGAAATATCCAACCATTAAGTAAGTTTGGAAAAAGGCCCACGGGACCCGGGGGTCTGTATAGTAGAATCCCCCCCAGGGAGTAATGAGGTGAGATTTTGACACAGAAATCCAGAGCTTCCATATCTAGTGAATCCTCTAGTTCATTGCACTGGCATTCCCATTCTTCCCTCAATACCACCGCTACACCACCCCCTTGCCCGGATTTGCGATCAGCTCTCAAGATTTTAAACCCCTTCGGGATGGCCATCTCAATCACAGGGCTGGAAAAAGGTGTAAGCTTGAGCGGGCATTGATAAGGGCCGCCTTAATGGTAGGCGGATCATGCCTACATCTGGACAAATCTATGACTGAAAGGGAAGACGGTGGGAGGCCAAACTTACAGTTAACGCAGACGTGCGCAGTGTTCGCAGCTACGTCCCATCTGGTACGTCCATCACAATTTGTGGTGTTAAAAGACAGAAGTTCTTCACTGCAATACTGGTGAGTGTATTGTCTGTCAGGTGGGGGTCCACAGACAGCATGGCTGGCGCTGGCCACTTCCGGGGCGCAGACGGGCTTGCCTTGGGTGCGCATTCGGCGCAGCGCGCATTTTTATGCTCCCAGCCCCCTTGGACAACTAGAGCACGCACTCACCAAAATGGCGTCTCTAGTTGTCCCAACAGGGGTGGGGGGGGGAGAGAGAGTCAAGAATGAGGAAGAGAAAACGGGCCAAGGAGGCGGCGGTCAAATACACAACAGCAAATTCCTACAGTGCAGAAAAAACTGGTAAAAACAGAATAAAAGCAATTACAATGCCTAAAAGCAACTTTTATGTTGCAGCGAGGGACAATAAAGTGCAGGTGCGAGTTTAGGGAGTCACTCGGGGCACTGGTGTCCGCGCAGCGCACATTTTTATGCTCCCAGCCCCCTTGGACAACTAGAGCACGCACTCACCAAAATGGCGTCTCTAGTTGTCCCAACAGGAGGGGGGGAGTCACGAATGAAGAAGTGAAAACGGGCCAAGGAGGCGGCGGCCGAATACACAACAGCAAATTCAGTCATACAGTGCAGTAAAAACTGAATAAAAGCAATTACAATGCCTAACAGCAACTTTTATGTAGCAGCGAGGGACAATAAAGTGCAGGTGCGAGTTTAGGGAGTCACTTGGGGCGGATAGAGGCTGAAAGATCGGAATCATAGCCCGAATATCCTGAACTCGCTGCTCGGGAGGATAAGCCCGAAACTGCGCTGTGTCCTGAACCACTCCGATGAAAAGGAGCTTCTGCGAGGGAATCAGGTGTGACTTCGGCACGTTGATGGTGAACCCCAGCGAATGCAGGAGGTTGGCCGTATTCTCGAGGTGAGAGACGACAGCCTGGGGCGAACCTGCCTTCAACAGCCAGTCGTCGAGATAGGGGAAGACTGGAACCCCTGATCTGCGCAGATGAGCTGCGACCACCGCCATCACTTTCGTGAACACCAGAGGGGCGCTGGTAAGGCCAAATGGAAGCACTGTAAACTGAAAGTGCTCGTGGCCTACTGTGAACCGTAGGTAACGCCTGTGAGCCGGCAGGACGGGGATGTGAAAATAAGTGTCCTGCAAGTCCAAGGCTACCGTCCAGTCTCCAGGGTCGAGGGCAGACCGGACCTGAGCCAGTGTCAACATTTTGAACTTCTTCTTCCGGAGGAAGCGGTTGACGTTCCTGGGATCCAAGATGGGACGCTTGCCTTTGTCCTTCTTGGGCACCAGAAAGTAGTGGGAATAACAACCACGACCTACTTCTGGGGCAGGAACTCGCTCGATGGCTCCCTTGGCCAAGAGAGCCGTAACTTCCTGTTGGAGAAGGGCCAAGTGATCCTCCGACATGCAATGGAATTGAGGTGGCATGGATGGAGGGGTACTCTCGAAGGGGAGGTAGTAGCCCCTTCGGATTATCTGCAAAACCCACCTGTCCGACGTGATGTTGAGCCAGTGTGGGAGGTGATGGCGAATCCTGCCGCCCACTGGTGAATGGTGGCCCTGAAAGGTCGGGCTTGGAGGACGCTGCAGAGGGGCCTCTGGTGGACTGGCCCGCCCGCTGACCCCCAGACCCACGATGGTGGATCCCACGTCCCCGGCCGCGCAGAGGCTGGACAGCTTTCGCAAGCCTGTGGCTCTGTCCGGAACGTGGCGGGGCACCCCTTCCGTAGCCAAGAAAGGGGCGAAAAGCAGACTGCGCGGGGCAAGAGGTGGAAGCGAGGCCCAAGGACCTGGCCGTAGCCCTGGAGTCCTTAAAGCACTCGAGTGCGTTGTCTGCTTTGTCGCCAAACAAGCGACGGCCATTAAAGGGCATGTCCAAAAGTGTAGCTTGGACATCACCTGAAAAGCCAGGCGTAGCATTGTAGGGCTACTGACATTGAAATCGTCCTGCCTAGCGAGTCAGCGGTGTCCAGCCCACACCATATGGCGAACTTCGCTGCATCTCTCCCTTCGGCCACTGCACAGGAGAGCACGGCCCGGGCCTCCTCCGGGCACTGTGGCAGCACCTGCGCGACCGTGTCCCACACAGAATGGGAGTAACGGCCCAAGAGACATGCAGTGTTTACCGACCGCAGTCCTAAGCTGGAGGAAGAAAACATTTTCTTCACAAGATGGTCCAGCTTCTTGGAGTCCCTATCAGGTGGTGCGGTAGGGAATGCGCCCTTGGAAGTTGAGGCTTGGACCACCCAGCTCTCAGGGGTGGGGTGTTGGGAGAGAAAAATGGGGTTGCCCGGGGTCGGGCGGCGCATCGGGCAATCATCCTATCCACAGGAGCCCCTGTGTTGGGCTTGGACCAACTGCCCAAAAGGATGTCCGTGAGGGCCTCATTGAACGGCAGCAGGGGCTCCGAAGAGGCCGCTGCCGGTTGAAGCACCTCGGTCAGGAGGTTAGTCCTAACCGCCACCGTAGGAAGCTCGAGGTTTAAGGCCTCAGCCGCCCTATGCAACACCACTGCGTATGATGCACCCTCCTCCGTAACCACGGTAGGGGGAGAAAGCATGCCAAGGTCTGGAGAAGTGTCCAGACCACTGGCCTCACCCAACTCCTCTCTCCAGTCCGGTTCTTCCAACTGGTCAGCCAGAGGGTCCACAGACCCCTCGCCACTGAGGGCGATAGGGAACACCAGGGGAGAACAGCGGTACAAAAGTACCAGTCGGCACCGGTCCCGATGTTGGGCGACGTCGGTCCGGCTCCGTGTCCACGTTGAGGAGGAGGCCGGGGTCGACATCGGTTGGGGACACAACCGGAGTCGGAGCGGGCGGAGGTGTCGCCAATGCTTTCAGGACTGCTCCCGCAAAGTCTTCGGGGCCATGGACTGGCAGTCGAAGCACGACTTCGGGTCGTGGTCGCGCTCCAGGCACCAGAGGCACACAAGATGGGGGTCCGTCACCGACATCAGCTTGTGGCAGGAGCCACAAGGCTTGAAGCCGGTCCGCCAAGATGACATCCCTGTGCACCAGCAGTCGTAACGACTCAAAAAGACGTCGACAAAAAGTCGCAAAAATAGAGTCAAAAAGTGACTCGAGGTACCGCTCTCTCCGGATCTGCGCTGGCTGGCGCGGAAAAAGAAAGAACTGATGTCAGCGCGCAGGGGCGGCGTCTAAGTAGATACCGCGACGTCATTCCAGCGACCACAACGCCAACGACGAACGCGGAGTCAACCGACGCCACCTACCGACGCGCAGGGGTACTCCTCAAGAAAAAATTCTCCGGATCCAGTCTGACACCTAGGGGTAATTCTAAGGTGAGGAATCCATAACAAATAGTCTCTTTCAGATACATCTCCTAATCATTTATCACATCATTCCGCATTCCCTACGCTCTCAAATAAAGTACGTTTTTGAATTATCAGTAACCTACTTCTCCCAAAAGACGCAATAAAACTGATTTTTCTATCCTTCTGTTCCAAAGTTGAACCACACCTCACAATTACATAATACAAAATCCCAAGAACACAAAATTATCACAATTATGTTGTTATATACCTACTTTTTCAGACAGCCCCTTCATTACGACATAGAACTATGCATTAAACAAGCCATTGACAAAGCAAACAGTTCTGGTGTTGGCTGCAGGCGCAGTTGCTTGATAAATATTTTTGCCACATAAAGGTTTTTGTAAAAATGTATTAGAAAAACATTTATATATGGCCGCACTTGCAAACAGATACATGTGCGTGAATAAAAGGGTGGCTATTTAAAAAATATGTGTTTTAAAATTGTACAAAAATACTTGCAAGACGGAAGCCCATGCATGTAAAAGCAGATGTACAACCATCACAATTAATTTTGAAATAAAAGCTTCACAAAATGCTCCCAAGATGACTGAAAGTGGATAGACACATGCATTCATGTTTAGGTGATTATCTTGGATTATTTCTGCATTAAAGGTTTACAGAAAAACTTGCAAGATGGCCGCTCTTAAGTGCATAGGGAGACGAACATCATGGAAAATATTTCACTAATGCCCCCCAGACTAAGTGCATCTACTGCAGTCATGTGAGTCACAATCCACAGAAGTATGGTATTTGCCATACCTTTTGAGCCAAGACTCATAGATCATTAAAGGCTGTGGGTCTTTGGGCTCCATGTCGCTTCCACAGCAAATGAATCAGCTCGGCACTCCCAGTTACACTCCCAAAAAGCCGGAACCGGATTTCGCCAGTATACAAGACGTCCCTCAAGACTGTGTCCAAGCTGGCCAAAAGATCCTATCCACCTATTTCTACGGTTGTAGCAGATTTCTTCAGCAGTGGCTTTCCAGCACAGCTCTCCTGTGAATTTTGCTGCTACTCAGTTTCCTCTTCAGTATAATGAAGGCCCAGTTAACCGCCTTGTTGACCGCTTCACCATAAACATACAGTACTTGCATCACATCACTGTGCCATCTTTCGACAATGGCCACCTCGTCCACAATTAAATTAACATTAAGTACTGATTAAAGTACCATATCCAATCAGGTGCTTCAGAGATCAGAAATGATGAGCACACTCTATCCTGCAGCAAAGAGGTTGAAGAACTCTCATCTAGTCATGAAGGGGAAAAAAAGGTGATAGATAATACTGGTGTACAAGCTTTCTTCCAAGAAGGGATGACGAAGGAGTAGAATTTCATGAGTTAAATATTCATATCCTGTCTGAAGGGGGGCTCGGAGGAGTTGGTGATGTACCCACACAACCACAAAACCAGAATATTATCCAATCATGAAGACTTAGCAGATTATCTATTCTCTCTTCCTAGACTGAGGGACAAGCCCTTTTACAAGTACTTGCCGATTTAGCTTCCACAAGTGGTGCAGTTCCTGGGGATTTCTTGAACTCTATGCATGACATGTTGTCCTTCCAATGCTTTCCGTTAGCCAAGTTCACTTATGTCCCTTCCCTCCAATGGCTCCAGTGTCCCGCCAGGATAGGCAGTAGTGTATCCGCACCCTCTTGTACAAAAGCAGCTGCAGCTGGCAATCTACCATTCTGCTACCATATATAGGCCTACACTGCTTTACCCTTAGGATGAGGAGGGAGAGCCTTCTCTATGGTGCTTATGACTGATGATCAGGCAAGCAATCCTGCAGCAATAAGGCAATGAACAGGACACCTACGTAATGCCTGACAAATCAGGGCAGGTCCACCTTAGACTCTCCACCAGAGGACATAAGTCATTTTCACAGGATCTTGGAAAGAGCATTCCAAACGTTCCGATAACTTGCAGCCTACAAAGAATCTAAAACTGGTCCATGCTTTGTACAAGACCCACACACCGAGAGGGTAGAACGGGAAAACTAGACATTGTGGGCAAGAGTGAATTACCTCACAGTGTTATCAGTGGAAGAAATCAAAGCAGTGGCTATATATACACCTTTGTTTGCCCCTTTCTGGAAAAGCTGAAGGAAGGTAAATCCATGCAAAGGCAATTCCCTAAGAATGAGCGCAGGAAGCAAAAGCACTCATTGATGCTTTCATAGTTGCAGCAGCTGAAGGCTTCAGTCAATCATGCAAGTCTTGAGACATTTTGGGTAGCTCAAGAATACTACATTCAGCCCATAAGTGGTGCCATAAATCCTTGACATGCTGTTTAATAGGGAGAACCTCTTAAGCAAACAGGATGATGCCGCCTTTCAGTTTACAAAAACTGATACAGAGATTGCACGTTCCTTGTGCTCACGTCAACGCTCCTACCACATCGAAAGATCTACCCAAAAAGGTGTCCGTCAGCACCAGGGTGAATGTTTTGCCAATAAACTCTTACAGCAACTATTCAGCCAACTCAAAGCTTTACAGAAGACAGAGAAATTAAGGTGGACGATCTGGTAAGAGAAAACAAGGTGCTTTTGCATCTCACCCACCAGGTCAGCCAAAATGTGCCCGAGTTACACTGTCCATCTGTCCCCAGCTTCATAATGCCAGAGGGGGCATGATTTAGGGCCACCTTTCAAATGAGTGGGGCATAACCATGGACTAGTGGGTATTGGACAGTGTAAAATTCAGGGACGCATTGGAATTAATGAGAACACCACAATACACCAAAGAAATAATCAGCTGCTGGCGCATCAAGAAATTTAGAAGCTTCTGTTGTGAAGTCTGTGGAGAAAGTGTCAAAAGCGTAGAAAAGCCTAGGTCTCCATTTGAGGTTTGATCTAGTGCAAAACAATGTCAGAAGAATGGAGTCCCATCTGAAACGAAAATTCAATCGATTATAATATATACAACCGTTGAAGAACACTTTGAACACTAAGATATACAACTGAATATCAGGAGGAACAGTGCTCTCAAGGTATTTGCTACTCCAGTGAAGCAGTATTTATGGGGAACATCATTTCTAAATCTTTTTACTTCCAGTTGTGGAATGTTTCGGTGTCTTAAGCCCCTTTGCCAATGTTCTATGGAGAGATCAGACCAGGTAAGTATGGTGTATTGTTCAAGTGATTATATTTGTAAAACAGGAAGCATACTTTATAATAATCATTGCTTTTATATGAAGCAATAGTGATGACGAGCTAAATTTTCTGATGGTCATAATCAGTCAGCCAGCAAAATGGAGTTTTGCGTTAAGCGGCACAAGTGAATACTTTGAAGCACTTACTATACCACCTGAAAATCAAAGGCCTCTACGACAACTTCAACGACCAGACACCTGATTCCGAAACCACTCCCGCCCCCAGCAATGCCAGACAGCCCACCATCTCCTCCTGGACCCCAGTCACCACCAAAGACACTACATCAACCATGAAAGGGATCCATTCAGGAGCCCCCACGGACCCCTGCTCCCCCCACATCTTCCACAGAGCCGCCGCCACCATCACACCGGAACTACGACACACCATCAACACCACCTTCGAAACCGGCATCTTCCCCGACGACTGGAAACGCGCTAAAGTCAGACCCCTACTCAAAAAGCCCTCAGCGGATCCCACGGACCTCAAGAACTACCGACCCATCTCCCTCCTCCCCTTCGCGGCCAAAGTCACTGAGAAGATCGTCAACGTCCAACTAACAAAATTCATCGAAGAAAACTCCATCCTCTACCCCTCCCAATCCGAATTCCTCAGCAACCACAGCATTGAGTCTGCTCTACTCGCCGCCACAGACGACATCCGCACCCTCCTCGACCAAGGACACACCGCAGCCACAATCCTTCTCGACCTCTCTGCAGCCTTCGACACCGTCTACCACCGCACACTCATCACCAGACTCCACTACGCCGGCATACAGGGAACCGCCCTCAACTGGCTCCGCTCCTTCATCACCGGCAGGACCCAAAGAATCAGACTTCCACCCTTCCTCTCCGAACCCACAGAGATCAACTGCGGAGTACCCCAAGGATCATCGCTCCACCCCACGCTCTTCAACATCTACATGGCCCCCCTTGCCGCCATCGTCAGACAGCACAGACTCAGCATAGTATCCTACGCCGACGACACCCAGCTCATCCTCTCCCTCACCAAGGACCCCCTCACCACCAGACTCAACTTCCAGGAAGGAATGAAGGACGTTGAATCCTGGATGAGCAGCAGCTGCCTGAAGCTCAACTCAGAGAAGACAGAGGTCCTCATCCTCGGACCCTCCCCCTCTGCATGGGGCAACACCTGGTGGCCCCATGCCCCCACGGACCAGGCCCGAAACCTCGACTCCTCCCTCTCCATGACCAGACAGGTCAACGCCATCGCCTCCACCTGCTTCAGCACACTCCGCATCCTCGGAAAGACCTTCAAATGGATCCCCCCCGAATCAAGAAAGACCATCACCCACGCACTCATAACCAGCAGACTGGACTACGGAAACGCCCTCTACGCCGGGATCAACAAGTCTCTGCTCCGCAAACTCCAGACCATATAGAACCCGCAGCCAGACTCGTTCTCTGCATCCCTCGACACAAACACATCTCTCAACACCTGCGTAACCTCCACTGGCTCCACATCGAAAAGAGAGTCACTTTCAAGATACTCACCCACACCTACAAATGCCTCCACAGCACCGGACCCCAATATCTCAATGATAGAATCTCCTTCCACGTACCCAAGAGGAACCTCCGATCCGCCAACCTCGCCCTCGCCGAACCCCCACACATCCAAAAGAGCAAGAACGGGCGGAAGAAACTTCTCCTACATCGTGGCCAAGACCTGGAACAAGCTCCCTATAGACATCAGACACGCCCCCACCCTGGACATCTTCAGGAAGACCCTCAAGATCGGGCTCTTCGGCTGACCAGAGCTGCTCCCCCTCTCCCCACCCCAGCGCCTTGAGACCCTCACGGGTGAGTAGCGCGCTTAAAACCCCCTGATTGATTGATTGACCATTTCTAACTGGTCTAGATAGAGGGGGGGAAATATTCTGATTTCAAAAGACCCAGTAGCAATGGTTCAATATTATTCCTCTTCCTATGAGAGGGTGTGAAGAGGAGGAAATGTTTTTGTGGGTTCAGCATGAGGAACTTCTCCGACATCCATGTAGGTAGTTTGTCAAGTTAAGCGCAAAGAGTGAAGATGTTCTCAAATGCATTAATTTCTAGGAAGAGGTGTGTCATACACATACACGTGTATGGAGATGCACATATCCTTTAAGATCACATTCAGTGACCTCATGTGTAGGGTGAATAAGGCAGAGGAGACAATCAAGCCCTGGTGACATCATAACACATGTCAGATCTTCCTGAGATATCTTTCCCAATCTTCCACCACTTGGAGTTTGTTGGTGAAGAAACAGGAAACCAACTCAGACCCTGACCAAGAGCAGCCATGCAGTTTTCTAAACTATCTAAGACGGAATAGTCTACAGGTAGGAGTAAACAGTTGTATAATTTGTTGAATATGCAGTGTATACCATTCTGCATATTCACTGGGGTTGTTTCTGTGATGAAACCATAACTACAGGCAGATTAGTAGTCCGTAAGTAGATGTTACACGACACCAATGATATAAATTGATTTGCAGTGCACTTGTAGATGGCTTTCCATTGTCAAGGTAAGTTACATATCAGTTACAAGTTGGACAAGTCTATCTTGAGATTAGGGTTTTTGAATGTGGGTTAATTTGTCCAATCTTTAAACAGCCTAGAAAAAAATCCTTCGGTGAGAAATTAGTTTATCAGGTCGCATCAGATGAATCTGAAGATGTGAATATCTATTTTATATTTTCAAGCATATGATCAAGAGAAGTGGTTCTTAACCTTTTGATTTCTGTGGGCCCCCACTTAATCATTACTGGAACCCAGGGACCCCAACTGAATCATTATTGGAATCCAGGGAGCCCCCACTGAGTCATTACTAGAAGTGGGGGACCCCACCCTAAGCATTTCTGATGATTTGAAATGCAAAACAATATACAAAAAAATCCAGAAACAAGCATTCAGCAAACAAATACATAAATTATAAATATTTTATTTACATTATAAATATAACAAAAATCAACATTTTAATTTTAATTGGAAGGATGGAGCTTTTCTAAATTCAGTTGAGGCCGCTCACCATCCATATTATATTCTGTTTGTTGCACTTGTACTGTTCCCATGAATCAATCTGAGGATATAAACTTAATTTTTAGCCTCCAATTTCAAATTCCTTCAGACTTACAGAATGTTTTAAAATGTTTAGTTTTACATTTTGGTTCTTAAATTCTATACACTTTATTAATGTGTTAATATTATTTACGTTTCTAAGCAGTGCCGGGGCCGTCCAGGGAATGAGAATATGGTCTAATTTGTCAAGTAGAATGGGACAGAAGCATTTTTATGGTGTCCTGATCGACAAAGATGAGATTGAGTATTTAGCCTTTGTAGTATTTTGCTAGGAGGAGTGCGGGTCGAAGTTGTGGAGTAACACCAGGCTATCTTGGGTGCCGTAACATTTCCGCTTGACATTGTGCCACCTGAGATTGAAGTCCCCTAGAAACATATGTTGTTAAGATGACATTTTGAGAACTGATTGGTGAAACGGATTCCATTTCTGAGCAGGAAATAGATGATGTGTACACAAACCGATGGGGATAATTAGAAAGCAGTTAAAGGATTGTAAGTGGGTATTGCAAAGTCTCCACACTCAGTTGCCCCTGCAAATTCCACAGCCAGTGCCCGGGTTGGGATCACTGGTTCGAGAAGAACACTGGGCAGCCAACGTTCGATAAAAAATATCCAAGAGGGAAGAGATGGATGTTTGTTCTATAGGTAGACCTTCCTGCTAAATTCAAAGCCATTTATGCAGCCCTGGGACAGTTGAAGGTGACAAGAATACACTCTTCCTGTGATGTTTTTGAGATTGTTCTTACTCAATCCACCCTTCGAACCATAATAATCCTGTTAGCCAGGATTCTCCCTTGACCGCCCAATAGCATTAACCAATGATTAACCTTGTTTCTCAGCCTTCACTGCCCTCATGCTCCAGCAAAGGGACCCTCGTCAATACCACCGCACAGGGGGGGGTGAGGCAGGGGGGAGGCCAGGGACCACTACTCATTGGGCAACTAAACCAGATTCCACACTCGCAAAATCCCTTCCCACCCTTAGTCTGCTTGAGTGCTATATTGGCCCGAGCACTTGTCTGGTCTCCTGCGAACCTTGCTAATCTTAACGTAACTAGCAGGTCTACGCTCTACCCCTACCCCCTTAACAATCTTTCTATGGGCAAACTAGAGGGTCCCTGGACAAATTCCCTCCGTGCCTCCGTTTCCAGCCCCACCCCCGCTTCTATGGTGCTCACAGGACCCATCAGGGGGATATTGTCATTGCAATGTAAAATTAAATTATTCAGACTACATTCAATAACCGCCAATTTTGCTATACATTTATCAAATGCACCTCTACCATTAATTGAATCTTAGGAACAATCTCATCATAATTAATCCATGATTGTGGTCCTTTAAGGCTTTAGACCCAAAGCCCTTGCACTTGATGGTGTTTCTATATGTATCCTGAGATATCTTTCCCAATCTTCCACCACTTGGAGTTTGTTGGTGAAGAAACAGGAAACCAACTCAGACCCTGACCAAGAGCAGCCATGCAGTTTTCTAAACTATCTAAGACGGAATAGTCTACAGGTAGGAGTAAACAGTTGTATAATTTGTTGAATATGCAGTGTATACCATTCTGCATATTCACTGGGGTTGTTTCTGTGATGAAACCATAACTACAGGCAGATTAGTAGTCCGTAAGTAGATGTTACACGACACCAATGATATAAATTGATTTGCAGTGCACTTGTAGATGGCTTTCCATTGTCAAGGTAAGTTACATATCAGTTACAAGTTGGACAACAAGTCTATCTTGAGATTAGGGTTTTTGAATGTGGGTTAATTTGTCCAATCTTTAAACAGCCTTATTGAGCACACTTGGTTCTCAATAGAGCAGAAGCTACATCAGGATTTCTCTTGCACTTACATGATGGTGGACCATTTTCAGATGGGAGTTCTTACTTGAATTAGCTAACTGATTAACTTCTACAACTGTAGTTGCTTGGGTAGTCCCTCCTGATTGCGCCTCTTCGCCCTTCCCCTTGTTAAGGGCACTCAAATTGCCAGTGCGGTTTGGTGAAAGTATGTCTGGGTCCAGGGCGGCAATACAAAAACCCAGTTCCTCCTCGACCGTACATATTTGCTCATTAATTGCCCCCACTGCTGTTGTCAAAAGTGAAAGAATCGAGGATTTAAAGGCAACATTTGTAACCTTGCCCTTGGAAGTAAGCGCTGCCACTGGGGCTCCTGATTCTGATGCAACAAGTTTACGCTTACCCATATAACAGCCGGTGCATAGGTGACAGCTGTTGGATGAAAGAGGGGTGGCCCAGCCTCCTCTGCGCGTGGATGGGACCTCCCTTGGCACGGGTGCGTGCTGTGCTGCGGGAGGGATGGTGCTGCTAAAGGAGTTGTCGTTAGGGGCATAGCGTGCCCTATTGCCTGCTGGTCAATGCGGTCCCCTCTGAGTGCGTGTGTGCCCCAAAGCTGCTGGTCTCGGTCTTAGTGATACATAGAACATCCAAACCATGATTGGAAAGGACGCTGAATATTTCAAGATGCGCAGCATTAGCTGAACTTGAATTTATTAGCATGCACATTAGACAGGGGTTGGTGCGTACACTAGATGGCATCTAGGTGAGAGCACATTTGGGCATTTGATACTCAAGAGGTTATTCAGGTGTCCGTTTTACAGTGAGCACTTTTGGGTCAAAGGTGGGAGTCCTAGTAGGTAGTAATACGGAAGTGGACTGAAAGTAGGCACATTGTTTATTGAATGAGTCGAACAGAAACAAAAGTAACCTGAGAGTGCTGTGTGTACACTGGGAGTTAAAGGGGAGTTCCAGAGAATGCAACAACCCACAGTATGATGTATGACAGTCCTGTACATTAGGCAAATCCTTGGAGTTTCAATATCTAAATATCTAAAGATGGCGTATCCAAATACCCTCTTCTCTATTTCTTTTGTTCATCTCACATGAGCTTTGGCTACAATTAAATTTATCTCAAAGTCAGCCCAAAATATATTCATCCAGTGACGATCCCAATGAGAGGGAGAAATCAATAGTTTGAGGAAAGAGACAAGAATACCCTCCATTTACTCTTTGGGAAGCTGTTGTTCATGTAGGTAAGGGAAAATCTATAGTCTGCTAAAATGTGCAGCCACGGTTGTAATATGTTTTGTGAAACCTCTTTGGGCATCAATGAGAAAAACGTGATTCAAAGATACTCATCATTCAAAAAGAAGCAAAGGTACTTAAGTGGCACCTCACGTCCTATATAGCATTGTGGAAATGGACATCTTGCAGGTCAAACAAGGCAACCTACTGATACCGATAGAAAGGAAAATGTTACTTATCCAGTAAGCATCTGTTCTTGGCATGTAGAGCTGTAGATTCACATGCTTTGCATACACCTGCCATCTAGTGTTTGGTCCGGATGTTTGCAAGTTGTTTTTCTTCGAAGAAGTCTTTCCAGTCACAAGGTAAGGTGACTCCTCCTTTCGGTGATAGTCCGCATGGGCATCGACTCCATTGTTAGATTGTTTTTCCGCAGAGGGTGAGAATGGAGTTAGTAAGTGTAGAATAAAGATGTCCATGCGTATGTATATGAGTAAGAAACTGCAACAGGTATAGGTACCTGGGGAGTCGGGTGGGCGCATGTGCATCTACAGCTCTACATGCCAAGAACAGATGCTTACGGGTAAGTAACATTTTCCGTTCGAGGCATGTGAGCTGTAGATCACATGCTTTGCATAGACTATACAGCAGCATTCTCCCAAAGCGGTGGCTAACATGTAGCTGTTGCAGTTGTCTGAAAGAGTGTTCTAAGTACTGCCTGGCCAACATTAGCTTGCTGCCTCGCTAACACATCTACACAATAGTGCTTGGTGAATGTGTGCGGTGTAGACCATGTTGCAGCTTTACAGATGTCAACTATGGGAATGTTTCCGAAGAAAGCCATTGTAGCCCCTATTTTGCGAGTTGAATGCGCTCTAGGGGGTATTGGTAAAGTTATTTTTGCTTTCGCACAAGATGTCTGAATACATTTAACAATCCATCTAGCAATACCTGATTTAGATATAGGATTGCCTTTGTGTGGTGGAGAAAAAGCAACAAAGAGTTGTTCTGTTTTGCGAAATGGTTTTGTTCTTTCTGTGTAATATAGCAAAGCTCTTCTAACATCTAATGTGTGAAGAGCTCGTTCTACCATTGAATCTGGTTGAGGAAAAGTCACAGTTAACTCAACAGATTGATTGATGTGACAGGCAGACACTACTTTAGGTAGAAATTTAGGGTTAGTACGAAGAACTTTGTCTTTGTGGAGCTCGAAAAAAGGTTCTTCTATGGTAAGTGCCTGTAGCTCACCCACTCACCTCAGTGAGGTAATTGCAATGAGGAAAGCAACTTTCCATGAAAGAAATTGCAGTTCACATTTATGCATTGGTTCAAAAGGTGGACCCATTAATCGTGTAAGGACTATGTTAAGATTCCACACTGGGGCAGGTGGAAGTCTTGGTGGTATTACCCTTTTTAATCCTTCCATAAATGCTTTGATAACTGGTACTCTAAACAGAAACAAATGCTGTCTATTTTGTAGGTACGCAGCTACTGCAGCAAAATGTAAGTGGATGAATGTGTACACTAATCCTGACTGCTGCAAGTGTAGTAAATAAAAGATGATATTTTGTATGGAAGCATCCAAAGGATTGATATTGTTATTATTAGAATATATAACAAATCGTTTCCATTTAGCTGCATAACAAGCTCTTGTAGTAGGCCTTCTGGCCTCTTTTATGATGTTCATACAGTCTGGTGGAAGATTCAGATAACCAAACTCTATGACTTCAGGAGCCAGGTCGCTAAGTTGAGTTTTTGGGATCTGGATGTCTTATTTCTCCATGGCTCTGAGTGAGGAGACTGGATGTGAGATGCAGCTTTTGATGTGGAACTACTGATAGCTCCAACAGGGTTGTGAACCAAGGTTGACGGGCCCATGTGGGAGCTACTAGGATTAGTGTGAGGGATGTTTGCCTGAGCTTCCGAACCACTAGTGGAATGAGTGGGAGAGGCAAAAAAGCGTAGGCAAATATCCCTGACCAGTTCATCCATAGTGCATTGCCTTTTGGAGAATGGGTGTGGGTACCTGGAGGCGAAGCTTGGGCATTTTACGTTTTCGTGTATTGCGAACAGATCTATTAAGGGAAAACCCCAACGTTGAAAGTATGGGAGTAGAACTTGAGGGTGAAGTTCCCAATCGTGTATTTGTTGCTTCTGTCTGCTGAGAAGGTCAGCAATTTGATTGTTTACTCCTGGAAGGTATTCTGCTAGGAGATAAATTCTGTGGTGTATGGCCCACCTCCAAATGGCTTGTGCTAGTAGTGACAGTTGGAGAGAGTGTGTCCCCCCCTATTTTTGTATATAGTACATGGCTGTCATGTTGTTGGTGCAGACTAGGACAGCTTTGCCTACAAGGTGAATTTGAAAGGCTTTGAGCATTAGAAACACTGCTAGCAGCTCTATGTGATTATGTGGAGATGAATTTGCTTTTGACTCCACAAGCCTTGAATTGTGTGATCTTGGAGATGAGCTCCCCAACAAGTGAGCGACGCGTCTGCTGTTAGCACTGTCTGTGGAACAGGGTCAATGAAGGGCCGCCCTTTGGACAGATTTTGTGGGTTCCACCACTGCAGAGAGCGATGGGTGCGGCCGTTTACCAACACTAGATCAGTTAATTGACCCTGCGACTGGTTCCACTGACTCGCTAAGCATTGTTGAAGGGGACGCATGTGAAGCCTTGCATGAGGAACAATCATGATGTAAGACGCCATCATTCCCAGCAGTTGCATGAACACTTGAGCTGGTAATGAGTGGTTGGGCTGAAACTGAGCGATTAGAATTTGAACATTGCGAATTCTGGCTGCATTGGGACAAGCAAGAGCTTTTTGAGTATCTAAAGTGGCTCCCAGATAGGTTTGTGTGTTGGAAGGTTGGAGATGAGACTTTAACACATTTACTGTAAACCCCAGTCGATGCAGTAAGTGGTATTTGAGTGTGCTGGAGACACTTTGGGTAAGTACTGTCTTTGATGAGCCAGTCGTCCAAGTACGGGAAAACATGAATGTGTTGTCTTCGTAGGTGAGCAGCGACTACTACTAGGCATTTGGTGAATACTCTGGGAGCAGTGGTGACTCCAAATGGACCCACTTTGAACTGGTAATGCTGCCCTTCTATCAAAAATCTGAGATATTTGCGATGAGCGGGATGTATTGGAATATGGAAATATGCGTCCTTTAAGTCTATCGTAGACAAAGTCGCCTTTGCTGTAGTGTAGTGGGAGCACTTGTTGAAGTGTCACCATGTGAAAATGATCTGATTGTATGTAATGATTTAGTTTTCTGAGGTCTAGTATGGGTCTGAGAGAGCCATCCTTTTTGGGTATTAGAAAATATAGGTAGTACCCGCCCGACCCTTGATATTGTAGCAGTACGGGATCTATGGCTCCCTTTAGTAGGAGAGACTGAACCTCTTTTTTGAGGAGGTGTAGATGCTGTGGTGACATTTTGTGTGAACGTGGAGGAATATTTGGAGGATCGTTGGTAAGCTCCAGGCAATAACCAGATTGGATAATTCCTAGCACCCATTTGTCTGTAGTTATTGATTGCCAGACAGGGAGGAATTGAGAAAGACGTCCCCCGACAGGTGTTGAATGATTGGGGGGAAGCAGAGGTAAGTCACTGTTTGTTAGGTGAGGGGGAGGTACGTGTTGTGGAACCTTTACTCCTACCCTTCCCGTTGTTGCCTCTGTACCCTCCTCTAAAGAAACCTTTTGAAGAGGTGGACTGATTGTTGCCTTTGTATGGTGTAGAGGCAGTGTCTGACGGGATACTTTTTAACCTCCCATGATAGAAGGAGTGACAAAAGGAACCCCGACTGGACGGGGACTCTAGGGCTCCCAAAGATTTTGCAACGTCTGTGTCCTTTTTCATTTTCTTTAAGGGGGTGTCTACAACGGGACCAAAGAGATGTTGTTTGTCGAATGGTGTGTTGAGAATGAAAGCTTGGAAATACTTAACCAGGCGTGTCTTCTTAATAAAACACTGGTATTAATGGCCCTTGCTGCAGTGTCAGCGACATCTAAAGCACACCTAATTGACGAATTAGAGATGAGCTTCCTTTCCTGTATTAAGTCTTGAGCTTTGGATTTACGTTCATCTAGCAGAAATTGGAGAAATTGCTCTATTTTGTCCCAGTGCGCTCTGTCGTGTCTGGCTAGAAGGGCCTGGGTGTTAGCAATACACCAGTGATTTGCTGCTTGGGCGGCTACTCTTTTCCCGAGGCGTCTATTAGTATAGATTCTTTGTCTGGAGGGGGGGCATCCCCTGACGTTTGTGAGTTTGCCCATTTACGGGCATTAGAAACCACTAAAGAATGTAATGGTAATTGGCCTTTAATGAAAGCTGGATCTGATGGTGCAGGTTTATATTTCTTATCTATTCTAGGGGTGAGAATGCGTGCACGAACCAGGTCTTTAAATACGTCGTCCGCATGTCTCAACATACCTTTGAGCATGGGGAGTGTGTAGCTTGATCTTTGTGAAGTACTAAGTGTCTCAAAGAGAAAGTCCTCCTCTAGGGAATCCTTGTGTAATTGAACCCCATGATATTCAGCAGCCCTATTTAATAGCTCTATATAGCCTACATTATCATCTGATGGCGAAGGCTTTGTAGGATAAAGGTCAGGATCATTATCTGTGGGTGAATCAGTATTATAATCCGTCCAGTGGTCTGCAGGCATAGTATCATCTCCCTCATCACCATCATCCTGATCATCAGGTGTTTGTGGTTGTGGTGAATTAGTAGGTGTTATCAGTAAATTTTTGTTTCGTAGGGAAGGAGGTGATAGATAAGGAGGATAAGGGTTAGTACTAACATGTTTCTTTTTAAGAGAAATGTGATAAGTGTCCTCTGGCTCTGGTTTGCGTTTAAGTGGCAATTTGGTGGAATTATGTCCAGTTTAAGGGTTAATAATCAGTTTTTTTTGTTTCGGGTCCGGTTTGGAAGGCGGGACGTCGAAACGTGGCTCCTGTTGCGGTAAAGGAGCTTTTTTGTGTCTAGGTGCCAAGATTTTTGGTGGCGGTGTTTTTGATGCTGAAGCTTTCGGATCCGAAGAAGCTTTCGATTTTGTTGAAGGAGCCGGCTCAGAGACTGGTTTCGGTTTCGAGGCCGAAGGTTTCGGCTCGGTGCCCGAGTGTGGCCGCCTCGATCCCGAGCCGGAAGGCTTTTGTGTGTGTTTCGGTGCCGAGCCGGAAGGCGGGGCGTTGGAAACAATTTCCATGTGCCGACCTTGGCCCGAAGGCGGAGGTGGGACCATAGCCTTTTTCTTGGGCTGACTTGGACTTAGGGTCAAGGGAGGTTCGGTACTCACAATACGCTGACCTTGTGGAATCTCTTCGTCCATATCGGAGCCGGATTCTGAGACGGAAACGATCTCCACCTGTTCTTCCTCTTCCTCGGCTCCTAGTGCGTCATAAGTCTCTTGTTCGGAATCTTCTCCGAAGAGGTCCGGAATGGAGCCGATGTTTTGACTTTGCATTTCGTGACGTTGAGCCCGACGGTCACGGAGCGTTTTCTTCGATCGGAAAGATCTACACGCGTCGCAGTCCTGTTCGCTGTGCTCTGGGGATAAGCACAAGTTGCACACTTCGTGTGAGTCGGAGCGTGGAAACTTTGTGTGGCACCTGGGACACAATTTAAATAGAGTCCGATCCATGGACTGCGAGGTGGACCGATGCGGGTAGGCCCGACGACCTTCCACGAATTTCCAGATCGAAAAGAGTTTTATAAACAGATACGATACGCGAAGAATGGGATACATGATTGAAAACAATACCATCAAGGGTACGTAGATTGCGCACTGAGGGGAACCCGAGGAACGGTTTCGACCCGGAGCGCAGCAATACACACCCGAACCCGATGGCGGAAAAAAACAATTTAACAATGGAGTCGATGCCCATGTGCATTATCACCGAAAGGCGGAGTCACCTTGCCTTGTGACTGGAAAGACTTCTTTGAAGAAAAACAACTTGCAAACATCCGGACCCAACACTAGATGGCAGGAGCATGCAAAGCATGAGATCTACAGCTCACATGCCTCGAACATAGTATTACTTGTTATACCTTTATACAGGCATCAATCATTTCTTCCTTTTAGGCTACCAGAAAATCCTTGAATATATGGAGCTAAGATGAGAATTGGATCTCTACAAGGATGGTTTCTTGTGCTTGCTTCGGCAGCACATATACTAAAATTGGAACGATACAAAGAAGATCAGCATGGCCCCTGTACAAGGATAACATGCAAATTCGTGAAGCTTTCCATATTTTGTAGAACTCGCTCTCCCTGATCCCGATGCGAGTATTCAAGCAACTGAACACGATCCTGACCTCACTACTGTGGGCGGGGAAGAGGAGTAGAGTAGCCCTTAACATTTTGACAAGTAGCTATGAGGAGAGGGGACTGGAAGCCCCACAATTTGATTTATACTACTATGCCGCCCAATTACAGCATGCAGCGCATTGGCTGGCAGAAGGGGACAATTGGGAAAAGCGACTGTTGGCGGGTAGCGTGGACCTGGTGGCCCTTCAGATAGCGCTGATGAAGGGTAAGGGGGTGGAGGGAGATTTCCCCTATGTAGTGCGACATACGGCGAGTATTTGGCAGCGGTTTGTGGAGAAGGTGCTACGTAGAGCGCCATTCCATAGAGAGCTGCCGTTCTGGATCCTTGGCCCCATCAGAGAGATGGGAACACACATGTCATTTCAGGCCTGGCGGGATGGCGGCTGTGAGATCCTCGCAGAATTATTTCCGAATGAGACTTTTATAATATACGAACAGGCAAGTGAGAGTTTTGCCCTCGGGCAGGGTCATTATTTGCAATATAGGGGAATCCAGGAAGTAGTTAAGGTCACCTGGCCACAATACCGGGACATCCCCAACCAACACATACCTTAGATGTTCTGCTCACATGCCGAACAGGTTGCAGGATGATATCCCTCCTTTACAAAGCCATGAAGCAGGACTCTACTGCTCCGACACCATCGTCAAGGGCTGCTTGGGAGAGAGACCTCAACACACAACTAGACGAGAGGGCTTGTGCAACCATTAGCGATCTCACGCACACAGTCTCCTGTAACGCTAGGTTCAAACTAATACATTACAATTTTTTACACCGTACTTACCTTACACCGGTAAATTTGAGATGCATCTCCCACAGCAAGGATGGTAAATGCCCTAGGTGCGCGGCGGAGAGCGCAGATTTAATCCACCTGGCATGGGAATGCCCTGTGGTGACAGTTCTGGACAGGGTACACTCAGTCAGAGGTCTTCCGCTAAGGGAGGAATCATTACATTGCCTACTGGCCCATATATGCAGGCCTAAAAAACGGAAACTGCCATATAAATTACTGCAATTGATGCTAGTTTTGGCCAGACGTAGGGTGGCCATAATGTGGATGGGGCAGAGAGGCCCAGAGGTAACGGTGTGGCTCAGAGATATCAGGAAGTGGGCGTTAGCTGAGGAAACGCACATGAAGCTCAGACGTAAGGATGAAGGGATGAAGGGCTACAGGCAGACCTAACGGAATGGAAAGAATTATGCAGCGCAGGGCTATCAGCAGGAGAGGGAGGGCCCGAGCAAAGTACATCTGAGAGTGGTGGGAGCGACACGGGCGGGGAGGATCAACAAGAGAGTGAGGGATTGGGTGACTAGCTGTTACACATTCATGCCCCAAAGCGAAATGTTCTAAACTGAATTCCTGCATGATACTGCAATGTAAACCAGCACCTCTGTGGAATTCAAAAGATGTTGTGTGGCCCCCAGCATTGCAATTACATTTTCAAGGGGCTTACATTTTGCTGTAATGTTGGTGTTCTAATGTCATGTAAAAATGAAAAAAAAAGTAAAAAAAAAAAAATGGGATGGTTTCTTACCTGTAATCCTAGTTCTCCTAAAGGGCAATCTCCATTGAAATCATCAGCACTGAATAGTCTCGCCCACATGCAGGCATCTCAGAGCACTTTTTTTAAAATCACATTTTCTGTAATATCTTCACATTACTTTGGAAAGGCCAGGAAGTATATGTGACACAAAAGAATAATGTAGCAGCCTATTTTGCCAATTCCATTAACTTACTTTAAAAGATGGAAAAATACTAAGGGCCAGATGCATCAAGCATTTTTCTCCTTGCCTGCTCTTAAAAAATGAAAAGAAAACTTTTCATTTTTCTTTTTGTAAAGCATCTCATTTTCCTTTAAGGAAAACGGGCTGCTTTACAAAAATAAAGATTGGTTTATTTAAAAGCAATCACAGACATGGTGGTCTGCTGATCTCAGCAGGCCACCATCCCTGTTATTTTTGCGATTCCTAGGGGGTCGCAAATTGCGACCTACCTCATTAAAATTCATGAGGTAAGTCATTTGCGACCCCTTAAGAATCGCAGAATGTGTACCACACACTTTCATTCATGCCGTTTTGCGATTCCCTAATTGCAAAACATTTTTCTGATACATCTGGCCCATAAAGCCTTAAAAAAGTCAATAGAAGAAAGTAAAGTGACATCCTTCACAAAACTTTTTAATTTCTTTTAAAAGTGAATGAAAGGGAGGACAGGGCAATATAGCTGTACAAGGTGCAGCTATGTAAGAATGACAATGAAATTTAAGGCACCTAGACCTCCAGTGCCCCATAATGCTCTGTAGGTGGCAGTTGACTCAGTTCTTTTTCATGCAGCAAATAACAGTTAAGTATAAATCAAATACTATTTCTCGTGCAGAATGGAGGTTTGCTAATGATTTCAATGGAAATTCCTCTTAAGAAGAACTACGATTAAAGGTAAGAAGCCATTCCTTCTCCTTTAGGGGGCCTCCATTGAAAAATCATAAGCACTGAATAGAATGCCTAGCTCATCCCCTAAGCTGCAAAGGAAGAAATAATAGGAATAAAAATAAGCAAAGAGATTTCTCAAAGAGGCTTGCCCTACTTGGGCACGCACCTACTCTAGAATCTAAAAAAGACAACAGTGTAAGTAAAATAGTGAATAGATCTCCAAGTTGCTGTCTTGCAGATCTTAGAGATTGGAATATTTCTCAGTAATGCATGAGTAGAAGCTTTAGCTCTAATTGATTGGACTTCTGGTCTACTAAGTAAAGACTTGCTAGCTTTCTGATAGTATAGTAGCATGCAAGAAAATATCAATCTAGAGAGGGATTGTTTCAATGTGGGAAACCCTGTACAAAATCGATTCTAGTTTACAAACAACAGTTTAGACTTTAAGACTTTGGCTTTGTCCAGATAAACTTTAACGCACAAGTTACTAACTTGTGTAACGATATATCTGTAAGAGACAGTAGTTAGTGACAGATTCCTTACCTTAGAATATCCCCAGGCGTCAGGCTGGATCGGGAAAGTTTTTGCGTAGCAGTACCCTTGCACGTCGGTAGGCGGCGTCGTGCGGCTCCGCGTCCGTCGTCGGCGTCGTGATCGCCGGGATGACGTCACGGGCAGTACTTAGACGCCGCCCCTGCGCGCTGACGTCAGTTCTGTACACGACTTTCCGCGCCAGGAACGCAGAGCCATGCAAGAAGCTGACATAGGTGTCTGAAAAATACTAGGGCCCTGAAAGGGATGTCCTTAACCCTAGAAATCAGTTCGCAGAACGGGGAGGATGGGTGGGCGGTAAGGAATCTGTCACTAACTACTGTCTCTTACAGATATATCGTTACACAAGTTAGTAACTTGTGCATCTGAAAGAGACACGTTAGTGACAGATTCCTTCCCTTAGAATAGATACCCCAGCAATACCAACCCCGGTGGTGGGTCTGCGAACAAAGATCAGACAAGGAAGTCCTGGAGGACAGAACGGCCAAAGAAGCCGTCCCTCCGGACCTGACCGTCAAGGCAGTAATGCTTTGTAAACGTGTGCAGCGAGGCCCACGTAGCTGCCTGACAGATAACCGGCAGCGGAACACCGCGGCCTAAGGCCGTGGTAGCAGCTGTTGCCCTGGTGGAATGGGCACGCAGCCCAACAGGAGGCTCCTTCTTAGCCAAAGAATAGCAGGTCTTGATGCACAAGGTAACCCAGCGGGAGATGGTTCGTTTGTGCACCGCCCGACCTTTTGGCGCCCACGTAGCCAACAAAGAGCTGGTCATCCACCCGGAAGTGTTTTGTGCGGTCGATATAGAAGGAGAGCGCACGTTTTGGGTCCAGACGGTGGAGCCTCTCTTCCTCTCTGGAAGGATGCGGAGGCGGAAAGAAGGTAGGCAAAGTGATGGTCTGCCCAATGTGGAAGGCAGTAACCACCTTTGGCAAGAAGGACGGACGCGTCCGAAGAACAACCTTGTCTGGATGAACAGACAGAAAGGGAGGTTTGCAAGATAGAGCCTGGAGCTCACTCACCCGCCGAGCTGAGGTGATGGCCACCAGAAAGGCTGTCTTCAGAGTCAGAAGACGAAGAGGACAGTTATGTAGAGGCTCAAAGGGAGCGCACATTAAAAAGGTAAGAACCAAGTTCAAGTCCCACTGAGGCATTACAAACGGTACAGGAGGGAAGAGGTGCGTAATGCCTTTTAAGAACCTGTTAACAACAGGGGACTTGAAAAGGGAGGGCTGATCAGGGAGCCTGAGGAAGGCCGAGATAGCACAAAGATAACCCTTGATGGTACCCAGGGCAGAACCCTGTTGGGCCAGAGAAAGAAGGAACAGAAGGACCTCAGAAAGAGGGGCAGAAAGGGGATTCACAGCCTTTGCTGTGCACCATGCCACAAATTTGTTCCACCTGCAGGCGTATACCACCTTAGTGGAGGGACGCCTGGCTGCCAGAATCACATCACAAACTTCGGGAGGCAAGTCGAAAGGAATCAACTGCCGCCGCTCAATCTCCACGCAAGCAGGTGTAGACTGGACAGGTTCGGTTGGAGGACCGTCCCTGCTGCTGCGACAGAAGATCCTCCCGAAGAGGCAGACGGATCGGGGGATCTACGCTCATACTGAGTAGCTCGGGATACCAAACTCTTCGAGCCCAGTCCGGAGCCACAAGAATGACTTGGGCCCGGTCGTGCCGAATCTTCTTCAACACTCTGGGTAGAAGTGGTATAGGCGGAAAGGCGTACAATAGACCGCAACTCCACTCGTGACGAAAAGCGTCGCCGAGCGAGTGCCGCCTTGGAAATTCCAACGCGCAGAACTGATGACATTGCGCGTTCTCTTCGGTGGCGAATAGATCTAACCAAGGCTCTCCCCACTGTAGAAAGAGTCCTTGCGCCACTTCCGAGTGAAGACGCCATTCGTGATCCATCATGCACCTGCGGCTGAGGTTCGTCCGCCCTGGCGTTCAGGGAACCTGCCAGGTGTTGAACCATCAGGAACATGCCCTGATGTTCCAGCCATGTCCAGAGGCGCAGAGCCTCCTGACAAAGGGTCCACGACCCCACCCCGCCCTGTTTGTTGCAGTACCACATGGCGGTGGTGTTGTCGGTGAACACCTGCACTACCTTCCCTTTGACAGAGGGAAGGAATGCCTTGAGTGCAAGTCGGATCGCCCGGAGCTCCAGAAGGTTGATATGGAGCCGGGACTCCGCCGGAGACCAGAGGCCTCTGATCTCCGCCTCTCCCATGTGACCGCCCCATCCCAGAAGGGACGCGTCCGTCACAACTGTGTGCTCTGGCTGGGGAAGGAGAGGGATCTGCCCATGACCCATTGCCGGTTCGAGAGCCACCACTGCAACTGTTTTGCAGTCCCCTCCGAGATCTGGACGTGATCGGACAGGTTGCCCTGGTGCTGCGCCCACTGGAACTTCAGGTCCCACTGCAGAGCCCGCATATGCCATCTGGCATGATTGACCAGCAGGATGCAGGAGGCCATGAGGCCCAGCAGCCTCAGGGTCATCCGTACCGAAACCCAGGATAAAGGCT
Organism: Calotriton arnoldi; assembly: GCA_963921515.1. Lineage (NCBI taxonomy): Eukaryota > Metazoa > Chordata > Amphibia > Caudata > Salamandridae > Calotriton > Calotriton arnoldi. The sequence continues at coordinate 3,797,721 of CAWUFW010000386.1, forward strand.
GAAAGATCGGAATCATAGCCTGAATATCCCGGACTCGCCGTTCGGGAGGATAGGCCCGAAACTGCGTCGTGTCCAGAACTGCTCCGATGAAAAGGAGCTGTGGAGAAGGAATCAGATGCGACTTCGGCACATTGATGGAGAACCCCAGCGAGTGCAGGAGTTCGGCCGTAGTCTGGAGGTGGGAGACGACTGCCTGGGACGAGCCCGCCTTCAGCAGCCAGTCGTCGAGGTAGGGGAAGACTGAAACCCCTGCCCGGCGCAGATGAGCTGCGACCACCGCCATCACTTTCGTGAACACCCGAGGGGGCACTGGTAAGGCCAAAGGGGAGCACGGTGAACTGAAAATGCTCGAGGCCTACCGTGAACCGAAGGTAACGCCGGTGGGCCGGCAGGACGGGGATGTGGAAATAGGCGTCCTGCAAGTCCAACGCTACCAACCAGACTCCAGGGTCGAGGGCAGTCAAGACCTGAGCTAGGGTGAGCATCTTGAACTTCTCCTTCCGGAGGAAGCGATTGACGTTCCGGAGGTCCAAGATAGGACGCATGTCCTCCTTGTCCTTTTTGGGCACCAGGAAGTAGTGGGAGTAGCAACCACGTCCTACTTCTGGGGTCGGAACATGCTCGATGGCCCTCTTGGCCAAGAGGGCCGTGACTTCCTTCTGCAGAAGTACCAAGAGATCCCGACATGCGGTGGAATTGAGGTGGCATGGCTGGGGGGGTGGTCTCGAAGGGGAGGGAGTAGCCCCTTCGGACAATGTCCAAGACCCACCTGTCCGAGGTGATGGGACGCCAGTGGTGAAGGTGATGGCGGACCCTGCCTCCTACTGGCGTGCCGTGCACCTGAAAGGAGGGACTAGGAGGGCTTGGAGGCCGCGGACGGGTTGGAGGTGGTGGCCTGACCCGCACGCTGGTTGCCCGAACCGCCACGGCGGTATCCACGTCCTCGGCCACGCGAAGACGCCTGCTGCGCGGGCCGGTGGCTGGGCTGCTGACGTGACTGGGCGCCCCTTCCGTGGCCACGATAGGGGCGAAAAGCAGAAGGTAGCGGAGGGCGTGTAGCAGATAGGCCCAGGGACTTGGCAGTAGCCCGTGAGTCCTTAAAACGCTCCAACGCATGGTCTGCTTTGGAACCAAAAAGACCGACTCCATCAAAGGGCATGTCCATGAGAGTATTCTGAACATCCCCTGAAAAACCAGTGGTTCTCAGCCAGGCGTGGCGACGTAGCGCCACCGTCGTTGCAATAGATCTGCCCAGCGAGTCGGCGGTATCAAGGCCACAACGAATGGTGTATTTGGCCGCATCCCTTCCTTCCGCAATGGCGCGGGATAGCAGTGTCTGGACCTTCTCAGAACACTGGGGCAAAACAGTCGCCACCGAATCCCACAAGGAGTGGGTATATCGGCCCAAAAGACAAGCGGTGTTGATGGACCGCAAGCCAGCACTGGAGGAAGAAAAACCCTTCTTCCCAAATTGATCCATGCGTTTGGATTCCCTATCCGGAGGGGCGGTAGGGAAGGCGGTTTGGGAAGCGGAGGCTTGGACAACCAAGCTCTCAGGAGTGGGGTGGACAGAGAGAAACAAGGGGTCGCCCGGAGCTGGGCGATGGCGTCGGGACACGTTCCTATCCACAGGAGCCCCTGTGTTGGGCTTGGACCAGGCGCCCAAAGAACGTCAGTTAGTGCATCGTTGAACGGCAGCACAGTCTCCAAGGAGGAGGCTGCCGGCTGAAGCACTTCTGTCAAGAGATTAGTCTTGACCGTCACCGTAGGGAGTCGGAGATGTAAGGCTCCAGCTGCCCTACGCAACACCGTTGCAAAATTGGCTCCCTCCTCCGTGGCCACGGGAGGAGACAGCATGCCAGTGTCAGGGGAAGTATCCAGACCACTGGCATCCCCTAGTTCCTCTGCCCAGTCCTCATCATACTGACACTGCCGTGCCAGAGGGTCCTCAGACCCCTCCCAGTCCTCCTGGTCCTCCTCCGTTTCAAAATAAGGAGGAGGAGGGACATCTGGGACCCAAGGTCCCATCGGCGCCGGAACCGGCGTCGAGCGACGTCGGTCCGGCTCCATGTCCGGAGCCGGAGAGTACATGGGGACGACGCCGCCCGGAGCCCCGGGCGGCGTCAGGAACGGCACCGGAGACATCGACGCCGGCGGAGGCGTGGTCAGGTCGACCGGCGTCGATGGGGGTTGCGGTACCACCGGAGCCGGGATCGAGGCCGGGGCCGAAGCCGGGACCGAGGCGGGAGGCACGAGCGACGCCGGGACCGGAGTCGTCGGCGACGCCGGGGCAACCCCATCAGGGCCCGCGGGGCCCGAAGGCGCACCGGAGGGACCTTGAGGCCCGAAGAGGCGGGCCATGGCCGACAGGAATTCCTGTACTTGGGCCGGATCCGCCCCCGAACCCGGGAAGGACGGGTATTGCGGGGGCGACTTCACAGGCATGTCCGGGGCCGCGGGGACGGTGCCGGGAGGGGCCTCAGCCGAGTCGCGAGACCGGCGAGGCGAAGTCCTAGAGCGATGATGCTTTTTGGACTTCTTGTGCTTAGACTTACCGGACGACGAAGACTTGGATCCCGACGACCGGCGAGGACTCCGCGACCGACCCCTCGACCTCTCACGCGACCGGGGTTTGGTGTGGCGCGGAGCCGACTGCCGGGCCTCGAGGAGCTTTCGAGACCACTCTCGCAAAGCCTTCGGGTTGAGGGCCCGGCAGTCGGAACACGACTTCGTGTCGTGGCCTCGGCCGAGGCAGAAGAGACACTCCAGATGCGGGTCTGTGATGGACATCATCCGAGCACAGGCGTCGCAACGTTTAAAGCCGGGCATCCCTACGACACCTTGGAGTCGATTCGAAAGAAACAGTGAAAAAATTCACCAAAAAAGTTAGTCAAAAAATGACTAGGGCACTGCTCTTCCCGGATCTGCGCTTGCTGGCGCGGAAAAAGAAGAACTGACGTCAGAGCGCAGGGGCGGCGTCTAAGTACTGCCCGCGACGTCATCCCGGCGATCACGACGCCGACGACGGACGCGGAGCCGCACGACGCCGCCTACCGACGCGCAAGGGTACTGCTACGCAAAAACTTTCCGGATCCAGCCTGACGCCTGGGGATATTCTAAGGTAAGGAATCTGTCTCTAACGTGTCTCTTTCAGATACTCTTCTCATGTCAAGTTTGTGGAGAGACCTCTCTGCTGGAGAACATGGATTCTGAAAAAAGTAGTCATGGTAATGCTCCGATTATCATGAAAATCCGAGACCATTTTAGGGAGGAATTTGGGGGAAGTTCTCAATATGCAACTCCCATGGACAAGAAAATCTGAGGATAGGGTGATAAACCTTCTTAATGCCTTCCAGAAATTCGTGAACTACAAGAATTCTAAAAATGGAAATTTGTTAAGGACATTTTCTGTAGGCCGTGACTGTCGCAAGGTAGACTTAAATAGAGGAAAATTGTAGCTTTTCCTTGGGCAAATGAAGCAGATATGTAAGCACTGCCTCCTTTTGTCAGGTGATAGGGTCAACATTGTTCTGAGTACAACACATGCAGAATCTCTTCCACTTGAGAGAAGAGAGCTCTCATAGATTGTCTTCTAGCATATCTCAACAAAACCATGCATTCCTGAGGAAGATTCAAGTGGTCATATTGTATGAGTTCAGGAGCTAAGCAGCCAAGTCCAAGGATTGAAGGTTGGGGTGCAGTATTTGGCCCACAAACTAGTGCACTACAGCCTCCTATATGGCTGTTTTGAGAGATGGAGAAGATCTGTGAACCCCCACTGACGGGGCCACTCAGTAGCAATAGGAATCATTCTGGCCTTCATGAAAGTCAGCTTGATAATTATTGTTGGCAATAGGGAATAGGAGGGAAGACGTAGAGAAATGTTCATGACAAGTTGATCCATAGCGCATTCCCCTACTTGCCTGGTTGGTAAAACCAACTTTGGGCATTTCTTGTTTTCTGCATTTGCAAAGAGGTGTATTTGAAGGAAACCTAATTTGCAGAAGAAGTCTTGCAAAACTGTTTAGTTTAAATCCATTTTGTTGTTCTCTTGAATGTTTCTGCTCGAAGTGCCCACTTGCACATTTTAGATGCCTCGCAGATGACCAGCTGTAATCCTCGGATTTCTGGATACTAACCATTTTTATATTGTTTGAACTTCCAGGGACAAAGTTCTCGATCTCATCCCTTCCTGCTTGTTCAGGTAACGCATGGTTGTTTTATTATCCGTCTAGTCAAGGAGAAACTGCCGGGATAGATGCACCGCTTCCAACCTTAGGAGGTAGATGTGGTATATCTGTTCCTTAGGGAGATCAGGAGTCTTGAATCTCAAGATGACCCATGTGAGCACCCTAACCTGATAGGGAGGCATCCGTTAGTATCGCCCGCGTTGGGTTGTCTTGATGAAAACTCTTTCCCTTGAGTAGATTTTCAGGAAGACTCCACCAATTAAGAATTGCTGTTAGGGATACTTTGTCTAGATTGCAACATTTCTGTAGGATAGATTCTTGTCTCTCTTCTGAAGGAAATACTTTTGTGTTTACAGTATCTAAAACAGCTACTAGGTAATGAAGGGATTGTGTTAGAATGCAAATGGATTTTTTGTGATTGACATGCAGACCCAATTGGTTGAGTGTGACTATCGCAATTTGGCAATGCTGGTATGCTTTAACCACCCACAGCTAGGGCACTCAGAAAGGAACCTGAATATAGCAATTTGGCTTTGGTCCCAGAGTTGGACAGGCCTCGCGAATTACCGAAAATAATAGCCCGGGCTTATAAAACAATTGGAAGAAATAGCCTAGGCAACAAGCCTTTTGTAAAAATGCAAACTCAATCGCAATCACAAGTTATACAAACAAAAAGTGCATCTGAGAAAGATGATAAACCAGTCTTCACTAAAAAGAGTTGGAGACAGAAAAAACAGGGTAAGCAACAAAAGAAGCCGGGGTCGAGAGGCGCTTCCCCAGTTTCGGTTTCTTCTGAACGTACTTATGATTTACGTGATAGGTCAAGGATTAAATCACCAGAAAGGTTTCAGAGCTCTGATACGCGTTCTCCTCGTTCTTCACAGGCCCAGACGTCGTCACAGGCTGGTGGAGGAGGACGGCAAGATAGAGGAAGGGGCCGAGAGGCTCCCCAGGAGCGGGACCAACCTCGACAACAAGTCAGAGGTAAAGCAGAAGACTTTCGTCTTCCTCGACCGCAATTTCAGAAGAAAAAGGTTGCCGCTGTCACAGCGAAATATGCCTCAGACCGTGAGAACGAGACTCCAGAATTGGACGTGGGCAGTGACCCTCCTAGACAGCGCCGCGGAAGTTACCATAGTGCGGGAGGCGCTACGTCCTCATATGGAGGCGACAGCAACTGAAACATTCGTTACTGTAGAGACAGCTGACACGAGAGTGGCACCCCCTGACAGACTATATAATATAGTCATACAAATTGAAGGTGACATACCGCGTGAAATAAAAGGGATTTTTTGGGAAAATCTAACCTCTTCATATGACATTTTGTTAGCAGAGGTGGATTGGCCACCCCCATTCGTTTTAGCTGCACATAAAGGAGAGGAGGTAATCCTTCCAAGCTTTTCAAGGCATGTCCCAAAAGACAAAGCTGAAGCACTTGCAGCTGAGTGGGCTGTGTACCTGGCACCAGCGTTATACCGCAACCATGTGGGATGGGATGAAGAGTCACCTCCCCATGCAATACCTTTGCGGTCACTACCGCAGCCACAACCCCAATATCCCATCAACCGGCAGGCAAAAGGCCCCGTCTCCGAAATTCTGACACAGTTGGAATATCAGGGAGTAATTGAACCATGCGTATCACCTATGAACAATCCCCTTTTCGTGGTTTCTAAACCCGATGGATCGTACCGCTTAGTTTTGGATTACCGGCATTTAAATACTCATTGTCGGAACTTTGCGGTGCAAAATACACACAGTTCTGCGCTTGTAGACAGTCTTGTTCGTAAAAAATACAAAACGACACTTGACCTTTCAAACGGTTTCTACACGCACAACCTAGCCCCGGAGAGTGGTCAATGGACCGCATTCACATCCGGTGGCAAATTATTCCAGTTCCGGCGATTACCCATGGGCTATAAAAATAGTCCGGGTATATTCGCCGCCCGTGTTGTTTCTTTGTTAAATGACATTGATCAAGACGCATGTTCGTACGTTGATGACATCTATCTGACAGACGACGAGTTATATCAGCATCTGTCCCGTGTGGACCGCATTATTCTTGAATTTGCGGAGCAGGGTTATAGGTCATTTTCTCCATAAGCCAAGTGCCCTGCGTAGATCTGTTAACTACACCCAATGGGAACATTGTCCAAACCCCTTGCCAGGTAGCTCTCAAACTCTTCGAAATAAGTTTAATTATTTTGCTGATTTTAGCCGGTCGAACCCTGCATCCTATTATTTTAGACTTAATAGCACATCAACTCAGAAAATTATGTTGACACACACCAAATTGCTATATTCAGGTTCCTTTCTGAGTGCCCTAGCTGTGGGTGGTTATGAGTACTGGGATAATACAGTGGATTTAAAATCTATTTGGGGCTCCAAGCCATGGCAGGTACAGGGAACCGAGGCGTTGCATCGTGCGTGCCTCATCCCTACCCAAATTATGTTCCTAAATGCTTCCATCTATCAGACTACATGTTGGGGCTTAGCAACCACTAAACAATTGAATACGCCATCAATACCATCCCTGTCGAGTTTTCCAAATGAAAGCTCACGATTCAATCTGTCCCTCGTGTCCCTGCAGGCAATGTTACAAAATAACTCGTTTAATGTTTCTGAGCTGGTTCAGTCACCCTGGTTAGTATGGCCTATATCATCTAATGCATGTCAAATGCGTTTTCATGATACTGGTGCTAGCTACACACAGAATAGGCCTGATCCGAGGTTTACTGATGCCCGTACTGTCACTACATACTCTGTTGGTAAATTATGCAAACAATGGCTGCAACATTCGTCCCTTGATTCTGTTAAACAACATTTGTCCCTCCTTACAGGCAATATTGATCTGTCCGACTTTGTTTTGGGACCTCGTGGTCCCCGACCTAAAAGATTCATTTATGAAACATATAATGAACTCTGGAAGCTATCACAAATGGAAGCTGCTTCCCGTCTTCGGGAAATAGATCAAGCAAATATGGAAAAGGTGCTTGCTGTTGTTGACAATAGTATTAATACCCTGTCTTCTCGCATTTACACTTTAGAGAATATTGTGTCCTCTGTTGTCGATATTGTACAAGATGATGTTTCTGTGTTATATCATGGTCAGAATCAATTGCGCTCAGTTATGCAGTTTGCATGGACTTTACAGACGCTTAAATTAGGTAAAGTGCCTTGGCATTTTTTGAACACCTCTGCCTTATTTCTACCTTTTAACTTAACTAACAAACAGCAATTTATGTCCATGAAAGATGCAACTTACACTCTATTACATATCGAAAAGGTGGATCCTTTGCCGTTCTCTGTTGCAGAACTTGATTCGGCTGTATGGCTAGTTCATGGGGTTATAGCTTTACCATTTTCCTTGTTTGAATTTGACTCGTGCATGAAACATTATCCTGTGGGCCGTTACCGGCCATTGGGCAGTGCTTTCCTGCATGAACTCTGGTCCTTGCCTTTCATGTATAAATGCCTTCGGGACGGCAAGGAAGTCTTTCTCACGGGGGAGTACTGCGACTCGACTATAGGTCATTCGCTTATTTGTAAACACATTAAATTGCATGGCTCATGTAGCGTTTCCTCTCCTAATCTTGCTTGTGTGCTGAAAGGTATTCCTGCTCCTGTTATTTCACCTACTTTCACTCTCCTTTCCAATGGTAGTTATTTACTTTTAAATAACGAAAACTGTTGTGGCCTGCAAGCTGGCATTCCTTACATTGTAACAGTTTCGCACAGGGTTGTCTGCTGCAAAAATGTGCTTTTTCCTCCCCCTCATGGCAAGGTTGATATCTCTATTTGGCCTTCCATCCCTACCATGGAAGCAGATTTCAATAGACTGAGCAGAATAAAGGCACTATTATTAAACGAGGAAGTTATGCTCACGTCCGCCCGGGAGACATTCATTCTCCAGGTGGCGAGTACCCACAGTGAAATACAGGCCCTTTTAAATACTAATCTCCCCCAACATTTTGGGGAGTTAATACATCGTATTTTTAACGCATCTAACACTGAAGGCCTAGTACACTTTTTTAAGGTCGTTGGGTCGGGCTTGGTGTCCTCCTTCCAAACTATTTTTGGTGTCATCCCGGCTTTCATACATTCTATATTTTCCAGTGTCTTTGGCGGTTTCCCATTGATCCTCGCTTTAGCGGCTGGTGTCTTGCTCTTAATTTGCTTTCTGCGCAATGGCTGCTCCCCGATGGGACCTGCTCGATCCAGAACGCCTCCAGCTGCTCCGTGAGCGCCTTTTGGCCGGTTTTGGTGTCTTGCCATTGGCGACACTGAGTGTGTCATATACTCTTTCATTTCGCTTTGCGTATTTCACTTGCGTGCAACCTGTGATGACTTGTGTCCGCTGTCCTTTCACCTGGACTCTGGATTATTGCCTCTCCAATTCGTCATTGTCTGTTCCGGATTTTGTTCAGTTGATGGGTCCCTTAGAGGCCCATGAGCAGGACTGTTCCGTCGCTGGCTGTATGGCGCGTGCGGCTGCACTGGGGATTTTGACGCAATGGGATATCTGGGCGGCTGCCCAGGATCTCCTACAACGAAGCTGTTTCAATTATCACGCAAGCTGTCCCGCATTGCTTCTGGATGCTCCCTTTGCTGAGGAGCATTCCTGCTCTTTTGAACTCATGGATTGGATGGCATCTATGTTTTTTGACGATTCCAATGATGAACTCTTGGAGGGTATGGCTTTTTTCTGCACTTTCACTTTCATGGATTGACCTGCCCTTCGCCGTTTGGGCGCTCCCTGTGCTCCGACGTCAATTTTCTCCTCTGATGGGCCTCTGTCCTGGCCGCTGGACTGACCAGGGGAGGGTGTCTTGTGGATTGTTACCTGCCTTGTTATGTTGGCCTAGGCCTGGCTGCCATGATGCTTTTCTTTGCGCACGTTACACTGAGCCCGGCCTCCCTCGCTCTTTGCTCGTGCCAGGTTCTTTTGCACTATCTGCATTTTCTGTTGTTCACCTTTTTGGGCTCAGTCTGCACCAACATGTACAAGGTCACATAACAATGTATTTTGGTTCTTCCTGATATGGCCAGTCTCGCGCACCCAGACATAACATTAGGTGCATTTGCCATGAAGAATTTTGTGTGCTTTTAATACTGCAGTTTACTAGCGCTTAGCACACTTGGAGAAATCCTTTTCAGTGAGAAGAGCTATGATGTCCTGCTGATGTAATTCTGCACCTAGAGACTGAGGTATGGGGGTTCGCTAGTCAAAGCCCAGAGGTCTTCTATTATTATAATAAACTATCTTACTGCAAGGGGAGGGTGGTAATGTTATTTATACGTTTATCCACTGAGCTCTGAAATGCTTTCCCCGTTTGTATTCTATGGAATTGTAACCATGCTGCTTATATTAGTCATATGCATTATGCTATTAGTACTGACACGTGTACTGTACATTAGAGCACGTAAGTTGGAATAAACATTTTAACCTATCCAGTGTCTCTTCCTACGCACCTTGTGAACAAGTACGAGTGAGTGGCGAAAGAGTGTTCTTGCTTCAGTGAGTCCTGAGATAAAGATACCATGTTCTGGGTTGTCCAAACATTAGTACTTGGGTGCTAATGGGATGCTAAGCTAGTTGGGTTGGGGTTTTTGGGTGCTACGGTATATGGTGGCAAACCACTGTATTCCGGGGTCCCATTTTCCTGTGCATAGCTCTGTGTATGTGCAGAAACCTTATGACATGTTGAAACCTTTAGGTAGGGGAAGACAAAGATCTTTAGCTTACTGCGATGTGCTGCAACAACTGCCATGCATTTTGAAAAGGTCCCGGGTGCAAACCTCAGACCAAAAGGAAGGACTGTGTACTCAAAATGGTCACTTCCCACTATAAACCTCAGCCATTGGTTGAGTTTTTTGGCTACTGGGATATGAAAATAGGCGTCTTGAAGCTCTATAGAGCATAGCCCATCCCCCTGATGAAGTTGGCGGTAGATCTGATGTAGAGCCAACATCCTGAACATTTCTTTGTGAATCCACTTGTTTGCTGTCTTGAGATCTGGAATGGGTCTGTATTTGTTCTTTGATCCTTTTTAATTAATTAGAAAGTAAAATGAATACATTCCCATTCCCTTGTGAAGAGTAGAGACCCGTTCCACAGCCTGTTTTTGCATGAGGAGTGATACTTCTTGAAGTTGTTCCTGATAACATGTGTATTTGTAAAGCGCACATTCACAATGAAAGGCCTCTGGCACTAAATAACAGATGTTTATTGTTACCCAACTCAATGGTACTCATTCTATAGACCTCAGAAGGATGAAAGGCTGAGTGGACCCACCAGGATTTGAACCTCCGACCATGAGGTCAAGCACAGGCCCCTACACTGGACGCATTTGTCTTCTGAGCCACTAGACCCAACTGGTAAAGGGGATGACTTCTTTGGTAGAATTGTTAGTGGAGGCAACTTGAATCTGAGACAGTATCCATTTTCCACAACATTTAGAACCCCTTTGTCCCAGGTTATGGATTTCCACTCTTCCATGTAAGATGATCTGCTTCTTTCCACCGGAGTGGGTAATGGAAGAGGGGGGGAAGTGGGAACTCATTGCCTTCAACCGGTGGCAGTTTTAGTGGCTAGGGTAGATTTCTGGTGACCTCCTCTGCTCTGGATTGACTTCTCTGCTCATGATACCTCTGCTGTTGTTGGTGTTGACCTTGAGGCTACTCAGGGGTTCGAACCTCTGATAGTAATATCGACGGTCGTATGGTCTGTAGCAATGTTTCTTATATTCCTTTCTTTTCTCTAATCAGACGGCTCGCAGTGTGTCCAATTTCGCATTCATGAGAGACATCTCATTGTCAGCATGCGACCCAAATAATGCGTTCCCTGAGAATGAGAGATTTGAAATCCTATGCTGTGCATCAGGTGTGAGTCCAATCAGTCTAAGCCAGGCACAGGGTCCTAAGGCCGGGCCACGACAGTACTCAAGGGTTGCGAGAAAGGACGTACCCGATGCAGCACTGATGATCTGGCTGGATAACATCATTCCTTCGTTAAGGATTTTCTGGAAGTCCTCTCAACGGTCTCTAGGAAAGTCATCTATGAACTGTTGTAGTGAGTCCCAGAGTGACCCATTGTACTTCCTTAGTAATGCAGAAGCGCTTGCTGATTTCATAGTGGTGACAGATGTTTCACATACCTTCCTTCCTACAAAATCCATTTTTTTCTCTCCTTGTCTGGAGGTACTGTAGAGGAAAGATCCATGGCATGAAGTTTGCGAACGGAAGAGACAATGACTAAATCAGGAGGAGGATCTATGGGCAGGAACAACAGATCCTGCTCTGAAGAGTGGACTTCTTTTAAAGACAGAGGCTTGAGTCAAAAACAGGTCCATGGCAGGTTCAATGAGACCTGGAACAAATGGTAGTAGAGATCTGGAGAAGGAATAGTGATGTAAGGACTCAAACATTACCGTTGATCAGGATGGAGTAACAGGAAGAGGGATATTTAATTTCTTTGTCCCGCTCAGATGGACCTCCTGAAAGGTATTAATGTTGCCTACAGGCGATATCCTCGCTCGAGGAGAGTCAGAGTGGGGAGTATCTTCCTGTATGTTTGGACGTGGTAAGTCCTTGATGACTGTGTTTGGCATGAGGAATCCCGTCTATGTCAACATTGTGAACATCTGGGTGATCTTAAGTGATTTGGACGACTTTGACCTAGACCTATGACGGGGTCTGAAATGTTGGGATGGTGACCTTGAACATCTAGGAAGGGGTCCACTGGAGCAGATGCTGGTTGAGTGCCTTGTGGAACCCTTGAATGCATGGGTGGGGGAAGCCCCACAAGAGTTACCGGTGGTAGAGGTGGAGGAAAAGGAGACTTCATAGGTGGCTGAGGAGGCCAAGTAGGAGGTGGCATTGATGGTTGAGGAGAAGATGAATATGGCATGATGATGGGAATTCCCGCCTCGGCGAAGGGGTTAAATTTAGAGCAAGGTTCAAACAGTGTACTGCGTATAAAACAAACAAACTGTTTCATATTACATACACTTTTCAAACAATAAGATTATTATGAGAAACAGTTGCGGGTAATAGCATTTTTTAAACACTGTTTGAAAGAAACACCGGTCGACGCGTTTCGAACCCCTCTTTTAATCTTGGGGTTCTCCTCAGGACCGAAAAACTGTGAAGAAAAGGGGGGGTGAAAGGAGGGGGAAAAGAGAGAGGGGGAGAGTTAAGCTCTTGTTCTCTTTACACGAAGTTGATGTTCTACACTTACACCCGAACTAAATGCCCGTATAATGTCAATATTTCAATAATAATTACAGTTTAATGAGAGATCAGCCAATCTCTAATATTCACCAATGAACCAGAAATTTTCTATCTACAAAAGAATATAAAGAAAAGAAGAAAGAGGAATAGATCAGTCCTCTGCATTTTTTTTTGGAAGAAAGTTATTTGTCAATGTCCAAATTTTTGGACGACGAACTTTGTTCATTGCATTGTTAATTCTTGGTGGAACATATTTTTCAGGTCTGTGAACTGTAAAAAGGAAAGAGGAGAGAACACTGAAACAAAGGACTCTCTTTGCTATTATACATAGTCTAGGGTGGTTAACGATGGACACATACCTGTTTAATTACTTTATAAGCAGAAGGACACCACTGTATAAGTGCCACGTGCAATTCTGCATAGAAAAGTAAAAAAGAAAAGTTACTCGAAAATAAACTTTTTCCGGAGGAGCTCCTCTACAACCTTCACCTACGCCTCTACCATTCATATCAATATATTTCTGAAAGACAAGCTACTAAGCCGATTTTTTTTAAACAAATTTTTGTCGTTACGGGCTGATTGTTGAATGCGGCAATGCAAACCATTTTAACTTTTTCGTAAGCATCGCGATGTCTAACCTGATATGCTTTGATTAAAAATAGCCGTTCTAGAAGATTACTGCCAATTACAGGCTAATCCTTCTTGCTTCATACCTGGGCGAGCGCGTTTCTTCGTTTATGGCGGCATCCTCATCAGTCTTTGCTTGTTTTTCTTCAATCCGGATGCCGTCTATTAACTTCCTGAACAAATCATGTGACCAACGCTTGACAGCGTCACTCTAATAATCATGGGATATGTAGTTCCATAGGGTATGTAGTTTTATATCGGACGAAAAAATGGAAATTGAAGAAACGAGTCAGAATTATGATGGCTCAAAAAATGAATCAATAAAGGCTTTTTGAAAAATTATTCTTGGTGCCTAATCGACTAAGTTATGGAAGGGATGGGTTGTATTAACAACTGAACTGAATGTTTTTTGATAGCATAGCTCTTCTTGAATGAAATGGTCACTGTTTCAAGGGCTGTTTTTTATAGGTTGTAAATTTCAGAAAGCTCGTTGAGTTCATCTACTGCAGTATTAAATTTGACTATTAGCATCGCTTCTCTTTGTACTAGTTTACGATCCAGGTCTCCTCCACGAGGATCTTGGTCTATCTTCGATATTATAGTCCACGTGAGGTCTTTTTCAGCGTGACAGCAACAAAAAACATTTTGCGTGAACAATTACGCTTACCGCCTGTGATAGGTCATCATAAGTGTGGGACGTGTGTTTGTTGGGATCAAACGATAGAAGGCTCACTATTTTCTCATAAAAATGTTTATTGGAAACATGATACATTCAGCAATTGCAAAACAAGAAATGTGGTTTATGGCATATTATGCCCGTGCCCAAAATTGTATATTGGGAAAACCAATCAAGAGGCACGCCACAGGATTACACAACATAAATCAAGGATTCGTAAAAAGTGCAGTCTGCACCACTAGTAAATCATTGGATCAATCACAACCACGCTGAAAAAGACCTCACGTGGACTATAATATCGAAGATAGACCAAGATCCTCGTGGAGGAGACCTGGATCGTAAACTAGTAAAAGAGAAGCGATGCTAATAGTCAAACTTAATACTGCAGTAGATGGACTCAAAGAGCTTTCTGAAATTTACAACCTATAAAAAACATCCCTTGAAATAGTGACCATTTCATTCAAGAAGAGCTATGCTATCAAAAAAACAAATTCAGTTCAGTTGTTAATACAACCCATCCCTTCCATAACTTAGCCGATTAGACACCAAGAATAATTTTTCAAAAGCCTTTATTGATTCATTTTTTGAGCCATCATAATTCTGACTCGTTTCTTCAATTTCCATTTTTTCGTCCGATATAAAACTACATACCCTATGGAACTACATATCCTAGGATTCTTAGAGTGACGCTGTCAAGTGTTGGTCACATGATTTGTTCAGGAAGTTAATAGACGGCATCCGGATTGAAGAAAAACTAGCAAAGACTGATGAGGATGCCGCCATAAACGAAGAAACGCGCTCGCCCAGGTATGAAGCAATAAGGTTTCGCCTGTTTAACAAACGGTATTGGCAGTAATCTTCTAGAACGGCTATTTTTAATCAAAGCATATCAGGTTAGACATCGCGATGCTTACGAAAAAGTTAAAATGGTTTGCATTGCCGCATTCAACAATCAGCCCTTAAATTTGTTTTAAAAAATCGGCTTAATAGCTTGTCTTTCAGAAATATATTCATATGAATGGTAGAGGCGTAGGTGAAGGTTGTAGAGGAGCTCCTCCGGAAAAGTTTATTTTCGAGTAACTTTCTTTTTACTTTCTATGCAGAATTGCACGTGGCACTTATACAGCGGTGATCCTTCTGCATATAAAGTAATTAAACAGGTATGTGTCCATTGTTAACCGCCCTAGACTATGTATAATAGCAAAGAGAGTCCTTTGTTTCAGTGGTCTCTCCTCTTTCCTTTTACAGTTCACAGACCTGAAAATATGTTCCACCAAGAATTAACAATGCAATAAACAAAGTAAGTTCGTCAACAAAAAATTTGGACATTGACAAATAACTTTCTTCAAAAAAAATGCAGAGGACTGATCTATTCCTCTTTCTTCTTTTCTTTATATTCTTTTGTAGATAGAAAATTTCTGGTTCATTAGTGCATATTAGAGATCGGCTGATCTCTCATTAAACGGTAATTATTATTGAAATATTGTCATTGAAACGGGCATTTAGTTAGGGTGATAAGTGTAGAACATCAACTTCGTGTAAAGAGAACAAGAGCTTAACTCTCCCCCCCCCTCTCTTTTCCCCCCTCCTTTTCCCCATCCTTTTCTTCACAGTTTTTTCGGTCCTGAGGAGAACCCCAAGATTAAAAGAGGGGTTCGAAACGCGTCGACCGGTGTTTCTTTCAAACAGTGTTTAAAAATGCTATTACCCGCAACTGTTTCTCATAATAATCTTATTGTTTGAAAAGTGTATGTAATATGAAACAGTTTGAGTTTGTTTTATACACAGTACACTGTTTGAACTCTTGCTCTAAATTTAAGGTTGAAAAGTTGTAAATAGAAACTTACCTGTCTCAGCTTGTCTTTCTGTCATGTCTTAAATGTTTTTTGTCTGTCTGTGAAGATATGTTGTATGTCATTTAATGTTTCTATCTTATTTCATTTGGTTAGTAAAGTGATGTAGTTATTTTTCTACTTTAAGGCTGTGACGTTTGAAATGATTAAAAAATTTTACAAACTTTTGAAACAAAAACAAAATGAAGGAAAAAAATGTTTCTATTAAAAAATGAAGAAACAAGAAATAATGACTTCGGGTTACATTGAATGGTCTTCTTGTATCCTTTTTGAAACAATATAGTGAATAGATATCAGTACTGGCAAATTCCATGTTGTTTTTTGATGGTCTTCTGTTCTGCAGCGGAGGAATATCTCAAACTCAAATGATGTCCTGATGTTGATTAACTGATTTACATTGATTTTCTCTTTCTCCGTGACATAGATCAAGCACTCAACGGCAGGCATTTAGGACCTGTTCCTCTTCTCAGTGTTGAGGTTCTCATTGTTTTTCACCTTGGATTTTGCTTTTGGATCTCCTTCTGCAAGTGTCCTCGGAGAGTGAGACAGGGGCACTGATAGAAGGAGCAGCTACTCTTCGCCCCTCAGATGTGTCTCCAGCCAAAGATTCCTGCCTTTTTCAGCCTTTTTTCTTGGGCATGCAGGCAGGCACATTTTCTAACACACTCTCAGGACGTGCCTGGAGAGGAAGCTGCAGTGATGGCATCTTCTGGGGTAGTAACAGTCTGGCAGACACCGGCTACACATTTGATAGGTGTCTGCTTTAGCCATTATTCTGCCACATTCTGGCCATTTCACAAAAAGAGATGTCATTTTGCAAAAAAGAAAATTACTTTCAGTCAGGGAAAGACAGAAAAATACAATTTTAAAAAGGTCCTGAAGCGTTTCTATGAGGCAAAAAGCCTGAAAAAGATCAAGCTCATTGCTCTAAGATTCTGTCAACAGGAGTCAAATAAAAAGAAATGAGTCAACTGCCACCTACAGGGCATGATGGGACAATGAAGGTCTAAGTGCCCTTCAAAGCTGTGTTTGTTAAAGCAACAGCACGTATAGCTACATTGCACTGTCCTCCCTTTCATTAACTTTAAAAATAAATTCAAAAGGGTTTGTGAAGGATGATTTTATAATGTCACTTTTCTTTTGACTTTAAGACATTATGTATTTTCTTTCTTCTTTTAAAGTAAATGAATGGTATTGGCAATACAGTCTGTTTTTAGGCTGCTAAATTATTTATTTGTGCCACATATACTTCCGGACCTCTTCGAAGTAAGGCGAAGATCCTACAGAGAATATGACTCTGGAAAAAGTACTGCATGATCCTCTCATGTGAGCGGGACTATTCTTTCTTGATGATTATCAATGGAGATCCCTGGAAAGTACAGTAGATTTAGAACTGGTGAATTTAGAGGACTCGGAAGGGCCTTCCACAACCCAATTGCTTCTGCCTTCTACTGCTGAAAGAATGCAAAGCCTAAATGTGGAACATACTGAACACTGGTGGCTAGATTAATGTGAGACAATATAGAAAGGTACTAGAACACCAGCACAGTATGTTGAACAAGGGAGTAGCCAGAAAACTAAAATACCCCCCACTTGAACCACACCGGTACTCAAACCGACCACATGAGGCAAGCAAACCGTACCCTTCTTAGGAGAGTTGAATGAATGAATGATTTATTGTGTGATTACTTAAAATCATTACAATATAAGATTAAAAAAAAGATATGTCATAAATTAAAACATGGTCAGACTTTAAAATCATAGCAGCAAAGGGGTGTGTAGCCAGCTGATGCTGACTGTCTGGTTGAGTTAAAAAAAAAAAAAAAATTAAAAAAAAAAAAACATTTCACCATAGTTCATTCCTTGAGTCCCTGGGGGAGGCAGTCTTTGTTGAGAGGATTTTTGTTATGGAGGAACATGTCTAACTGTTAATCGTTCTCTCTGTGTGGCATGTTTTCTTTCAGAAGTGAGCGTGCTTGGTAGATGAATTTGCCAAAGTTGGCCATGTTCTTTACTGTCTCCAAGGTATAGAGCTGGCAGATGGCCTCCTTTGCAGTGCGTGTGCCCAGGGAGAGAAGTATGGGCCTGAGGTAGATTCGACAGGCTTGTTGCAGGGCCGGGCAACATAGGAGTATATGTGCCAGAGACTCCCTTCTATAGTTGCATAGTTGGCATGCAGTAATGTCTGTAAGTGCTTTCCAGGTTGGATATAGTTCTTTTATTGGAAGCGGGTGTTATCTTGTAGCTAAAATCTTGTATAGTGCCTGTTAGAACTGGGGGTCTCTAGTTGGCTGAGGTAGGTACCTTAGTCCAAATAGGGACCCTTGCTTCTAGTCAGGGTAAGGAGGGACACACGCTTAGATAACCCCTGCTCACCCCCTGGTAGCGTCGGCACGAGCAGCCAGGCTTATCTCCAAGGCAATGTGTAAAGTATTTGCAACCACACTCCCAGTAACACAGTGATAACACCACACTGGTTTCATAAAAATAGCGGTATCTTTATAAAAAGGAATACGATGAGACCAAACGATAGAAATACAACATATGCGTATTCGTAATATTTTGCTTTGCTGGTTATTAGGCCAGCAATTACTTGTAGGTTCTTGCGGTATTAATGAGCAATTCACGATCTCTAATGCAGTCCTAATGCAATGCTATGCAGTTCGTAATGCAGTTCGTAATGTAGTAATAAGACAGTCCTTAATGCAAGAATCAGGCAGTTCGTAATGCAAGAATAATGCGGTTCGTAATGCAAGAATCAGGCAGTTCGTAATGCAAGAATAATGCGGTTCGTAATGCAAGAATCAGGCAGTTCGTAATGCAAGAATAATGCGGTTAGCCAATCTGCGCGGTCAACTCGGGCACCACTAGGCCCCAACAACAGAGACAACGGTCGTAAGCTTAAGGGCGGCCCCGGTACTGCTGGGCAGGTACGGGCCGATTGGGGACTCAGCGCGTCCAACGCGGTGCAGCGGGAGAGAGCTTGGAACACTCCTGTACTCCTCCTGCAGGCCTCCCCAGGCCACACACGCTTGCGGCTCCCGACCGGAGTCCAAGCCTTACCTGGGGGGGTGTGCTGCCTCGCTCTCTCTCTCCGCTCATCGGACGTCCTGCTGGGCGATCCCGATCACGTTGCAGCTCTGTTGCGAGGCGACGCTGTAGCCGGACGGGTTACGGCGCTGCCTTCTCCTTCGTTGACGATCTTGGGCAGATTCCTTCCGACGAACAACGATCACGATCCCTTCCACCTTGTAGATTCCTTAGCTTCAAGAAATCCTTTAGCACGTTGCGGCTCGGGCCGGCGGCGGCGATCTTTACTCACAGCCTCAGTTATGATGACGGCTCGGGTCACAAACAGCAATGCAGCAGCGTGGATGATGTTTCACGCTGCGGGGGCAATGCGGTCACGGGGCACCTCGTAAACAGCACCACGGACCACACGGCAGTCTCAGGCGTGCAAAAAGCACACGCACACAGCGTCGCTCAGACACGGTCCTTAGTTTCAAGTAAGCCTTTAGCACGTTGCGGCTCGGGCCGGCGGCAGCGATCTTTACTCACAGCCTCAGTTATGATGACGGTTCGGGCCACAAACAGCAATGCAGCAGCGTGGACGATGTTTCACGCTACGGGGGCAATGTGGTCACGGGGCACCTCGTAAACAGCACCACGGACCACACGGCAGTCTCAGGCGTGCAAAAAGCACACGCACACAGCGTCGCTGAGACACACTTGGAAACTTTTATGTTCCTGAGTTTCCACAACAGGGGACCAGCTCTCCTCGGGCCCTCGGAGACAAATTACTTCAGGACACAGCACACAGCAAAGTCCTCACAAGCAGGGGGACACAGCACACAGCAAAGTCCCTTGTCCTCTCCTCAGTCAAATCAGCAAACTGCAGGCCAGCCCCAGAACACACAGCAAGGGCAGTCCTTCTCTTCAGTCTCTTCAGCTGTTCTTCTTTGGCAGAGGTTCCGCTTGATCACAAAGTAGTTTCAATCCTTTTTCAGTATGGATTTCATTCTTGAGTTCAGGGGTTTCAGCTCTTACATTTATACCCCTAAATGTCTTTGAAGTCTTTGTGTTCAGGGGGGCTCTGACCCCGGTCCAAACCAGACCTGGGTGTCTTCCTGCCAGTGCACACCCTCTTCCTTTGATAGTCAGGGTCTGGGGCCCAGACGCTCAGCAGGAGTTGGAGCCATCCTCTGGGGGCAGCAACACAGCCCTCTTCACATCCAGGGGGCTACTCCTCCCCCCCCACATCAAACGCAGGCCAGCCTGTTGCTGTCTCACCTACTCCTCCCTGGGGTCAGGACTCTTCCCAGACCCTGTCACATCCAAACCCAGACAGGCAATACACAACCAGGCAGAGGCACACAGGATGGTTTAAGACAAGAAACCAGCCACTTCTAAAAGCGTGGTTTCTAAACACACAATTCAAAAACCATCTTCACAAAAAGATGTGTTAAATTCTGAGTTCAGGCACACTAAACTCCATCTCTCCACCTTATGCCTATGGGAAGATATGCTGGAAACATGGGACTCGGCATTCCCCATTCTGTCCTATGGGCAAGATGGCCTTGCAACAGTGAAAAACGAATTTGGCAGTCACTGTCAGGACATGGTACACACCTCAGTACATGTCCTACCTTTCACATACACTGCACCCTCTCCAGGGGGGTACCTTGGGCCTACTAGAGGGGTGTCTGATGTGCATAAAAAGGGAAGGTAAGGCCTGGCAAGTGGGTGCACTTGCCAGGACAACAAGGCAGTTAACAAACTGCGCGCAGGCACTGCAGTGGCAGGCCTGAGATCTCTTCTTAGGGCTACTTGTGTGGGTGGCACAATTAGTGCTGCAGGCCCACTAGTGGCATTTGCATTATCAGCCCTGGCACACATAGTGCACTTTACTACGGACTTTACTAGTAAGGCAAACATACCAATTATGGACAACCAATTACAATAACACTTTATACAGGGAGCACTTGCACTTTGACACTGATCAGCAGTGGCAAAGTGCCCAAAGCATCTAAGCCAGCAAAACGAAATACACCACAGCATCAAAAATAGAGGAGGTAGAGGCAAAAAGTCAGGGGTAACCACGCCAAGAAATGCCAGGTCTAACACGTGTCCCCTCCAGCTGAAAAGTTGGGAGAACTACCCAACCTCATGGGAGTTCTCATCGCTAAGGCGGAAAAATCTGGACAGACCGTCAGCATTGGCGTGTTCTGTTCCAGGGCGGTGTTCCACCATAAAGTCCATTCCCTGTAGGGAGATGGACCACCTCAATAGTTTTGGGTTCTCACCCCTCATCTGCATCAACCATCTGAGGGGCCTGTGGTCTGTCTGAACCAGGAAGTGAGTCCCAAACAAGTAGGGCATCAGCTTCTTCAGCGCCCAGACCACAGCAAAAGCTTCCCTTTCAATTGCACTCCACCTCTGTTCCCTGGGAAGTAGCCTCCTGCTAATGAAAGCTACGGGTTGGTCTAAGCCCTCGTCATTCAATTGTGAGAGTACTGCTCCCACACCATGCTCTGAAGTATCTGTCTGCACCACAAACTCTTGGGAGAAATCAGGCGCCTTGAGCACGGGAGCTGTGCACATGGCAGTTTTCAGGGCATCAGAAGCGGCCTGGCAGGCATCAGTCCAGATCACCTTCTTGGGCTGTTTCTTTGAAGTCAGTTCTGTCAAGGGGGCAACAAGGGTGCCATACCCCTGCACAAAACTTCTGTAATACCCCATGAGTCCTAAAAAGGCTCTCACCTCTGTCTGGGTCTTGGGGGGTTCCCGCGCCAGAATGGTATCAATTTTTGCCTGTAGGGGCGCCACCTGGCCGCTCCTTACCTGGTGTCCTAAGTATACCACAGAACCCTGCCCGATCTGGCACTTACTTGCCTTGATAGTGAGGCCTGCCCTCTGCAGGGCCTTCAACACTTCGCAGTGGTGTTGCAAATGTTCCTCCCAACTGGAGCTGAACACAGCAATGTCATCCAGGTAGGTGGCGCTGAATTCCTCCAGCCCACACAGCACCTGGTTAACCAGCCTCTGGAAGGTGGTAGGGGCGTTCTTCAACCCAAAGGGCATAACCCTGAATTGGTAGTGCCCCTCTGGCGTTGAGAACGCGGACCTCTCTTTGGCCCCCTCGGTCAAGGCAATCTGCCAGCACCCAGACGTTAAGTCAAATGCACCGAGGTACCGGGAAGCTCCCAGCCGATCCACGAGCTCATCAGCTCTGGGGGTGGGGTGAGCGTCAGTCTTGGTGACCGCATTGAGCCCACGGTAATGCACACAGAACAGGAGTTCTGGGGTGGCACCAGGCGCAGCAGCTTTTGGCACAAGGACCACTGGGCTAGCCCAGGGGCTGCTGGATGGCTCAATTACCCCTAGCGCCAGCATCTTGGAAACCTCCTCCTTGATGCTGGCCCCGACCTTATCAGCTACTCTGTAAAATTTTTGTTTTACAGGCAGGCTGTCTCCAGTGTCCACATCATGGACGCACCAATGGGTGACTCCTGGGGTCAGAGAGAACAGGGAGGCGAACTGACCCAACACCTGGCGACAGTCCCTCTGCTGTTCTGGGGTCAGGGTAGGCGAGAGGTTCACCCCATCCACTGCCCCATCCTTTTCTCTGGCTGACAGGAGGTCAGGAAGAGGTTCACTCTCTTCTTCTGCCCCGTCATCGGTAGCCAAGAGCATGGTCACATCAGACCTCTCAAAGTGGGGTTTGAGGCGGTTCACATGGAGGACCCTCAGAGGGTTCCTAGGAGACTAAGTCAACCAGGTAGGTCACTTCGCTCCTGCGCTCCACCACCTCATAAGGCCCAGTCCACTTATCCTGGAGCGCGCAGGGCTCCACTGGTGCCATCACCCACACTTTTTGCCCAGGTTTTAACTCAACCAGTGTGGCATTCTGGTCGTACCACCGTTTCATTTCGTCCTGGCTGGCTTCCAGATTCGCCTGAGCGAGTTGCCTGAAACGCCTAGTTTGGTTCCTGAAGGCCAGCATGTAGCTATATACATCCTAGGGGGGGGGGAGGGGGAGGGGGTTTACTAGGAGCCTTCTCCCGGGTTTACTAGGAGCCTTCTCCCAGTCCTCCTTCACCAAACTCAATGGTCCTCTTACAGGGTGTCCATACAGGAGCTCAAAGGGACTGAACACTAGGGACTTCTGTGGCACCTCTCTGTAAGCAAACAATAGGCATGGTAAGAGGACGTCCCACTTACGCCTCATGGGTTCCTCAAGACCCATAATCATGCCCTTTAGGGTCCGGTTAAATCTCTCACCCAGCCCGTTCCCTTGGGGGTGGTAAGGCGTGGTGAACTTATAGGTTACTCCGCACTCCTTCCACAGAGATTTCATATACCTAGACATGAAATTAGTACCCCGGTCGGACACCACCTCTCTGGGGAACCCTACGCGGGAGAAAATCCCCATCAGTGAACAACCCACCACGGGGGCGGTCACCGTCCGGAGAGGGATGGCTTCCGGGTACCGGGTGGCATGGTCCACCAAGACCAGGATGAACCTGTTGCCCATGGCTGTCTTGGGATCCAGAGGCCCCACGACGTCAATGCCCACCCTCTCAAAGGGGGTGCTGACTACAGGGAAAGGTTGGAGAGGAGCCTTGCGCTTCCTCCCACTCTTACCACTTGCCTGGCAAGTCTGACAGGTCCTGCAATGAGTATCAGAACTCTTGCGCATTTGAGGCCAGTAGAAGTGGGTGACAAGCCTCTCAAATGTCTTGTCCTGCCCCAAATGTCCTGCTAAAGGTACATCATGAGCCAACCCCAGTAGGAAGGCCCTGAAGCGCTGGGGTACCACCAGCACACGGGCTGACCCAGGCTCAGCAACCTTAGGCTCGCCATATAGGTGATCATTCTCCCAGTAAATTAAATGTGACCCGGACTGATCACCTGCTGCCTGGTTTGCTGCCTGATGCCGCCAACCTACAAGAGAAGGGCTCTTTTTCTGCTCCTCACAGAATTCTTCCCTGCAGGGCCCTCCCTCCTGCTGCCATTGGGTCAGCTCAGGTAGGTCCCCCTGTTCAGCTACTTGCTCCCCCATAGGCTCCAGGGTATCCCCCCCCCCCCAAGGGGTGCCTCCTCCTGGACCGTGGGAACTGTGGGGGCCGGTTTCCCGCGCCCCCTGCCTCCTCTCTTTAAGGCCGGCACCAGGTCCACTGTTTCAGGCTCCAGGTCCTCTTTAACACCTTTACGGGCTGCCATAGACCGAGTGGTCACACAAGCCCACTCAGGCAGACCCAACATCTCCAAATGTGCCTGGCGCTCCACCTCCTTCCAGGGGGAACTCTCCAGGTCATTCCCTAGCAGACAGTCTACAGACATGGACGGACTTACAACGACCTTCAAGGAACCTGAGACCCCCCACTCAAAGGGAACTAGCGCCACCTTGCAGAGGCGCACGGAGTTGTCTGCTGCAACTACAGGGTGAAGCACATTGGGAACCACCTGCTCCTCAGACACCCACTGACACCTGACAGATGTCAAACTGGCTCCTGTGTCTCTCAGAGCCTCCACCCTCCTTCCATTGATGGTCACCCACTGCCTGTACTTCTTAGTATTCTCAGGCAGAGAGGCTTCTTGGACCATCTCTCGATCTCCTAATGAGACCAGAGTCATAACTGCTTGCTCCTCCCCATTCCAAGGACTCAATTCCTCCCCCAACGCTACACTCACTAAACCTGGTGTTGGAGCACCAGTGGGTGCAGGTGGTTTCTTGGGGCATTTAGGGGCAATGTGACCCACCTCTTTACAGAAATAACAAGTAGGAGGACCTCTGTGGTCCCGCTTGCCCTTAGGGGGCCAGGACCTCTTAGCCTTGGGGAACTGGGACCCTTTTATCTGGGAACTACTTTGGGGTCCTTTAGAGAACTCCTTGTGGTTACCCTTGTCCCCCTCACCTTCTGCTAGGGACCCTGTACACCTTTGGTAGTGGTACCCACAATACCCTGGTGGACCCGGGTGCTGGTCCAGCGGTCCGCCTCCTCAGCAAGCTTACCGGGATCAGTCAGCCTACTGTCTAACAGATGCTGGCGCAGTTCTGGAACACATAGACTACTCAAGTGCTCCCAACTAATTAAATTGCATAAGCCCTTAAAATCAGTTACCTTGCTGTCCGTCATCCAGTGCACGCGTGTACGCATTCACACATTCCACCCAAGTACTGGATTCCAGTTTCTTGAAGTTCCTGAATTTCTGCCTGTACTGTTCAGGAGTGAGCCCATACCTGAGGCATAAAGCCTCCTTCATATTGGCGTAGGTCAGGGTTCCCGCCCTCTTTAAGGGTGGTAAAACATCCTTCCCCGAAGCCTCAAAGTGTTTCCATAGGCCCGCCCCCCCAATGCTTCTCAGGCACCTCATTCATCCTCAGTGCGATCTCATATGCCGTGAACCACGCATAAATATCATCACCCCTTTGGTAATCTCGCACTAAGTCTTTGGGAATGTACACCTTACCCGCTGGCACTGGCTGTGCGCTGCCACCATTCGAACTGGACTCCACCTGTTTAGCCTTAATGTCCAATTCCTCATGCTTAACTCATGAGCTAAGAGAATCTTCTTCTCTTCCAAGGCGAGAGCGTTCTTGCTCTCCTCTGCTCGCTTTTCACTTTCAATGAGCAGCTTTTTCTCCTCTGCTTGAGCCTTAAGTTTTAAAACCTCCAACTCATGCTCTCTGACCCTTTGGTTTTCCTCCAGCACCTCTAGGGAAAAGCTCCTCCCTGAATGGTTACTACCAGCCCCTGAGGCTGGTCCTCCCACCGGCAAATCCTGTGGACCAAATCCATTCCCTGGGTCATCCTCATCCACCTCAGCATCACCTGCCTCCTGAGCCTCTTTGGCTTCCCACCAGGCCCTCAAGGCCGTTTGCAGCTCCTCCTTCTTGGCGCTACTTTTCATGGGACATCCCAAAGCTCTGCAGAATTGCCTCAATTGATCAACTTTGTAGGTAAGCAATGCCTCAATGTCGAATTCCAATTCTGCAGCCTCACTGGCTACTTGACTCCTTTGAGACATGATGTGTGGCTTAAAGGTCGCTCAAAAATAGAACCAAAAAATCAAAAACACAACATGTGGTTGCGTCGTGGTCTGCGCTAAAACTAGTGATGTACACCAATCACTGTGAGTCAGTTGCAAATACATGTTCAAATCCCCAACCACTGACCACTAATGTTAGAACTGGGGGTCTCTAGTTGGCTGAGGTAGGTACCTTAGTCCAAATAGGGACCCTTGCTTCTAGTCAGGGTAA
The DNA here is from genome assembly GCA_963921515.1 of Calotriton arnoldi. Taxonomy (NCBI): domain Eukaryota; kingdom Metazoa; phylum Chordata; class Amphibia; order Caudata; family Salamandridae; genus Calotriton; species Calotriton arnoldi. The sequence continues at coordinate 3,823,560 of CAWUFW010000386.1, forward strand.
GGAGGGACACACGCTTAGATAACCCCTGCTCACCCCCTGGTAGCTTGGCACGAGCAGCCAGGCTTATCTCCAAGGCAATGTGTAAACTATTTGCAACCACACTCCCAGTAACACAGTGATAACACCACAAATGGACACCACACTGGTTTCATAAAAATAGCGGTATCTTTATAAAAAGGAATACGATGAGACCAAACGATAGAAATCCAACATATGCGTATTCGTAATATTTCGCTTTGCCGGTTATTAGGCCAGCAATCACTTGTAGGTTCTTGCGGTATTAATGAGCAATTCACGATCTCTAATGCAGTCCTAATGCAATGCTATGCAGTTCGTAATGTAGTAATAAGACAGTCCTTAATGCAAGAATCAGTTCGTTCGTAATGCAAGAATAATGCGGTTCGTAATGCAAGAATCAGGCAGTTCGTAATGGAAGAATAATGCGATTCGTAATGCAAGAATCAGGCAGTTCGTAATGAAAGAATAATGCGGTTGGGGGCGCTAGGTGGCGCACGAGCAAAATGGCCGCACAAGTGTGAGGCTCCTGCAGCTCGGCGCATTTATCCTGTAATTTATCCTTACCAGGAGGTCCGGTCCCGCAGCCTGTGATACAGACTAGGAGGGTATGGCCCACTGACCACGCGGTGCAACTTGGAAGCCTCCCGCGCACCGCGGCACACCATCGCAGCTCCCTCTCTGAAGCGCCGCTGGAGTGACTCGGAGGGTCTGGAACCCCCGCAGGGCAGGGCGCGCTACGACACCACCGCGGCGCCAACGTGGCACCCAGGCCTCATTCCTGCCACCACCAGGACTTGCAGCGTCGCGCGGCTGGGAGGTGAGTGTGCACTGACTAGGGCCCTGCGGGCACCTGTCACCCCCGGCACGCTGCTGTAAAGACTTTCGACCATTGGCGGCGGCTTCCCACCCCCCGCTGCATCTCTGCTCCGTTTCGACTCCTGAGCGTGCGGAGCTGGCTGACATCGGGCGCTCAGACGCGGCCCCCATAGCATAACGCAAAGCTATCTGGCGGCGCTTTGAACTTTCGTTACCTGCGCACGCCGCCAGATTGAAAGTGCGGAGTTGCTGTATTTGCCCATGTTGAACTTTGACGGCGCTGCGGCTGGATTAAGAGGCCGTCGGTGTCCCGCTGCCGCGCACCCGCTCCCAGCGCCTGCAGCATTGATGCACTCCACGCATACCTAATGACGTCCGGCCCACCTCCTTGCCGCCCTGCGCTCAGTATGCATCCGAGAGAGGCCGGGTGCAACTGATGCCATCACCTGCTCGTGGCCTGGTTTGCCTTGGTGGGACCTGCACACCCACGTGGCCCCGCTTGAAATAGGTGCATGGGCCTGATCCCTTTGCTCCCTTGTTTGGCCGCATCCTTGCCGGTGACGCAGCTCCGAGTGATTATTTCTCGTCCTTCCGCACACCCCTTCTTTGGAGAAGGACATACTGTTCCGGATTGGCCATCTCTCCCTCTGTGACTTTGCATCCGTGTTGGCCACTGCAACTTATCCTCACAGCCTCCACTGCCTCCTTGCCGCTTACCTGATTGCCAGAACAATCCACATAAACTTTACTGCTCTGCAAATTTCCTTCCAGGCAGACAGGGTTGTGCTGACGGCGCTGAGCCACACGACGTGCTGTGGTCCCCACTGGACTTACACACAGTGTTGCGCACACACGCAGCCCCCACATCCTTCATGGCTCCACAATCTCGGATGCGCCCTTACAGCGTCTGCAATCCTCATTGCTCACCATAGAGGGAGGTCGTACCAGCTGCTGATCCCCCAGAATTACCCGTTTTCACTCACCTGAATCGCCTGGCCCTCTTCACTAATCATCTACACTGCTTAACCCCCCTGCGCGTAGCTTCGTCACTGCAACCCGTGAAGGTGCCAACTTTGTAAAAGGTACAGAGGAATAGTCATGGGGAAGACAGATGCCAAACAAACCCGACTGCCATTCGAAGCTAAAAAGGGCACTCGTGCGCAGCAAGACGCTTGCGAAGATAACAATGAAGAGCCCGCGCAGAGGTCAGCGTCCCTGCAGGATGACGACATGAAATCTCTGCTCCTCGAAATGCGACAAAGTCTTACCTCAATAGCAGATAAGATGGACGCCATGAATAATCGAATGGACGCCATAGTCCACAAGCTCGATGGCCAAGACGAGCGTATCAAAGAAACTGAACGCCGCATCTCGGAGGCTGAGGATACTACGACGCACAACCAGACACAAGTGGCGCAAATGGAAAAACTACTCAAAATCATTGCCGCCAAAAACAAAGACATTGAAGCTCGCAGCAGGAGAATCAACATCCGGGTTCTTGGTATCCCGGAGAGTACCAATACCGGCCATATGGAGGAGTACATTGAACGACTGCTGCGCAAAACAATAGTTGCGGACTTCTTCTCCCCGCAATTTATAATGGAAAGGGCGCATCGCTCCCTCGGACACAGACCCCCTCCGGGCAGCACGCCACGCCCTATTATCGCACGGCTGCTGAATTACCAAGACCGGGATGTGGCCCTCAGAGCAGCGCGGAGCAAGAGGCAACTCACCTTTGAGGGGAACACGTTTTCCATTTACCCCGACTTTACGGCAACTGTGCAATAAGAGCGGCGCAAGTTCCTTCCCGTCAAACAAAAACTCCGCCAGGCGCAGATCGATTATGCCCTCATGTACCCAGCCCGCCTGCGGGTTACACACCAGGCCAAGCAGCAGTTCTTCAATAATCCGCAGCAAGTGGAAGACTACCTGAAGCGCATTAAACACCATAATAACTCCCGCTCTTCGCAGGAGTCGTCGCCGAGACAACCCTCTCCGGCTGGAGAATAACCGGACTCCCATGCAGGTCGTCACCACACCCCGGAGATGGAGAGACTCTTTCTCGCTGCTGCACCGTTCGATCGTAGCTGAGCGGACTCAGCGGACTGGGACACCTGACAACCGTGACACAGATAAGTGACCTTCTGGGACTATGTAGCACTTAGTACCGAGCACCCCCGCCCTCCACGAGTTTAGCTACCCTGTCACCTAGCAACTCTGAGGGCAGGGAGTAACCGTGCACGCCGCTAGGAGTTCCCCCCGAGGGCGCTCCCCCTATGTTGCTGCAGCCAAGAATGCAGTTTGTTTTAGTTTTGTTGGGGGTATGGGTGGGGGGAGGGAATGTTTCTCCTGGCATGATTGGGATGCTACAGTGGGTGGGGGAGGGAATGGGATTGTTCACAAAGTTTGACACGGCACAAGATGTACACTACGACAGGCAGCTGCACCTCCGCTATCATATCAGCTTCGCACTCGAAGCAAGATCACGGCGCACCATATTCAACACTCTCTGGCTCCATGACAAACCCAGGGCCTAACCAACAATTACACATTCAATGTTAGAGGATTAGGGGACCCACGCAAACGTCGGCGGATTTTAGCGTATTTAGATAGGCACCAGGTCCACATTGCACTGCTCCAAGAGACCCACCTCAACCCCAGGCACGACAGCACCTTTGCGCACAGGTGGGCAGAACATAGAATATTCTCCTCCTACTCTAGAGGGACAGCCATACTTGTTAAAAAGCAAACTTCATTTGCCCTACTTGGCTCCGCTTGTGATCAATAGGGGCGATACTGCATCACCTGGGGCAGGCTAGGCGCAGAGACCATCACCTTAGTGTGCTGTTACGGTCCCAATATTGATACCCCTGAGTTTTTTACCACGTTATAGGGGAAAATTATGGAGATTGGCACCACTCACATCATATGGGGGGGGAGACTTCAACACCACTCTCAACCCCGCCATGGACAGATCTAATCCCTCGCCTCACCATTACAACAGATCCCACAAGACGCTGCAGGGCATAGTGGATGATAATGGCTTACTCGACACTTGGCGTCATGTTCACCCGCTATCCACTGAAGGCACACACTACACGGCCTTGCATGCATCTTGGGCCCGCCTTGATTATTGCCTAGTATCGCGGGGTTTGGGCCCGTCGATAGTCGAGGTGACTCACCTAGCGAGAACATACTCCGATCACTCCCCGGTAAGACTGACGCTCACCCCCCCCCCCCGGGATTCGGCACTCCACGTAGGGCCTGGAGGTTGTCACCTCTCACGCTACTGGACACAGCATTCCATGCCGAATTAGGCGAGGAAATCACAGATTTTTTCCAAAGAAATAAGGGGTCTGCAGACAGCGTGGAAGTGGTCTGGGAGGCCTTTAAGGCCACAATCCGGGGATTTTGCATCTCGAAAAGTTCTGGTATCCTGCGGGATATCCAAAGAACACTAAAGAAGCTAGAGGCTGAACTCAAGCGACTGGAGACTTTGCTCTCTATAGGTCCAGATAGGAAGACCCAATGTGAGTTTTGTGAGAAACTTTCGGATTACACGGCCACTGCTGACCGCAAGACTAAATTCAGAAGCAAATACTGGGTGGCCCGTAGATACGGGGAGGGGGAACGCCCCGGCAGGGCCTTAGCAGAGACTATAAGGAAACCCCGCTTCTCTAACCATGTCTTAGAGATTGTGAGTCCTGAGGGAGTGCGGCACAGGAACACCACAGACATTCTAGATGCATTCACTGCCCACTATTCGGGGCTGTATACCTCTGGCAGACGTGACTCTCTCGACCTGGATGGTTTCCTGGGAGATGTGGCCTTGGGATGGCTGGACGACTCCCAGAGAGAATGTTTATGTGCCCCCTTTGAACTTGACGAGATACGGGAAGCCATTATGCATATGCAGTCCGGCAAGGCCCCTGGCCTTGACGGGCTCCCTATCGACTTCTATAAGGCATACAATGATCAGTTAGCTCCCATCCTCAAAGAGTTGTATAAAGATGCCCTCGAGTCCGGGACACTCCCACCCTCCATGAGAGAGGCGCTCATTTCTTCCCTCCTTAAACCCGGGAAGCCAGCATCTCAATGCGATTCCTATAGACCATTGTCTCTCATTAACAACGATGCTAAAATTCTCGGTAAGGTCCTAGCGAATCGATTGAACTTGTTGATGGAGAAACTTGTCCTTCCAGATCAAGCTGGGTTTATACCGGGGCGCGCGACCACTCACAACCTGCGTACCTTTTTTTTCCATATTACATAATGTAGATCCCAATCTTGCGCTGGTGGCGGTCTTTTTAGACGCCACCAAAGTGTTTGATTCCGTCGAGTGGGAGTATCTCCTGGGCGTGCTGCGTAGAATGGGCTTCCCCCCACTGTTTCTCTCTTGGATAGGCTTATTATACCGGCTCCCTACGGCTAGAGTCCTGATTAATGGGCGGATGTCCTCGGCTTTCCCCATCACTAGAGGCACTAGGCAGGGGTGCCCACTCTCCCCCCTGCTTTTCGCCCTAGCGGTTGAGCCCTTGGCGGCCAAGCTGCGGCAGCACCATCAGGACAAAGCACTGCGCTGTAACTTGTGTCAGATACTTATATCACTATATGCAGATGACATTACCCTTTACGTTCGAGACCCGCAACAAAACCTTAACCCACTGCTGCGTGAATTCATCGTTTTTGGAAAGTTATCCGGGATTCATATAAACTGGGGGAAATCGCAAATATTTCCTACTACCATGGCAGCTGTACACTTTCCCCTGGACTACCCACTAGATTTGTGGATCGGGAGGAGCTACTACGCCTCAACTACGGCAAAGCACTAGACCACATCACTAACTGTGTAACACGCTGGCTCACACTCCCACTTTCCATGGCAGGGCGAACCTCGTTAATCAAAATGGTCGTTCTTCCACAGCTACTGGACTTGTTCCTGAACGTCCCGTATCACCCTGGTGGGCATTTTATTAAGGCCCTACGTTCAGAGATGATCAGATTAATATGGGGGGGGGGGGGAAGAGTCACGATTGCAATGGAATATACTTACCAGGCCGTATTCTGCTGGCGGCTTTGAAGTCCCCAACTTTGAATTACACTACACATGCGCTCAGGCGCATTACGCCTTCTACTGGTTCCACCCACCCAGGTACATGCCGCAGGTAGCAGCGGAGCAGTGGCTGGCTGACCCGATTCCCCTAGCGGGTGTGCTGTGTGATACTCCTCGGCCTCGAGACAAGGAGCCTACGTCGGTCATGTGTACGGTTAATGCCTGGAGGCGCATTATGACCCTGTTAAAAGCTCCAATGCTTTACTCACCGCTGCTTCCATTACTGTATCACCCCCAGATGCAAATACTCCAGGAGACGGGGTTTACGTAAGCTCATGGAGCGGACGAAAATCACGACCTGGGGAGATTTATATCTTAATGGGACGTTCCGCTCTCTGGAGCAATTCTTCCGGGAGCTTCCATCGACTCCACTAGATGTGTTTCTCTATGTTCGGCTCCGACAAAGCCTACGCCACAACACCCCAGCATTCCCCTTGGAGCCACCCACGCTGGCCCCTCTGCACCTGGTGTTGCAGGCTACCTCTCCGGGGCATGCAGTCTCTCTACTCTATCACACAGTACACACTCAACAGGAAACTACCCCTTGCCCCGCTCGCACACACTGGGAACTAGAACTAGGCCATGAGATCTCAGACGAACAATGGACATACTGTTGTCTCCAAACAGAACAAATTTCGGCGAGTAGGAGACTTCGTATCACACACTTCAAATTTTTACATCGATTATATTATACCCCAGCCAAAATGCACAAATACAAGCTGAGGGACTCCGACAGATGCGATAGGTGCGGCGCAGAAGGTGCCGACTTTCTCCATCTGGCTTGGGGATGCCCAAGTATACATGCCTATTGGGGTCAGATTTTTAATGCTCTGGAGCAGATTACCTCAGTAACCCTGGACTGCACACCTTTAGAGGCCCTACTCGGCTACACTAAATTAATGGACAAGCCCTACCGGCGCTACCTGGCCATTGCTTTCTTAATGGCCAAGCGTCGCATTGCGTGTAGATGGGGCAGAGGGAGGGCGCCGAAATTCAAGGATTGGCTCACTGACTTAATATACTGTCAGCAGCAGCTCAACAATTATGCAGAGCTGCTTCCTCCGGCTTCCAGGCCTAAAGATATTTGGGACCCTTTGAAAGGCTACCTCCTGACACATCCGTTAGTTACTCCTCCCTCCAATGATGAAGTGTAACTGCTTGAGATGTATTACTGTAAATTGATCGCATGATGAATGTACTATGCTCACTAGGTCGCTAGCAGATCTTCCCCCACACTTTCACACTAACTGCATTGAGCAATGTCGAGGTTCCGTTACTCTACAGTTGGTAGTCGGTGATGTGATACCTTGTAACAGACTAAGGTGAATGTTGACCTGTGCCGACACGTGCTGCTCTCCCCGCCGAACTGTTGAGCTCCTACTCAAAAGATTAAGGGTAACGTTATGGACTTTGCGGACTGTATCCTGTGCTATAAGTTGCTTCTGCCTGCAATGTATACAATATATCAATTGGTGCAGTTGTGTCTGTAAAATGATGGATTTTTCTTATACTGTAACTTCCCTTTAAAAAAAAAAAAAAATCAAATAAAGTTTAAAAAAAAAGAAAAAAGAATAATACAGTTAGCCAATCTGCGCGGTCATCTCGGGCACCACTAGGCCCCAACAACAGAGACAACGGTTGTAAGCTGAAAGGGGCGGCCCCGGTACTGCTGGGCAGGTACGGGCCGCTCGGGGACTCAGCGCGTCTAACGCGGTGCAGCGGGAGAGAGCTCGGAGCACTCCTGTACTCCTCCTGCACGCCTCCCCAGGCCACACACGCTTGCGGCTCCCGACCTGAGTCCAAGCCTTACCTGGAGGGTGCGCTGCCTCGCTCTGCTCGTCGGACGTCCTGCTGGGCGATCCCGATCACGTTGCAGCTCTGTTGCGAGGCGACGCTGTAGCCGGACGGGTTATGGCACTGCCTTCTCCTTCGTTGACGATCTTGGGCAGATTCCTTTCGACGAACAACAATCACGATCCCTTCCACCTTGTAGCTTCCTTAGCTTCAAGAAATCCTTTAGCACGATGCGGCTCAGGCCGGCAGCGGCGATCTTTACTCACAGCCTCAGTTATGATGACGGCTCGGGCCACAAACAGCAATGAAGAGGCGTGGACGATGTTTCACGCTGCGGGGGCAATGCGGTCACGGGGCACCTTGTAAACAGCACCACGGACCACACAGCAGTCTCAGGCGTGCAGAAAGCACATGCACACAGCGTCGCTGAGACATACTTGGAAACTTTTATGTTCCTGAGTTTCCACAACAGGGGACCAGCTCTCCTCGGGCCCTTGGAGACAAGTTACTTCAGGACACAGCACACAGCAAAGTCCTCTCAAGCAGGGGGACACAGCACACAGCAAAGTCCCGTGTCCTCTCCTCAGTCAAATCAGCAAACTGCAGGCCAGCCCCAGAACACACAGCAAGGGCAGTCCTTCTCTTCAGTCTCTTCAGCTGTTCTTCTTTGGCAGAGGTTCCTTTTGATCACAAAGTAGTTTCAATCCTTTTTCAGTATGGATTTCAGTCTTGAGTTCAGGGGTTTCAGCTCTTACATTTATACCCCTAAATGCCTTTGAAGTTTTTGTGTTCAGGGGGCTCTGACCCCGGTCCAAACCAGACCGGGGTGTCTTCCTGCAGGTGCACACCCTCTTCCTTTGATAGTCAGGGTCTGGGGCCCAGACGCTCAGCAGGAGGTGGAGCCATCCTCTGGGGGCAGCAACACAGCCTTCTTCACATCCAGGGGGCTACTCCTCCCCCGCCACATCAAACGCAGGCCAGCCTGTTGCTGTCTCACCTACTCCTCCCTGGGGTCAGGACACTTCCCAGACCCTGTCACATCCAAACCCAAACAGGCAATACACAACCAGGCAGAGGCACACAGGATGGTTTAAGACAAGAAACAGCCACTTCTAAAAGCGTGGTTTCTAAACACACAATTCAAAAACCATCTTCACAAAAAGATGTGTTATTAAATTCTGAGTTCAGGCACACTAAACTCCATCTCTCCATCTTATGCCTATGGGAAGATATGCTGGAAACAAGGGACTCAGCATTCCCCATTCTGTCCTATGGGCAAGATGGCCTTGCAACAGTGAAAAACGAATTTGGCAGTCACTGTCAGGACATGGTACACACCTCAGTACATGTCCTACCTTTCACATACACTGCACCCTGCCCAGGGGGTACCTTGAGCCTACTATAGGGGTGTCTGATGTGCATAAAAAGGGAAGGTAAGGCCTGGCAAGTGGGTGCACTTGCCAGGACAACAAGGCAGTTAACAAACTGCGCGCAGGCACTGCAGTGGCAGGCCTGAGATCTCTTCTTAGGGCTACTTGTGTGGGTGGCACAATTAGTGCTGCAGGCCCACTAGTAGCATTTGCATTACCAGCCCTGGCACACATAGTGCACTTTACTAGGGACTTTACTAGTAAGGCAAACATACCAATTATGGACAACCAATTACCATAACACTTTATACAGGGAGCACTTGCCCTTTGACACTGATCAGCAGTGGCAAAGTGCCCAAAGCATCTAAGCCAGCAAAACGAAATCCATCACAGCATCAAAAATAGAGGCGGTAGAGGCAAAAAGTCAGGGGTAACCACGTCAAGAAATGCCAGGTCTAACAGTGCCTGGCTCCCCACTGCCTGTGTGAGGTGATGCTTGGTTGTTTGTAGAATTTGTGGGAGGCACAGAGTTTCATGAAAGTCCCTGGCAGAAAGAGCTTCTATGTTCAGTTTGCGAGAGCAAAGACGCAGCTGCTTTTTTATCGTTGATTTGATGGTGGCATAGTCCACTATACTCGGGTCCCAGTTCTCAATGGCTAGCTGCAGTTGCTCCTTAGATGCTGCAAGTTTGACGGACCAAGGATTCTTTGGTTTTGAAAAAATTGTTTTTATGACGGCCTTCATAGAATTGGCTGGGGCCACGATTGCCAAAGGATGGTATTTTGCTAAGATAGCCAGTTCTTTTAACTTTTGCTGGGTAAGGTCAAAATTTAGGCAGATCAAGATATTTCTTGTGGAAGTGGGAGGGATATATTTTCTTGTATGCCGCGCATTGAATTTTTTCCAGATCTTCCACAAGCATTCCTGGGAATGCCTGTTGCGAATAGTTTAGTGATGGTAGCAGTTTGGCCCGCATTACCCTTCGGATCGCCGTGGTTGTTGGGCTTTCTAGCGTGGCATGCAGCTTACAGAGGGAGTACGTGACCATCTTTCCTTTCAGCCGTAGTTTGTGTAAGTGGATCGAAGGGCGGCTGGTCTCGCTTAGCCAGGCGCCTAGGTAGTTGTAGCTTTGCACGAAGTCCAGGATCAGAGTGCCCAAGTGCCACTTGATGAGCTTTTTCTTTGGATAACTCCCAAAGACCACGGTTTTGGATTTACTCGAGTTAGCTGTTAGCATATTTTTGATGTTGTATTCAGCTAGGGCTGTGAGGGCTTTTTGGAGGCCTGTTCTTGTATGGTCCAAGAGGACATGGTCGTTGGCATATTGCAGTAGGTGGATTTATTTGTCCCTGATTTTTGGGAGGACGAGGGAGACTACCTGTAGTGCCGGGCCCAAGTTGGCGGTATACAGGTTGAATAGTATTGGTGCCAAAACACAGCCCTGCTTTAACCCCCAGTCTGTGGCGATTCTTTTTGTAGCTGACTCTGTGGAGAGTTTTATCCTTGCCCATGTTCTCGAGTACAAAGATGTAATAGCAAGCAGTAGGCCTGGGCCGATGTTCCAGTTCGTCAATTTCCACCAAAGGATGTTTCTATCAATGCCATCGAAAGCTGCTGAGTAATCTATGAAGCATGCGAATACTGGGGGAGAGCGGCGAGCGACTGCCTGTTGGGCTAGATGTGATAGGACTGTGATGTTGTCAACAGTGGAGGCCCCTGGTCTGAACCCAGTCTGATAAAATGGTAGTAGGCCTTCTTAGTCCATCCAGTTCGCTAGTTCCTGCAGAATGGTGCTTGCATATGCCTTCCCCTCGATATCCAACAAAGCGACCATCCGATAATCCTGGGGTCTGTGTTTGCTCTTTTTATGAATATAGGTTGCAGCAATAAGCCCCTCCAAGAGTCTGGGACCTCCTCCGCGAACCTGCATTCTGCATACAGAATGGCAAGATTTGAAGACCAAAAGTTGATGTCCCCCCTAAAGAGGGAGCCGGGCAATCCATTGGGGCCTGGTGCCCCATTTTTCCAGATCCTTTTTAGAGCAATACGGACAGCACTCACGCTTGGAGTTGTGAGTTCAGCAGAATGCTTGGGGCGATCAATCTTGGAGATTTCTGTGTCCCTCTGTGTGAAGTGACCTTTTACATTTGTAAGTTTCTGTTCGCTGGTGTATACAGACTTCACGTGTGCTTCCCAAGTACCTGCGGGTATTGGGTTTCCTCTATTAGAGGATCCGTGGATTAGGTTGTTTAGATATCCCCATCCTCCTTTGGAGAGCTACTTTCACCCTTTAATCATCCACCCATCCATATATACATCCATACTTTCAGATAACCACCCATCAATCTGTCTACATATTCAACTATCCATACTTTCACCCATCCACTTTTCCCCAGCTTTACATTCGTCATACTTTCACTAATTTACTGTATAACGTATTGAGCCTTCTGTTCTTTCATCCATTCTCCCACCCTCCATCTATCTATCCATCTAGTTACCCTTCCATCCTACTTCACTTGTTCTTCCTTATTTCCCTTTACCTTTCTCCTTCTTTTCTCTTCTCATGCTCTTTCCTCCGAGTTACCCATCTTGTGTCTTTCATCATTACTTTTCCCTTATCTTGATCATGCTTTATTTTTTCATTTGTACCTCTCCGTTTTCCTCTATTTTCAAGATTTCATCCTTTTTCTCTCTTCACTTTGCTGTGCATGACTGAGCACTTCACACACCCCTCTGTCACTTATTGACAACCAGTATTTTTCATGAGCACTTTGTTGCCCGATCTGCAGACAGAGAAGGCCATAAACATCTAATTAATGTTTAATGGGACCCATGTCACCAGTCCATGGCACCCAGTGGCAGCTCTGCTTAAGTAGAGTGTTCCGTATGCCTCTGATTTTTAATGCTGTCTTCCGCTCCACAAATAGGCAACACAGAGACCTACTCAGCAGATATGATGGGCCTTTTTAGATCAACCAAATATATTATATTGACAGCCACATTCGGCAGTCGCGTTGTTAAACACATTTACACAATACAACTTTTGGGTGACTGAGCGTCTAAATACTGTTGTACGAAGTGGAAAAACTGTACAGCTGGCAGTTTGAATAAAGGTCCATGTAACATGGTCTCACATCGAGCATTCAGTGTAAGAGATGTACATCCCATATAATGCCCATGTTCCTAACTGATTTACAAGAGGTGAAGTGAAGGTAAAACATCATAGTGGAGACAGTGCAGAGGATTTATTAATGACATTACATGGACCCAGCAAAAGCACCTTTATTTTGGTAGAATTTGACTTCAAGGCTTCAAGCTGCTTGGGAGCAGACACCTAAGTTTCTGACATTCGGACAATTTGACAAAAACTACCACAGCTACTTATATTCTGATGAATCTGCATATGTCCTGTAAAGTACTGAACATTTTGTGTTTTTATTGATGTTTACAGATAAATTCAGACCGCAAATAAACAATTTCCTCATCTGTATTTATTTTTAAACTTTGAAAACTAAAGAAAACAGGCCTTCTTTCTAGGGAGCTGATTGGCAGGTAGAGTTAAATAGGAACAATAGTTTCTTAAATAATCTTAAACAGATACAGATATGCACGTTTGTACTACAATGCTGATGTTTCATATGCTTCTAGGGTTGCTTATAGGGCAAAAAACATCAGGTTTTCTAGATTTAAGATACTTTTATAGATTAAAAATATAAGAAAATGTGACAGTTGCAATTTCAGGTTTGTGAAAAAATATACATGGATAAATACAGATAACATGATCAAAAACAAACATGGAGAAATACGGAACTGGGAGCCCTAAGAAAAATGGAAACAAAGCCTAGGGTCTCTGAAAACACTGAGCAAAGGGTGCCTCTGGTTTACACTCACCTCTCCATTTTACTAACCCTGGGCGGAGTTGCACTACGCGGAACACCGCGAAGTGCATAAAAAAGTCCATCGCACTACGCAGAGCTCCGCGAGCGGCGGAGTATGATAGAAAAATGCTGTTCGCGGTGATTGCACAGTGCTGGATGCTTGTCCGCACTGTGCAATAATTGTGAACGGCACCATGCACAGCGCAAGCTTTCCTTTTCTGCCGCTCGAGTAGATTTTTACTCGAGCGGCAGCTTTCTCAACGCGAACGGGTAGTTTCTCAACGCGAGCGGTCGCGAGCATACGCGACCACTCGCAATGAGAAACCTGACCCCCCCGCGTTGAGAAATCTCGCCAGGATGATGATTTTTCACGCTCGCGCTCGCCAAATTGATGTTGACGATCGCGAACGAGGAAAAATCTCGCTGGGAGGTTGATTTTCCTCGCTCGCGGTCGCCAACTTGACATTGACGAACGCGAGCGAGGAAAAAAACTCTGCTCCACGAAGCGGAGTTATTCGGAACTCCGCGATCTCCGCGTAACGCAGAGTGCAGAAAACTCCGCGAGCGGAGTTCACCGCCCAGGCCTACATTTTACCTGGTTATATTCTATTAAGCACTATTAGTAAATGCTGGACGGTTTCAGTGGTGCTATTCACAAAGGAACGTTCCTACGGATCCAAATAGGAGCTGCTTCTGGGCTGTAATCCTACAACAGGTAGTATCGAGGTATTGACAAGTGATCAGAGTATAGACCTTTATGAAATTGGCAACTAGATCTAGATAGCACTGTAATGCACCATATTTCACACGTAAATCCATAATTTTATGCCTTTCGCATGCAGAAAATTATTTCAGTTCTGATTTGAAGGATTTGTCTCTGTAAATAAATGTGGATTATTGCTGTGGACTCATAATACATATTTCGGTGGCAGTTCATGTTTCTGCAGAAATCAAGTTTTATGACAACTCCTAATGGGGGCATAGAAACTACTACTTTCGATCAACACAGGGAACACCACTATTCACTCTGAAGGATGATAAATATCAATGACCCCTTGCCACAGCAAGCCTCTGCTGCCGATTCGCTTAGATTACTTTGAAATAGTTTTTGCAGTGTGGAGCAAAGGTGGTCCTCTTTACCCCCTTATTATCTTTTTGTTTAGTAGAAAGGAGGGCAATAACCTGCCCCCATTTGTCTCAAAACAATTAACAACAAAAAAGAACTAATGAGCACAGGATATGATCAACCAATTAGGTCATAGCCCGAAAGATCATTAAGAATTGCGCATAACAGAAGATGCTCTCATTCTCAGTGGGGAAAAAAGAAAGAATATCTGCGAGTTAGCAATGATCAGGTAAGAGCTACAGTGAGAGGATATTTTCTGGAGAGTTCCAGAGGAAATCATCTCTGATGATAAAAAGGCCTGATAGGGGCTAAAAACAGGCAGGAAGGGCCAAGCATGATAATGAAGTTCACGGGTTATGAAGTGAATGCATCTTAGTGGTGCTCATTACATCCTCTGCACAACACAACGGATGATCTAGCCACAGCAGATGGTTTTAAAGTTGTTTACAACTGAATTTGCCCGTGATATTTTAAGGTATTTTGCAAAATGACTAGGTCATCAACTGGCATCTGACATGCATGGTAATTGTAAGATTGATAGAGAAGTTGCATATTGCTTTGTTGTGGGTTTGTGTACGTACAAGTATGAGAAATTATCTAAAATGTACATACTGTTATTGGTATTGTTTCTCTGTAGAGATGGTTTCCAGTTTTCTTCCACAACTGTTGGAGAGGACTGAGATTGATTAGAGGCAATGTTGTTCTCGTTGTCAGCTACATAAAGAAAGAATATCAGTTCATTACTAACAGTACTATAGAATGAGGCAAATGTAAAAATTCACATCTGCGATAAAAAAGTGAGTGATTATCCACTAGTTTTACACAAAGGCAAAACAATCAGCAAATGAGTACATTTCACCTGGAAATTCTTTGACTTCTGTATAACAAGCATTTGCAATGCAATAGGTCTTGCATTTACGAGACTGAGCTATTGTCACTGTAAATGTCAATAGATTAAATTCTCGCAAATGCAAGACCTATTGAATTGCAAATATTGTTTGTTTCCAAGCGCCCCATGCCGCGCTTGCACTTAATAGAGGCCACGCACCCTTCTTTAGACGAGCCGCGTCTAAAGAAAGGGGCATGGCCTCTATTAAGTGCAAGCGCGGCATGGGGTGCTAGGAAGGAACCCCCAAAAAATATTTGTAAAGCAGTAGGTCTCACATTTGCAAGAGTTTAAGCTATTGTCATTTACAATGCCAATAGCTCAAACTCTCCTCAATGCGAGAACTATGGCATTGCAAAGAAGCGGCCGCCATTGTCTTGGCTGCTTGGAAAGTGAAAGCGTGCTGAATGTTGTGCCGGCAGTAAGACAAAACTCACTAAAGAAAATAGTGCTTACAGACTAAATAACACAGACGCTGTAACAACAGAAGTAAAAGGGCCAGTCCTCATGGGAGGTTACAAATGAAGACAAGGCGGTACTAAGGAGGGACTAACAAGCCGATTACCGAATCAGAAGCCAGCATTTACAGAGGATAAAGAGACAAGCCAATTAAAAATATGGGTGGAGCTTCAAGTGCATACTCTAATACAGCATGCCTCACAGAGCAGCGCATGTGCTGCCCAGGCTTGACCTAAAAAGCAAGAAGTCAATTCTTACTCTCTCCTTTCTGGATGCCTATCTCATGCTGTTTGACCACACCAACGCTGCTAAAGTTCTATGTGTAAGGGTAAAAATTTTAAAAATCGCACCCCCTCAGAGATTAAAGCATGTGGTGAAAAGATGCAATTGACAAATGGTACTCGATGTAGCAACTTCTAAAGTAATTCTGCAGCTCATCCAACAAAAAATGTGGAAATAGGGCCACCATGGTCCAAGAGATGGAAAACGTGACAATACATGTAGTGCCCCTCAAGGTAATCCCTACATGCCACTGCCTGAGTTCGTTTCGACTCACTTACCAGTAGTGTAATTGTGGAAAGGATCAGCACCCTGGTTTAAGATGGTGGATCACTTAATGATGGAAGCGAACTTTAGGAGTGCATACATTACTACACGAGAGATAAGCATATTCTTGCTGTAAATGTGTAGTTGCTGTTACTACTTATAAGTGAAAAGGCTACAAATCAGGAAAGAAAACAGAAAGAAGGAGCTGCATAGACCAGAGAAGAACATGGCACATAAAAATGAAGAATATTGCTTGTCTGAAATGAGCAAAAGTTCAAGATTTTATTTCCATAACAAAGTGCTTGCAGAAAGCCCTCCGGACAGTTGACGTGCTGGTTAAAAAATTAATGCCTCAAAAATGAGTTGAACTTGTATTAGTACAGATTAAGTGGGCAGTGCTGTCCAGCACAAGGTTGCTATGTTGGATGGCGAAGCAGTTTACTAAACAGATTAACCAGTGAGAAATGGAAGCGTTGGAAGGAAGATGGCAACGCATATTTCCTCTGTAGACGTAGGGGGCGGCAAGTAGGAAAGTTGCGATGAATGCAGAATTTCAAATATACAAACTATAATGCTTTTTCTGTCGCACGAAGATTAAGGCCTACAGAAGAAGCTAAGAACGTAAAAATGGGAAAACACTTGTTTGGTACTGGAGGGGACGGGCGTCTGGAAACCAATTCAAAGTTGTTGTGTTAGAATTGCTTTTAACTAACACAGTCAGCCAATATAAAAACGACAAACAAGTTTGACTTCTACGTAATGCATGCACAGACATACAACATCCATTCCAACATTAACACAAATAACACCTTCAAATTTACATTCAGGGCAACATATTTAGCCACTCATGCACACACAGGCCAACATCCCACCTGCCAACCATGTACAGACCAGAAGAACCATAGACCTACACTCTTCCATACACATGGACCACACATGGACCACCCGATATAGAGGCACGCAAAGACACAGACTGAGGAGCAAATTTCAAATTAGGTTTTATGATTTATCAGTGGCATCTACAGGAATACGTTAATCTAAGAGCATTTCAAAGTACTAGACAAGAAGGGAAGAGGAAGGAGCTTCGTGAACGTACTGATCTTCCTCAAAATGGAGCATTAGTCAGTAGCTGACCTTAAGTAGCTGGTCGGTAAGGAGACAGCAGGAGAAAAAAAAAAGACTGCAGGAGTGGAAAAGAAGGTGTAAATCAAAAAGGGACTCATATAATATGAGAAATTGGGACCTGATGCAGAGTTAAGAATGGCAGACGTTTAGAGAAATGCGAGGGTGAGGGAACAGCAGGTGCTCATGTCCAAGAACAACACAGACTGTCACACAAGGCAAACACACCATACAGACATGCATAAAGTCGCAGTCAAACAGCACACAGGCAGACTCATGGAAGACAGAGTGAAGAACACAGAGAAAGATGATGGATGGCTATCAGGATAGACGTGTTCTGTATGTCTACTTAATATTCAGATCCTTTCCTGAAAAAATCAAATTTGAGCTAGAGTAAAGATTGGTGTCAATGTCTAATCAATCTTTGGCCTCCTTTTAGAGAAATCACTTCTACTGGGAGATGGGATAATTCACTCTCCTTGCACATCCAATCAAAGCCATTCTTGAAATCACTTGTCGTAACAATTCAGTGCACTCTACTAGTCTCTTTGCTATCATTGCACTTATGTAGCACTAAAATTCAGTAGCTTAATTTCTTCAACACTAAACTGAAATAATTTGGAGGAAGATGGCGCAACCTAGCACTGTGTATCTAGTCCAGAGCCTTCATTTTTACAAATAAATGGTATTAAATGCATTTGTTAGCTACAACTGCAAAATATGTAATGATATTCTATATCAAAGTCCAAGACCATTAATTAATATAGTGCACAACTAAACTACCTTAAACCTAACTTTCATATTTCTGCTCTCCAACAAATTAAATGTGTCTTGGCATTCTGCAAGATGATAAAATAATGTGCAATGCTACACGTGCTCGTTTGAGCTTTTACTGTGATGGTGTCCAATTTTCGTGTTCCTACCTCCAAACAAAATCAACGTTTTGCCATTTGCCACCAAGCGCTGCAACCATTATACACGTTTTTTTTTCATTCTCAAAGCTACCTAGCTATCTACAATTGCTTCCAGGCAATACAAATCCCAGTAGGTTCAAAAGGAGTGCGTCCCTACTTTGGCAACATCAACCAGACAGGCATTAATTTGTATAATACAGCTATCATAAGAAATGCCTGCTTTAAAGTTCTCTCTATACAAAACACACAATAACCAAGGAGAACATAAAAATTGTTACTATCATGCAAGAAAGGCAATCTCCATTTCAAAGCCATGATGCTTTCATCACTCTCATTCAGTACCAATCATAAAACAATTCTACATACCAAACCATTGTCGAAGTTGTAGGGATTAATTTGCCTCAATTCTTTTACTTTAATTTAAAGAGTATCCACCAGAAAGAGCATAACCAAAGGTAAGTAACTTGATCTTCTAATGGATATTTCTCATTAAAGGTTGAGCAGATCTTAATGCAGAGGACTATCCCCCTTGAAAAAGTTCTTTTCTGCACCGCCCTGACTCTCTTTGCCGCCTCCCTCTCCCCCCCAAGAACCCCACAAAAAGCTGATCGTCCACCAGATGGTCTCAGCGGCAGTTGGTGACATTCAAAACTGGTGGTGCACACAGACAAGCTCACAAACACACATACAGTCACAATCATAAACACACCCACACAAACACAATCAATCACACAGCGAGTCAGGGAGGCAAAAAAGCAAAAAAGTTTAACTTACTTTGCAGCGCGTCCTCACGCTCTCCGGTCCATTTCTTCGACTCCTTCGAGCACGAAGTGATGTAAGAAAGCAAACTACACCTTATCCAATCCAGACGCTGCTCAGAGCACCGTCTGGTTTGGCTGGAGCAGGCTGCCTCAGCGCTACGAAAGGCACTGGAGCTCTGTGTCTGCTCTCCAACCAGCTGAGTTGGAGAGTTTGAACTGTGCATGTTGCTTTGGCCATAGCAAGGTAGCCAGACAAACAGACATGAGCACTTCAAAGTGAAGGGGCCACTCGTCATTGCTGCCAATCAGCAGCAATGATGCATTGGCCCTGCCCTCTCTGTTCGGCAGAAAGCTGGAAAAGGAAATCGGTAATAAAATCCTTTTTATTACCATTTTATTTTTCCAGATTTCCATGCAGCAGTGTGGGGGGAGGAGGACGACGCTCCTCCGCTCGTATGGAGGCACCGCCACTGGATGGTCTTTGTCCAGTTTTCAGAGTCTTTTGAGGGCGAGGCAGAGAAAAGAATGTCCGGAGGTTGAGGGATTGCTCAACTGCTCAACATGAAAACGAGTCACAACTTGGTCGGATGATTTAAAAAAGGATGGCTGCTTGGGTAAATGCAAAAAGGCCGAAGAAACTGACAAGCAAACCTTAAAGGTGCCCACTTAAAGTCCCTGCTGGGCCAAAGACGAAACAAGCAACAGAACATCCAACAGTTTGGCTTGTAATGTGTCTGTGCTGTGTACTCCACACCAGGTCACAAATTTGCCCCTGTGCCTTGCAGAGCAAAGAATGTAGAGAGGTTGAGGAATTGCTCAACATGAAAACAAGTCACAACTTGGTCCTCAATACCAGTTTGTCTGGAAAAAAGGTGGAGTAGGGCAGGTGCACCAAAAGAGCCTGGAGTCCACTCACACCACAAGCTGAAGTGATCGCAATGAGGAATTCAGGCTTTAGAGTAAGAAGACTCAACAAGCAACTGAGCATTGGCTCAAAGGGAGTACACATGAGCAAAGTTAGGACCAAATTAAGGTCCGCCTGTGGTATTAGCAATAGTTTGGGAGGGAACAGCTGTGTCAAACCTTTTCTAAAACGTACAACAACGGATGATTTAAAAAAGGATGGCTGCTTCAATAAATACAAAAAGGCTGAAGAAACTGGCAAACAAACCTTAAGGGTGCCCACGGCAAGTCCCTGCTGGGCCAAAGAGGAAACAAGCGACAAAACATCTAACAGTTTGGCTTGTACAACGTCTGTGCTGTGGGCTCCACACCAGGCCACAAATTTGCCTCCGTGGCTGGCATAAATGGACTTTGGCAGCAAAGATGCCATCCACAACCTCTAGTGGTAGATTGAAAGCACTCAACTGCTGCCGCTCATTCACAACGCATGGAGGTGTAGAATGTGCAGGGTCAGGTGTAGAGCTCTGTCCTGATGCTGCAACATAACACTATCCCGTAGTGTAGCTTGGTCGGAGGACAGATGCTCATGCCCAAAGATTCCCAGGTCCCCCGCTCTCCTTGCTCAATTCAGAGCCTCTAAGATGGCTTAGGCCCGGTCGTTCCTGATCTCCGGGGGCAGGAGAGGCAGGGTGCAAAAAGGCATACAGGAGTTCCGTGCTCTACTCTAGCCTGAATGAGTTTCCTAAAGAGAGCATTCTTGAGAACGCCAAAAGGCAGAAGTTTTAACGCTATACGTTCTCAAAGGTGTCGAAAAGATCCAACTAAGGCTTCCCATCACTGTTGGAAGATGACCTGCACTACCTTGGGATGCAACCACTATTCGTGATCCACCAGGATTCACTGGCTGAGCTGGTCTGCCCTAACATTAATAGATCCCACGAAGCGGTTCAC
The DNA here is from genome assembly GCA_963921515.1 of Calotriton arnoldi. Classification (NCBI taxonomy): domain Eukaryota; kingdom Metazoa; phylum Chordata; class Amphibia; order Caudata; family Salamandridae; genus Calotriton; species Calotriton arnoldi. Next base: position 3,844,217 of record CAWUFW010000386.1, read on the forward strand.
GATCACGGAAACACCATGACATTTCTTGGCACATGTTCCAGGACCCCACTCAGCCCTGCTTGCTGCAATATCACATGGTGGTGGTGTTGTCTCTGAGAACCTGCACCAGCCTTCTCTTGATGGACTACAGGATAGCCTTCAACACCAGGTGGATGGCACCCAGCTCCAACAGATTTATGTGAGCTGGGATTCTTTAGGAGATCAGAGTCCCTTTGATTTCCACCTCTTCCACATGACCTCACCAGCCCAACAGAGATAAATTCGTTACCACTGCTAATTCTTGTGAGGGGTCTGCCTTTGGTCAGGTTGCGGTCAAACAGCCACCACTGCACATCTTGGGCATCCCGAAACATGGATGACATCAGACAGGTTTCCTTGGTGCTGGGCCCACTAAGACTTCAGATTCCACAGCAGAAGTGAAAACAAGCATTTGCAATGCGATTGGTCTCGCATTTACGAGAGTTTGAGCTACTGGCATTGTAAATGACAATGCCTTTTATTTATGAGTTGTTTTTAAAACAGATAAATAAAAGGCATTGTCATTTACAATGCCAATAGCTTAAACTCTCGCAAATGCGAGACTTATTGCATTGCAAATGCGTTTGGGCTATACATTTTTTTTAAAAGCGTTAGGAGAGAGCAACAGCAGGCAGGACAAAGTTATTTGACAAAATAGTGCTCGGAGGCTGTAATTGAAACTACGAGTAACAACACACGTAACGCACAAGTTACTAACTTGTCTAACGATATATCTGTAAGAGACAGTAGTTAGTGACAGATTCCTTACCTTAGAATATCCCCAGGCGTCAGGCTGGATCCGGAAAGTTTTTGCGTAGCAGTACCCTTGCGCGTCGGTAGGTGGCGTCGTGCGGCTCCGCGTCCGTCGTCGGGACCGCCGGGATGACGTCGCGGGCAGTACTTAGACGCCACCCCTGCGACGCTGACGTCAGTTCTGTACACGACTTTCCGCACCAGGAACGCAGAGCCATGCAAGAAGCTGACATAGGTGTCTGAAAAATACTAGGGCCCTGAAAGGGATGTCCTTAACCCTAGAAATCAGTTCGCAGAACGGGGAGGATGGAGTGGGGCGGTAAGAATCTGTCACTAACTACTGTCTCTTACAGATATATCGTTACATAAGCTAGTAACTTGTGCATCTGAAAGAGACACGTTAGTGACAGATTCCTTACCTTAGAATAGATACCCCAGCAATACCAACCCCGGTGGTGGGTCTGCGAACAAAGATCAGACGAGGAAGTCCCGGAGAACAGAACGGCCAAAGAAGCCGTCTCTCCGGACTTGGCTGTCAAGGCAGTAATGTTTGGTAAACGTGTGCAGCGAGGCCCACGTAGCTGCCTGACATATATCCTGTAACGGAACCCCGCGGCCTAAAGCCGTGGTAGCCGCCGTTGCCCTGGTGGAATGGGCACGCAGCCCAACAGGAGGCTCCTGCTTAGCCAAAGAATAGCAGGCTTTGATACACATAGTGACCCAGCGGAAGATGGTCCTTTTGTGTACCGCCCGACCTTTTTTGGCGCCCACGTAGCCAACAAAGAGCTGGTCATCCACCCGGAACTGTTGTGTGCGGTTGATGTAAAAAGAAAGCGCACGTTTTGTGTCCAGACGGTGGAGCCTCTCTTCCTCTCTGGAAGGATGCGAAGGCGGAAAGAAGGTGGGCAAAGTGATGGTCTGCCCAATATGGAAGGCAGTAACCACCTTTGGCAAGAAGGACGGACGCGTCCGAAGAACAACCTTGTCTGGATGAACAGACAGAAAGGGAGGTTTGCATGAAAGAGCCTGGAGCTCACTCACCCGCCGAGCAGAGGTGATGGCCACCAGGAATGCTGTCTTCAGAGTAAGAAGACGAAGAGGACAATTATGTAGAGGCTCAAAGAGAGCGCACATTAAGAAGGTAAGAACCAAGTTCAAGTACCACTGAGGCATTACAAACGGAACAGGAGGAAAGAGGTGTGTAATGCCTTTAAGAAACCTGTTAACCACAGGGGACTTGAAAAGGAGGGCTGATCAGGAAGCCTGAGGAAGGCTGATATCGCACAAAGATAGCCCTTGATGGTACCCAGGGCAGAACCCTGTTGGGCCAGAGAAAGAAGGAACAGAAGAACCTCAGAAAGAGGGGCAGAAAGGGGATTCACAGCCTTTGCTGTGCACCATGCCACAAACTTGTTCCACCTGCAGGCGTATACCACCTTAGTGGAGGGACGCCTGGCTGCCAGAATCACATCACAAACTTCGGGAGGCAAGTCGAAAGGAATCAACTGCCGCCGCTCAATCTCCACGCAAGCAGGTGTAGACTGGACAGGTTCGGGTGGAGGACCGTCCCCTGCTGCTGCGACAGAAGATCCTCTCGAAGAGGCAGACGGATCGGGGATCGACGCTCATACTGAGTAGCTCGGGATACCAAACTCTTCGAGCCCAGTCCGGAGCCACAAGAATGACTTGGGCCCGGTCGCGCCGAATCTTCTTCCACACTCTGGGTAGAAGTGGTATAGGCGGAAAGGCGTACAACAGACCGCAACTCCACTCGCGACGAAAAGCGTCGCCGAGCGAGTGCCGCCTTGGAAATTCCAACGCGCAGAACTGCTGTCATTGCGCGTTCTCTTCGGTGGCGAAAAGATCTAACCAAGGCTCTCCCCACTGCTGAAAGAGACCTAGCGCCACCTCCGAGTGAAGACGCCATTCGTGATCCATCATGCACCTGCGGCTGAGTTCGTCCGCCCTGGCGTTCAGGAAACCTGCCAGGTGTTGAACCATCAGGAATATGCCCTGTTGTTCCAGCCATGTCCAGAGGCGCAGAGCCTCCTGACATAGGGTCCACGACCCCACCCCGCCCTGTTTGTTTCAATACCACATGGCGGTGGTGTTGTCTGTGAACACCTGCACTACTGTCCCTTTGACAGAGGGAAGGAATGCCTTGAGTGCAAGTCGGATCGCCCGGAGCGCCAGAATGTTGATATGGAGCTGGGACTCCGCCGGAGACCAGAGGCCTCTGATCTCCACCTTTCCATGTGACCGCCCCATCCCAGAAGGGACGCGTCCGTCACAACTGTGTGCTCTGGCTGGGGAAGGGAGAGGGATCTGCCCATGACCCATTGCTGGTTCGAGAGCCACCACTGCAACTGTTTTGCAGTCCCCTCCGAGATCTGGATGTGATCGGACAGGTTGCCCTGGTGCTGCGCCCACTGGAACTTCATGTCCCACTGCAGAGCCCGCATATGCCATCTGGCATGATTGACCAGCAGGATGCAGGAGGCCATGAGGCCCATCAGCCTCAGGGTCATCCGTACCGAAACCCAGGATAAAGGACGAAAGATCGGAATCATAGCCTGAATATCCCGGACTCGCCGTTCGGGAGGATAAACCCGAAACTGCGTTGTGTCCAGAACTGCTCCGATGAAAAGGAGCTGTGGAGAAGGAATCAGGTGCGACTTCGGCACGTTGATGGAGAACCCCAGCGAGTGCAGGAGTTCGGCCGTTGTCTGGAGGTGGGAGACGACTGCCTGGGACGAGCCCGCCTTCAGCAGCCAGTCGTCGAGGTAAGGGAAGACTGGAACCCCTGCCCGGCGCAGATGGGCTGCGACCACCGCCATCACTTTCGTGAACACCGAGGGGCGCTGGTAAGGCCAAAGGGAGCACGGTGAACTGAAAATGCTCGAGGCCTACCGTGAACCGCAGAGTAACGCCGGTGGGCCGGCAGGACGGGGATGTGGAAATATGCGTCCTGCAAGTCCAACGCTACCATCCAGTCTCCAGGGTCGAGAGCAGTCAAGACCTGAGCTAGGGTGAGCATCTTGAACTTCTCCTTCCGGAGGAAGCGATTGACGTTCCGGAGGTCCAAGATAGGGCGCATGTCCTCCTTGTCCTTTTGGGCACCAGAAAGTAGTGGGAGTAGCAACCACGTCCTACTTCTGGGGTCGGAACGCGCTCGAAGGCCCTCTTGGTCAAGAGGGCGCAACTTCCTTTTGAAGAAGCACTAAGTGATCCCCTGACATGCGGTGGAATTGAGGTGGCATGGCTGGGGGATGGTCACGAAGGGGAGGGAGTAGCCCCTTCGGACAATGTCCAAGACCCACCTGTCCGAGGTGATGGCACGCCAGTGGTGAAGGTGATGGCGGACCCTGCCCCCTACTGGCGTGCTGTGCACCTGAAAGGAAGGACTAGGAGGGCTTGGAGGCCGCGGACGGGGTGGGGTTGGTGGCCTGACCCGCACACTGGTTGCCTGACCCGCCACGGCGGGAGCCACGTCCTCGGCCACGCGAAGACGCTTGCTGCGCGGGCCAGTGGCTGGGCAGCGGACATGACTGGGCGCCCCTTCCGTGGCCACGAAAGGGCGAAAAGCAGACTGTTGCTGAGGGCGCACAGCAGAAAGGCCCAGGGACTTGGCTGTAGCCCGCGAGTCCTTAAAGCGCTCCAGCGCATGGTCTGCCTTTGTCCCAAAAGACCAACTCCATCAAAGGGCATGTCCATAAGAGAGTTTTGGACATCACCCGAGAAACCAGTGGTCCTCAGCCAGGCGTGACGGCGCAGCGCCACTGTCGTCGCAAGCGATCTGCCTAGCGAGTCGGCGGTATCAAGGCCACATCTGATGGTGTACTTTGCCGCATCTCTTCCCTCCGCAATGGTGCGGGAAAGCAGTGTCTGGACCTCCTCAGGACACTGGGGCAGAACTTGCGCCACCGAGTCCCACAAGGAGTGGGAATATCGGCCCAAGAGGCAAGTGGTGTTGACTGACCGCAAGCCAGCACTGGCGGAAGAAAAGACCTTCTTTCCAAATTGATCCAGGCGTTTGGATACCCTATCCGGGGGAGCGGTAGGGAAGGTGCTTTGGGAAGCAGAGACTTGGACCACCAAGCTCTCAGGGGTGGGGTGTAGAGAGAGAAACGGGGGGTCGCCCGGAGCAGGGCGATGGCGTCGGGCCACGTTCCTATCCACAGGAGCCCCTGTGGTGGGCTTGGACCAGGTGCCCAAAAGAACGTCTGAAAGCGCCTCGTTGAACGGCAGCAGTGGCTCCGAGGAGCACTTCCGTCAGGATGTTAGTCCTGACAGCCACTGTAGGCAACTGGAGGTTTAAGGCCCCAGCTGCTCTACGCAACACCGTTGCAAAGTTTGCTCCCTCCTCCGTTGCCACGGATGGAGACAGCATGCCAGAGTCAGGGGAGGTGTCCAGACCACAGGCATCCCCAAGTTCCTCAGCCCAGTCCTGATCAAACTCACACTGCTGTGTGAGAGGGTCATCAGACCCCTCCCAGTTATCTACGTCCTCCAATTCAGGTTCAAAATAAGGAGGAGGGACATGTGGGACCCAAGGTCCCAGCGGCGTCGGAGCCGGCGTCGAGCGATGCCGGACCGGTGCCGTGTCCGGATCCGGAGAGAACCGGGGAACGACGCCGCCCGGAGCCCCGGGCGGCGTCGGGAATGGCACCGGAGACATCGGCGCCGGCGGAGGTGTAGTTAGGTCAACCCGGAGTCGATGGGGTTGCGGCAGCACCGGAGCCGGGATCGAGGCCGGGGCCGGAGCCGGGACCGAGGCTGGTGTTACAGGCGGCGCCGGGACCGGAGTAGCCGGCGGCACGGGGATACCCCATCCAGGGCCCGCGGGCCCGAAGGCGCACCGGGGGGACCTTGAGGCCCGAAGAGGCGGGCCATGGCCGACAGGAATTCCTGTATCTCGGCCGGAGTCGCCCCTGAACCCGGGAAGGACGGGTAATGCGGGGGCGGCTCCACAGGCACTCCCGGAGCCGCGGGGACGGTGCCGATAGGAGCCTCAGCCGAGTCGCAATGACGCTTCTTAGACTTTTTATGCTTCGACTTACCGGAGGAGTGCGAAGACTTGGACCACGACGACCGATGAGGACTCCGCGACCGGCCCCTCGACCTCTCACGTGACCGGGGCTTGGGTGTGGCGCGGAGCCGACTGCCGGACCTCGAGGAGCTTTCGAGACCGCTCTCGCAAAGCCTTCGGGTGCAAGGCCCGGCAGTCGGGGCACGACTTCGTGTCGTGGTCGCGGCAGTAGAGACACTCTAAGTGCGGGTCTGTGATCGACATCATGCGACCACAGGCGTCGCAGGGCTTGAAGCCGGGCATCCCTACCGACACCTTCGGAGTCGAGAGACTCGTTTAGAAAACAGTGAAAAATCACCAAAAAATTTAGTCAAAAAATGACTAGGGCACTGCTCTTCCCGGATCTGCGCTTACTGGCGCGGAAAAAAGAAGAACTGACGTCAGCGCGCAGGGGCGGCGTCTAAGTACTGCCCGCGACGTCATCCCGGCGGTCCCGACGACGGACGCGGAGCCGCACGACGCAGCCTACCGACGCGCAAGGGTACTGCTACGCAAAAACTTTCCGGATCCAGCCTGACGCCTGGGGATATTCTAAGGTAAGGAATCTGTCACTAACGTGTCTCTTTCAGATAGGGGGTGTTGCCAAGGGAGGGTACAAAATGAGACAAGGCAGTACTAAAGAGGGACTACTAAGCCTATTGACTAATGAAAAGCCACAGTTTACAGTGGACAATAATACAAGCCAATGAAAAATATGGGCGGAGAGTGGGCGGAGCTTCAAGTCCCTTCCTGAATACAGCATGCCTCACAGAGCAGCGCATGCGCTGCCTAGACTTGACCTAAAAATAGAAAGCATACAAGTCAAGACGCCTCAGAGCTGCTCTCATTGAGATACAGGACCGAGGCTGCAAAATGAGGATCATAGCCCGACTGTCCAGGACTCGTTGCAATGGCAGACATTTCCTTAACAGCATTCCGACAGCTCATATAAAGGTAAGCCTCTGCGAAGGAGTAGGTGCGACTTCAGCTCCTTGATCAAGAGCTCCAATGATGTCATGAGATTTGCAGTCATCTACAGCAAATGAATGTGGCAATCCTGTGACAACAGTAAGATGGGTGGTGACCACCACCATCATGTAGAACTGCAGTACGTGCACATGAAAATATGCATCCTGCAGGTCTAGGACAACCACCAGGTCACCCAGATCCAGGGCAAAGAGAACTTCAGCCAGCGTGAGCATTTTGAATATGTCTCGCCATTAGACGGTATTCAGAGAGCAAAGATCTAAAATAAGAAAGTCTTTCTTCGGCATGACGAAATAGTGAAAGTAACAACTAGTCCCTATTTCCGAGTCCGGTACCTTCCCTATGGCTCCTTTTGTCAGTTGAGCTGCTTGCATATTTTGCAGCAAGATAGACAGGTGCGCCTCTGAAAGCTGCTCTAATATCAACTGAATATGTAGGAGTTTACAAGGACTAGAAGGGCATAGCCAACTGAACGACTTATAGGACCCATCTGTCAGAGATGATAGCTTGCCACCCATAGAGAAAGTGTTTGATTCTGCCTGCCACATGGGTGGTGCTTATATGCGGCTATGCTCTGTCCCTTCTGGGGCAGAAAGTCAGTGTGGAGGCACATGGCGCCATCTAGCAGAGAGTGGCATCACTGCTGTAAAAGTTTCCATATCCAGTCTGGCATCCTGTGATATTCTGGTGATATTCTAAAGGTGAGGAATCTGCGATTAGAAGTATCTATCAGAAGTCACTGCTTGCCATTAGTCAACTATGTTTACATTTTATAGAAGTAGTGGTTCCAAAAACAAAGAAATTTTGAAAATACTAATGTAAGAAGGTGGAGTATTATGTGGTGATGCTGATTAGGCTTCACCACGCAATACTCTCACAATACCTCAAAGATGGTCCTTGGATGGAAGATGCATGACAAACGTTGCCGACTGGATGAAGAACAACTGCCTGCAGTTGAACACAGACAAGACGGAAGTACTGATCTTTGGCAACAGCAGCAACACATGGAATGACTCCTAGTGGCCATCAGACCTAGGACCCGCACCTACTCCCTCCGGCCACACTAGAAACCTCGGAATCATCATTGACGACATGCTCACCATGAAATCAATGCTGCCTCCTCCGCCTGCTTCCTCACTCTGTGCATGCTACGTAAGATCTTCAAGTGGCTACCCCTACACACGTGATGCACCGTGACACAGGCCCTCATCACCAGCGGACTGGACTATGGCAACGCCCTCTATGTAGGAATCCCCGCACACCTCCTCCTACAGAGACTCCAGACTATACAGAACGTCGCAGTCAGACTCATCCTTCCCCATTGAACCCAAATCACATCCCACCTCTGGCATCTCCACTGGCTCCCTGTACAGAAGAAATGCCAATTCAAGCTGCTGGCCCACGCACATAAGGCTCTACACAACTAAGGAACCGCATACATTAACCACCGCCTGAACTTCCACCAACCGTTAAGAAGACTATGTGCTGCCTCCCTTTCACTTGCCCATACAACCCACATCTACCGAAGCAGAAGTGGAGGACGCTCCTTCTCTCACAGCGCAGCAAAAATCTGGAACAGCCTCCCAACGCACCTCCTGACCATCACCTCACTTCCGGAATTCGGAATGGCCCTCAAGACCTGGCTGTTCGAATAAGCCTCCGGGACCTGCAAGCGCCTGGATACCCTATGAGGTGATTAGCCGCGCTTTATAAATCCTGATTGATTGATTGTTTGGATTCATAATAAAGTCTTACCTCAGTCCTGGTAGACTGGCAAAGGGCAGTCAGGCTTTACTAGCAGAACGTGTTAAGCATTTCTGAGTACCAACATGGACGATAAGTAATTGAGATGACTCGAAAGAAATCCAACACCAATTTATAAAAATAAAGCACTTTAAAAAAAAAAATTTAGACACCAAAACGAAGTAAATCAGATAAATAAAACCGGACTTATGGACATTAGAAGCAATAAAAAAATCACTGCAAATCAATACTACAAAACTTTAGCATTGCGGTCAATGAGAAAAAAGCACTAGGGATAATCGGTCCCTTGCAGGCCGAGTTGCGTGGAACCCAGGGAGGGTAAAGGTGATGCAGATCCCAGGACCAAGCCATGACAGTCAGTTCTAATTTACATGGCTTGAGTAGCCTGGGTTCAGAGTTGTCCTGGCTTTCTGTGGTGCTGAAGTGGGAGCCGCAGGGGAGTTTGCATTACCACTTACACGGTGCAGTTGAAGAAACAGTTGCATAAATTCAACAACGAAGCCACTGCTGATGTTGGATGAAGGCTTTGCGGTGTTCCCTCGAGGTGCAGCGTCAAGTAAAGATGGTGGTTGCTGGATTTGCCACAAACAAGCCTTGGCAGTGAAAGCTCAACAGAAAGTTATTTCGACGTCCAGAGGTCCAGGCGAAAACGGTAGCGGCTGGAAACTTGCTGGAGGTCAGGACTACATTTCCCACAATACTTTGGACCATCTACGTTACCCTCGGAGGGCTCGATGGCCAGCGATTTTTTGGTTCCGGTACATTGTTTTTACCTGCGGTGCGCAGAGGACTAGTGTCACTAGTACAGGGGCGTCTGAAATTGTCTTTGGCTCTCAAAGGGGTCCTTCTGTCGGGGGAACTGGTCTTTGGTCCAGGGCGAGCCGCAGTTCCAGGAAGGTTGCCACAGGTGCAGAGTATCACTCCTGTTGGTGCAGACACGGGTCTGTTCTGTGTCCTTTGTTGCAAGTCAGATCAGAACTGAGATTCTGGTGCCAGGGGTAGCCCTTAAATCCTAGATTTAGGGGCGTTAGGGGTGTGGGTGCAAGTGGCCAATGGGCTACTAGCCCCAGCGGCTAATTTGCCCCCGAGGTGACCACATCCGGGGCTGTGTGTCACATTTCTACCCAGAAACCTCTATACTGCCACTTTTGGAAATGGCAGAAACCTTCTGTACAGACTATGTAGCCCACCCTAGAGATGTGGCTAGCCTTCTGGGGGTGTACACCTCTTGCCTACATAATTTTCCTGCCTGCCCAGGTGCAAAAGTGCCTAGGGGCAGGGGGACGGCTGTTACTTTAGGAGGCAGCCTGGATGCAGATCAGAGGCGGTGAAAGCTTTGAAGCTCACCGCCTTGATGTGGCACTTCACTAGCCATCCTATCCGGAAGGGAGATGCCACCACCTTCCTGTCCAGGCCATTGTTTCAGACTCGTGGGAGAACTTTTACACCCTGGCAGGGGGTCAGATTCCTGTCTTGGTGGCAGCAGCTGCGGGCTGCCAGCCAGAGCACAGGAAAGGCTGGGGCAACCGGTAGGGCTAACTCTAAGGTAGCCACCTGTGAGCATGCCACATCGCCTCTGGCATGAGAATCGTGTCAGGGGAGAGGAGGCAAGTTGTTTGATACCAAACATGACCTATTTCAGCAGTACCATAATGGAGTTGGCAACCTCGGGCAGTAACCCAGGGCCACCTTATGTTATCCTATGAACCACTGATCACTTATAGTAGTCTCTAATGGCAAAGGCTACTATAGGGACATATAAGCTTGCACTTAAATGTCCTCACGCTTTATATAATGCACCCTGCCCCCTGGACTTAGGAGGCCTTCCTTAGGGGTGACTGACGTATATTAAAATAGTCATTTGACCTTGCCACACATGGTGAGGGAAAAGTCGAGTTCAAGCAGTTTGCCCTGCTCCTGCAGAGTGTAATGGCAGGACTGCTATCATCTGTTTACAAGGATCACTCAGGGTGGCACAAACAGTGCTTCTAGCCCTGGTGACCCCTTTAACTCCCATGCCCTGGATATCACTGGTACCATTTAACAGGGACTTATAATGGGGTTAAAGTCCATGCCAATTGGGGATACCAATTCACATGTATCAGTTTTATGGAGCGAGCACTCACAATGGGGCCTGGGCCGCAGGACCCAGTGCACTTTCCGAGTCATACCCATCAGCATTGGAGCAAAACGTGTGTTGGGGGGTACTTTCCTACACTACCCAAAAGCTCTGTTCAATAAAATCAAAGAGTCAGCTAAGAAGAGTTCCTACATGCTCCAATGGTAAGATAAAGTTTATTTTTTTTAAAACCTTTTTCTTTTTTACCAATTTGTCCCTTTTAATCTCACAATCCATACAAAAATAGGGTGAGTAAATATCTAAGGAGGCAGGCAACATTCTACCCCCCCATCAGTAGCATTGTAGTCCCTTCCACTTGCTTTGCTACAAAGACACCCACCCACTCTTCTGGAAGCACCTGCTGGTCTTCCTGACAGACAACCAGCCAAAGGCTGGGGCCTCAGTCTTTTATCACATCCATCTATCTAAGAAGCATGCAAATTCTGGAAGTAAACTAGTGCTTTTGCCATCACCCGAAACTGCATGATCTTAATTATCATTGAGGATTGAGCAATGATTATAGGTGACATTTTGTTACGGACACATCTTTAGCTGAAGCTGGCATTTTGGATTTTCCTACATGGAGAGTACAAACTATTTCATGCCCATGCCATAACTGCGACTAGGATGTCGGTTTACTTTATATTGAATGTTTAAACTATTAACATTTTTCCCACTCTATTTATTTGACACGTACTTAAAAGCACTTGATGATAGGCAGAAAGACTACTGAGATTTTTGGATCAACAGGTCGCAAATTAACCACTAAACCTTATACTTAAATGTGAATACAAAATGCTCCAAGTTCATGAAGGCAAAAACACACATAAACGGGGTTATAGCAAGCCCAGAGCTTCATACAGCACGCCACAATGAGCAGGTTCCATAGCTCAAAATACGTTAAAAAAACATTATGCCTTTTGGGGGGGGGATAAGGGAAAGGGAGATAGTGAACAGCTCAACAAGATAGCCACTTCACATACTCCTGACCTTAAAAGCCATTGTTTAAGGGAATAAAAAAATTCGAATGAATAATCATTTCTGGAGCCTGCTTTAGATGATGGGGGGGGGGGGGAGGCTAAGTAAGGCTTTCTTAATCCTTATCAATACTAAGTAGCCCAGAACCTCAGAAATGTCATACCTTGTGAAGAAAGCAATGAAGGAGGAGGTCGTGCCCCTACCCAACAAAACACCATATAATATGTCAGCTGAAAATCAGATGAGAGGGTCAACAACGTTAGGTAAGCAAAAAGAATACTGAAGGATAGCAATTGGATGTTGACTAAACATATGAGACCTAAACAAGAATGTTATATTGGGGAACCTGCTGGCAATGATGATGGTGAGGTAATGCAACTCACAGCATGGTGCATGGTGAATTAAAGGCCAGGAAGATATGAATGGGAATCTCTTTTTGCCAGGGTGCAGGGAGCTTACATGGAAGGATACAGGGCTCAGTTACCAAGCATATGCAGCATAAAGTGGGGGGACCTAGGTTAGTCACTTGGAGTGCCCTGGATGTGGAAGGGGAAAAGCTGTTAGAGACTTGGATGTACCGCTTTTGGAGAACCACCGCACAGAAAAATAGAGGACGGTGTGGAAAAATCTGTAATTTAAACAGTAATAGCATGGAACAGGAGCCGGAATTGTAATGGGCACCACAATTTCAATTAAAACAAAAGCTTATGCCACAAAATTCCTATATGCCAAGTAAATGGAGGAGAGTCTGTGAAAAGATAAGAGGAACCTGCTAACAGTCAATGACAGAAAAGGGGTTCTGAGCTTAAAATGAGGTACAGAAGTTACGGCAAAAGGGCCAGTTCCGAGCAGCTCAGGACTAAACAACCCAAAAAGCAGCAGAAATATTCTCCTGGCAGGTGGTGAATACCTTGCCTATTGGGTTAGAGTGGAATGGGAAAGAAGGTGAGGCTGAAGCTAAAAAGGAATGTACAAGCCAGAATGATGGTAAGCAGGGACAAGGGCCACCCATAGCAGGACTCGTTTTGCTTTAGTTCATTTTCCTCCCTCACTAATAAATATGTAGCACTGCCAGCAGTGGTGCGGATCAGATTTATGATTATCTGAAATATCACAGGGTGATATCCATGTCCATCTTCCTCTTCACAGTCCTTATTCTATACAGGTGAGTCCTCGCCCAGGAGACAGGCATCTTACTTGCCCCCAAAAATAAATTAATATTCTTTCTCCAGAACCAAAAATATACATTTTATTTTTAATTTCTAACTCCACCCCTGTGTCGATAAAAGGGCCAAACATCATTCCCACTTTAATTATTTTTACAGTCTCCATCTTGAGACGGGACAATTTGTCAGCCAAGAGCTGCCATGTCTGGCAGTTCCACTGGTAAATCTGTTTTCCGTGTCTCCCGGGTTGGGCCATGTGCGCTTCAGTAGGCTTTGGGATAGCACCTCAGGTCATCCTAGGTTTTTCAGTGGCTGTGTTGGTATGTGCACCTTCAGTTGTTCTCACCTTGTGTTTGTTAGTGGCTGCTTTCTTCTGGGCGGGACCCAGGATTTTCACGGTCTAGTAAACAGATCTTGATGTTCCATGCTTTCTCTCACCTTTATGGCTGCTGATGGGCTGTTTGACATTTGGTGTACTGCTGAGCACAGGTGTATGCACACCACCCCTGGCTTGCAGGCTCTGTTGCTTCTGAAGTCTGTCCCTACATGCAGTTTTTAAATGCTGCTCTTGTGGTGCCACTCTAGTCGGTCTGCCTTTCTATTGGCAGGTTTCTCCTGACCGGTTTAGTTTGGTGTACAGCGGTCGAGGGGATAATAGCTTTGGTTGACAGGCAGCGTATTGTTTAATGAATCCACACTAATGTTGCTGCAATTACAAGAAAAGGTGCAAACAGCAAAGGGAAAAGGAAGAAACCAAAGAAACCAGAAGTCAGACGAGAAGGCTATAGGGTGGAAAAGGAGGGATAAGGTCTGGCAGGGGTGGTGGGCATGAGCGACATGACCAAGCTGCCCCAAGAGGATCATGTTTTAATTGTAGGCAGGTGAGACATCAGAAGGGGGACTGCCCAAACCTTGCTTAAAGTTCCCCCACAAAATCCAACCTAACTAAATTTGTCCAGACTAACCAAGACCAGTATCCACACTATTAGGACAGCCTGAGAGGTGCCGACTGTGCCATGAATACCTTGTCTTCAATCATAAGATCGGCCCCTCCATGAACTGTACCATTAATGGGACGTCTACTTCATGCCTCATTAATACCAGTGTCAGCCAGTCTGCCATCAAATCCTTTGAATTACCCTCCATACCTCTCCCAGGTTTGTACATCAATACAGTTGCCATCTCCATTCAGAAAGTTCCTCATCACATCTCAGTCCCCGTTCTTAGTATCTTAGGTCCAATCACTGATAAACATGCTTTCTTGCTAAGTGCCAAATCCCTTGTACTCAGGTTAGAGGAGATCTGCTTTGTAAATTGAAATGTTCTATTTTCTGTACTAATGATGGTGTTTTCTTGAATATTCCACCAAATCATGAACAGGAGGTATTAGCCATCCTTTGCAAATCAAACCGGTCTCCCACTGAAGGTAGTCATCATACCATCAATGAACTAAATAAACTACTTCAACAGGTCAGTTCTAAATTGCAGTCCACATGTGCAAATGATGTTGGTTACATTGCAACAGCTGAATCTGTCAAGATTAAAGTGACCTCATATTACACCATCTCTCTGTCCTGAAGCTGAAAAAGGAATTTGACCCGTAATTGCTGATCTTATCAAACAGGGAATTCTTGTGCCTACTGCTAGTCACTGTAGTATGCTGTTTCTCCCTATAAATAAGGCTGGCAAGTCAAATTTGTAATGTTTGGTACAAGACCTCAGCTCTATCAATAGTGTGGAGATTACCAGCTTTCCCATAGTGTCTAATCCACCACCATCCTTTCCTCTATCCCAGCCACAGCCCAATGGTATTTGGTTGTGGAGCTTTGTTGGCCCTTCTTTTCCATTCCCACATACGGAGACAGTCAATACTATTTTGCATTCTCATTTGGCAGATCTCAATTAACGTGGCAGAGAATTCCTCAAAGATTTACAGTCTCTCCTATCTTTCCCCAAGTTTTAAAGAAAGATTTGGATATCTTGATCTTCCGTAAAACTCCACTTTAGTGCATTATGATGATTTTTATTAATCTTCTTGGTCACTCTAAATCAATGTTGGGTACCTGTATTTGTTAACTGAATTGGCCAACAAAAGACAAAACGTCTATAGAGAAATTACAATTTAATGTCTTTATTGTGTGATACATAGATCACAAAATGTCTGCTGGTGAGTGCCAACTGTCATCTGAGTGATTCTTGGGTAAACAGTTTCATACTGTTGGTTGGATACTGTTGGCAGGGGATCCTCAGGGTTCCTGCGCCCCTTGCAATATGTTGTAAAGAAAAATACCACTGAAATCTTGTGTTGGCCAGAGGAGGGAAAGAGCACCTTTGTGAAGGTAAAGTAGGAATTGACTGATGCTACTGCACTGGGTCTACCAGATTGCAGTATATATTTGTATAGTCATGAAAGAGACAGGTATGCTCTTGAAGTATTGGTGCAAATTCATGTGCATCAGAAAAAGCCAATTGCCGCACAATCACAGAAGCTTCTGAGAACACTGTGTTGGGTTCAATCCTGATAGTCATGGTCTCTCCTAGTCGGAGCTCTACTCCTTACCACCAAAACCCAACATAAGCCTACTAGCAGGTTATCCCGATACAATATTTTCTTATTGTCTGACTCTCATAAAGCTCTAATCTGTTGCCCAACTTGTTCCCAGCCTCCTTAATGCCCACCTTTCGGGAGACAGAATCCCATGATTGCCCTGTTGTCACAAAGCCCTGCATTTATCTCACTGATACACCAATAACCAATAGCGAACTTGTTTATTCTGTAGATGTCTTAGAGATGACACAGGAAAATTAACTGCTGGCTATCCTGTGTACGTAGACACTTACCTCATGTTCATTCTCCACAAGTAGCTGAACTTGTAGCCCTAACCAGAGCATGTACCCTCGATGAGGAAAAGGATGCCACTTTATTCACAGACTCCAAGTATGCTTTTGGGGTAGCACATGACTTGGAGCTGCTGTGGATGCAGCAAGTATTCATGGCCTAGGCAGGGACCCATATTTAAAAATGAAGGTATATGAAGGTTCTACTAAATGCCCTTTTACTGGTCAATTGCATAGTGGTTGTGAAAGATACTGCCCATCAGCATGACCTAGATAAATTGTCCAAAGGTAAGCCCTCGCAGATCACGCTGCTAAAGAAGCCGCTTTTGCATCTCACTGTCAGACTACCATAAATATTTTGAGCTCTGATGTTTTCCCCATGCCCAAACTGAAGGACTGAGCCCTTTTACAAGAACAAGCCTCTGATGATGAGAAGAACTGAATTAAGCTGAATTGGAAAAGGGATGGGAAGGAGTGTGGTGAGACAGCACTGCTAGAGTGGTAGCCCTAAATTATTTTGCAGGCCCCATAAGCCAGGTTATAACATGGATGTGCCCATGTGGGGGGGGGGGATGCTAACATACACCCTTCTTCCCCTATGGTGCTTATAATTACTATCACACATGTGCAGCATGCTAAGCTCACCCTCATGCTGTCCACCCCTCTTCCTTGGGGTGCTTCGGTCTTTTGGCAGATGGATATTATCCTAATTTCCAGATGCGTGTATTATTCATATGTGCTAGTGATTGTCTATATGTTTTACAGTTTGGTAGAAGCTTATCCCTGCGCGTGAGCAGATTATGATTATGGTTACCAAGAAATTATTGTAAGATTTCATTTCCTGTTTCAGAGTTGCCCTGTGACTCTCCAGCAACCAGGGCCCACACTTCATTTCATCCGAAGTTCAGGGGTTTAGCAAAGCAATAGGGATAAAGCAACATTTTCACTGTACTTATCTCAAGTCTACAGGCAGAATTCAATAATGTAATTCTCAAAAATAAGATAGCAAAACATGTTCAAGACACAATATGAATGGCTTGATGCACTACCTTTAGCACTTTAGTCAATCTGTGCTACTCCTTTCCAGGAAACAAGATTGAGCCACCTCGAAATAATCATGGGCGACCCATGATACTATCCTCCAACAAACCTGTCCCACCTGCTGCTCTGAACTTACAGTTAAATGATAATATGGCTATACAGTACTGTAGGCAAGTGATTGACTGTTTCTGCAGTTCTTTTCTCAGGCCCGATCTACCCTTCTGCCCATCAATTCCTTGCCATAAATTGAAGCCTGGCAACTGGTAACATGTGAAGGTACACTAGCGGAAGACTTCTCTCCAACCACAGTGGAAAGGCCATCACCAAATGGGCTGATCAACATCTCTGTCAAGTGTTATGGGCTGCCCACCTGGATCCACAAATCATGCTGTGAGTATGCACTTGATCCACTAGACAACGTTCACGCTACTCCAACCACTGTTCCTATTTTTGGACCTGATCATTAACCTGACACAGAGGGAATTGTCTTCGTGCTCTCTGCTGCTGTTTGGGGAGTTCTGCATGACGCCTCTCCTCCTCTGCGGCATTACCAACTCCGTCCTAGGTGAACAACGGCTTACCACCATTGTATCACACTGTGGGTATGGCTCATTCTCTTTCCTTTCACCCTTTATCTATGGCTGATTGTGGCGCATCTGTGGGAAACTGAGTGGGGCTCTAGAGTGAAGCAAAACTGCAATGCGCTTGTCTTTGAGAGGGCCCCTAGTATGTGTACGAGAATAATTCCTACTTGTAGTTGCTAGGCAACTCTCGTTACTTGCTGGATTTGTACCTACTTGCCCACTGATGCTTGGCAGTGAATGGAAATGGGTGGTACCTCTGATTAGTGCGTCTCTCTGTAAAGACAAAACATGCCTTCGTCTGCATTTCCATGGTCAACGTCTGCGAAAATGCACTGACTTCTTTTGAAACCCCATACAATAGTGATGACTGCTACCATTGCAAACATCACTTCCTGGAAGACACTACTCATCCTGCTTATTTGGAGCATGGGCCTATTAGTGAGCATCAAGATCCAAGTAACTGGAGTATCCTTGTGGGCCAGTGTGAGCGTGATACTGTTCTATGTTATCCCTTTCGATTTCAGTTTGACTTCCAGCTATTTGCATTAGAAACTCTGATTCCTAGAGGAGAATGCTAATTGCATTTGAGGAGAAAATGCTTATCCCTGGTTACCCCAAGACTGGACTGGGGTCTGTTATCCGGGCTTTCTGGTCCCCGCCATTAGGCACTTTGCTGAACATACCTCCAACGACACGCAAAGGTGCTGTGAAGTATCTGAGACGAACAGATTCTTCTCCATTCTGTTTTCTTTGTATGATGTGTGGAAGGCTATCCGTAAAATAAGACGGAACGCTAAAACATTGGAAGAAATTGCCAATGCCACAGCTATTTCTTTAGCGTTGTTAAAAAAACAGTGATATTACCAAAGAACATTGATCTTATAATATAGAATGGCTTAAATTCCGTCCTTGTTGCTAAGAGTGGCATTTGTTCTATCATCTGTTCTGAATGCGGTTCCTTTATCCCCAACACTTCTCTTAGTACTCGCAAGCAGATATATCACATTAAACACAGTGTTAAGGAGCTCCACAATAC
Organism: Calotriton arnoldi; assembly: GCA_963921515.1. Taxonomy (NCBI): domain Eukaryota; kingdom Metazoa; phylum Chordata; class Amphibia; order Caudata; family Salamandridae; genus Calotriton; species Calotriton arnoldi. Next base: position 3,862,569 of record CAWUFW010000386.1, read on the forward strand.
CCAGAAAGAGCTGAGATTAGACAATGGAGGGTTATTGCTCTGGCTTACCACCTTATTAGAAAAGTGGGAATGAAGATGTTTGCAATCATTCTGGCACTAATGATAATGTTTATGTGTTGATGCAAATAATACTGTACATTATTCATCAGCCAGGTTCTATTAAAGGCACTGCCTATGGTTGTCCACTAACAATCAAATTAAAGGGTAATAATAGAAAATATAATGAAATCAAGATAGAGCTAGATATTAAGGACTGAATGGTCTGAATTTGCTTTAGGTTTGCACCTCTAGGTGCAAAAGGGAGAAAAATTGTGGATGTATGAATAATATTACACTATCAGATTGCCGCTTTTGCATCAGCCATGTTGTTTTGAAACCACATTTGCAATATTATACCAAGATATGCGGGCCTTCTTGTCTGCAAGAGTCTAAGTCTCATTTTGACTTTGATACTTGAAAACGAGACAATTACATTCCTGTTAGCTCAGGAGAGAAACATTTGCAATGTATCTCTTTTTCAAGTACCTTTCAACCATTTCTCATTAGAATGATGGGCACCTGCCTTAGCACCACTTATCTAAAGTTTCACTCTTGATCATGTGACTCTTTCGTTTGCCTATGAAAAGAAAATGTACAAAAGTAATTCAAATTTTACAAGTGTTGGCATTTTATCTCAATAACTTTGAAAAGGTAAAGCTACACTGGTTGTTTTTGGGATTACTCATTTCTAAACGTGCTCTTACTATACTTGCTTCAGCCTTCGAGTAGGCAGAGAGCGTGATGCAGCCTAAGAGGACAGGTTCGTCCCAGGGTGAAGCCATCTTGGTTTCCAGTGACCGTTGTTTTCCGGTTTGCTAGTTTTCTGCTGATTTGTTTGCTGGCTAAGCCTTTTGTGCTGGGCCAAATAATAAGAATGCCTCTGTGGATCTGTTGTGAGGTCTCATGGAGTTTCCTTTATAGGAAGAACACTATGTTAATCTGTCGTCCACCAGGATGTTCCTCTTTCTCCGTTTCCTTAATTCCATTTGCCTTGATGAATAATTTATTGGGATTCTTATCAACTGCTTTTGTCTGGGCATACGTGTAATCTACATTACTCTTAGTCCATGTCTTCATGTGTCCTACGTTACACTGCCACTCCCTCTAAGCGTGCTCCTCAGGCCATGCATGTGCTAATTTGGAACAGTATAAGAAGTAGGGGGAGCATGTCGCCCTCTCAGCCAAAGTTGATGAAGCTACAAAATAAAAATAAATAAATAAAAGAAACTACTTTCTAGGTGTAGAACATTCTACTTTTTTGGAGAAGGGGGTGGCAAGTAAGTTAACTGTTTTCAGGATGAGAACCCTCCCTCAGAGTAGGGACTGTGAAGATGAAGACTTGGACTCAAGTATAATAAAGATTATTGGTAAGTAAATGCAACTTGAAGCGAGAAACTGCCAGTAAGGAGCAGCTGTATGATTGTAGGAAGCTGGGTTTCTGTTGCAGTAACCCCCCCCACACACTTTTTGCCAGACGCACAAGTTACTACTTGTGTAACGATATATCTGTAAGAGACATTAGTTAGTGATAGATTCCTTACCTTAGAATATCCCCAGGCGTCAGACTGGATCCGGAAAGTTTTTCGTCAGCAGTACCCCTGCGCGTCGGTAGCTGGCGTCGTGCGGCTCCGCGTTCGTCGCTGGCGTCGTAGGCGCCGAGATGACATCAGTTCTGTACACGACTTTCCGCGCCAGGAACGCAGAGCCATGCAAGAAACCGACCACTGGTGCCATGAAACTAGGGCCCTGAAAGGGATGACCTTAACACTAGAATTAGTTCGCAGAACGGGGAGGATGGGTGGGGCGGTAAGGATAAGTTACTTTCCTGTAATCCTAGTTCTCTTCCAGGGGTATCCTCATCAAAGTCATAAGCACATGAATATTCCCGCCCATGGGCGGGACCCCCGAAACACATCACATATATGTGAAAAACCATATATGTAGCTCTAAATATATATATATCCATATATATATAAAAACACACAATGCAGCCTCCCATAAACATGCTGAGCAATGTTGCAAGGAATTCTCATGCACATAAACATATTCCAATAAAGCAGGGAGAAAGGAAAACTTTTGAAAACTGCTTTAATATACAGAAGACAACACAATCCTGCAAGGAATAATGAAGAAAACATTGCCGGCACATAGGCTGCATTGTAGAAACATTAGTGTAGAAAGCTGAAAAGCTAACCCACAAACACTCAGATAAACTGGCACCGTGCCTTTAAGGCAGCCATGACCCCTAGCTTCCCATCATGCCTCAGGGGTGATAGTTAGGTCAGTTGTTCTTTGCGGATATCCGCAGACCTTTTTACAAAGAGATGTATGTATCATGTTCACTTGCCCGGGGAGGCGGGTGGGTTGCTTATGACTTTGATGAGGATGCCCCTGGAAGAGAACTAGGATTACAGGTAAGTAACTTATCCTTCTCTTCCAGGGGATCCTCATCAATAGTCATAAGCACATGAATAGAATAGCAAGCCCATCCCCTCATCCTGCGGGCAAGTAGACAGAGTACCATCAAGATACATAAACGCCAGAAGGCCTGTACAGACTCCAATAGGTTAGCATTGGAACAGATTCCTCAAGGAGGCCTGACCCACTTGGGTATCTGCTCTGGAGTCAGAATCCAGACAGTAATGTCTGGTAAACGTATGGACCGATTTCCAAGTTGCCGCCTTGCAAATCTCGGCCATCGGTACATTATGTAAGAATGCAATCGTAGCAGCCTTGCCCCTAGTAGAATGAGCTTTAGGGGAGGCAAACAGAGGCTTATTTGCTATTTGGTATGCCAACTTTATACAAGATACTATCCATCTTGAAATGGATCTTTTAGAAGCTGGGAAGCCTGTTCTAACAGAGCCATAGATTACAAACAATTGATCAGCTTTTCTAATGGATTTTGTTGCATCCAAATAGAATTTGAGAACCCTCTTGAGGTCTAGCGAATGAAGAGACCTTTCCGCTGGTGTGGATGGACTGGGAAAGAAAGAGGGTAGAGAAATCGTCTGATTAACATGGAACTCCGACACAACCTTAGGTAGGAAGGAAGGGTGAGTTCGCATAACCACCCTATTATGGTGGAAAACCGTATAGGGTTCTTTAGAGCAGAGTGCTTGTATTTCACTCACTCTGCGTGCTGATGTAATTGCTACTAGAAAAGCTACTTTCCAAGAAAGGTGTTGTAATGTAGCCTTATGAATGGGTTCAAATGGAGGTCCCATCAATTTAGACAAGACCAAATTCAACTCCCAAGGAGGAGAAGGAGGTCGAACAGGGGATAAACCTTTTCAACCCCTGCAGGAAGTCCTTGACCACCTGAAGCTGAAAGAAAGAAGGCTGGTTATGTGATTTACGATATGCTGTGATAGCCGCCAAATGCACTTTAATGGAAGAATATTTCAAACCAGATTTGGCCAAATAGAGCAAATACGGCAAGATTACCTCCTCTTGCCCGTTAATTGGACTCCAATCATTACGGATACACCACAAGTAAAACCTTTTCCACTTTAGAGAGTATGAGGATCTTGTGGAAGGTCTCCATGACTCCCTTAAAATGTCCATGCAGTCCTGAGGGAGGTTCAAATGTCCGTACTGCAGGACTTCAGGAGCCATGCTGTCAAGCTGAGCGAGGAAGGCTGGGGTGCAGAATCTTCCCTCCCATTTTGGTGAGAAGGTCCGGCCTGCACGGAAGTCTCCGATGCGGGCGAACCGAGAGTTGCAACAGGTCCGGATACCACCATTGGCGAGGCCAGTCCAGTGCTATGAGTATCATCCTCATTCTGGATCGCAGAAGTTTGGCCACCACCTTCGGAATTAGAGGGAGGGGTGGAAAGGCGTATGCAAACGTCCCTGACCAATCTATCAAAAGAGCATTCCCTCTCGTTCCTGGTCGGTAAAACCTGGATGCGAAGGCGTGGCATTTTCTGTTTTGATCGTCTGCAAAAAGGTTGATGAAAGGATGACCCCATTGATGAAAGATGTCTGCCACCACTTCGTCGTTGAACACCCAGTCTTCTTGCTCTTGGGAGTGATGACTGAGGGCGTCTGCTCGCACGTTCTGCTCTCCCGGCAGATGGATTGCCGTGATCGATAGGTTCCTGGCTAGCAGCCAGTGCCAGATCGCCTGGGATTCGAGAGACAGAGGGCGAGAGCGTGTTCCACCTTGTTTGTTCAAGTAATACATGGTGGTTGTATTGTCCGTTTGCACTAGGATCGATAAGAGCTGAATTGATGGTTGAAAAGCTTTGAGGGCTAAATGAACCGCCCGCAGTTCCAGCATATTGATGTGATACGTCTGTTCTCTGTTGGTCCATCTGCCCTGAGTTTGCAGATGACCCAGATGCGCTCCCCAGCCCTGAAGTGATGCATCCGTGATCAGGGATTGTTCTGGCAGAGGTTGGTGAAAAGGGACTCCCACCAGCAGGTTCTGTGGTTGCAGCCACCAGAGAATGGACTTCTTTGCTGCAGGAGAGAGGATAATCCGGTCGTTCCACTGACCCGAGGATTGATCCCATTTGTCCTCGAGATCTTGCTGTAACGGTCTCATCCTCAATCTGGCGTTGGGTATGAGAAAAATGCACGAGGCCATCGAACCCAGCAGAGAAGCCACCTGTCTTACTGACGGCTGATGAGCCTGAAGGATGATGTTGCCTTTGTCTTTCATTGTTGACAAGCTCTCCTCCGAAGGAAACACTTTTCCGAGGTCGGAGTTGAGGTTGGCGCCCAGATAGTGGAGTGATTGAGTTGGGTGAAGGATCGACTTATCCAGGTTGACATGCAGGCCTAAGCGCTGAAGGAGATCTAGGCAGGTGCGAAGGTGTTCCTGCACCATTTGAGGAGCGGGTCCCTTCAACAGCCAGTCGTCCAGGTATGGATATACGAACAGGCCTTGGCGATGTAATGCTGCCGCTACTACTGCCATGCATTTGGTGAATATCCTCGGAGCTGATTTTAGGCCGAAGGGTAAGACTTTGAACTGGTAATGTCTTGTTCCCACCGTGAATCGCAAGAACTTGCGATGTCGTGCTGTGATTGGGATGTGAAAATACGCATCTTGGAGATCCACCTAACACATCCAATCGCCTTTCCTTAGATGTGGAAATATTTGGTGGAGCGCCAACATCCGAAACTTTTCTTTTTTGATGGACTTGTTCAGAGAACGTAGATCCAGAATTGGTCTGAACTTGTTCGGTTGATCTTTTTTCTGAACAAGGAAGTATCGTGAGTACACTCCCTTTCCTCTCTGCGCTTGAGGGACCTCTTCTATTGCTCGTTTTTCGAGAAGGGTCGACACTTCCTGACGCAGGAGGTCTATATGTAGATGACGAGATTTCACAGGAGGAATGTCTCTTGGGGACGTCCAAAAACGTAGTGTGTACCCATTTTTAGTATATTTAGCACCCACTGATCTTTGGTTATGTTGCGCCACTCTTGAATGTAACTTGAGATACTTCCTCCCACTGGAGTGTGCAACGGTGCTAGAGGAAGCAGAAACTCATTGCTTCCCTGGAGTTTTTGATGCGGAGGAGGACTGCTGTTGATGTCCTCCTCTTCCTCTCGAGGAACGGCAGCCTTGATACTGGGATTTGCCCTGTTTGTTTTGTGACCGTTGAGGGGTTTGAACCCTCTGTTGGTAGTTTTTCCGATTGTAGGGCCGGTATCTCTTCCTAAATTTCTTTTTCTTCTCTAGGCCCACAGCCTTTAAGGTGTCCAACTCGGCCTTCATCCTCGCCATTTCTTCGTCTGTGTGTGCACCAAACAGTGAAGTGCCAGAAAAAGGGAGATTCAGGATGTGTTGTTGTGCCTCCGGTTTTAACGCTGTGAGGCGCAGCCAGGAAGATCGTCGTGCACATATGCCATGTGGATACGAGTGAGCCGCCAGGGACGCACCATCTGCTGCAGTGCTGATTACCTGGTTAGCCACCAGAGCACCTTCATGAAGGATTTCAGAGAAGTCCTGTTGATCCTCCTTTGGGAGCTTGTCCTTGAAGCGCTCCAGTGAGTCCCATAGTGACCTGTCATGACGACCCAGCAGAGCCGCAGCGTTGAACACTTGCAGAGAAGACGCTGCAGAGCCACAAGCCTTCCGTCCCCAAGAGTCTTGTGCTCTACTCTCTTTATCCAGAGGAGCGGAGGAGGAAGATGCAACCGCATGCGTCTTTTTCGCTGCTGCAATAATAACAGAGTCCGGAGGTGGATCCGATCTAAGGAAAAGAGGATCCGATGCAGCTGGCTTATATATTTTCTAAGAATCCGAGCTGGAGCTGCTTTAGCCGATGCTGGAGCGAGGAAGAGATCCATTACCGGCTCGATGATACCAGGGACCAAAGGAAGCAATGGTCTAGTCGCAGCCCTTTGGTGGAGAGTCTAAAAAATGATGGACTTGGTTGTCTGAGGAGCTGACATGGTGATGCCCAGCTTCTGAGCCCCTCTGGTGAGAACATCATGAAAAGTGTTCACATCATCAATAGGCGACACTCTGGAGGGAGGACTATCCTTTTGGATGAATGTGTCGAAGAGGAAGACCAAGACGGTGTACGCCGCCTTTTGCGATGTCCCTGAGACGACCTGCATTCAGGGGATCTGCCTCGGTGTTGCCTGGCCCGAGTGGTGGGTGATCTGTCCACTTTCTGCACAAGACGCTGCAATGGTGATCTGTGCAGCGGACTGGAGTAGTTCGTAGGCCGTTGAGCGTGACCTGCGGGCCCAGTCTGCCAATGATGGAGAGGTTGAAGCCATCTGAGAGAGAGATGGATGGAAGGAGATCGCTGTCTCCTTGGAGAACCTCCTGGCGGTGATTTTGTAGGCTCCTGCGAGTGAACGGAAGCACTGTGTGATGACGCAACCGTCTGGGGTGAGCTCCGAATGGAGTGAGAGGACTCTCTGCGGCTTCAGGAGCGTGATCGGCGTCTTGATGAGCGATGTGACGTCGATGGGGTGTGTCTCGACGTCGACCTGCTCTGTTTCACCATCACTGGTGAGTTTCTCCTCGACGTCGACCTCTCAGTGTGTCTGGAGCCCATAGACCTCGCCTTCGACGTTGAGCGTGCAGGAGACCTCAACGATGAGCGGGTAGACGGAGAAAACCTTCTCGACGTTGATCTTTCTCTCGACGCTGACCTTCTCGCCGTCGACGGAGACCGCCGTCTCGAAGTCGAACGACGTTTGGTATATTTCACTCTTGGTCTTGACGTTGAATACCTCACCGTCGGAGAGGATCTTGCCTTCGACGTCGAACGCCGCCTGGACGACGACGGAGGCGATGAGTGTCTAGCCTCAGGTGACGAGGCGTGTCTCGACGTCGACTGTCGTCTGGGAGACATCGACTGAGATGCTTGTTTCGACGCCGAACGCTGGAGAACCTGCGACGGCGGAGCCTGTCTCGACGTCGAACGCCGCATCGACGGCGACGACGGAGAGCTGCCTCTCGACGCTGGGCGAGCCCGCACCAACGGAGAGCGACTCCTCGACGCCGATCGTCGCCCGGTTGACGACGGCGGAGGATTCGATGTACCTGCGTTCTTCGACGACGACCGGTGTTCTCTCGACGGCGAGCCCGCCGTCGATGGTCTTCTCATCGACGTTTTCGTTGCCGATGAAGGGATTTGAGGCGCCGAGCCGCCGATGGAGAGCATACTGGAATCTTACTTTTAGATGAGCTCTCTTTCCTCTTCTTCATCGGAGGCTTGCCTCTAGAAGGTGATTTTCTCTTCTCAGCCAGTCCATGGAGACGAATCCTTTCCCTGTCCTTTAGAGTTCTGTTGGACAGCAGCCGGCAATGCTGGCAGGATTTAGGATTATGTTCAGAAGGAAGGCATAGAATACAGACAGGATGGAAGTCTGATTTAGCCTTCTTCTTGCCACAGGAAGGGCAAGGGTCAAAAAGAGAGGGCATTCTGCTGAAAAACAATGCTCAACTCTCTAAAAAACAGTAGAGAAATACTTCAACACCAAAAGATCGTCGAAATAAGAGGTTTTTGTCTCAAAAATTGAAGAATTTTCTGACAGAAAATCAGAAAAAGAGGGTAGAGCTGAAGTAACCAGGGTCCTGACAGAAGGAGCCGGAAAGAACAACTGACCTAACTGTCACCCCTGAGGCATGATGGGAAGCTAGGGGTCATGGCTGCCTTAAAGGCAGGTGCCAATTTATCTGAGTGTTTATGTGGGTTAGCTTTTCAGCTTTCTACACTAATGTTTCTACAATGCAGCCTATGTGCTGGCAATGTTTTCTTCATTATTCCTTGCAGGATTGTGTTGTCTGCTGTATATTAAAGCAGTTTTCAAAAGTTTTCCTTTCTCCCTGCTTTATTGGAATATGATTATGTACTTGAGAATTCCTTGCAACATTGCTCAGCATGTTTATGGGAGGCTGCATTGTGTGTTTTTATATATATATATGGATATATATATATATATAGAGCTACATATATGGTTTTTCACATATATGTGATGTGTTTCCGGGGTCCCGCGCATGGGCGGGAATATTCATGTGCTTATGACTATTGATGAGGATCCCCTGGAAGAGAAGGAATCTATCACTAACTAATGTCTCTTACAGATATATCGTTACACAAGTAGTAACTTGTGCATCTGAAAGAGACACGTTAGTGATAGATTCCTTACCTTAGAATAGATACCCCAGCAATACCAACCCCGGTGGTGGGTCTGCGAATAGATTACACCAGAAAGTCACGGAGAACAGAACGGCCAAAGAAGCCGTCTCTCCGGACTTGACTGTCAAGGCAGTAATGCTTGGTAAATGTGTGCAGCGAGGCCCACGTGGCTGCCTGACAAATATCCTGCAAGGGAACGCCGCGTCCCAAGGCAGTAGTGGCTGCTGTTGCCCTGGTAGAATGGGCACACAGCCCCACAGGAGGCTCCTTCTTAGCCAAGGAGTAACATGCTTTGATGCACAAAACGACCCACCGAGAGATGGTGCGTTTGTGCACGGCCCGACCTTTTTTGGCGCCCACGTAGCCAACAAAGAGCTGGTCATCCACCCGGAACTGTTGTGTGCGCTTTAGATAGAACGAGAGCGCACGTTTTGGGTCCAGACGATGGAGCCTCTCTTCGTCTTTTGAAGGATGCGGAGGCGGAAAGAAAGTGGGCAAAGTGATGGTCTGCCCGGTGTGGAAGGGCGTGACAACCTTTGGCAAGAAAGAAGGACGGGTCCTTAAAACCACCTTGTCCGTATGAACAGAAAGGAAAGGAGGTTTAGAAAGAAAGAGCCTGGAGCTCACTCACTCTTCTGGCAGAGGTGATAGCTACCAGGAAAGCCGTCTTTAGAGTAAGAAGACGTAAAGGACAGTTATGAAGGGGCTCGAAGGGAGCGCACATGAGATAGGTCAAGACAAGATTTAAGTCCCATTGAGGCATTATGAAAGGCACGGGAGGAAACGTGTGTGTAATGCCTTTGAGGAAACGCTTAACAACCGGGGACTTAAAGAGAGAAGGCTGATCTGGAAGCCTGAGAAAGGCGGAGATGGCCGAAAGATAACCTTTGACAGTGCCCAGAGCAGAGCCCTGCTGGGCCAAGGATAGTAGGAACAGAAGGACCTCAGAAAGAGGGGCAGAAAGGGGATCCACAGACTTTGCTGTGCACCATGCCACAAACTTGTTCCACCTGCAGGCGTATACCGTTTTAGTGGAGGGACGCCTGGCTACCAGAATGATATCACAAACTTCGGGAGGAAGATCGAAAGCTGTCAACTGTCGCCGCTCAATCTCCACGCATAGAGGTGGAAGCTGGACAGGTTCGGGTGGAGGACCGTCCCCTGCTGGTGCGACAGAAGATCCTCCCGAAGAGGCAGTCGGATCGGGGGATCGATCGCCATGTTGAGTAGCTCGGGATACCAGTATCTTCGTGCCCAATCCGGAGCCACAAGGATGACTTGGGCCCGGTCGCGCCGAATCTTCTTCAGAACTCTGGGCAGAAGTGGTATAGGCGGAAAGGCGTACAACAGACCGCAGCTCCACTCGCAACGAAAAGCGTCGCCGAGCGAGTGCCGCCTTGCAAATTCCAACGCGCAGAACTGATGACATTGCGCGTTCTCTTCGGTGGCGAATAGATCTAACCAAGGCTCTCCCCACTGCAGAAAGAGACCTTGCGCCACGTCCAAGTTCAGACGCCATTCGTGATCCATCAAGCACCGGCGGCTGAGTTCAGAGAACCTGCCAGGTGTTGAACCACCAAGGTAATGCCTTGATGTTCCAGCCATGTCCAGAGCCGCAGAGCCTCCTGACATAGGGTCCACGACCCCACCCCGCCCTGTTTGTTGCAATACCACATGGCGGTGGTGTTGTCCGTGAACACCTGCACTACACTTCCCCGGACAGAGGGAAGGAATGCCTTCAGTGCAAGTCGGATCGCCCAAAGCTTCAAAAGATTGATATGGAGCCGGGACTCCGCCGGAGACCAGAGGCCTCTGATCTCCGCCTCTCCCAAATGGCCGCCCCATCCCAGGAGGGACGCATCCTTCACCACTGTGTGCTCCGGTTGGGGAAGGGAGAGGGATCTGCCATTGACCCAATCGCGATTCGTGAGCTACCACTGCAATTGTCGTGCAGTGCCCTCCGAGATCTGGACAAGATCGGACAGGTTGCCCTAATGCTGTGCCCACTGGAATTTCAGGCCCCACTGCAGAGCCCGCATATGCCACCTGGCATGTTGCACTAGCAGAAGGCAGGAGGCCATCAGGCCCAGGAGCCGGAGGGTCATCCTGACTGAAACCCGGGATAGAGGCTGAAAGATGGGAATCATAGCCTGAATATCCCAGACTCGCTGCTCGGGAGGATAAACCCGAAACTGCGTCGAATCCAGAACCGCTCCGATGAAGGGGAGCTTCTGAGAGGGACTCAGGTGCGACTTTGGCACGTTGATGGAGAACCCCCAGCAACTGCAGGAGGTCGGCCGTAGTCTGAAGGTGGGTGACGACTGCCTGGGGCGAGCCCGCCTTCAACAACCAGTCGTCGAGGTAGGGGAAGACTGAGCCCTGACCTGCGCAGATGAGCTGCGACCACCGCCATCACTTTCGGGAACACTCGAGGGGCGCTTGTAAGGCCGAAGAGAGCACGGTAAACTGAAAATGCTCCTGGCCTACCGTGAACCGCAGGTAACGCCGGTGGGCCGGCAGGACGGGAATGTGAAAATATGCGTCCTGCAAGTCCAACGCTACCATCCAGTCTCCAGGGTCGAGGGCAGCCAAGACCTGAGCCAGAGTCAACATCTTGAACTTCTCATTCCGGAGGAAGCGATTGACGTTCCGGCGGTCCAAGACAGGGCGCAAGCCCCCTTGTCCTTCTTGGGGACCAGAAAGTAGTGGGAATAACATCCATGACCTACTTCTGGCCCAGGAACGCGCTCGATGGCCCCCTTGGACAAGAGGGCCGTGACTTCCTGTTGGAGAAGCGCTAAGTGATCCCCCGACATACGGTGGAACTGAGGTGGCATGGACGGGGGGGCAGACTCGAAGGGGAGGAAATAGCCCCTTCGGATGATTTGTAGCACCCAGCTGTCCGAAGTGACAGAGCGCCAGTGGGGGAGGTGATGTTGAATCCTGCCGCCCATCGGCCTGGGGTGCACCCCAAAGCACGGACTAGGAAGGCTTTGAGGCGGATGCTGCGGGAGCGGAGGTGGGCTAACCCGCACGCTGGCCCCCTGTGCCGCCACGGCGGCCACCGCGCCCGCGGCCACGCTGAGGCTGGTTCTGCGCAGGCCTTTGGAACGGACGGGTAGAGGCGCCCCTGCCGCGGCCACGAAAAGGAACGAAAAGTAGACGTGGCTGGGCGGGAGGTGGAGAGACCCAAGGACTTGGCTGTAGCCCGAGAGTCCTTAAAACGCTCCAGCGCACTGTCTGCCTTATCGCCAAAAAGGCGAGTACCATCAAAAGGCATGTCCATGAGGGCACTCTGGACATCCCCCGAAAACCCCGTGGACCGCAGCCAGGCATGTCGCCGCAAGGCCACTGTCGTGGAGATGGCTCTTCCCAAAGAGTCCGCAGTGTCCAACCCACACCGAATGGTGAACTTCGCGGCATCCTTCCCCTCTGCAACACCTTGGGAAAGCACAGCCCGAACCTCTTCGGGGCACCGGGGCAGAGTTTGCGCCACCGTGTCCCACACAGCGTGAGAATAGCGGCCCAAGAGGCATGTGGTGTTGACCGACCGCAGCCCCAGGCTGGCAGAGGAAAACAACCTTTGCCAAGCTGCTCCAGCTTTTGGATTCCTTATCCGGCGGAGCGGTAGGGAATGCTGTTTGGGAAGTGGAAGCCTGAATGACCAGGCTCTCCGGTGTCGGATGAGTTGTCAGAAAGGCAGGGTCACCCGGTGCCGGACGGTGACGTCTGGCCACATTTTTATCTACAGGGACCCCTGTGGCTGGCCTAGACCAGGTACCCATCAAAACATCCGTCAAGGCCTCATTGAAGGGAAGCAGAGGTTTCACAGAAGTTGCTGTAGGCTGAAGCACCTCAGTAAGGAGGTTAGTTTGGAGGGTAACAGTAGGCAATTCAAGGCCAAGAGCCTCAGCTGCTCTACGGAGCACCACAGTGTAGGTTGCGCCTTCCTCCATGAGCGTGGGAGGAGCCACAAACCCAGGCTCAGAAGAGAGGTCAAGGCCACTGGCATCCTCTGAGTCTTCTGCCCACTCCTGTTCGGACTCACACTGCCGTGCAAGAGGGTCCTCCGACCCCTCACAGTCCTCCTCTTCCCCAACAGCCCGAGGCATAGGCTGCAACGGCGAGGGAGGCACAGGGGAAAAGAAATGCTCCAGCGCCGAGAACGGCGCCGCTCCGGCTCCATGGCCCAATCCGGGTTCCAAGCTGGAAACGCGGGCAAGGGCGGAGGTGGACCTAACGGCACCCAGGGCGGCGCCGGGAAGGGAGCCACAGGGGGCGCGGGGGCCGGAGCCGCCGGCGGAGGACCTTGCGGCGCCGGGGCCGGAGCCGCCGCCGGAGGACCTCGGGGCGCTGGGGCCGGAGCCGCCGGCAGCGCCGTCGGCAGAGCCGGCCGCAACCAAGGACCCCCAAAAGGGACCGCGGGGCCCGAAGGCGCACCGGCGGGAGCCCTAGGCCCAAAAAGGCGGTCCATGGCAGCAAGAAACTCTTGCACCTGGGCCGGAGTCGCCGACGGACTCGGGTATGGCGGGTAGGCCGCGGGACTGACAGGCTCCAACGGAGCCGCGGGAGAAAGACCCCGGGCCCCCTCGTCCGCGTCCGAAGACCGACAGGGGGAGGTCGGAGAGCGTACGCGCTTCTTCGACTTCTTTTTATGACGTCGCTTACCCGAATCCGAGGGTGAAGACTTGGACCCCGAGGAGCGATGATGGCGACAACTGTCGGGCCTCCAGCAGCTTTCGGGACCGCTCCCGCAAAGCCTTCGGAGCCATGGCCAGACAGTCGGAACATGACCGGGAGTCATGGTCGCGCTCTAGACAGTAGAGACAGACGCCATGGGGGTCAGCCACCGACATCGTATGGCGGCAGGCCCCGCAGGTTTTAAACCCAGGCATCCCTACGTGGCACCAGGATTCAAAATATAGAAATGAGAGACAAAAAGTCTCAAAAACAACTAGTCAAAAAGTGACTAAGGTACGTGCTCTAACCGGATCTGCGCTTGCTGGCGCGGAAAAAGAAAGAACTGACGTCAGCGCGCATGGGTGGCGCCTAAGTAGTCTCCGTGAAGTCATCTCGGCGCCTACGACGCCAGCGACGAACGCGGAGCCGCACGATGCCACCTACCGACGCGCAGGGGTACTGCTGACGAAAAACTTTCCGGATCCAGTCTGACGCCTGGGGATATTCTAAGGTAAGGAATCTATCACTAACGTGTCTCTTTCAGATTACTGATGCACTTTGACTTGATGTGCCTTGGGTCCCTGCCAATCAGGTTCCCAGGGTCTGTGTTCTTGCCCAAAACTGTACCTTTATACCCCCAATTGGCACTTCTCTGACCACATGTAAGTCCCTTGTAAAAGGTACCATGAGTACCAAGGGCACTGTGACCAGGGAAGGCCTCTAAGGGCTGCAGCACATATTGTGCCACCCTTAGAGGTCCTGTACCTTAACACACACACACACACACACACACACACTGCCATTGTTGGCTACGTGTTTTGGTGCAGAGAAAAGTGAAGTGTCGACATGGCGCACATACCTGTGTGCCATGCCTGCAACCTACTGCCTATGGTATAGGTAAAACACCCCTTTGGTGGGTGCACTATACCAATGGTGAGGGTACAGTTGCAGGAGCACTGTACCCCTACAATGTCTTAGTCCATTCTTAGACATTGTAAGTGCAGTAAAGCCATAAAGAGTATATGGTCTGGGAGTTTGCCATTAAGAACTCCACAGCACCATAATGGCTTTACTGAAATCTGGGAAGTTTGGTAGAAAACCTCTGAGCATAATAAACCCACACTGATGCCAGTGTGGGATTTATTATACAATGCACTCAGAGGGCATCTTAGAGATGCCCCCAGAAAAACGACAAGCCTCTGGTGGGTTCCCTGACTGGTACACACCAGCCTGCCACCACGAGACATGTTTCTGAACCTCTGGGGTGGGAGCCTTCACTCCCTGAGCCCAGAAACAAAGCCTTTCCTGGGCGGAGGTGGTTACACCTCCCCATGCCAGGAAGAGCCATCTGTGGCAGGGACGCTTCAAAGGCCTTGCCGCCTTTGTAACGCCACCCCCAGCCTCTCCCGCTAGAGCAGGCCCCCTTTCTGTCTCCTCTCCTTTTCGGCGGGAAGACAAACAGGAAAAATTAGCACAGCCCAGAAGGTGTGCCCACCTCTGCCAACCCCACCCCTCAGGTGGGGGAGGCGAGGTGAAGCCCACTCTTCAGTGCCCGCCATCTTGCAGATGGCAGGCACTCTCCAATCAGGATTAGGGATTGTGCCCACTCCCCCATGGTGTAGTCACCCTAAGGTCAGTATCCCATTGGCTACTGACCTCAAGACCCCTAAAATGCCCCCTAAATACAGTATTTAGGGGGCAGCCCTGAACCAAGAAGACAGATTCCCGCAACCAACGAAGAAGGACGAAAGACGACGCCCAGCAGAGGAGACTGCAGAGAAGAACTGACTTGGCCCCAGTCCTACCGGTTCGTCTGCAGTTTCCAGAGATCCTGTGCCAAAAGTCGCCATGTCCTGCAGCCTGCGACCTCCAGAACCCTGGGAGGACTGACTGCCTTCAACAAAGACTGGATCTCCTGTGAACAGCAGCTCTGTTCAAAAGAAACTCCCAAGACAGACTCTGAGCCTGCTGAGGACAAAGAAACCCGATGCCTGGAACCACCACTGCACCAGACGCCTATGGCCCGAATGCGGGTGGCCCACCGGCCCCAGCGAGGTCCCCCAGCGCTCCAGAGTCCGGGTCCACAGTGGGTTGACCCCTCCAGGACTCCCCGACATCACCTGCAGCCTCTGCACAGAAACCCCCACAACCGCGAGTGGCCCTGTAAGGTGAAATCGAACCTCAAAAGACACCCCTGCATCCAGCTGCCATGCGCCCTGGAGAACAGAACCCGAGGTGCACCTACGTCCCCGAGCCCTCCAACTTACCTGCCCAGCTGTTGGTTCCTCACAGAAATCTTCCTGGACCAAGCCTGCAGCCAAAATCCAAAACGAGCAATAGGGCACCCGACGCCAAAACAGCACCCTGCAGCCGGCCGGCCCTGTGCCGCTGTGGGTGCACCTTGTGTGCTAAACTGGATCCCCCTCTGCCCTGAGCTTAAGTCCAGGAGCTTTGCTCCCACAACCTTGTGGCCTGCTCGTTAGCAGCCACCAACCGGAGGTCCCTTATATCCCCCATTGGATAACATTGGGCCTCAGCACTCTGCACCCGGCCACCCTAGTGCTGCTGAGGGTGCTTTGAGAGTGCATCTTTGACCCTGGAGGAACCCTTGTTCTAACTCCACAAAACCAACTCCCAAAACAAAGTACTTACTGATAAACCGACAACACTGTTTTCTCACATAGGACTGCATTGACTGCTTTTCTGTGAAAAGTGTGGATTTGGTTTGTATGAAACCCTAAAAAACTGCAAATGTACAAAAACTGACTGACTTACCTTTTCTCTAGGAAATGTCCCAGTGTGATATCTAGGCATATCACACTGCGTAGAAAAAGTAACTTAAAAAGTAATCTGCAAAGTAACTTGAAAAGTAATTAAAAAAGTAACTGCAAAGTAATTCCAATTGTTTTACAAACAAATGACTTACCTGTAACCAATCCAGTTGGATTCATCTGCATTCAAACAGTTTTTAACTGCATTATTCTTGCAAAGTATTATTTCACTTACCTGCACCAGGCCTGGTTTGGTTCTAGAAAATAAAATATAACTAAATATATTTTTATACAAACAAATTGGTCTGAGTTCAGTCTTTGAGTGTGTGACATTTCGTGCCTGAGTGTGTACAATAAATGCTTAACACTACCCTCTGATAAAGCCTTACTACTTGCCCACACTACCACAAATAGAGAGTAAGGTGCTATCTACTTTTACCTCTGCCTACCTTTGTGGTTCCACTGGACTCTGTGCACACTATACCTCACTTTGGTATAGTATATACAGAGCCAGCTTCCTACAATGATTCAACAACATTACAGTAGAATCATACAGCAGATGAATATACTTCATTGTAGGGAGGCAATATCTAGGAAGCCACAACTTCGCCACCCAAGGGAAAACATTTTCTCGCTCCAATTTACAATGTTCTGTCAAGAGTAGACTGGTGTCTATGCAAAATCAACGGGGAAACATGGCGGCGGGCTGACGCCGGTCGCGGGAGCGTCCTGGGCTGAGGGGAGAGAGTGAGGAGGCAATCATGAGATTATGAGAAACGTACGGCAATTTTAAAACGCAATGATACTGAATTACAGACCGGCCACAGAACCGTGATAATCTTTCTCCTTTTCTTTATTGTTTATCGCGTCGATTCGGATGTCCATGAGTGCCGCTGTGACGACGGGATGTGGAGCTTGGTGTAGAGCTGCCCGGGTGCTGCGGAAGACTAGGGCGGTGACCTCGACGGTCGGCTTCCGGGTCAGCAGCGGTAGAGCGGCGGGCCTTTGGTGCAGGCTACACCGAGAACAACATCTTGAGAAAAGTGGCGGTGAAAGAGGAGAAGATCAAGCCGGAGACAAAGCTAAGTTTTTTTCTCTGAATTGGCATAACGAAGGTACGAGAGGAATATCCTGTTGGAGGCAGGCAGCGGTGAGCAGAACCGGGAGGGTAGTTAACCTATTGGTGCCGGGACAGGAATTGGGGGAATTGGGGGAGGCCCTGAATGTGCAGCAGCTGATGGAAGATTCTCCCCCTATGGTGTCGGATCCAGGTTATGATTCTGGACGAGGGTGTAGAGGCAACAGCGACTTTTCGGAGACGAAAGATAGTTTAAGAGAAAAAACAAACTCTATTCCATTAACCCAGGAAGTTCCCTAAGTGAGCAGAGTCCGGTGCTAAGCCCTACAGTAGGACAGGAGATCCGAGTAAGGAGTAGATATCAGCTGAGATCTTTTCTAGACGGGAGGAAGAAATTCAGAGGGGGAGAGGTGGGGCGATTTGGGAACAGTCCCCTAGGGAAGAAATATCGGTGGTCCCAGTCTCCCCAAAAAAGAAAGTTTTGAAAAGTGCTGATAAACCTCGGAGGTGTGGACAGAAGGAGGTGCGAGCTGTGGTAAGACCATCTCCCTCCTTGAAGTCATATTTTAAGATTATGGAGCATGTGGCAGGTCTACAAAGTAAGGGGAAGCAGGTCCCTACGCATATATTACAAATAAAATCCCCCCCTCTCCCTGTGGAACATAGATTTTCTGCCCTAGTTGGTTTACAACCTAATGGTGAAGGGCCACAGTTTGAGAATGAGAAAGCTCCCACTGGGTGTACTGCAAGTCTGGCTGCCAAGTCTACCTTATGTCCTAATACAGGTTCTAGTTCCAGTTTTGGTTCCGGTTCTAGTCCTGTCAGTAGTCTTACTGGTAGTCATAATCCGGATTGTCCTCGTAGCTCTCCTATTTCTGCGCATATAAACCAAGAATCCTTGCATCAAGCAATGGACGATTTAAAACACAGAGAGGAGCAAGGGGCTATTTGCGAGGGGGAAGTGACACTCCAAAGAAATGGGGGAGATGAACAATCTATGGAAAAATTATTTGCGAGACTAAGGCAAGATATTTTTGATAAGTTTGAAATTTCAGAGGCTAATCAAAAGGAATCCATGACAAATGTGAAGCATTGGAAGAAAAATTTGACGACATTGTGAAACGAACTTGTACACTGGAAGGGGAAGTTAAGGTACTTTCAGTGGCTGTTTCTGAAACTTCTAAGGATATGGAATATCTGAAAAAACAGAATAGAGCGTTTCAAGAGGACATAGAAAGATTGGAGACACAATTTTGTCGGAATAATTTGAGGTTCTTAAAAATTCCAGAGGGGGCCGAGAAGGGAGATGTTAAGTCCTTTATTTGTACTTTATTGAGAGAAATGTTGCCCGATAGATTAGATATCGAGTGGGAAAGGGAGATCCAGAGGGCACATAGGGACCCCTTTAGGTTAAACCCCGAGAGGAAAGCCCCGAGAAAAATTTTGATTAATATTTTGAGCTTCACTGTCAAAGAGCTTATTCTGGGAAAGGCACTAAAAGAGGGCTCTTTAAAATATAAAGATTTCACTTATCAGATTAGATCGGATCTAAGTAAGAGGACAGCCCAGAGACAGTGGGAGCTAGGCACAAGGATGAGTGTTCTCCGGGAGAAGGGAGCCCAGGTACAATTGAAATTCCCAGCCATGTTAAGAATAATGTGGCGTAATAAAATGCACAATATTAGCGATCCTGAGGAGGTTGACACATTTATACAACAGATGGGCAATTGAGCCGGTATAGTAATGAGTATGAGGAGAAGTGCATAAAGAGTAGTTATGTGGTTGCCTCCCCAGTCCTCTGTCCCCTCTAGATGGGGGCTCACGAAGGGCGGATTGAATCGCCCAAGAGGTAGAATGGGGTTTCCGGGGGAGGGAGGGTAAGGGTCACAGGGTGTGGGGAGCAGTGGGAGAAAAAAATAAAAGATTTGTCCTCATGGATGCGGTTTTTTGTTGGTTGTGGGAGGTTTTAGATGGGGCTGTTGTGGTAAGGAGGTTTAAGTTGTATTTCATTATACGACTTTCAGTCTGTCTTGGGAGGAACTAGATGGGGTTGATAATGCAAAGGGGATGTAAGAGATACCCTACTATACAAAAATGTCTACAGATAATACAAAAGTAATCACTATATTTTCTTGGAACGTGAATGGATTAAGATCTAGGAAAAAAGTTTCCCGGGTTGCGGAGTTCTGTAAGGACTGTGACGCCCAAATATTGTTATTACAAGAAACCCATCTTGAAAGAATAGAGTTTAAGCAGTGTTTCGGAAAGTTTAGATGGCTACAGGAGGTTGTTTGTTCCGACCAAAGAGGGAGTACAAGGGGAGTGGCGATTATTGTTAAAACCAACCAGGAAATAAGATTACTCAAATATGAGTCTGATCAGTCGGGTAGGTGGTTGGTAGTAACTTTTTTAGTGTATGGGAGGCCTTTGGTTTGTGCCGTATACTATGGGCCAAATAATGATACCCCGGATTCCCTAGAAAAATTAGAGTCCTGCCTTATGGAGACAACAGCTCCCATTGTGATAGGGGGAGATTTTAATTTGGTTCTGAATAAAATACTTGATAGGACTTCGAAAGCTAAGTATATTAGTCCTGCGAAAACCCTCTCTAGACTGACAAGTATAATGAATGAATTTAATTTAGTAGATATTTGGCGTGTTTTGAACAAGTCTAGGAGAGAATTTACTTTTTATAGTAAAAAATATAGGCACCATTCTCGCATAGATTATTTTTTAGTGGACCAGGAGTTATGCGGAGATGTTACTAAGGTAACTCATATTCCAGCAATACTTTCAGATCATTCTGCAGTAGTAATATCTTTAAGGTATAATCAATCAGAGGAGTGTAAAAGGTGGACCCTGGATAGGTCAATACTTTTAGATGAGAAGGTAGTGGAAGATTTGAGGGTAGAATCCGAGAGTTTTTTGTCAATAACAATGGCTCAGCGTATGAAGATGTGGTGTGGGATGCCTATAAGGCATATTTAAGGGAGTTTTAAGATCTATTATGGTGGGGAAACACCGAGTGGAGAAAAAAGACAGAGAAAGCGCTATCCAGGATATTAGAAATAAAGAGGAGGAGCTGCAAAGGGCATCTATGGAGGAACCAACTAGAGTAGGGGTCCTAAGTAAGGAGTTAGAGGGTTACAAGCCGATTTTATGGCAAAGTTGGATAAAAGATCTATGGATAAGTGGAAGGCGAGTAAACTCCAACATTTTGCCTATGGGGAGAAATGTGGATCATTATTAGCTTGGAAAGCGAAGACAGACAGGGCAAGAAATAACATCCGAGAGCTAATTAGTGGGGTATCAGGGGACCTATTGATTACTAACTCAGATATGTGCAAGGAGGCATGTAGGTTTATGGAAGACCTATATAAAGAAAATATAACATCTAGTCAAACAGATATAAGGGAGTGGCTTGGGCTAACAACTCTTCCGAGACTATCTCTAGAGCAGTCGAAATTCTTGGAAGGAGATATTATGGAGGGGAGATAAGGGTTCAGTGCAGGAAGATGGCTAAAGGAAAGGCAGCTGGACCAGATTGTCTTCCTGTGGAAGTTTTTCTTTGTATCATGGATACTGTAATTCCGGTGTTACAAAACTTATTTAATAAAATATACCTTGGTGGAAAAAGGGTTCCTAAATCTTGGTTGGAAGCCACAATTACTATGATTATAAAGCCTAACAAAGACCCAAGGAAGATAGACTCGTATAGGCCGATTTCTTTATTAAATATAGACTATAAGATCTTCTCTGGTATCATAGCTGCGAGGGTGGCGAAGGTAATACATGAGATTATACACCCTAATCAGAGAGGCTTTATCCCTGGGTGACAACTAAATGAGTTGACCTTCCAGGTAATGGGAGATATAGATCTGGCGGAGGCTTGGAAAATACCTCTGACTATCGTAGCAGTCGATGCAGCTAAAGCCTTTGACCAGGTACATTGGCCTTATTTATGGGAGGCTTTACGAGGCTTTGGTTTTCCACAGAATATGGTAAAAGCGGTTCAGACCTTATATCATTGTCCAAAAGCTAGAGTGTTGATCAATGGAAGGCTGTCAGATTGGTTTGATATTTTTAGAGGGACCAGGCAGGGTTGTCCGCTCTCCCCGCTCCTTTTAATATATATATATCGAACCCCTTGCAAACTTGATTAGGTTAGATACAACTATCCTTCCTTTTAAATTTCATACTTTTGAAGTTAAGTTAGGGCTCTATGCAGATGATCTGTTGCTCTATACCAGTAACCCGCAAGAAGCAATTCCAAATTTGATGAGGAAGGCAGATGCCTTCGGTTACATTTCCGGGTACAAAGTAAACTCAAGTAAGACCGAGCTCATGGAGTGGAATCAGGGGTTGGCAAGTCATGGGGCGAGAAATCAAATGAGATACCTGGGCATCCAAATAACGCAGAAAATCGAGGATATTATTAATGTAAACTGGAAGAAAGTTAGCCAAGAAGTCACAGGTTTACTCATGAAATGGGCGAACTTACCACTTAACATATATGGGAGGGTTAACCTCGTGAAAATGATTATTTTACCAAAAGTGACATTTTTGTTTAATTCTATCCCGTTGAACTTCCAAAAGAAAGATATAGCAAAACTTCAAGGAAAGATAGGAAGCTTTATATGGTCATCAAAAGGTTCCAGGATTTCATGGAAAAAGTTACGTCGGCGACTGGATATTGGAGGTCTTGCGTTACTAGACATTTTAGCATATTGTTACGCATTTCAGTTTAAGAACGTGCGAATGTTGGCCAATAAAGTTAACAACTCAACAATTGGGGTTTTATTTGCAGCATTACTTATGGACGTGCCATATGGTCAAAGTGGGTTTCTTTTTAAATATGGGGATCCCAAATTTTTTTTAAAAGTCAGGCTTAAGATCCTAAAGTCTGCTTTGCACACATGGATGTATGCGCGGAAGGCGTTAAGAGTCCCATATTTTTCATCATGGGCGCCTATTTGGGATTCTCCAGGTACCCCTGAGTGCATGAGGGACCAATTAAGCCAGCCTTTGAGAGGCGGGGGCATTCAGTGTTAGGCGGACCTTAAGGATGGTATAAATTTGATTAGTTGGGAAGCACTTTGTAATTGTACCAAGGGTTCGCTGACAAGGTTTAAATACTACCAGCTGAGTTCCTGGTGGACTACACAGGATTGGGCAGAGGTGGAAGATCCTAAATTTGACCAAGTGATGAGATCTAGTCGGTAGAGTAAGGAAACATCATTTTGGTATTGGGCCTTTGTAGATGCGGGTGGACAGATGGAGAATGAAATTGAAAAATTGTGGGGCGAGGAGCTTGTTAACCAGGATACAATGCAAATGTGGAGCAATTCGTATAATATACTACGAAAAATAGTAAAATCAGCACCACTAAAACGAAACCATCTTTTCACCACGTATAGGGTGTATTGGACGCCCGCAAAACTCTCTAACGTCACAGGGAATATCTATACTTGTCCCAGATGCATGTGTGTTGATGCGAATGATATACACATGTTTATGGTATGCCCAAAAATAACTCACTTTTGGAATGAGATTAGCGCCTTTTTCGGAGAAACTATTGGGATGCAACCAGAAGTATCATTCAGCCTAATATTTTTTGGTTTGAGTTGGGATCAAAAAGAGCAACTGTCTGAGGTTAACTCCAAATTTTTGTTTTATGTAACTTTATTGGCAAGACGGGAAATTTGTAAATTGTGGAAATCTGGAAACCCTCCAATGTTCTCTGAGTGTCTAAGGAGCATTATATATGTGAGCGAATCAGATATGACATGTGATCCGAAAAGTAAAGAGAAAGTTTGGTCTCCGTTGAATAAGTGGAGAGAAAAGGTAATGTGAGTCCTATGATTATGCCACTTACCCTGTTGGCCTTATAATCTCCAATTCCTTTGGTAGCCCCAGTTAGTATGTGGAGATGGAATAGGAAACGGATGTAAACTTGTGGGCGATCATCTCAGGGTCTCGTAATACGGCCAATGGTTTTGGTTCACTACGATATGGCCTAGAAAGACTCTGAGTGTTACCCTGCAAGAAATCTGGCAAAATGAGGACAAAAAAAAAAAAAGAGTAGACTGGTGCAAATTATGTTGCCACTGTCACAAAGAAAATCCCTATTACAGATATCATATCAGGGAGTGACCCTGAGCACTCAAGATGTATGCTTGAAGGTTTAGCTGCAGATTGACACCTCATCTATGGGCTACTGACAGTAGTAAGTACTCTATCTCCAGTAGATATCTTAGCATGAGACTCGAAGCCTTAATTTGTGTAATCAGAGGCCTACAGAAATGCCAACCTCAACTAACTTACACTATGTCTGTCCAAAATACTTTCTTTCAACTCTCTAAAGCTAGCAGTACAAAATGTTCACCGGAGCTTCTAAACACACTATTCTAAACACAAATTACCACCTTACTTGGAGCTATTTGGTCTATGCAACACCAACTATCCATTGAACCCCAAATATATACATGAATTAGCTCAACATCCCTCTCCTTGAGGCCTTTGCCAAAACATACATCTGTGAACTGCAAAACTAAACTTCAGTAAACTACAATACTCAATGTTCTCTGTTCTTTGGACAAACTGCAGAACTCAGTCACTGCACTGTTATGACACATTATGTTTGTGTCAATAACAATCATTATCCTGCAGCACCTCCATCTACACCATAGGTCAGATATACATCATGACCTGATAGGCCACAGGATGGCCATATTTTGACCATGATGCACTGCAAACAAACAGTATCCATCTTTGCGTTCTCACACTCCTATATCATCAGCTTTGCACATGAACTGCCGTACTCTGCAAGCCCTACTTAACAGGTCTGCATCACTCATCATCTTCAGCCACATCATGACCATTACAAGATGATAGCAGCACATCCTTGATCATTAACTAAATACTGGAGTCCTCAACCAGCACCATTCTCCACAGAATGCATAAAGGGGCATCCTTTTATGACAAACTGTTTTGGTGCTTGTGTGGTCTCCTGGCACAGAAACCGTGTTATATAAGTGCATCAACAACACCATGTGGCCAGACAAACATAAGAAAAGCATATGCCAGGCATACAACAATTTTCTTTCTTGGCTTGAAGGAGGGTGTGACAGACACTGATCCTAAAAATATTGGTGGAGATTCTTAACAAGGATACTCAATTGGATAAATAGAAATTTTGCCCAAGAAAGTCAGGTAGTCCATCAGTTACAGTTGGCAAATCAGATAAAATAACTGGCTATACGGTTTCATTTCGGGAATTCTCTTTTGCTTTATCAAATTGCTGCTCACTTACCAATTTAATAGTATTTGGTGATACGACTTCTTTTCTACAGGCATATTTCACTCAGGTCATGCTGAATCAAAGACTGTGGTTCCGACAGAACATCACCGCTCTGAACGAAACTGTAATCCAGGTGTTTTGCAGGAAAAAGCAAACCTCGAACAGGTGGGATGTAAAGGCATGATTCTTCCATGTAGTTCAGTAGCAGCCCGTCCCCTGCCAAAGTGGTGGGTGGGCTGGGCCGGAGGAGGGAGGTGGGGAGGGTTTGGGTACAAAAAATAAATACAAAAATAAAAATAAACTGACCTTAACGCTGCCGCCCCCGCCGTCTCCCGCGCATCGGCTCTTCCTGCTTCTGGCTCTGGGCACAGGCTCCCAGGCTGCCCTGCGGCCAATCCTGAAGCTGCTCTCACATGAGAGCAGCTTCAGTATTGGCCTGAGTGTCGGCAACTTGCCTCCCAGGAAGACTCGGAGCCTGTGCCTGCTATCTCCAGCCCCAGCAACGCAGCTGAGGCTGGAGAGAGCTTCACTGCGCATGAGGGGTTTAGCTGGCCCGAGACAGCCGGCCAAACACCTCATGCGCAGTGAAGGGACTGCCCATCACTCCCCCACCAGCAGTGTCATCCCCTGGACCTGCCCCCAAGACTCGTCAGAGTCCTGGAGACGGGTCCACGAGATTATAATAAAACGGGTTTAAAACCAGTTTTATTATCGTTTTATGTACTGGTGGTGGTGGGGGGTGCTCCTCCGCCCTAATGGACCGGCCGCTGCTGATAGTTACACTGACTAAAGAGGTATAACAAAGGTTTCAGCAGCAATGAAAAAACATTGAATCGGTAATAAATTCAGCAATGGGTACATAAAATACTGCAATGGACGATGAAAAAGTTGCCGTGGAATGTTAGAGATATGAATGCAGTGAAAGATTAAATTAGTAACAGAAGAATTTAAATTTGTCAAATCAAGGATACAACAGACTGGCAGCAAAAATGTCTGCAAATTGCTGAAGCCTCCTATTCTTACAGACCAGAAAGAAGATGGATTCCTGCTTCGGAGCAGCCTTTTAGTTGACACTGTGGTGCTCCAATAGCATTGAATGATCAAAACTGTACGGACATCATAGGGGATGAAGAAGAGGGGAGTGGTCCCTCTCCTCCTGAAAGTAAGGTACCCATCACTCATGGCAATTGCTGACATACTTGTGGAAACAACTGAGGTAAGCAGTTACTGCATGCCACAGAGATATCAGTTAAACACAATAAGCATAGACGGAGACAACAAACCGCACTTTACTTGAGACACCATAAAACTCACAAGATCCTAATCGGAGAGTTCAACGGCGCTTACATTAGAGCCTTACCTCACAAAGTAGGATTCGGAACATAACGTGAGCCACTCAGGATTTGTCTCAATTATTGCTCACTTATCGCCTCAATTAGAGCCTTAAGGGCCGCTAGGCAGAAAAGGTTTCCAATGCTGCAGCAAGTAAAAGGTAAACTGAAGCTACTGACTGCAGAACAGAGAGAGTGAAGAAACTGATTAAGTTCGCAGAGGTGCACTCTGTCTCAGCTTCCAGGAACTGCAGCACACAGTATCTAAATGGAGCACTTTATTGAGTAGGTTCCTGAAGGAAGAAACTAATGCCACTGACTTATTTTCCCCAAGGCGCAGAAAATGTGTTTACCAATATTGAGGTGCAGTTGGTGTTTACGAGGGCTAAATGCTTGGTAGCCTTTACTGAGAGAACAAAGTCTACCATGCGGAGAAAGAGGCGTGGGCGCCCAACATAAAATCAGGGCTTTTCAATTTAGTTTAGATCTGAGGATCTCAGTTGAGCACAATTAACTTAGAAGGATGGACTGGGAACGTGGTGAAGACGACTTGGGTAAGAAGAACGGTGAGACGGCCTCCACAAGGAGCAGGGAAACCCTTGACCCAAGTGGAACAATAATTGCTAACAGTGAGGCACTCAGACTATCAAGACCAGTAACTGGTGGCAGTTGTAACAAGATGGAGCTGAATTCCAAGCCAGCAGACTCTTGCTATTCACAGTTCTAGACTTTCTCCAGAGAAAAGAATTGCAGAACAATCACAAAGAGTTCTTGAAAATGAACCTTGGTAAATTTATGACAAGAGAAGGCAAGTCACAGATAAAACAAAATTCTCCGATTCTGTGGCTTACTCAAAAGTCTATTGAAGTAGACGTTTTTCATATTTAGTTGGATTTTTAATGCTAAACAATTTACTACTATGTAACTTCAGTGTAACACAAAGTCGGATGAGGAGAATAAATGCATAAAACTGCTATACTCCTCTATAGGCATTCTTGTGATATACCAATTGTTAAAATTCAAAAGTGGGCTTTATTTAAGCAAAACAAAAAATAAACAGAATGGCTCATTCACTTCAGTGCACCCGACACTAAAAAATACACAGCAATTTTTTCAGCACAACTTCCAAAGAACGCAGCTGAGTCGAGTAATGGTCTGTTAAAATATGTTTTTCTGGAAGGTTTACATAACTCTAATCACATGACGTTTTAATACATGAAACAAAAAGGCTTCTTCACAGACTAATAAATAAGAACTATTAATGGCATCTACAAAATAGCTTACATAAACATTTGGGCGGAAGTTTTTAAGGCGTTTCATTACGTTAATGAAAAATATTACTGCTTACCAGCATGAGACTGCATATGCTCCAAGAGATTATTATAAAACTGGAACTGAATCCCACAGGCACCACATGTGAAAGGCTCTATATGCAAGAAACAAACGTACATAGGTACAAAACAGATTGTTGGCTTAGGAAGGATGTCAACGTTCTCAGACAACATACTTTATGTTCAGGTTACTATCTTACCACAAATTAATCCTTGAAAAACCAACTTGCTGGGCAAGCCACTCTTCTAATACAAAGGGTGATAAATCTCATCAAGATGGCTGAAAAGGGCAGGTAATGCCTTGCCTGCACCATTTGAAAGTTGCCCCACATTGATACTTGTTTCCTACTTGGTCCCCTTGATTATTTCACGTTAACATTTGGGCATCACTTTGATGCCCACGCCTGTCCGAAACATGCTCTTAAAAATACAAACACATATTCACTCATTCTCTACTGTGCCCTTTTGGATTAATTGAGAAAGCAATAATAGACCTGCCTGGTGAGTCTTCAGAAGTGACTTTGAAAAATTATATTAAAGCCAAACATAGAATGCAATTTCGATGGTGAAAGCATCCAAATGAAACCCAATGTGCCTCGTGTTCACTAAAAAGTAGAAAGCATGAGTAGGTTCTTGTGGAGTGTTAGGTTTATACTGTATTAACAAGGGGGCTAAAGATCAGATCATAAATGTTACCAATATTTCTGCACTACCAGAAGTCCAACAGTGCAACAGCCTTCAAAGTGAACTCTTTTTGTGGGAAACCTGAAGGATTTGTAGGATACTAGTGGTATATGTATGAAAAATGCAGCCATATGTGAATACACCATTTCCAGAGCTTACACAAGTTTGTGATTTTTTTTAAGTGATGGCGAAATCAGATTGTTTTGTTAACCCCTTGCGCGCTGCGCGAATTCCCCTGCTGTGCGGGCGAATTAATGAGTGGGCGGGGTTCGGACGGCCCCCGGCTGTCCTCCACACGCCCACCGTGACGTCGGTCCGCAGCACGCAAGGGGTTATGATTACACATCTGACTCTGAAAAAGATTGCTGCAATGATTGGTGCTGATCAGTAAAGGATGCAAAGAGGAAATGAGAAAAAAAACTTTTCAAATGTACTATTAATGATTCTAAAGGACAAGTTACTTACCTTCGGTAACACCTTATCTGGTAGAGACATAATCTAGCCACAGATTCCTTACCTTATAATATCCTAGGCGTCAGGCTGGATCCAGAGACGTTTGCTCAATCAATACCCTTGTGCGCCGGTAGGTGGCGTCGATCGACTCTGCGTGATGTCGTTGTCCGCGCCAGAAGTAATGTTGCGTCACCCATACAGGCACCACCTCGGCACGCAGACATCAGTAACTTTTCACGACTTTCCACGCCAGGAGCGCGGAGCCAAGAAGTGCACCGACAGTGGTGTGTGTCTAACAACTAGGGCACTGAATGGGATCAGCCCTGACCCAAAAAACCTGTCTGCAATGCGGGGAGGATGGGTGTGTCGGTAAGGAATCTGCAGCTAGATTATGTCTCTACCAGATAAGGCGTTACCGAAGGTAAGTAACTTGTCCATCTGATAGAGACATCTAGCCGCAGATTCCATACCATAGAATAGATACCCCAGCAATACTATCCCCGGAGGAGGGACTTCGGACAAGGTTAGACCAGGAAGTCATGCAAGACAGAGATGCCAGCTGTCCAGGCAGTAGTGTTTGGTAAACATGCGAAAGGATGCCCGAGTTGCTGCCTGACAAATGTCAATGACTGGAACACCACTTGCAACACTGTGGTAGCAGCCTTAGCTCTAGTGGAATGAGCTCTTAAGCCTTCAGGAGGCTGTTTCTTGGCCAAAGCATAGCAAATTTTGATGCAGAGGACATCCCATCGTGAATTAGTCCTCTTCTGCACCGCACAACCTCTCTTTGATCCCACATACCCCACGAAGAGTTGGTCGTCCACCCGGAAATCTTTAGTGCGGTCAAGGTAGAACAGCAATGCTCTTTTTGGGTCCAGACAGTGGAGTCGCTCCTCTTCATTAGAGGGGTGCGGAGAAGCGTTGAAAGTGGGCAAGGTGACCGATTGTTCCACGTGGAATGGTGGTACCACTTTAGGCAAGAAAGAGGCCCTAGTGCGAAGCACCAACTTTTCAGGGAAGATGGTCAGGAAACGAGGCTTGGATGACAGAGCCTGCAATTTGCTCACCCTCCTGGCAGAAGGTATTGCCACTAGAAAGGCTATTTTGATGGTAAGCAGCCGGAGGGAGCAGTTGTGCAGCGGTTCGAACAGAGCACATATGAGGAAGGTGAGAACCAAATTAAGGTCCCAATGAGGCATGATGAATGAGGGAGGTGGGAACATATGTACATGCCCCTTAAGAGATCTGTTTACAATAGGGGATTTAAATAAAGAGGGTTGGTCTAGCAGCCTCAAGAAGGCAGAAAAGGCAGAAAGGTACTCTTTAAGAGTGCCCAGATCAGAGCCCTTCTGGGCAAGGGTCAAAATAAAGTGAAAGGAACTGAGAGAGGGAAGCAGAAAGAGGGTCAATAGACCTTTATGTACAATATTTTACAAATTTCTGCCACCGGCAGGCGTACACGGTCTTGGTAGAGGGACGCCTGGCTGCCAAAATCACATCACAGACTTCAGGAGGAGGGTTCAATGCTGTCAACTGCTGCCGCTCAATCTCTACGCAAGAAAGCGTAGAGTTGATAGGTTCGGGTGGAGGACCCACCCCTGCTGCTGCAAAAGAAGGTCTACCAAAGGGGCAGTCTGATCGGAGGATCGATGCTCATTTGGAGAAGCTCGGGATACCAGACTCTGCGTTCCCAGTCCGGAGCCACAGGAATGACTTGGGCCTGGTCACTCTATCTTCTTGAGCACTCTGGACAGGAGTGGTATTGGCAGAAAGGTGTAAAAGAGGCCTGAGCTCCACTCGAGATGAAAAGAGACGCCAAGCGAGAGCTGCAGTGGAAACTCCAGCGTGCAAAACTGCTGACATTGAGCGTTCTTACCAGAGGCGAACAGATCTAACCAAGGCTCTCCCCACTTCTGAAAGCGATCTTACGCCACCTCTAGAAGGAGACGCCATTCGTGATCCGCTAGGCATCGACCTCCAAGTTTGTCTGCCCTGGCGTTCAGAGAACCTGCCAGGTGTTGAACCACCAGGGAGATGCCATGCGGTTCCAGCCATGTCCAGAGACACAGGGCCTCTTGACAAAAGGTCCAGGACCCTATCCGGCCCCGTTTCTTGCAGTACCACATGGCGATTGTGTTGTATGTGAACACCTGAACCAGCTGCCCCTTGATGGAAGAGAGAAAAGCTTTCAACGCCAAGCGAATCACTCAGAGCTCCAGCATGATGATGTGGAGTCCGGATTTCACTGAAGACCAGAGTCCTCTGATCTTTACCTCCCCAGATGGCCGACCCATCCCAGGAGTGACACATCTGTCACTACTGTGGGATCTGGGTGGGGAAGGGAGAGGGGTCTGCCTTTGACCCAATCGCTGTTGGTCAGCCACCACTGCAGATCCTATGCAGTTCCCTCCGAGATCTGAACCATGTCGGAGAGATTCCCCCGATGCTGCGCCCATTGGAACATCAGGCCCTACTGCAGAGCTCGCCTATGCCATCTGCCATGTGTCTATAGCAGGATGAAGGAGGCAATGAGGACCAGCAGCCTCAAAGTCAGTCTCAATGAAATCCAGGATAGAGGCTGAAACATTGGTATCATAACCTGAATATCCTGGACTCACCGCTCAGGAGGATACGCCCGAAACCGCACTGTGTCCAGAACAACTCTGATACAAGGGAGCGTCTGAGAGGGAGTCAGGTGTGACTTTGGCACATTGATAGTGAACCCCAGGGTGCAGGAAAGCAGGACGTTCGCCATAGTCTGGAGGTGGGAGAAGACAGCCTGATGCGAGCTCACCTTCAACAGTCAGTCATCGAGATAGGGGAAGACTGGCACGCTTGATCTGCGCAGATGAGCTGCGACCACTGCCATCACCTTGGTGAACACCGGAGGGGCACTGGTAAGACCAAAGGGCAGCACCGTGGGTGTGCTCATGGCCTAACGTGCCCGGACGGGGATGTGAAAATAGGTGTCCTGCAAATCCAAGGCTACCATCCAGTCCCCGGGGTCTAGGGCAGACAAGACCTGAGCCAGAGTGAGCATCTTAAACTTTACCTTTTTGAGGAAGTAGTTGAGGGTTCGCAGACTTGGGATAGGATGAAGGCCCTTGTCCTTTTTCGGGACCAGAAAGTAGCTGGAATAGCAACGACAGCCTACTTCTGGCACCGGAAGCCTCCCTAGGGCTCCCTTGGCCAAGAGAGCCCTGACTTCCTCCTGAAACAAGTTCAGGTGGTCCTTTGTCAGCCGGTCATAAGTCGGAGGGAGGGGAAGTCACAAAAGGTAGGGAGCAGCCCTTCCGGACTATCTGAAGAACCCACTTGTCCGATGTGATGTTTTGCCAGTTGTGGAAGTGATGACTGATCCTGCCACCAACCAGCTGCCCCTGGTCATGAAGGGCCTTACTAGGAAGGTTTCAGGCTGTAGAGGGAGGAGTGGACTGATTGGATCTCTGGCCACCTGATCCATGGGTTCGAAAGGAGCCGCATCCACGCTGCGCAGAGGTTGCTGAACTTGCGCTGGCTTGTGGCTGGGATATGGCTGGTACGGCTGAAACCCTCGTCCGTGGCCACAAAATAAGTGAAAAGCAGACAGGGGACAGGTGGTCACAGAGAGGCCTAAGGACTTCGCTGTATCCTGAGAGTCCTTAAATAGCTCCAGGGTCACGTCTCCTTGGTCTCCAAAGAGACGGGCGCCATCAATGGGCATGTCCATAAGGAAAGCTTGGACATCCCCCCAAAAAACAGACGTTCACAGCCAGGCGTGGCGGCGAAAAGCCACGTTGACATTACTCTGCCCAGCGAGTCAGTGGTGTCAGCCCACAACAAATGGTGAACTAAGCCACATCTCGCCCATCCAACACCGCTTGGGAGAGAAAGACCCGGGTTGCCTCCGGAACCTGTCGCAGCACCTACGCAACCATTTCCCACAAAGAGTGGGCGTAACGGCCCAATAGGCATGCAGTGTTCACTGACCACAACGCAAGGCTGTTGGAAGAGAAAATCTTCTTGCCCCAACTATCCAGCCTCTTAGATTCTCTGGTCGGGGTGTGGAAGGGAACGTGCCTTGTGAGGTAGAAGCTTGGACCACCAAGCTCTCGGGGTAAGGTGGTTGGTGAGGAATTTCGGGTCACCCGGTGCAGGGCGATGAGCCTATTCACAGGAGCCCCTATACCAGGCTTGGACCAGGTGCAAAGGACACCAGTTAAGGCTTCTTGAAAGGCAGAAGGGGTTCCGAGGAGTAGATACTGGCTGCAGGACCTCCGTCACGATGTTTGTGTTGACGTCCACCGAAGGGAGCTGAAGGTCCAGGACCTCGGCTGCCTTTCTCACCATCATAGCATTTGAAGCTCCCTCCTCCGTAGCCACGGTATGGGGAGAAAGCAGGTCAAAATTCAGGGAGGTATTCAGGCCACTGGCCTCACCCAGTTCCTCATACAAGTCCATTTCGCTCTCAAGCTGGTCTTGTAAAGGGTCCAGCGACCCCTCCTAATTCTCCTCCATTCCTAGCCCCTCAAAATAAAACTGAGGAATCGACCTAAGACCTAAGGGTGCAGTTGGCGCCGGAACTGGCGTCAAAAGGGGCCTATCCGGCTACGGGTCATCAAGGATAAGAATGGGACTGGCAGCGCCAGAAGCCAGTCCGAATTCGCAACCGGATCCATCGGGGCACATCAGCAGGGTACACAATGGAGCCTCTTCTGAGCCTCCGGGGCCATGAGGTGCACCAGGAGAGTCAGGTCGCCCAAATATGAGGCGCATGGCGTCTTAGAAATCTTTAAGCTGGGCAGGGGTCGCTTCGGCTTCTGGAAATGCAGGGAGGCGCAGGTTCCGCAGTACGAGGTCTAGAGCGTCGAGGCTCTTCCGATGCATTGGTCGACGAACAGGAAGAAGAGGAAGCACGCTTTGACTTCCTGTGTTTCTTATGCCTCTTACCTGACCGACTCGACGACTTTGAGTGGGGGGACGAGGACCTAGGACTCCTGAAGCTGCCCGGACCGTCCTCTTGACCGAGACCGGGAACGAGACCTCCAGGGAGAGTGAGGTGGAGTCGAACTCTGGGCCGCAAGCCGCTTTAGGAACAGCACCCTCAAAGCCTTCGGAGCCATGGCCCGGCAATATGAGTACGACGAGGAGTTGTGGTCGCGCTCCAGGCACCAGAGACAAATTAAATGTGGATCTGTCACCGACACTACCTAGTGGCAGGTGCCACACGGTTTGAATACAGAAGTCTTCTTCGGCATAAAAGGAAAAACCTACACACCATAAATCATCGCCAAAACGTCAAAAAAAGCCTGTCAAAAAGTGACAGAGGGTAGCTATCTTCACAGATCTGCGCTAGCTGGCGTGGAAAGAAAAGAACTGATGTCAGCGCGCCGAGGTGGTGCCTATATATGTGACACGAACGGCACTTCCGGTGCGGTCGACGCTGGCGTCACGCAGAGCCGATGGATGCCACCTACCAGAGCGCAAGGGTATTGCTCGAGACGTTTCCGGATCCAGCCTGGGATATTCTAAGGTAAGGAATCTGCGCCTAGATGTCTCTACCAGATAATAGGTATGCAAATTTCTTCTACATGAGAGGACTCTAAAGCTACTGAAAAGGGAAGTAAAGTTAACTTAGCTGCAGTAACTGAACAGTTTCCAGAGCATAAGGCCACTTACTACGCTGGGCTCCGGTTTCCTTTTAACACTTGACATACAGATGGAGGTTGGGGTCCCATTCTGGTGTTGAAGTGCCCAGACTCTTCTTGCCAGGATCCCTAAGCGTGGCATTAAGCCAATGTCTTTATAAAGGCAGAAACCCAGGAACTCCCCGCCTTTGTCTTTGATAAAATACTATAAGGTTAAAGGTCCTTGGCAGCTGAGCAGTGCATAACTAAACTGACTCCAGCACACACGTGCACTGAACTAAGAATACAGTGTCCAAAATTCCATTATCCCTTCACAGGACACTGAACACGTGGAGACATCAGAAGATGTTTGATGGGAAGTAGGGGAGGTCTAAGAGTTGGGGAGTGCATTTTTGGGATTTCATTCCATAATCCCCACTCCTTTAAATCAGGGTATCTTAAAATATGTGACT
Source organism: Calotriton arnoldi (assembly GCA_963921515.1). Lineage (NCBI taxonomy): Eukaryota > Metazoa > Chordata > Amphibia > Caudata > Salamandridae > Calotriton > Calotriton arnoldi. The sequence continues at coordinate 3,896,933 of CAWUFW010000386.1, forward strand.
GCTGGATATTTAGCTTATCGAGCTTGATTATTATGTCATGCGATATTTTATTTCAAATCCATTTGCCACCTCCAGGAGTAAACATGGACTGCTCAGTAGTGGCACTTTTGAGATACAGGTTTACAAAAGGAAAAAACAGTTTTCCAAATGGAATGAAATCAGCTTAAGCCCTGAAACACCAATGGTCAATTTCAGTTTCCCCACAGGTACTTCCCAGTACCACAAAGAAAAGGTATTGCAATATACTTATGATGTCTTTTTTCCATTATATGATTATTTGGGGGACTTAAAAACACGCATGCTGGCCATGGCCCTCTATCCAGGGTCACCCCCAAACCTTTTGCCTTCACCCCTCCTGTTTTACTGAATTTGTTTTTGTTGGCCTTAGGATTGTGTGAACTTTCACACTACTAATGAGTGATAGAGTGCTTGTGCTCTATCCTTTAAACATGGTAAAATTGGCTTACATCTAATTGCCACATTTAATGCACAAGTTACTAACTTGTGTAACGATATATCTGTAAGAGACAGTAGTTAGTGACAGATTCCTTACCTTAGAATATCCCCAGGCGTCAGGCTGGATCCGGAAAGTTTTGCGTAGCAGTACCCCTGCGCGTCGGTAGGCGGCGTCGTGCGGCTCCGCGTCCGTCGTCGTGATCGCCGGGATGACGTCGCGGCCAGTACTTAGACGCCGCCCATGCGCGCTGGCGTCAGTTCTGTACACGACTTTCCGCGCCAGAAACGCAGAGCCATGCAAGAAACTGACACTGGTGTCTGAAAACTAGGGACCTGAAAGGGATGACCTTAACCCTAGAAATCAGTTCGCAGAACGGGGAGGATGGGTGGGGCGGTAAGGAATCTGTCACTAACTACTGTCTCTTACAGATATATCGTTACACAAGTTAGTAACTTGTGCATCTGAAAGAGACACGTTAGTGACAGATTCCTTACCTTAGAATAGATACCCCAGCAATACCAACCCCGGTGGTGGGTCTGCGAACAAAGATCAGACGAGGAAGTCTCGGAGAACAGAACGGCCAAAGAAGCTGTCTCTCCGGACTTGGCTGTCAAGGCAGTAATGCTTGGTAAACGTGTGCAGCGAGGCCCACGTAGCTGCCTGACAAATGTCCTGCAATGGGACACCACGTCCCAAAGCTGTGGTGGCGGCTGTCGCCCTGGTGGAATGGGCACGTAGCCCAACAGGGGGCTCCTTCTTAGCCAAAGAATAGCAGGCTTTGATACACAAGACAACCCAGCGGGAGATGGTCCGCTTGTGTACCGCCCTACCTTTTTTGGCGCCCACGTAGCCAACAAAGAGCTGGTCGTCCACCCGGAACTGTTGTGTGCGGTTCAGATAGAAAGAAATCGCACGTTTTGGGTCCAGACGGTGGAGCCTCTCTTCCTCTCTAGAAGGATGCGGAGGCGGAAAGAAGGTGGGCAAAGTGATGGTCTGCCCAATGTGGAAGGCAGTAACCACCTTTGGCAAGAAGGACGGACGCGTCCTAAGAACAACCTTGTCTGGATGGACAGACAGAAAGGGAGGCTTGCAAGAAAGAGCCTGGAGCTCACTCACCCGCCGAGCGGAGGTGATAGCCACCAGAAAGGCTGTCTTCAGAGTGAGAAGACGAAGAGGACAGTTATGGAGAGGCTCAAAGGGAGCGCACATTAAAAAGGTAAGAACCAAGTTCAAGTCCCACTGAGGCATCACAAACGGAACAGGAGGGAAAAGGTGTGTAATGCCTTTAAGAAACCTGTTAACAATAGGGGACTTGAAAAGGGAGGGCTGATCAGGAAGCCTGAGGAAGGCCGAGATTGCACAAAAGTAGCCCTTGATGGTACCCAGGGCAGAACCCTGTTGGGCCAGAGAAAGAAGGAACAGTAGAACCTCAGAAAGAGGGGCAGAAAGGGGATTCACAGCCTTTGCTGTGCACCATGCCACAAACTTGTTCCACCTGCAGGCGTATACCACCTTAGTGGAGGGACGCCTGGCTGCCATAATCACATCACAAACTTCGGGAGGCAAGTCAAAAGGAATCAACTGCCGCTGCTCAATCTCCACGCAAGGAGGTGGAGACTGGACAGGTTCGGGTGGAGGACCGTCCCCTGCTGCTGCGACAGAAGATCCTCCCGAAGAGGCAGACGGATCGGGGGATCGATGCTCATACTGAGCAGCTCGGGATACCAAACTTGTCGAGCCCAGTCCGGAGACACAAGGATGACTTGGGCCCGGTCGTGCCGAATCTTCTTCAACACACTGGGCAGAAGTGGTATAGGCGGAAAGGCGTACAACAGACCGCAACTCCACTTGCGACGAAAAGCGTCACCGAGCAAGTGCCGCCTTGGAAATTCCAACGCGCAGAACTGCTGACATTGCGCGTTCTCTTCGGTGGGGAATAGATCTAACCAAGGCTCTCCCCACTGTAGAAAGAGTCCTTGCGCCACCTCCGAGTGAAGACGCCATTCGTGATCCATCATGCACCTGCGGCTGAGTTCGTCCGCCCTGGCGTTCAGGGAACCTGCCAGGTGTTGAACCATCAGGGATATGCCCTGATGTTCCAGCCATGTCCAGAGACGCAGAGCCTCCTGACGTAGGGTCCACGACCCCACCCCGCCTTGTTTGTTGCAGTACCACATGGAGGTGGTGTTGTCTGTGAACACCTGCACCACCTTCCCCTTGACAGAGGGAAGGAATGCCTTCAGTGCAAGTCGGATCGCCCTGAGCTCCAGAAGGTTGATATGGAGCCGGGACTCCGCCGTAGACCAGAGGCCTCTGATCTCCGCCTCTCCCATGTGACCGCCCCATCCCAGAAGGGACGCATCCGTCACAACTGTGTGCTCTGGCTGGGGAAGGGAGAGGGATCTGCCCGTGACCCATTGCCGGTTCGAAAGCCACCACTGCAACTGTCGTGCAGTCCCCTCCGAGATCTGGACGTAATCGGACAGGTTCCCCTGATGCTGCGCCCACTGGAACTTCAGGTCCCACTGCAGAGCCCGCATATGCCATCTGGCATGATCGACCAGCAGGATGCAGGAGGCCATGAGGCCCAGCAGCCTCAGGGTCATCCGTACCGAAACCCAGGATAGAGGCTGAAAGATCGGAATCATAGCCTGAATATCCTGGACTCGCCGTTCGGGAGGATAGGCCCGAAACTGCGTTGTGTCCAGAACTGTTCCGATGAAAAGGAGCTGTGGAGAAGGAATCAGGTGCGACTTCGGCACGTTGATGGAGAACCCCAGCGAGTGCAGGAGTCCGGCCGTAGTCTGGAGGTGGGAAACGACTGCCTGGGACGAGCCCGCCTTCAGCAGCCAGTCGTCGAGGTAGGGGAAGACTGGAACCCCTGCCCGGCGCAGATGAGCTGCGACCACCGCCATCACTTTCGTGAACACCCGAGGGGCGCTGGTAAGGCCAAAGGGAAGCATGGTGAACTGAAAGTGCTCGAGGCCTACCGTGAACCGCAGGTAACGCCGGTGGGCCGGCAGGACGGGGATGTGAAAATATGCGTCCTGCAAGTCCAACGCTACCATCCAGTCTCCAGGGTCGAGGGCAGTCAAGACCTGAGCTAGGGTGAGCATCTTGAACTTCTCCTTCCGGAGGAAGCGATTGACGTTCCGGAGGTCCAAGATAGGACGCATGTCCTCCTTGTCCTTTTGGGCACCAGAAAGCAGTGGGAATAGCAACCACGCCCTACTTCTGGGGTCGGAACGCGCTCGATAGCCCCCTTGGCCAAGAGGGTCGCAACTTCCTGTCGAAGAAGTACCAAATGGTCCCCCGACATGCGGTGGTGCTGAGGTGGCATGGCTGGGGGTAGTCTCGAAGGGGAGGGAGTAGCCCCTTCGGACAATGTCCAAAACCCACCTGTCCGATGTGATGGTGCGCCAGTGGGGAAGGTGATGGCGGACCCTGCCCCCCACTGGCGTGCTGTGGACTTGAAAGGATGGACTAGGAGGGCTTGGAGGCCGCGGACGGGGCGGAGGTGGTGGCCTGACCCGCACGCTGGTTACCCGACCCGCCTCGGCGGGAGCCACGTCCTCGGCCGCGCGAAGGCGCTTGCTGCGCGGGCCGGTGGCTGGGCAGTGGACGTGACTGGCGCCCCTTCCGTGTCCACGAAAGGGGCGAAAAGCAGACTGCTGCGGAGGGCGCGAGGCGGAGAGGCCCAAGGAGTTGGCCGTAGCCCGCTAGTCCTTAAAGCGCTCCAGCGCGCTGTCTGCCTTATTGCCAAAAAGGCGGATACCATCAAAGGGCATGTCCATAAGGGTGTTTTGGACATTGCCCGAGAAACCAGTGGTCCTCAGCCAGGCGTGACGGTGCAGCGCCACTGTCGTAGCAAGCGATCTGCCCTGTGAGTCAGCGGTATCGAGGCCACATCGGATAGTGAACTTCGCTGCGTCTCTCCCGTCTGCAATTGCACGGGAGAGAAGTGCCTGGACCTCCTCAGGACACTTGGGCAGCACTTGCGCCACCGAATCCCACAGAGAGTGGGAGTAACGGCCCAAAAGGCAAGCGGTGTTCACGGACCGCAAGCCAGCACTGGAGGAAGAAAAAATCTTCTTCCCAAATTGTTCCAGTTTTTTGGATTCCCTATCCGGCGGAGCCGTAGGGAAGGCGCTTTGAGAAGTAGAGGCTTGGACAACCAAGCTCTCGGGGGTAGGGTGTTGGGAGAGGAACAGAGGGTCGCCCGGGGCCGGGCGATGGCGGCAGGCTACGTTCCTGTCCACAGGAGCCCCTGTGGTGGGCCTGGACCAGGTGCCCAAAAGAACATCAGAAAGTGCGTCGTTGAACGGCAGCAGTGGCTCCGAAGAGGTAGCCGCCGGCTGAAGTACTTCCGTCAGGAGGTTAGTCCTGACAGCCACTGTAGGGAGCTCGAGGCGCAAGGCCGCGGCCTCCCTACGCAACACCGTTGCATAACTTGCTCCCTCCTCGGTAGCCACGGAAGGAGGAGACAGCATGCCAAGGTCAGGAGAGGTGTCCAGACCACTGGCATCACCCAGTTCCTCAGCCCAGTCCTGATAAGGCTCACATTGAGCTGTGAGAGGGTCTTCCGACCCCTCCCAGTCCTCCTCCTCCTCCAAAACAGGTGAAAAGTATGGAGGAGGGACATGAGGGAAGAAAGGTCCCATCGGCGTCGGAATCGGCGTCGTGCGACGTCGATCCGGCTCCGTGTCCGGTTCTGGGGAGAACCTGGGGACGGCGCCATCCGGGGCCACGGATGGCACCGTGAACGGTACCGGGGAGGTCGGCGCCGGTGGAGGTGTCGTTAGGTCAACCGGCGTCGACCGGGATCCAGGCCTGGATCCGAGGGAGTCCTGCGGCGCCGGAGACACCGGGGCCGGAGCCGTCGGAGGTGCCGAGGGAGGACTCCCACTGGGGCCCGCGGGGCCCGAAGGCGCACCGGGGTAACCCTTAGGCCCGAAGATGCGAGCCATGGCCGACAGGAAGTCCTGTATCTCGGCTGGAGTCGACGTCGGAACCGGAACAGGCGGGTAGGCCGGCGTCGGCTGCTCGGGTACCCCCGGAGCCGCGGGGGTGGTACCAACTGGACCCTCGGCCGAGTCGTGAGACCGGCGAGGGGAGGTCTTAGAGCGACGCTTCTTAGACCTCTTGAGCTTCGCCTTACCTGAAGACGAAGACTTCGACCCCGTCGAATGACGACGGCTCCGCGACCGGCCCCTCAACCTCTCCTGGGACCGGGACCTCGAGCGGCGCGGAGCCGAGTCTCGAGAAGCTTTCGAGACCGCTCTCGCAAAGCCTTCGGGGCGAGGGACCGACACTCGGGGCACGACTTGGGGTCGTGGCCGCGCCCCAGGCAGAAGAGACACTCTCGGTGCGGATCCGTAATCGACATCATGCGATTACAGGTCTCGCATGGCTTGAAGCCGGGTATCCCTACTGACACCTTGGAGTCGAAACGACTCGAAAACTTGGACAAATAAAGTCACAAAAAATACTCAGTCAAAAAATGACTGGGGGCACTGCTCAATCCGGATCTGCGCTTACTGGCGCGGAAAAAGAAAGAACTGACGCCAGTGCGCATGGGCGGCGTCTAAGTACTGGCCGCGACGTCATCCCGGCGATCACGACGCCGACGACGGACGCGAAGCCGCACGACGCCGCCTACCGACGCGCAGGAGTACTGCTACGCAAAACTTTCCGGATCCAGCCTGACGCCTGGGGATATTCTAAGGTAAGGAATCTGTCACTAACGTGTCTCTTTCAGATTTACTTTATAAGTCCCTAGTAAAGTTGTACTACATGTACCCAGGGCCTGTAAATTACATGCTACTAGTGGGCCTGCAACACTTACTGTACCACCCATTTAAAATGTCTTTTTAAACACGTCTCAGGCCTGTCATTGGAGACTGTGAGCAGTTTTAAACTGCTAATTCCACTTGGCACAATAAACCCCTTGCCAGGCCTTAAACTCCCTTTTTAGTACATACATGCCAACACTAAGGTAGACCCTAAGCAGCCTACAGGGCATGGTGCATTATATTTAAAAAGTTGGGCATGTACTTTCAAGTTTTACATGTCCTAGTAGTGAAAAACTCATTTTTCACTACTGTAAGGTCTACCCCTCCCACAGGATAACATTGGATTATCTTATTACATTTAATAAGTAATAACTTTTATGTGGGAGCAGGTAGAAATATCATGTTTGGTGTCTAAGGAATTGTAATTTAAAATCCTCTTTAATGGTAAAGTTGGATTTTAAGTCACAATTCTGAAAATGCCACATTTAGAAAGGTGCAAAAGAAACAATTGATGGACGGAATGCTAAACAATGCAAACATTCACCCCCAGTCACAAAGATCTGGGTTTAATCCATCGTTCTTTTTCTCACCACGCCACCCCAGTTTGGACCCAGCCATATGCAAATCAGGCTTGACACTGTTCCTTATGGTAACAGTCTAGTACGAACTGCCAAGCCACTTCCTCCCTGGACTGGAAACAAGCATCCTGGGACCAGTTTCAGGGCATCACCCCTCATCAGCCAGGCTAGCTTGAATCCAGTGGTGCAGTGAGCACGGGACCCAGGTCTGGGCATACCCTTCCCTCTTAGGGTGACAAATGCAAAAGAAACAATTGATAGAAGGAATGCTGAACAATGCAAACATTCACCTCCAGTCACAAAGATCTAGGGTTTAATCCATTATCTTTTGCTCACCATACCACCACAGTTTAGACCCAGCCATAGGCAAATCAGTCTTGACCCTGTTCCTTATGGAAACAGTCCAGCCCGAACTGCCAAGCCAGGTCCTCCCTGGACCACAAACAAGCATCCTGGGACCGGTTTCAGGGCATCACCCCTCCTCAGCCAGGCTAGCTTGAACCTTATGGGAACAGTCCAGCTTTTGCAATTGTCCCTTTTGCACATTCAGAAAGGTGGCATTTTCTTGCCCTAACCATTTGGTGTCTGCAGCCTGTTTCCTGGGTCACATGACTAAGTACAGTTGGCAGTTGACCTTTGTGTATTTCTCCCAGAACACCAACATAATAGAGGGACTGGGTGTTTGCATGATTGGCCATGCATATTGGATAGGGGCGGGGGCAGAGCTGAGCACAGCCCCACTTGCACTTCACAGCCTCTGTCTCAGTTCACACAATGAACTTCACATTAGCCCGCTATGCCCGCAGACAGACTGGACCAGAGCAGGGAGGGAGGAAATTCCAGACACCTCTGTGGGGGGAAACTCCGGACGTTTCTTCACTTCAAAGCTGGCATTAGGTGTAAGAATAGGACCCTCAGATCCACTTTTGAGTTCACTTCTGCACCTGTGGAAGTGCTCTCAGAGGACTGGCCTGCTGTGTGCTTCAGAAGACTGGCCTGCTGCACCAAGAGGGCTGCCCTGCTTACTGAAGCCTGCCCTGTGCCCTCCGATGACTGCCTTGCTGTTTGAGTCCTACTAGTACCCAAGAATTCCAGAGTGACTCCAAAGGCTACTTGGCTGGCCTCCTGATCCGAGCCTCGGGGACAGAAAGGGCTCCAACCATCTCGCACCCACATATTGACCTAGCCTGAGTGAGTCCTAAGTCTCCAAGAGGTGCCCCTACAGTCCTGGACCCTTGGAAGTGGTGCCAAAAGTGCCCAGATAGCCGACAATGTTCTGCTAAGAAGTGCTTTGAGAATCAAGAGGAGACAGGGACCTACCTGCATAACCAATGCCCTCAAGGAGCTTCACCGATCAGCCTGACTTTATGGCAACTCCCGCTACGTTCTTCTCCGCAGCAGCAAATCCTTGTCAGCAGTTCATCGATAAAGGGGTATCTGGCCTTGTAGAGCACTCGTCGGTTACAGCCCGCTGAAGATTTTTGACTTTCACAAAAGAGATTAAGTCTGAACATCGAAATCTTCACTGCAACTTTGTTCAGCAGCTTCTCGATGACGCCTCCTCCGCGGACACCGCCAGCTGCCTTGCCCCACTGAACTTTACCTTCTCAGAGATTTTTCTTGAAAAATTCTTTTAACTAAAGGTAAGCGGAGACCTGGCCTAATCCACTTTGTGTATCCGAACTGCATCCTATCATGATTGGCCATAACTTTCGAACTTGTCTCCGTCTTACGCATATAGATGTCGTGGCTAACACCGTCATCTCTTAGGCACTATTTTCCACTCTGTTTCCATTGATTGGATTTTTGTCATTTCATCATTTTGGTACCAAATAATTTATTAGTATTTATTCTATTTTTCTAAATTGGCGTGGAATTTTTATTGTGTAGTGTTTTCACTTTATTACTGTTTAAGAGCGGCATAAATACCTTACACATTGCCTCTAAGTTAAGCATGACTGCTTTTGTGCCAATCTACCAGAAGGTTAAGGTCAGGTTAATTTAGGGACTTTTTATGGTTCACGCTGACCTGGATCGTGGCTGTTGCTTGAGTATAGTTTCAGCCCTCTCAACCAGCAGCCCATTTCACATAACTTTCAATGCGTGCGGCAAGTGCTATGAATTAACCTTGATAGGGTCCCTCAAGAAGAGAGGCAGGTTAATGCGATGGACATACAACATAACTAGATGTGGTCCAGTGGGAACAATTTAGCCGTGGAACTAGAACACTCGACATGCTTAAATGCTTCAGCTGCTAATTTCAAGAATCATAATAGGGACCTGAAATGATTAAAATCAGAAAGTACGTCCTAAAGGGTCAGGGGTAAAAAAAAAACAACAACAAAAAAATCCAATTAATGTGACTACCAGCAATGATAGCATAACATTTGCACCCGTTTATAAACTAAGCCACCACCGCTGACTATTATCTTTTTAATTATAATGGATGCACAAGAGGATCTGCATGTTAATGGCTCTGAGGGTGGTGATGGGACGGTAATGTCCCCGGCATGACGAAAGGGCGCGTACCCCTGCCCTGAGTGCCTGACTACATGTGAAACTGGAGACCTGACTTATTTTGGCCCTGCCGTAAATCTAAGCTAGCATGTGCACAGAGCCCTAGGCCTATCCCTGGTAATACAAGGCCCAGAATGTGTTCTGTGACCTTTATGGACGCACAAAGCATGCCCTCATAGTGAGTATTATACTACTTCCATGATCTGCGTGCATCACACATAGCAGTGGTGGCGGCATACTGGGCTTCTGAATCTGTGGTGTGACTAGGCTTTTTTCTCCGAGTCAAGGCCAGGCAAGTTGACTGGCTACTGAATTTCTGTGTTATGTGAAACCCAGAAACTTGCTCTGGAACTCTGTGCGAATGTCAGGTGTGTGTATGTGCAGTGTGTGTATAGCACATGTATGGTGGTAGGACTATGTGTGTTATATGAGTCAGAGTACTGGGGCCAGTGGGATCTATTTTGGCTTCCCATGGTTTTAACATGGCAGAAAATGAAAGATGAGGAGAGCTTTTCCAGATAGTGGAAATGTATTGCCAGCATTCATGTAGCTAGATGGTGGAGATCAAGACACTGAAGTGAGGGAAGATGGAGGCATTTACAAATTCAGGAAGGCGCTTGTTAGAAAAGGGCTGCTGATTAGTATTCCTGAGTACTGTCATTTAATAGATGGTAGGGGTTATGGCTGGGACTGCAGTTTCAGTTGCTCAAGGTGAGGAGGTTTCTAGGCATAGCCTATTCTTTTGTCTGTCCCGGATTACCAATTCACGAAGGCTGATGACAGTCGGGTAAGGAGACCTCACATTTCACTTTGCTCATGTTTTTGTGTTTTGAAAAAGCATGCTTGGATCCAGTCCCCTGCTGCGGCTGTGCACAAAGTCTATGTCTGGAAAACACCATGAGAATGACATTTGAAAGACAACCAACTCAAACCACTTATAAAACTTTAAGACAGTGGACCTGCATCCCGTTAGGAAAATGTGTATAAAAATGGTATCTGAATCACTCCCCTTTGCTGCAGACCCAAATTCATCTTGACCAAGGAGGGGAGTGTTCTGCAGAGGACTCAAAGAGCTGCTGTAGAACTAGGGCTGCTGACAGTCAGTTTCCCAAGGGATGAATGGACATCACCTGATGTCTGCACTTTGAGCTGGAAAAGCAGACCGTCATCCTTTAAAAAATTTTTTTTTAAAATGTTTATTGATCAGCTTGTAGGCAGTAAAAACATAAGACACCCCAACATGGGGTTCAGCATTCCACTGTTGTTTTTTCGTCACAGGATATCAATACAAGCCGTTTTGCAGTTACAGAACTTAACCCACAATGAACAATCCCACCATCTACTACCCCCCCCCCTTCCTCGGCACTGTGAATAGCATTTCAATAAATCTTGGGTAGCCCTTCAGAGTGACATGCAGCATATTTTCTAACAGTCCCTTCGCCCCCCATATACAGGCTAGTACTTCGTACCGTATCTCAGCCTAAGTCTGGCTTTCCAAGTAAATACCCCGTAAGGGGAGCCCAGAAATCCTTGGGGCGAGAGGCCTCCGGTAGTTCCTCCGCATAAGTGTCCAATTGGTCCCTACAGTACAATAGGTCCCGGATCCACTGTTTCACTGTTGGAACGGCTTTAGCCCCCCCACCTCTGCGCTACAGCTCGCTTAGCAAACAACGTGGAAATGGCTACGAGTCTCCTGTTACATGGTTTAAGCTTTTGTACCCATTTCAGCAGACATACGGCAGGCAAACAGACTGTCATCCTTAAGTGCCTAGAAAGCTGTCAGCCTGGTCCTACAGTAGGAGACACTGATCAGTAGGAGCAGCACAAAGTTTTTCTGGCATAAGGAGCACCCATAGAAAGCTGACTTGCCCAGGACCAAAGCCAGGAGTGACCTGTGTCACGAAAAAGGTCCCTCTGGTCACGCTGTACAGTGTCTGTGAGGACGAACAGGGCTCAGACATGGCCGACATTCAGGCCCATATCAGGAAAGGGGAAAGCATTCTAGCTTCCCCAGAGAACGCGGGGTGCGAGGGGCCAGCCCCCTTTATGCTGAGGGAGAGAGCGCGAGCCAGCAGCAGCGCGTCGGCTGGAGGAACAGGAGCGAAGACGCGAAGGAGGAGACGAGGAGAGAGGACGGCCCCGGAGTTCCACCCCAAACGGAAGGCGTTGAAGAGGGGACGACTCGACGGGAAGACTGGAGCAGAAGACCCCAAGAAAGAGCTGACCTACGGCACTGCCTGTGGTACCGGTGACCTAAGGAGTGAAACCACCGCCACAGTCCCACTCTCCACGACCCAGGAGACGGGTCATGGTCCAAGGCAAGTGCCACAACCCAAACGGTGCTTTTGGTGGGGTTCCACAACATAGGGAGCACTCTGGTGACGGGTGGCATTTAGGAGTAGTATAGGAAAGACCACGTCACACTGCTCAAGCCTCCCCAGTTAACCCTACCCATGCACGACCCGCCCGGCCTGGTGATGGTAGCACGTATATGAATATTCCTTTCCTATGAAACCCATAGCTCATTATTTGTTTTGTATTTTTTTTTTGTTGCCACCACATACGAGTACCGTCACTTCCTCAAGAAGAGAAGTAGGAAGAGCCTCATGTGCAGCAGAGAGACCTTTTGAGACTTTGTTTCCTGTGCTTTTCTTTTGAGTGTTTTGTTTCCCTTATAAAATAAAGAAAAGACATACCCTTAAAAGACAGACTGCTTCCTACCTCTGCTTTATACAATACCCTACATTGGTGTCAGAAGTGGGATTCCTCCCCTTTTGTGTCGCACAAATGACACAACCCGTGCCCATAGAGGGGATTATATCCCAGCTAGCAGAGGGACAGAGGCATCTACAATTGGTATTGGAGCAACATGCTCAAACTGCGCAGAGAGATCGTGAGATATTGCAAGAGGCCCTAAAGACTCAAGCTGAACTCATTGCGAACAATCAACAGGTACAGGATACTGCCATCCTGAGGTTAACGGACGCCATAGTCAACACGAGAGTCAGACCCAATGTCCCTGGATCGGTACTACAAAAGTATCAAGAAGGGGACCACCCAGACTACTTTTTTTATAACCTTTGAGCGGGTCGCCACTACGGCCGCCTTGCCTCCTGAAAGGTTGGGCCAGTATATAGCCCCTCTGCTGTCGGGGGAATTACAAGCTGCCTATCAGGCAGCGAACCCAGCAGGCACCACGGACTATGAAGATATCAAAAAGGCAATACTAGAGCGGCTAGGATGTGATACAGAATATTACAGGGCTAAGTTCAGGAAGGAGAAGTGGGTTGCAGGGGACAATCCAAGGGCCCTTTACCACCGGATCAGGGAACTGGGCAACAGTTGGCTCTCACCTCAAACCTCTACTATGGAGGAGGTAACAGAGAAAGTGTACCTAGAGCAGTTCCTTGAGGCTTTACCTGTTAGTACCCGTAATTGGGTTAAACAGCATCCCCATCTCACCTCGGCAACAGCGGTAGACCTTGCTTGTGCATTCCACAGATCACCCTAATTCAAAGCCAACCCTACAGACCTTCCTTTAGTCTTTCCAGGAGTACAGTTCGCACCGAGAATAAACTTCAGGGAAACCCCTGTACCCCTCCTAAATCCATACCCGTCCCTAGCAGTCAGGGTCTACAGCATTACAACTGCGCAGAATGGGGCCATATAGCCAGACAGTGGCCACATAAAACACCAGCGGCTGAGCCTATGGAGGTAGGGTATACCAAAGGCCACGTATATGTCACGGGAAAGCCCCTGGGTAAATATAGGCGGAAGGTTTATGTGAATGGGAAAGCTCAACTAGCTCTCCTAGACACAGGATGTCGTTTCACTGTAGTGAATAAGAACTTGATACCTGAACCCCAAATACGAGAGGATGAACAGGTGTGTGTCACCTGCGTACAGAGTGACTCCAAGGCCTATCCCGTTGCTGAAATCCTGCTTGATGTAGAGAATGACCCCCCACTTACGAAAGGTTGGAGTGGTACCTCTTTAACCAGAGTCAATTATAATAGGCACTGACCATCCTCGGTTCGAATACTATTTAGAAGGTACCAAAAGTACCACCATATCTTGGTTGCAGGAAGCCCCCTTTAGCCAGAGCGAGATAGAAGAGACAGGAGCAAGCGTGAGGAGAAAGAAATCCAAACACGAAAAAAGACAGGTAAAAAGGGCAGATGTCACAACCTGCTTTTCCGCTCTCGAACCCAGGAGGAAGCGAGACCGCCCAGATGAGTTTTCGAGCCGCCCAACGTGATGACGGTACTTTACGATACGCCTGGGAAAGGGCACAAGAGCAGGAACCAGAGCAGGTAGGACCCTATTTCTTTACCAAAAGGGGTTTGCTATACAGAGCCGTGAAAGGGGGAACAACTCGTAATCAGTGTTGGTTCCCACTGCCTTTAGGGAACAGGTATTACAACTAGCTCATAACCAGATTGGGGGGGGGCATTATGGGCAAGACAATACCCTTAAATATTTAACTGAGAGATTTTACTGGCCAGGGGTTTATCGAGACGTCGCCAGACACTGCGCTTGTTGTGTGACTTGTCAATATAAAAACCCTGCTTCTGTAAGAAAAGCCCCCTTACTTCCACTTCCTATAATTGATGTTCCTTTTAAGAGAGTTGGAATGGACCTGGTAGGTCCTCTTTACCCCTCTGCCCGAGGCCACCGTTACATATTGGTTTTAGTCGATTATGCTAGCCGATACCCAGAAGCCTTCCCTTTATCTAGTATGACCACTACTAACGTAGCGCATGCTATGATCTCCTTTTCAAGAGTAGGGTTCCCAGAAGAGATACTGATCGATCAAGGGACACCGTTTATGTCCTGCCTTATGTCTCATATTTGTAGAGTATTGGGGATCAAACAGATCAGAACCTCGGTCTACCACCCCCAGACTGATGGTCTGGTGGAACGCTACAACAAAACCATCAAAAGTATGTTACGTAAAGTTGTTTCGGAGACAGGGAAAGACTGGGACAGACGCCTACCCTGGTTCTTTTTGCTATAAGAACGCACGAACAGCGATCCACCGGTTTTTCCCCTTCTGAGTTAGTGTTTGGAAGGAAACCACAATTCTTCCTTGATATGGCGGTAGAACAGTGGGAGAACGAGGAGGAAGAAGAAAAACCCATATTTGCTTATGTAGAAGGCTTAAAGAGCACCCTATCCCAATTATGGGGTCTAGTGCACAACCATATGGAAAAAGCACAAGAAGATCAAAAGAGATACTATGACCGAGGCAGTTGCCTAAGAGAGTTTATGCCAGGGGACAAGGTGCTTATACTATTACCATCCTCGGGAAAATAAACTTCGGACGCAATGGCAACGGCCCTATGTAATAGAGAAGTGAGTGACTCCTGTTACGTATAGCGTACTCCTGCCTCTCCGGTCGGGAGGAAGACAGATTTATCATGTAAACCTTCTCAAGAAGTGGGAAGAGGCGTCCTGTCCTCCCTTTTGGGAAAAACAACACCCATACTACATATTAATACCATCTCCCCGGTAGATATCCCCCTACTTCCTTCCCAAGGGGATACAGATGCCAACGTCAACCTAGGGCTACAAATGACTGTCGACCAAAAACAACAGCTACTTAACCTACTAGACAGGCATCCAGGTCTTTTTTCCACTAACCCAGGCCTAACCTCTCTTGTGCACCATGATATAGTGTCTCTACAAGATCAGGTAGTGAAACTGAAACCTTATCGCATACCAGCGGCCCTAAGGGAAGCTGTCGAGAAAGAAGTATTCGCTATGTTGCACTCCAACATAATAGAACCATCTCAAAGTGAATGGTGCTCCCCTATTGTGATGGTACCGAAACCTGACGGTAGTCTACAATTCTGTATTGACTTTCGCCAGGTAAAAAAAAAATTCACTAAATTTGACACGTACCCCATGCCACGTGTTGACGAACTACTTGAGCTGTTAGGGAAAGCCAAATTTATGTCCACACTAGACCTGACGAAAGGCTATTGGCAGATTCCTCTAACCTCCCAGGCAAAAGAGAAAACTGCATTTGCTACCCCTTCAGGTTTATATCAATTCAAAGTTCTCCCCTTAGGTTTGCATGGGGCCCCGGTGACATTCCAGCGTCTTATGGATAAGATATTGAAACCACATAGACAGTACGCCGCAGCTTACCTGGACGATATAGCTATATTTAGCCCTACCAGGAAAGAACACTTAACACACCTGGCCTCAGTCTTTGACACCATACAAGAAGCAGGCTTAACTATAAATAAATCCGAAGAAGTCAGTATTAGCCACGAACAAGATTCAATATCTAGGGTATACTGTACAGGAGTGACTTCTACAGCCGCAAATGGATAAAATTGAAGCCATTCGAAAACTTCCCACCCCTACAACAAAGAAAGACATAGATCTTTTCTTGGGTTTATCGGGTATTACTGCCGATTTATTCCCCACTTCTCTACAATAGCCAGCCCCCTCACAGACCTTCTCACAAACACCCATCACGCATTTCCATATGGAACAACGACCATGAATATAGCTTCAATAGCCTAAAAACCTATATCTGCAAGATACCAGTCCTTCCTTGTCCCGACTTTACGAAAACTTTCGTACTTCAGACAGATGCATCCGGACAAGGCTTGGGGGCCGTCCTGTGTCAGTACGACCCACAGGGAGCATTAAAACCCATCTTATATATAAGTAGAAAATTGTTTCCTAGGGAGAAACACTATTCCACAATCGAAAAAGAGTGCTTAGCAATAAAATAGGCCGTAGAAGCCCTCCAATACTACCTCTTGGGACGTAAATTCCTGGTTCTCACAGACCATGCACCTCTCACCTGGTTAACACAGAATAAGGACTCTAACCCCTGTATTCTGCGCTGGTTCTTAGCACTACAACCATTTGTTTTTCAGACTATACATGTACCAGGAAGGACACAGATCGGCGCTGACCATCTCTCCTGATATCCAACAGCTGAATGGCCACAACAGTCATTCCTAGAGGGAGAGCTATGTAAGGACGAACAGGGCTCGGACATGGCCGACATTCCGGCCCATATCAGGAAAGAGGAAAGCGTTCTAGCTTCCCTGGAGAACGCGGCGTGCGAGGGGACACGCCCCCCTTTTTGCTGAGGGAGAGAGTGCGAGCCAGCAGCAGCGCGTCGGCTGGAGGAACGGGAGCGAAGACGCTAAGGAGACGAGGATAGAGGACGGCCCCGGAGTTCCACCCTGAACGGAAGGCGCGGAAGAGGGGACAACTCGACTCGCAGGGAAGACCGGAGCAGAAGACCCCAAGAAAGAGCTGACCTACAGCGTTGCCTGTGGTACCGGTGACCTAAGGAGTGAAACAACCGCCACAGTCCCACTCAGCATGACCCAGGAGACGGGTCGTGGTCCAAGGCAAGTGCCACAACCCAAACGAGGCTTTTGGTGGGGTGCCACAACATAGGAAGCACTCTGGTGATGGGTGGCATGCAGGAGTAGTATAGGAAAGGCCACTTCACACTGCTCAAGCCTCCCTAGTTAACCCTACCCATGCACGGCCCGCCCAGCCTGGTGACTGTAGCACGTATATGAATATTCCTTTCCTATGAAACCCATAGCTCATTATTTGTTTTGTATTTTTTTTCTGTTGCCACCACATACAAGGACCGTCACTTCCTGAAGAAGAGAAGAAGGAAGAGCCTCATGTGCAACAGAGAGACTTCTTGAGACTTTGTTTCCTGTGCTTTTCTTTTGACTGTTTTGTTTCCCTTATAAAATAAAGAGAAGACATACCCTTAAAAGACAGACTGCTTCCTACCTCTGCTTTATACAATACCCTACAGCAGAGGTCTTCAATCTGTGGGGCGCGACCCCCAGGGGGGCCCTGGAGTCCTGGGAAGGGGGTCGCGCATTTACAGGCCTCACTGCTGCCTGGAATCAAAAACATGTGCTCTTCCTCTTGAAAACCGGGTCGCTTCATTCCGCTCCTTAAAATGCTTCAGCTGAATTGAGTCTCCCGTTCTGTGAAAGGAAGAGGCTGGGCAGCAGGTGAAACAATCCTTCGTTCCAGGATGCCTGCTTGCCTGAATGAAATGCAAATGTGCGTTTTGAGTTAATCTGCAAATGTAAATGGTGCTTGGGAGCGGTTCTGGCTTTGATTGCTTTGTGATGGCAAAGATTTGTTTTTTGTTTTTTTTACTGGTAGTAAGAAGAGTTAACAACTGGGCTGTAAAGTGCATGTTTTTAATCGCTTAGTACCTCTGAGGAGGTGTTAAAGGGACAGTTATGCAAAAGAAAATGCATTACTTTTGTTCTAGTATTACTAAAATCTACATTTTGGAAGCTCCATAATATCCTAAAACTATTTTTGCAGTTAGTATTAGTCTACCTTATAATGTGTGTATTGCAAGAATAAATTAATGACTTACACTTTCACAGTGCTTTCTGTCACAGGCTGTGACCTCGTAGCACTAAAAATCCACAAGCCACTATTCCCCACTGCACCAACCAAATTTAATTCTGTGGCTCTCTGGTTACAAACAGACCTCTGCAGTGCATTAACTAATAGAGGTTTCCTAATGTACTACAGTGCATTTCCCACTGAGTAACAACTTTTTAAAATTTATTTTTCATTTAAGCAACCCATTATTTTATATGTAGCTACCTGATGGTGAAAGACTTAAAAAACTAGCAAAATATTTTGGGACTGATTTATGAGAGGCTTGAGCCGCCGGAGCATCATTTTGTTTTAAGCTCTGGCTGCACAATCGTCCGCAATCGTATCTATGAGGTGACGCAAAGTCACCCTGCGTGGCTGAGTGGCCTCATACATATTGAGTAAGACAAAGCAGCGCAAGTCGCTGCCTTGCCTTAGTCTGTCAAGTAGGAGTTCCATGGGCATTGCGGTGGGTGTTCCCACGCAACACCCATGGATTTTGACACTGCCCCAGATTTACAAAACCATGTAAACCTGCAGGCTTAATGAGGAGAAATGTTTTCATGTCTCCTCGTATTTTTTCCTCTCTCCATGTGTGCTGCATTCTGCAGGTCACAAAGAAAGAGGAAAACCCCTCTCGGAGCACCTTCCTGCACAAAACCAATCCTGCCTACATTAGCGCTAGGCAGCAATTTGTGCACCAACGCAGCGGGAAAGGACAGGAATGCTGCCCTTTCACATTGGCATAGGGCAGCGCAGCAAGAAGACTTGCAGCCCCGCCCTAGGCCAATTCCTCCTAAATGAGGCCTTTTGTTTTTAGCCACACCTTTGACCACGCCCCCACACTCACTGATCTTTCGTTTGATAAACACTGTTTAATAATATTTCCCCACTGTAAAAATTATTTGCTATGGGAATTGGGGGCTTTTATGGTTGTTGATAGTTGTCAATGATGAGGAGTACCAAGTTCTAAAAAATGTTGTCAGGAGGGGTCCTTACGCCTAAATATTTTTGACAGGGGGTCTGGGCATCAAAAAGTTTGAAGACCTCTGCCCTACAGTGTCTATGTGAGCTGCATACAACTGTACTAGAACAAGGATACTGTGTCACCCAGCAGTTTGCTACAGGCTTAAGAGACTGTAATACCACTGCTGTCATTCTGAGTGAAGCTGTGTCTCCACCGAAGCAGGAAGCCCTAATCCACCCAGAGGCCCAACGTCCAGTACAGACAAGAACGTGAAAGATTCGGCCTCAAGGCCGCAACTGCCACACCAGAACACCTATCTGTATTCACTATGGAAGAACACTGCCGCAGACAAGTGCTGCAGTGCAGCCCTGCTTCACCAATCACCCTTGCAAACTTTGTCCTGGGCGATACTACTGATGTGGTCCACACTATAGAAGAGCCGATACGTGAGAGCAGGAGCCCGAACATATCCACCGCACAGCCTGAACTGCTACAGTAACCAGCATGCAAGAAGTGAGGCTTAGCCTGCATTGTGGACAAGAGGGGAAAGAAAGGGTGCAGACGAGTCTACTGTGCATGCTAAAACGTTTTACCTAAGCTGTAAAAAGCCATTGAATTAAGATGCACATTTGAGTTTTTGGAATATTTCAACCATCAGCACCTGTACCTAATCTTCTGAATACATAGTGTGCTGTAGGCCCAAGATGTGTGATCTCAACCATGGTGAATGAAAGGAAGCACCAGGAGGATACAGGGATGAAGGCGTGTAGCTCCTCACTGTTTAACAAAACATAGTTTGCAACCCTGTAGAACAAGGCACTTAACTTCAGTAACACTCTTTCAAGCAGAAACTGTTGTCTAACTGCAGATTCCGAACACTTAGACTATCCTGAGGGTCCAGGCTGGATCCAGAAGATTTTTTAGCACAGCCCCTGTGCGCCAATAGGTGACATTGTGTGGCTCTGATATGACCCGGCTCTGCCCTGGGAGTGATGACGGGCGCCTTATGTAATAACCACCCAAGAGCACTGACGTAAGCTTCTTTCTTGACACTGTCCGTGCCCTCGGACATGGAGCTTAAAGATCTATTATTTGAGCCAGTGTGCGGATCTCTAATTTGGGACTTTTTTTTTTTAGATAGAAGAGTCCGTTCCACAGAGCGGGGAGATGGGCTGGCGGTGGGAATCGGTGGTTAGATACAGTATCCACCAGAACCAGCATTACGTAGATAAGTAAACCACAGATTCCTCACCCTTAAAATAGATTTGAATGTAGTACCTCCCCTGGTGATGAGTCTGTGGAATGACTCAGACCAAAATGTCGTGCAGGACCGAACAGCCAAAATGCCAAGGCAGTAGTGCTTTGTGAAACCCATGTTGCAGTCTGACAACTATCCAGGACAGGCACTCCGCTTCCCAAAGCTGTGGTAGCAGACTTGGCCCTTGAGTGATGGGCCTTCAATCCATCTGAAGGCTGCTTCTTAGCCAACGCATGGGAGATTTTAATGCTGGGTGCTATCCGCCTGAAAGATGTCCTTTTCTGCACTGCTTTACCCTTCTTTGCCTAGAGAACGCCATGAAGAGCTTATCATTCACCAACTGGATTTTAGTACAATTAATGTAAAAGCCCAATCCTGTTTTGGGGTCCAAACTATGTAGTTTCCCCTAATTGCTTGAGGGATAAGGTTGGGTAAAGAACTCCGGAAAAGTGATCATCTGTCCAGTGTGACAGGGAGTCACAATCTTCAGTACAAAGGCCGCTGCAGTCCTCAGTACCAGTTTATTTGGAAAGAGAGTGGTGTAGGGCGGCTGGACAGATAAAGCTTGAAGCTCACTCATGCGAAGAGCTGACATTATCACAATGAGAAAGATCATCTTTAGGGTCAGGAGATGTAGAGGGCAAAATGGGTGCATTTAAGAAAGTAAGGACCAAATTGAGGTCCCACTGTGGCATCAGAAAGGGCTTTAGGGGAGGAACAGGTGGATTAAACCTTTGAAAAATTGCATCTCCATGGGTTGGTCCTATAAGCGTAAAAAGGCAGAAAGGGCCGGCCGATAACCTTTAACCACACCCACTGCAAGTCCTTGCTGGGCCACAAAACAAACAGGACATTCAACAGTTTGGCATGCAATGGGTCCATATTATACATTTTTAGCCACATCAGGCCACAAACGTTTCCTAGTGTCCAGTGTACACAGATTTTGTAGAAGGATGCCTGGATGACATCCAGTACTTCAGGAGAGAGATCGAATGTAGTCAACTGCTGCTGCTTAATCTCCACGTAAGGAGGTGTAAATTGTGCAGGCCAGGGTGCAATATCCTGACCTGCTGCTGCAATAAAAGATCCTCCCGAAGCAGCATTCTGATCAGAGAACAGATGCTCATACCCAGAAGTTCCTGCTACCAGACTCACTTGACCCAGTCCAGAGCCACTAGGATAACTTTGGCCCAGTCATTCCTGTTCTTCCTCAGAACTCTGGGCAGGAGAGGCAGCAGCAGGAAGGCACACAGGAGTGCAATGCTTAACTCTAGGTAGACTGCCTCTTCGAGAAAGAGCATTCTTGGGGACTCAAGGGCACAAAGGTGCGGCCCTGAGCATTCTCAGTAGTGGATAAGAGCTCAAACTCCATTGCTCGAAGACGCCCTACACCACCTCTGGATGCACCTGCCAAGTTTGTCCTCCCTGATGTAAAAAGATCCTCCCAGGTTGTGTACTATCAGGGAAATGCCCTAATGAATCAGCCAGTGCCCGAGGCACAGAAACCAGGATCCCAGCCTGCCCTACTTGTTGTACTACCACATGGCAGAAGCGTTGTCCACAAGGACCTGAACCAGCCTCCTCTTGATGGGTGGCACAGAGGTTTTCAAAGCCAATCAAATGGCCTGCAGCTCCAAAGGGCTGATGTGGAGACAGGCCTCCACTGACGCCAGAAACCTCGGATATCCACCTCTCAAAGCCAGCAGCAAGGGAAGTGTCACCACCATCAGCTTTGGGTGGTATAAGGAGAGGGGCCTGCCGCCGGTTCAACTGTGGTCAAGTAGCCACCACTGTGGATATTTTGCAGCCCCCTTCGAAACCTAGATGGAATCTAACAGATTTCCTTGGTGCTGGGCAAATTGAAACTTCAGATTGCACTGCAGAGCCAACATGTGCCATCTGGCATGATCAATGAGCAGGATGCAAGAGGTCAGTACCACCCCAGAGCCACCCTCACTGAGGTCCAGGATTGAGGCTGAAACATCAGGCTCATAGCCTGAATGTCCTGGACTTATTGTTCAGGAGGTAAGGCCCCAAAACGCACCATATTCAGGATGGCTTTAATGAAAGAGAGCCTCTGCGTAGGAATTTAGTGTGACTTCGGCACGTTGATTGTGAACCCTAACAATGTAAGGAGGCTCGCTGTTGTGAACAGCCTGCCTTCAACAGCAAATCATCGACGTAAAAAAAGACTGATACATTAAACCTCCGAATGCATGCTGCGACTACCGCCATCACCTTTATGAACACCTAAGGGCTACTGGTGCGGCTGAAAGGGCATGCGGCAAACTGAAAATGCTTCTGGCCCATCTTGCCCCAGAGGTAGCGACTGTGGGCCTGCATTATGGGAATATGGAAACAGGTGCCCTGTAGGTCCAGCGCAACCATCCAGTCTCCTAGATCCAGGCTAGAAAGAATGTGGGCCAGCATGAACGTCTTGAATTTGTTCCACAGAAAGAAATTGAGAGGTTGAAGATCTAAAATAGGACGAAGGACTCAAATCTTTTTTGACATTAGGAAATAATGGGAGAAACAAGCCGAGGCTAGGATTCTCTCTGTGGTTCCTTTTGCCAAAACAGCCTGAACTTCATGCAGCAAAATCTCTTCCAAAAGCTTTTCCAATGTAGGCAGAAGAGGGGTGGAACAGAAAGGAATGTCAAGACATGCCTCAGTTTGACTCTCTGCAGGACCCACCAGTCAGATGTTATGGCCTGCCACCCATGGAGGAAATTACTGATTCTGCTTCCCACCGGGTGACTGTGTGCCGCCATGGGCAAACTAAAGTGGTTTGGTGGATGCTGCCGGAGTGGCTGGGTACTGGGAAGTTCACTATGCCTACGGGCGTAGACTCTGTCTGCTGGATCTTCGACCCCAAAACAAACAGGGTGCTTGCTGCTCGAGTGGGGGCTTGATGCTGCCTGTAAGTGTAACACCTTACGATGACTCAAAAGGGGTATAATTGCTAGGGATACTGCCTTGTAGGTGTGGAAGGACTGAGGGAACGTGCAGCTGGTCTACTCTCTTAAACAAGCGCTAGGGCACAGTTGGCCTTCTCACCAAAAAAGCGACACCTGTCAAAAGGCATATCTGTGAGTTACCCTTGGATATCACCTGAAAACCCCCTGGATCTCATTTATGTGTGGTGCCTAAACAGTTGGTCATGTTAAGATCTGACCGTATGTCATATTTGCCAATGTCTTGGCCATCTTGAATGGTTTATGCAAAATTGGCGTGGAATTCCTCTGGCACTGCTTGCAAGATCTCCATGGCCACGTCCCGTAATTCATGGGAGTATCTTCCCAACAAACAGCTAGTGTTAACTGACATAAGGGGAGGCTAGCTGATGAGAACATCCTCTTTCTAAATTCCTCAATTATTTTCAACTCTGTCTGAAGCGAGGGGGTTCATAGAGAAAGAACTGGGATTAACCCTGCTAATAGATGCATGAACTACCAGGTTCTCAGGAGTAGGGTGTTGTGCCAGTAATGCAGAGTCACCTGATATGGGTCTGTGGCGCCATGGCACCTGTCTGTTTATAGGTGAGCAGGAGCCAGGTTTAGCCCAATTACACATGAGGGTGTCAATTAGTGCTTCATTGACCAGCAGCAAAGGTTCGGATGAGATCTGGTCAGTTTCGAAAACCTCAGTGAGGGAATTGGTTTTTGCCTCAACAGAAGGTAAATGCAAACCCAGAACTTTAGCCACTAGTCTGAGGACTATGGCGAATGAGGCAGATTTTTCAATGGGAGGGCCTGGTGAACTCAGCCTTGTGTCAGAAGAAGTGTGTCTGGCCTCTTGTAGATCTAAATAGAATTTGTCATCATATTTCGGTGAAAATTCATCCTCATCATTACCAAAAAGCAGGTTGACGATGATCAAAGTTCGATCTGAAAAGTTATTGGAGAGCTGGAGATGGCAAAGGCATTGTCTTATTAGAGTCAGAAGGCCAGGGGTATCAGAACTGTTCAGCGGCAAAACTTCGGCCAAGATCGAGGCGGGTTCAGTCGGACAGGACAATGGGATTGGAGTGATCCTCTGGTGTCAGTCTATGTGGAAGGAGAAGGCATGGATCATGTAGCGGGACGTGGAGACTGCTCCTAAGTCAGACCTTAACCTGAAGTGGGCTCAGGAGGCAGAGACAGCGCCAAAGGCAGACCTCCTGGCAGCAACATGACACTCTTGGAGCGCCTTCTGGTGCAACAGTGCACACTTCACACAACTTGGAGTCATGGTCCGAGCCCAAACACCAGAGACATACCTGTTGCTGTCACAGACATCTATTTGAGGAAGTCCCCACAAGGCTTAAACCCTGTGGTTTGGGGAGAGGACATGTTCCCTTGCACACTGAGAAAAACTTGTCAACTAATGAGGAAATACTTAATAGCTGCATTCAGAAGGCACAGAAAGAAAGTAATTGACATCCACAAGCTTGAGTGGTGCTTATATGTGGCACCAATCATCACTTCCAGGGCACAGCAGAGTAGACGCACAACAGTATAATACCACCAAACAGAGACTTTGGTGAAAAATCTTCTGGATATAGTCGGATGTCTACGGAGGGAGAAAGGTGAGGAATCTGCAAGAAGAAGTATCCATCAGAATGTAATTTCCATTGAATTGTGTAATATTTAGTTTTGCTATGTGATTAAAGTACTTCCTTTCGATGTAAGAGAAGCACTGGTCCTATCATCATCTCAGATACAGTAGGTACAAAGAAAGAGTCATTTTCGCTTTGTTTTTTCATTGTAGCAGAATTTTCAGTGTTTAATCCAGACTTAAAATGCAAGCTAGACCTCTTAGCTTTGCCATTGCTTGTTTGAAATTGGGGACTTTGCCAAGTACATATTCTGCTGACACTCCCTCTGGGAATGCAAGAGCTTCCACCAACTGTACATAAGTGCAACTGCCTTCGTCCAAAAACCAGAAAGTAATTGTATGAGCTTCTGCTATTAGATAATAGAACTGATGGTCTGGTATCGAGACCCAACCGTTTCATGTAGAGCCTCAACATTATATTCCATCTAACCCCAAGATGTCACTAGCTCATACTAACCCCCTTGGACTGTGAAAGAAGGTGCTTGACAACATCATGGGAATATTCATAAACATATGCACAGTTAACTAATGCAGTAAAGCCATTTTTAGCACACAAACTCTTTAAATCACCGAGAAAGAAATCCTAATAATCTGGAAAATTACACAGGTTCCACATAACCGGGTCATAATTACCTTTGAAGAGAACATCTGTCTACTTGCTTACATTAACACCCAGATATCTGCGTATTCCACTGAAAGAATATTGTACCTGGGTTCAACATTGAGACTTCGATGAACTCACATAACGCCACAACTTCCTGCAACAGTTGTTTAGTGTTCACCTCTGGTCCCCAGCAAAGGGCAGGATATCATATAAAGACATGCTCAGGAGGACTAGGAGGCCTTTAAAGTGTATGCTCTTTACTGCATGCTTTTCACAAAGCATACACTGTGGTCCCTTATTTGCTAGCGCAAACAGCTAAGGGAACAAGCTGCACCACTGCTAGCCCCCCTTAGTCATCACAAAGGGGTTAAAATCACAAGACTTTGTAAGAACCCTTGCAATAGGCTTGGTGTACAAAGGTTGTATCAAGAAAATGAAAACCTCTTCCTCCCCTAACTTCCTAAGCGCTTCCAGAGAAATTACCTTTTAACATAGCTGAACATGTTCCTGGCTGACCCTCTGCAAGGTGGTCCCTTCCAAGGCCATTTTCATGTGGACCTACTTGGAATGAAGCCTATCTAGTCAGTTATTACTCGTGGGAGCAACCAATTTGTCATTAAATAGAGGATTTTTACAAACTTTATGAAAGGTAGAGTTCTGTATGACCCACAACCATCCGATGTCTTGCCCGGTCTGAGCAGTGGGATTATGAGCACTTCTCTAGTCGCTTCCATATACATTAATCAGTGTCATCTTGTGATCTGCTATGCTTTTATTCACAATCACTTTATCTGCCTGCTGGGTATTGATAGCCTTGCTCATTCTGAGTCCTATACTGTTTTGGACAAGCTGAATGAAACCATGAGAAGGTACAAAATTAGACAAGAAATATTGATGACACACCCATCTCTTAGAAAAGGCAGAGTTGGCCCTGCCTCCAAAATCCGACACTTGTATCATGACAATGCTCACGTTGTGCTTTTCAAGCTATATAGACTTTTTTAAAACATGTCTTTATTACCAGTAACATTTAAATACTAACAAGTTATTAGCTCAGTCTTTGTTATACAGGTATTCATGGCAACACAATTTATTTACATGGCTAGACAATCTTAGCCTACCCATATCCATTCACTTTAACTTCCAGTATGCATTCTATACACATGCAATTTTCAATCATTTTAGATATTTTCATTGATTTAACAGGAAATATTATACAATACCAGATGAAAACAATGCTAATTTCTACCCACCTCCCACCTTCCCCCAACGTAACTCTGCTGTCCATCAACTTAAGTGGGAACGTCTTACATTTTGTCATATTACATTTTGTCATAGTTAATTGGGCTATTAGCGTGTGATGTGGAGAGTGTATTTACTGTTCTCGTCACTTGCGTGAATAGACTGCTCTTCTAGTCTGATTGTTCTTCCAAAGCATCGTTATAGGATAAGTAAACACCTTACTGACACGTATAGGCTGATTAAGGCCCCTCAAGTTCCTGGTCATAATATTTACACGCAGAACTTCCTCGGCTCTTCCTTGCACTCCCCTACTTTCCCTGACTGTAACTTAAAGTTATGAGGTGTTTACTAAGCTTATATTTGATGTGACAGATAGCATGGAAAAAATCATTTAGTACAATGGTGTAGATTGCTCCTACCAAATACCCCAGCTAAAGACTCCCCCTTCACTGAAACCCCACAGCCATCTGTGCGAACATGACCCTCCCCACTTCCCAAAAGCCCCACCTAAACACCACAATCTTCCCTACAATTGAGTATGTGGATATTACAAAACAGATAACCACTATGGCCACGACCCGCACCAAGAACGCCACACAAACTGGCCTATTTATAGAGCATATCATGCTGCACAGATGACTATGTTTCCACACCCAAAACAGCTGGCATCCCCTGGTGGGAGAACGACAAGAACAGTACTCCATGGCTTGATGTGGGCACCGTACAATACATGTGAACTATACTATCTGAAATATTAGCCACAAAAACAGACCTACTGTTATGTCGTATAACACGAAACAGAAAGCCAGGATGTGGAAAGAGGTTTATTCGAATAGTTAAACAAGACAGCACACGGTGAAACCCGGTGACAGCTCTAGTTCCCGCATCAACTCATGGATCTGGAACACTCAGCAAGGAACCGGAGTCAACATTCTACAGTATAACATAACACACATCTTTCCCCTTAAAAACAACGACAATGATAACTCAAAACAATGCTCCAAAAGGTCAAACCAGAAGAAATAAAAAAACAAAAGACTTAAAGCAAAACTATGTTGCCCACCACGAATGTTGGGCCAAATATGTCAACAACATAGCGTCCATGGATAAGGACAAGGTCCCGCAAGTGAATGACATCAGTTAAGAACATGGTCCTGCAAATGTTTGGGACAACGTGTGACCCTCCTGCTCTTCCTGCTGGGAATGGCACCATGAGAATCCACACTCCCTTCCTGGGAGATGAGTGTGTCCTCACTTCCTGCAGGATGAACACCATCTCCATCTGCTCTCTCGCAACTCGGCAAACCCAACCGCATGACTTGTTCGGCCTCCAGATTGGCGACATCCATTCGTTCTCCAGCCACCAAGCCACAGAATGCATTGCGCTTCCTTCCGGTGCCCTTTGCGGAAGCACCGTTCATCTCTCGCAGCCCATCCATCTTTCTGACCACAGCAGCACTCCTCTTGAGCCACTATTTCCCATTCTCCAACAAAATTGCATGATTAGATACCTTTACCACCCACCTAGTGGGAAGAAACTTGGAACCATTTCTCTTATAGCCATGAGGTCCCTTTATCTTCACCACATTTTGGAACCGAACATCCCTCACACTGTTCAAAGCATCATAACTTTCCTTGCTCCTCATCTGAACTTCTTTCACCTTGGAACACACATCTCTCATCTCAGGCAATCGATCAGAAGCAGCCTTTTTTTGCCATCACCCAATTAGGTGACACCTTACATGAAGAATGCCTACCCTTAAGCAACACAAACGGAGACACTCTTGTGGAAAAGTGTGGAGTGTTGCAATAACTCCACAATCAGTCCTGAACAGAATTCAACACATCATTTACTGTAGATACAGCAACTTGTATGCTGTCTTTTTAGCATTCTGTTCACCCTCTCCACCATTCGGTGCCCTGGAGACTATACAGAGCCACAGAGAAATACTTGATGCCAAATGAACTTAGAAACGCCTGCATGGTACGGGACATAATTTGGACTCCCATTGTCAGTAACCAAATCCTGGGGAATGTCCTACCTCCTGAATAGATTGGATAAAAATTCAATGATTGAGTGCGTGGCAGGCTCCCTTATGAATTTACATTCGACCCACCTAAAAAAAAACATTTACTGCTTCCATGGCAGACTTCGTGTTAGCAGCTAAATCATACATTGGCCCAATAAAATCCATACCTAACTTTTTCCAAGGCCCTTTAGGAAGTTCAACAGGGGACAGCGGAGTCTTATAAACCCATAAGAACTTAGCCTTGTTGCAGCCAGTGACATTGCCCAAAATGACCTTAACCTCATTGTCCATACCAGGCCACCAATAGTAAATTTGCACCTTCTTCTTGGTGAGAGTCATTCCTACATGTACTTGGTGGGCCAACTTCATCAACTGCTCCCTCACATCTGTTGGAGGAATCAACAAATTTCCTCGCAAAACCAAATCCTCTTCCAAAGACAACTCATCCTTAACCTTGAAGTAGGGCCTGAACTCTACACCCAAATTTCTTTCCTGAGGCCAACCCCTGGCAATGTATTTCCTTAGAGCTATATGGCATGCATCACTCATTGAACAAGTATTCCACACTGAAGTGTTATCAGACCATCAGCAACTACAACACCATCAACCCTACCAACACATCCAGTTCTTCTTTTTGGTCACTGCTGTCATCATTCAAAGGTCTTCTAGAAAGGAAATCACCTCTGAAATTCCTCGCTCCTGGAATATGTTTTACATCAAAATGGAATTCATCCATCCTTGCCAACAGCCAAACCAACGTTTGACGAGCATGACTAAAATTCTTCTCGGATAGTAAAAACAGCAAAGGCTTATGGTGAGTAGGGAGCGAGTACTTCCTT
Organism: Calotriton arnoldi; assembly: GCA_963921515.1. Taxonomy (NCBI): domain Eukaryota; kingdom Metazoa; phylum Chordata; class Amphibia; order Caudata; family Salamandridae; genus Calotriton; species Calotriton arnoldi. The sequence continues at coordinate 3,926,219 of CAWUFW010000386.1, forward strand.
CTCCAAAGGTAGGTAGAGAAATGCTCGGTCACCAAACACGCACCAAGGCTTCCCTCTCAATGGTGCTGTAGTTCCGCTTCACCGAAGATAAACATCTAGAAGCAAATGCTACAATGTTTTCTTTTCCATCTACCAACTGGGTGAGAACCTCCCCAAGTCCCACACCACTGGCATCTACTGTCACAATTGATGGAACATCATCTCTGAACGCACTAAGAGCTTGAGCTCCCACAATCAACTTCTTCAGGTTCTCAAACACCACTACTCCACACATACCTCTCACCTTTACGTAATAGTTTCCTGAGCGGTTCGGTTTGAAGGGCAAAATGATCTATAAACCGGGAGTAATACTCGCACATGCCCAAGAATGATCTCAGCTGTTCTCTATTTTCAGGCTCAGGACTTTCTTTGATGCCATTTACTAAATCTGCATGTGCCTTGATGCCCGCCCCGGAGTACATGACCCAAATACACCATGACACCTGACACCATGAAACAACACTTCCCCTTCTTTACAGTAAACCCATGATCTTGCAAAGTACTCAACACATTCAAATGATCCTCTACATTGTCAGTGAACACTAGAATATTGTCTCGATATGCGATTACGTGCTCGCTCTGCCCATGCAACTCAAACATCGGTATTTGAAAAACCAACGCTGCCAAAGCCAAGTTGTCCAATGACTGGGAACCAAAGAAAGAGAAGGAGTGACAATTAATGAGATGGGGCATTCGCTACCTGGTCTCAACATCATTCCAAATGCTTTTTGATCTATCCTACCCAGGCTATTGTACCTTTTGTTTGCCACAAAAACTTTGGTGAAAATTCATCTATCCTGAACGTGATTGTTTCCAGAAAATAATCATCATATCAACATTATGCCCCCCTAATGCCGCTCTACGTATGTCTGGAGGACATAATTGAACTGCACCCTATTCTTTCCAATACAACTTGTCTGTGATGATGGTGATGGGAGAGGAGCCAGAATCTGATACTTTTACTTCCACAATACCCACACTACAAATCGGGTGCCCTCTCGGAATCATTTTGATGGGTTTCTAGCATTTAAAAACCATCCTGCTATGAAATTGATCGTTTTCATCATTATGCCTTTCTGAGGAATCTTCCTCATTGATGAATACCACCCTCTGAGTATTCTTATATACCCTTGCAAAATGCCGGACTTTCTTACACTTCAGACACGTCTTCCCATTGGCTGGGCAGGCTTGGCATTAGCTAAATGTCAACTAGAACCACATCCACAACAGGAGGTACTCAAGTTTTAAGCTGTCTTCCTCACTTTTTTGTTGTCCTTTGAAGTACCAGAGTTGAGATTGGATCTTGAAAATACTGCATTAACTTGTTCCAACTCCGTTAAGGTTTCTACACTTGCTCAATTCCTTCGAAGCCTTCACCGATCTTTCAATCTCCCTGGCAATTTCCAAAGTCCTGTGTAAATTGGGATTGTGGCAGCATAACAATTTTTCCTGAATGCGCTTGTCATGGCAATTAACCACGAATTGATCCCTAAAGTAATTGTCCAAATTATCATCAAATTCACAAGTAGAAGCAAAAGTTCGTAATTCAGCAAGGAAGTTATCAATCTATTCATGTGGCAATTGCCAATGTGTGAAGAATCTATGTCATCAATTACACTAGTATCATCCTTAAAGTGGTTGTGAAGTCTATTGATGGCCTCTAGATATACATCCCACTCCACCTGAGATGGATGAATGGTCAGAGGTAAATGGTCAAATATTATCTGGCCTTCCGCACCTAAACTGCTGTAAAGTAAAGCCAGTTTCTTTGTGGGATCGAATTTAGATCCATCAATAGCAATCAGATAACTATCAAGCTTTTTAAACCATTGCTTACATTTGAACTTGTGCACACCTGGTTCTGCAAGAAAAGCTGTGGATATATTAGCATTCTGCAAGATATTTGAAGGTGAACTCTACCTATGTAGCAATGATAGGATTGGAGTTACCACACACTAATTGAAAACACCACACAATGGCAAGAAAAGTGCACCAACAGGGGTTAAATTTAAGCTCTAGTTGTAATTAACTTCAAGCATCCCTGAATGAGGGGGCGGAGCTTGCCTGAGCCCAAGATGGCTGCTTAGTCAGAGAGCTCCGTCTAGCCGTTTTTTTTGCCCAAACTACGACGATCTTTGCGCTGGAGAGTGCTGCTGGTGTAATGAGCTGACTTGGGGGCTTTTGAAACTGCATACAAATATCGGCATCGAGAGACGACGTGGAGGCCGGATCTATGCCGCAGACAACGTGCCTGCTGGGAGCGAGCGGCGCCTGTTACCTGTCTGTGAACTTGCGGCGATAGCTGTAGCACGGACTCCACTACGCCTGCAACCAGAGAGTGATGCTGATTTTCTGAAGCCGTGGTGGGCTGAGCGGAGTGCGAGACGGCCCCGGCGTCACTGCCACACGTAGGCCTGGGGCGCCCATCGGACTGGCGGGACTGCTGCTGGGTTCGGAGCAGCGGCCGCTGGCTGAAGCCAAGAACCTGCGCCGGCGTACGACACTCAGCCTCCAGTGTTCGCTGGTGAGCCGGCGGGTAGGCCGCTGTTATTTGCTTGGCCGAGCGGTATGACCCTGGTTCCCCTTCCCCCCTCTCCTCCCCGACACTGCTGGAGGCTGAGGTGCGGATCGGCGATGCCGTGCTGGGCCTGAAGCTGCCATTTCGTGACCTTGCGCAGGCACACACAACGGTCCTGGCACACCGTGGACACAGCAGCGAGAGTTCACACTCCCGTTCTTGGCGCAGACGAATTGCTGCTTTCACGAGTGCTGCGGTGGGCTCTTGGGACCCGGCACAAGGTCAATATACTCTCTGCCCCCTGCACACATTGGAACCTGTGCAGCTGCTTCGCCTGGGTGGTCGCTACTATCCGGACGCTGCCACTGCCTATTTGTAATCCTGCCTGCGGGGGAGACTAGGACATCCGAATTGGCGACTCGTGGTTTCGCTGGGCTCAGTGTGGTGCTGAATCTGGGATCTATTGATACGATAGACTGTAACGTGACGAGCTACCCCTTCATGAAACAGATCTGTGACGCGCTGCTCTGGCCGGAAACTAAGTGCAACTACATTGTGTAACTAAAGTGGGGACATACGCTCTGTTGGCACACAGGAGCTGCGCAGCTGTTTTCAAGCGCTCACTGAGGCAACGACTTGGTACAGTCCAGTGCAGTTATCATGGGAAAGGTGGACAAAACTCAGCCTAAGCTCCACTTTGAGCAGAGGAAATCCAGGCTGCAGGAGCACCCTTCTGAAGAGGGCTTGAACTCGCACGCGGATATGCCAGGGGAGGGGGACATTCGCAACATACTGTCCGCAATGCAAAAGAGCTTGTCCACCATTGATAGTAAAATCGACTCCTTGGCATACCGAATGGATCGAATGACAGAACGCATGGATAAACAGGCGGAGCGGATCAATATGACGGAGCGCAGAGTCACGGAAGTCAAGGAAGCCCAGACAGAGATGGATTCCGAACACAAGCAGATGGGAAAAGTGCTGCAAATTCTTCAGGACAAGGCGGAGGACTTAGAAGCTCGGTCTCGAAGAAGCAATATCCGCATCACAGGCCTTCTGGAGTCCAAAAGCGTAGGAAACATGGAATTGTTCGTGGAGAAGCTATTGGGGACTCTGCTGGGAGCTGAAATGTTCTCCTCGATTTTCGTGGTGGAGCGAGCTCACCGCTCTCTGGGCCCGAAGCTGCCCCCTGGAGCAGCCCCGAGGCCTATCGTCACTAAATTGCTAAATTATAGAGACAGAGACGCGGCACTGAAAGCCGCTCGGGAGAAGCAATCGCTACAATATGAAGGATCAGCTATTGTGCTCTATCAAAGCTTTACGATTCGTGTGCAGGAGGCGCGCAGGCAATTCGCACCACTAAAGAGACAACTGCGGGAGCAAAACTTGGACTATGCCATGTGGTATCCGGCGCGACTTCGAGTGAACAGACAGGGCAGATCTCTAAGGTGTTACAGAACGCCTTGAAAGAATGGTCGAAGGACAAACCACGCAGCAACGAACTGTCTGGTCCAGAGGGCGCGGCCGGAGGCAGTCTGGATGATCAGGACTAATTGCCTGGACATTCAATTTGACAGATAAGATTTTGCCTTGTGGGGGGGTGAGGGAGACATACGGGGTAATATTTGCATTTCTGCCAATGCTGAGGGCGAGGGGTGGAAGCGAGAGTATTGTTTTATAACTGGTAAACCAGCACTGCACGAACGGGCCCGGCTGTTAGCGAGGCCCCCGAATTTGGGACCTGCACTATAATGTTAGGATTACACAGCAGATATGGAGCTGTTGCGTAGTTAGACAGTTGCACTAGATGTGCTTGATGGCAGATGGTCCTAGGCATACAGCCTACCAAGGACTAGTTAATAGAGGGCACAGGCAACATCTGCCCACGTGTGAAGTTTTGTCGAATTTGTTTGTTGTTCGAAATTGTCAGATGTGAGCTTTGTTATGAAGCAAGGGGTTTGCAAGGAGGGATTTCGCCATTGCAGAGTTGAGGTATGCTTGGCGTGGGAGGGGGGGGAGGGACACAGAGACCTACTTCCGTTTGTGATTTTTATGTTGAGTTGATTGATCTGATGATGCATAGCTTGTTCCGCAACACCATAGCACAGGGAGGCATCAGAGTATATTTACATGTGGCAACGATGAGGCCCGCCAGTACACATGGCACAGACGCACACCAGTAGGATTAATGTTTTAACTTGGAATGTGCCCGGCCTTAACAATTATAGAAAACTGAGGAAGGTCCTGGCCTATCTTGCTAGACACAACATAGATATAGCTCTACTGCAGGAGTCGCACTTGCCACTTAATAGCCAAATGCTACGTAGAAGGGGGCTACAGAGTAACACATGTAGCGGGGTTCACGTCTCACGCCCGCGGCGTGATTACTTGGGTTAATCCAAAGACAGAGCTAAAGTTGGAACCTCTCGACACGGACTCGGAGGGGAGATTTGCCATCTCGAGATGCAGTGGGAAGGGACTCGACTTCATCCTACTCAACATTTATGGCCCAAACTACGACAACCCTAGATTCTACGCAGAGCTACTGGAGAAGTTGAGTGGCTATGGAGGTGACACACAACTCTGGGGTGGCGACTTTAATTGTGTTTTAGACCCTAGGCTCGATAGGTCGGGAGGGCCGGAGCGGCGCACTACAGCTGCGGCACGGACTATAGTTGATGCGGCGACACAGCTAGATTTATGCGATGTATGGAGAACGCGTTCCCCCGGGAAGGGAGGATACACACACTATTCTGCATATCACGACCTATATACTAGGATTGATTATTGGTTGGCTTCTAGGTCACTATATAGTCGGGAACGAGACTGCGTGGTGCTCCCGCGTACCTACTCAGACCACTCGCAGGTACTGTTGGTAATGGATAGTCCACATAAACACATCCCCCCTTCACCTGGCGTTTTCCTCCATACTCACTGCTAGATACAGCTTTCAGATCTGAACTCGCGGAAGCTATGGACACTTTCTTTGCATGTAATATAGGGTCCGTCGACACATTCTCTGTTGTATGGGAAACTTTTAAAGTTTATATTTGTGGGATCGCTATGGCCAAACACTCAGGAGTTCTCCGCGTGCTCCGAAAGCGACTTTCGGACTTAGAGAGCAGCCTAAAGGTTCTGGAACAAAGGTTCCTTTCTGACTCAGATGATAGTGTTAAAGAGGAATTTCAAGCATTACTGAAGGAGTACCACGATACTGCTGACTCAGAAATTAAACATCTGGGTAAATATGCGACGGCCCGCACTTATGGAGAGGGCGAGTGCCCAGGCTTGGTTCTGGCCTCGTTGTTAAAGAAACGTAGAGAGACGATGAAAGTCGCTGTGATCCACGGCGAGGACGGGGAGCCTTTAACAGACCCAACGGCGATTGCTGACAGATTCAAGCAGTATTACTCGACTTTATATAGCTCTCAAAGTGGGGGCAACGACGCCGACATCCTAGAATATCTGGCACACATTAAGCTACCCTGGTTGACGAATGCGCACCGGGAATACCTCATTCGCCCCCTAGAGGCAGAGGAAATAGCTGCAGCGCTTGCTGGAATGAAATTCGGTAGTGCGCCAGGCGTTGATGGTCTAACGGTCTCATTTTATAAAGAGTTTAAAGACAAACTTATCCCGCACTTAAAAACGCTGTTCGAGGAGACGAGTGAAAGTGGACTACTGCCACCCTTGATGAGGGAAGCATTACTTGTTGCAATGTTAAAGCCAGATAAGCAGATGACTGAATGCTCATCGTATCACCCACTGTCGCTATTGAACGTCGACACAAAGATGTATGCTAAGATCTTCGCGAACCGCCTGGCTCCACTGGTGCCGATGTTAGTGGCGCCAGAACAAGCTGGGTTTGTCCCTAGCAGAAATCTGACTTACAATTTGAGAACGGTTTTTGGAGCGATGCAACACACAAGGCACGACATTCAGGCAGTCGCTGTGTTCCTCGGTATGGAAAAAGCGTTTTATTCTGTAGAATGGACGTTTATGAAGCAATTCCTGACGAGACTGGGGCTGGGAGGTATCTTTCTTCAAATGGTAGGCGTTCTGTACAACTCCCCCACAGCCAGAATAAAAATCGGCAACATGGTCACTGACCCGATTAGAATTACTACAGGCACACGTCAGAGGTGCCCGCTATCCCCGATACTCTATGCGTTGGTGGCGGAGCCTTTGGCCTGTGCACTCCGGGAGTACCACGGCCACTGGGGTATACGTTTCCCGGGATAGGAGTTGATTATTTCCACATACGCGGACGACACGTTGCTATATATGAGACCCTGACCATAATTTGTCACCAACACTACGTGAAGTAGTTAAGTACGGCATGATGTCTGGCCTTAAAGTTAATTGGACTAAATCGATCATTTTTCCGCTTACACCTGCCACAACTCCCTTCTCCCCTGACTACCCGCTGAGATGGACGACAGATCCAGTACGTTATTTGGGAGTTAAGGTTCATACTGATTCGGAAGTGGTTCTTAAGGAGAATTATGGGGTGGCGGTCAGTAGGCTGGAAGAGGACATAGACAGATAGATCCGTCTGCCGTTGTCGCTCGCAGGTAGGGTCTCGATCATGAAAATGGTAATACTACCCCGGTTCTTGTTTGCTAATATGCCTATGGTCCTTCCTAGTTCTTTCTTTCGTACGCTCACAGCATTACTAGTCAGATTGGCTTGGGCTGGGAAGCATGCTCGGTCAGATGGGAGGTTCTCATGCTACCTTACCACATGGGCGGACTAGGCGCCCCTGACCTTGATCTGTATTACAGGGCGGCTCAAAGCGCACATGCCCACTACTGGATGCATGGCCTCCCTGGCACTCCACACATTAAGATTGAGAAAGTCGTAGCGGCACCACTCCCTTTGCCGGCCCTTTTGTTTAACCCACCTGACCGCAGAACTGGTATATTAGATTCTATTAATACGACTGTCCACGCCTGGCATCATCTTCTGAAATTGCAAGCTGGAGCTATCCTCTACTCCCCGCTGACTCCGCTAGACTGGTGCCTTTGGCTGCCCCTGTGCAGGGATAGGGGGTAACTCGAGCATTAAGCTCTATCAACATTCTGATGATAGGAGATATGTTCTTAGAGGGCATAGTGAAAAAGTGGGATGAAGTGGAGACAACGGCCCAGAATGATACTCTGCTTACTAGAGTCCAGTTTCACAGGACAAGGCAAGTGTTAATGGAAATTTTAGGCAGCGACCTAGTTGAACCACCCGAGGTGGCTCCTCTTACGCACACGATAAAAAATGACTCCCCAGTTCAGATCGTTTCAAATATTTATAAATTGGCTCAGGGGTATCGGGAAAACCACTAAACTAAGGCTCGCTTGGCTTGGCAGGCAGATCTGGGCACAGACATTGATGACAAAATGTGCAGACATTGCTGTGAGAGCACGAAACGTATCTCCCTTAACGGACGAAATAGGGTCTATTACACCCCTGAGAGGCTGTACAGGTATGGGTTGCGTGACTCTGCAGAGTGTGAGCGCTGTGGTGAAAGCTCGGCGGACTTCTTTCACCTAGCCTGGTTATGCCCAGGGATTGCCAACTTCTGATTTTTAAAACTTTGTGGGATATTATTGACAGGACATTGACACCTGACCCGATGCTGGCCTGTTGGGGTACTCCATGCTTTTACCAAAAGCTGTTAGACGGTTGGTCGATATGGGGCTGCTGATAGCTAGGCGCAGAGTGGCAATCTGCTGGTCTCGCGGACCGACTCCCACTATCACAGGCTGGTCGAGGAACATGGTGTACTGTAGTACACAAACTGAAAATTACAGCGAACTTCTTCCTCCACGTAGCCACCCAAAAAACTTCTGGGAACTGTATCAAACTTACCTGGTTAACAAAGATAATGGGACTAGGAGCATAGACTCCCCAGTACACGAGTAAGTGGAGTACTGAGATGTAGCGTTGTTGAGGAGGTGGTGCGCAGTTTGCGGCAAGCTTGGGGTCCTAACATCTACCGCCTGGTCTGATTTGTTGATGGCGACTGAAGTGGTAAAGCGCATGATGGTGATGTATATTGTATTGCACGGTGATGTCCAGATATCAAAGTGTTAAGGTGGAGTTTTGAACAGCGTAGTTACGAGATATAGCAACTACTGGCACTAAGATTGTATGACAGATTGTTATATTGTATACTATGCTTTTTTATTCATATACAGAATGTCTCTGTGTCTCCTTGTTCTTTATAAAATGTTAATAAAATCATTAACAAAAAAAAGCATCCCTGAATGAACCAATCAGCGAACAGATACCAAATTTGCAGCACAGAGAGTTGTAGACAGAACTACCATATTGACACAGTCACTTGCATCTAGGCCAGTCAGAGAATAGTATTGACAGTTTTTTTTTTTTTTACTTTATTTTCAGTTTTTCAGTACAACCAAGTTACAATACATTGACAAATTGGAAGGCATCACAGCACACAGCACAATTTGCAGAGATCATTCAAATCTAGCATAATCGATCTGTTTTACAGTTGTTGAGCAACATGACCGAAACAGTATTTCTTGCCACTACTGTATATTTAACCAAACATTAACAATAAGCAACTGTAGCCCCGGAGATGTTTGTGCATAATCTTGATAAAAAGGAAGCAGCATCTCGCCCATCCCCTGGTGGGCTGCTCTATTCACTGACATATTTTATTATTTATCCCACTCCGGTGCGAGTTTCTGCGGGCGTGTCCTCCATTGCTGCTATCTCTAGTAGGTAAGTTCTATACGGCCCCCATATATCCTTTGGTGCACAACGTGTAGGTATTAGTTCATTGTAGGCTTCAGAATGTGTGGAACAATATGCTAAATCAGTTTTCCAATCAGCAAGCTTTGGTAAAGGGCCTTTCATCCACCTCATGGCTACTCTTCTTTTGGCCAGCATTAGCCCAATGGCCGCTAACTTACGTATCCCTTTGGGAATTAACTTATCGTAACCCAGTACAGCAGTTAATGGTGTTTCCGGGATGTCACATCCCAGCATTGTGGTTAGGACACTAATCACCTCCCTCCAAAAGTTACGTATGCCCGCGCACTCCCATGCTAAGTGCGTGAAATGTGCGTTTGGAGCATTACATCGCAAACAGTTGTCTGTGTCTCTGAGCCCGTATTTGTAAAGTCTAGCTGGAGTGTAATATGTTCTGTGAATATACTTAAAGTGCAGGAGCCTATGTCTGCCATTCAAGGAGATCGTTTTTATTTTACTAAAGCACCAGGACCACTGCGCTGCGGTAACTTCTATTCCCAGCTCTTCTTCCCAGTCCCTTTGGAACTTCGCTTTGTCCTGATCACCCTGTGGTTTAAAAAGCAAATATAATAATGTTATACAGCGTTGTGGGGTTTGTGATTGCAGTAAATATGTGAGAGAGGGCAGCGCTTTTGGTTCTGTCGCGATATTACCTAGGTATGCCCGCAGTGCATTACAAAATCTATAATAATGAAAGGCTTCCAGCGGGGTAGTCCGCTCTATCTGTGCTGAAACCTGCTCCCATGTTTTGAGCACCCCGTCGTTAAACAGATCTCCAAGATGCTCTAGCTTCAGTTTAATCAAAGTACGCATTACGTCCTTATCAGTTCGGAGGGGGAGCCAGCTGCACCAATCTAGAGGCAGCTTAGGGGAGTAAACCACTGGTAAATTGTGCTTATTCGCAATCTTGGGCAATTGTTGACCGGTACTGTGCACCGGATCAACCCTACGCATCGAGGGCCGCGCGGCACCCGTTAAAAACAAAGGTAATGGCCTGGGATGTACTGTGTGCTTTTCTATCAGTAGGTGTGGTAGATTACTAGGCCCATGTATCCAGCAATGTGCATGCAATGTCTGTGCTGCTCTGAAATAGCGTTCCATGTCGGGTGCATTCAGTCCCCCCTCAGAATATGGCTTCGTCAAAGTGTCCCACTTAGCCCTAGGTTGTTTTCCAGCCCATACTAGCTTCGAGAGTAATGTGCGTAATGTGTGAAAAAAGGATTGCGGCAGTCCAATAGGTATATTGACAAACAGAAATAAAAAACGTGGAAGCACCACCATCTTGGCTAAGGCCATACGACCGAGCATTGAAAGCGGTAACCTAATCCATTTGTCTATAACTTCTGTCAACTTCTGTATAGCACATCCATAATTGGAGGACATGACCAGCTCCGCGTCTGTGTGTACCTTTATGCCAAGATACCTTACCGGGTCAGTAGTCCACTCTAACGGGTAACTAGTCTGCACTGGAGTAGTGGCAGGAGTCAATGGGAATATGATTGATTTATGCCAATTTATGCGTAGGCCTGAATGTTTGCCAAAATCTTCTACTTCTTGTAGCATGGGAACCAGGTTTCTTTCGGGGTCACGTATATATAATATAGTGTCATCTGCATAAGCTGCTATCGTGAGATTGTAGTGTGGAGATCGAATACCACGATAGGCGTGGTATTCACGTATTGCGCTGATGAGGGGCTCCGCAACTAGGGCATACAATAGGGGAGAGAGGGGACAGCCCTGTCTGGTGCCCCTAGTGATGTCAATAATCCGTGAGAGTGCTCCATTAATTTGCACCCTTGCTTGTGGGCGTGCATATAGCACTTTGACCAGCTGTATAAAAACATCCCCAACCCCTACTCTGCGCAGCACTGCATAAAGGAACCGCCATTCGACCGAATCGAAAGCTTTTTCGATATCTATAAAGAGAGCCGCTGCTTTTATCTCTGGTTGTATGTGTGCTATTGTTCCGAACAGCGTTCGAAGATTACCAGTTAAAGATCTACCAGGAACAAACCCAGTTTGCACAGGTCCCACCAATCTAGGCAATAGTGGGGACAATCTGTTTGCCAATACCTTTGCGAACAGTTTGGTGTCTGTATTTAAGAGCGATAATGGTCTGTAGGAGGAGCAGTGCTCAGCTGCCTTTCCAGGTTTTAAGAGTGTGACTATGGTAGCTTCTCTCATTGATGGGGGCATCTGCCCCTGCCTTACCTTGGCAATTTCTTCAAACAGATTTACTAGGTGCGGGATTAATTTGTCCTGAAATGCTTTGTAAAAGGCCACTGTCAGTCCATCCGCGCCTGGGGCCTTCCCATTAGGCATATCTTTCAAGGCCGCTATGATTTCTGTAGGTCGAAGTGGCCCTATAAAGGTGTTCCCTGTCCTCATTTTTTAACCAGGTCATAGTGATGTGTGCCAAGTAATCATCGTCTGTCTCAGTATCTGTAGTCTCACTCGAGGTGTATAAGCCTTGGTAGTAGTCTGCAAAGGCGTCTAGGATATCAGGGGTGGTGTCCACAAATTCATCTCGATTATTAAACACATTTAAGATGAGGCTATCACTACGTTGCGGTTTGATGGTGGATGCCAATGTTGAGCTAGGCCGATCACCTTCGGCATAGACACGGGCTGTGGCATACTTTCCTAAGTGTTTCAGCTCGCTGTCGGCTAGCTCATTAAATTCAGTGACTAAAGTCCTAATCTGCTCAAGAACCCGTGGGTCGTCTGAATTTTGTTGGAGCCGTTCTGAGTCTTTAAGTGTGTTTTCAATAGTCTTCATGTGATTACGCAGAGACTTAAGCACCCCTGCGTGCTTCGATATAGTGATCCCCCTGATATATAATTTAAAGGCTTCCCATATTGAGGACATTGTGGGTACACTACCTATGTTTGTCGTGAAGTATTCATCAATTGCGACGCCCAAATCAGTGTGGAAGACAGAATCTAAGAGTGAATACTGAGGGAATCTCCAGGATTGTTTGTTCAGGGCATTAGTAGGAAGTATTAAACTAAACGATACTGGGGAATGGTCTGACAATGTGCGGGCCATATGTTTAAAATCACGGATAGAGGAGAGCAAGGGGCTGGAGGCATACCAATAGTCAATTCTAGAGTGGATATCATGGGCTGCTGAATAGTGTGTGTAGTCTCTACCTTGTGGTTCAAGATACCTCCAGACATCCCGTAGCCCTTCTGTTATTGCAATGTCAGCCACTACTCGCGCTGCTCTTGAGGGGGGTCTTACGTTCCCATGCGATCTGTCTAGCTCCGGGTCTTGCACACAGTTGAAGTCACCACCCCAAAGTATAGGCATATATGAATATTTTGTTATTTTCTGATGTAATTTCTGATAAAACGAAGGGTCGTCGTAGTTTGGCCCGTACACGCCCACCAGCAATACCATGAAGTGTTCCTTTCTGCATTTAGCTATGATATACCGACCACCTGCATCCACCTCAACAGTCTGTAGTTGTATACCAGAGCTACGTCGCACCCAAATAAGCACCCCTCTGGCGTGGGATGTAAAGCCTGCTGCAGCGCATGTGCCCTTCATCCTCCTATGAGACAGCATTCCAGTAGGGGGAGCTAAGTGGGTTTCTTGTAGGATAGCAACATCGACAGCATGTCTATGTAAGTACGCTACCACCTTCCTTATTTTTCTATGATCATTTAATCCCCTCACATTCCAGGACATGAAGTTGATCAAATTTGTACTCTTTTTTTATGTTCAGCCATGTGTGACGCTTAACATCCAGGTCACATTATTGTTAAGTCTATATTGCTCCCTCAGCACATAAAACATCATCAAAGTTTCGTACTCGGTGACTGCAATGCCTTCTAGAACTCCCCCCCCCCCCCATATCAAAAGAGGTAGATACGTACTTATGACTTGTCCCTACCCTCCCACCCCCGAATTGTGTCAATCCCCAACTAAGCAAAACCCCATGAAACAGTAACATGTGGTGCACACACGAAGGCGATGGCGGCCTGACCCAAGAGGTGAAAAAAGGGAGGGGGAGTAAGACCAGGACCGCCTGTTTATCGCATAGCCAATAGGGCTGCACATAAGCGTAATGATTCTAGAACTGGCAAAACATCAGTAGTCTTAAACCATGAGTTTACATTTCTAAATTATACAATTTTGGTAATGATAATGCTTAAACAGAGAATCCACTTAGCGTGAGCAGCTTCCGAAGCATGCAAGTCTTTTAGCTGGTCAGTTATTCTTCCTCCGGTGAACTTCTGGGCACACCATCACCAGAGGATGGCTCAACCTCTGTGGGCGCCGGTGAGGATGTCTTATCGGATCTGTTCGCGCCATACTTCTTGAGGTCTTTTTGCAATTGATTCGGGTCCACATAAAAGCGTGTCTTATCCTCAAAGTTAACTTTAAGCCTGGCCGGGTACAACATTGCATAATCAAGTTGCAAGTCCCTTAACTTCCGTTTCGCCGGGCCGAATTTCTTGCGTGCCTCTTGTACCAGCGGTGTGAAGTCCGGGAAAATCGAGAGTACAGATCCTTCGTAGCGGAGCGTTTTAAGTTCTCTCGCACGTCGGAGGGCGGCATCCCTGTCCCTATAATTAAGGAGGCGAGCAATCACCGGGCGCGGAGCCGCACCAGGAGGAGGACGGGCGGCCAGCGATCGGTGAGCCCTCTCCACCACGAAGACATCAGAGAATGTTTCTCTTCCCAGAAGTTGAATGAGTAGTTTTTCGGTAAATAACTCCATATTACCAGTGGAGGTGCTTTCCGCAAGACCAAGAATACGTACGTTATTCCTCCTTGAGCGCGCTTCGAGGTCTTCGGCCTTATCCCTCAGTGATGTCATCAGTTTTTCCATCTGCTTCTGTGCCGCCCCCATTTCGTTCTGGGTGTCCTCCGTCTCAGAAATCCTGCGCTCCGCCATGTCAATCCTTTCGGCATGTTTGTCCACTCTTTCGGACATCCTGTCCATTCTGTATGAGAGGGAGTCCATTTTTGCGTCGATAGATGAAAGACTACGCTGCATGGCCGCCAAAATTTGGCGTATTTCACCCACCGGGCTCGCAACCTCCTCTGATGACAGTGCTGGCGCAGCAGCTAATTCGTCGTCACGGAGCCTGGATGATTGCCTCTGAGTGAAAGGAATTTTAGTTTGCGTTTTGTCGCCTTTACCCATGATGCACGCTGTACACACAAGAGGAGATATCTCAAAAAGTAGTAGTAGTCCTCAATTAGCATGGGCGTCAGGGAAGCAAAATTAGAGCGGCGTGTCCCCAGGAACTCCGCAGTGCCAGGCCGATGAACCCCTGGTCTCCCCAGCAGCAGAGCTATCTCTTACGCAAACCAACCTTATAACCTTTGTTAAAGCGTGTCCCTTATGGATCAGGAATATCACTATGCATAGATTTCTATGGGATCGCCGTCTCAGTTAGCTGGCCTTGTGTGCATCTAATCAATGTGGGGCTAGGAAAGTCCTGTTTCCCAGTATAAGTATTATGGGTTCACAACTGAGGCCTGTTCCCAATGTTGGTTGCCCTGCTGATCACCTGCACGAGTTCACAGCTCTTCAAGCTTCCCCAGCACTGCAGGAGGCTCCCACCAGCGCTCCAGCCCTTTATACTGCAGCGATGCGGTAGCGGGTGCACTATCGACGCAGCGGGAAGCGCCGTGCTATCTGCAGCTCCCTCCGCGGGGCAGGGCCAAGTGTGTCCGCAGTCCCACCAGCCGCACCGCGCCGAAAGGTCCGCTGGGGCGGGACAGATCGCGCCGCCTCTTCTTACCGGCACACCGCGGCTCCGATATTCTCCGCTCCGCGTCTGATGGGGGTCCCTCACAGCATGCGACCAAGGCGTAGCTCCAGAACCAGCGGGCGACGCGTCGTGCAGCAGAGCCCAAAATGGCCGACACCCGTCCTCCACGGAAGTTATCCGCGTCAATCAGCCGATCTCTGCGACTATCGCAGCTGTCCGCACGCAAGTTGCTCTACGTGTACCCGGCCACTTCCGATGCTAGTATAGCCAGTTTAGGAGTATTTAGTGCCCATTTGACTCAGGATATTTAAGGATAATTCCGGCGGTCTCCGGAGCCTGCTTAGGCTACGGCCATTCTCTAGCCAGGCAAGCCACGCCCCCCCAATAGTATTGACAGTTACTCGCATCTGAGCCAATCAGCAAACAGCCACTGAGCCGTATTAAACACTTCCTCGAAGAGGGGACTGGAACAGCAGAAGCCGGCGAGTAGATAAGTGGGCCTGAGCATCAGGTTCACTAAGCGGTAGCAGGTGGCGTTTACTGAATGATGTAAAACGAGAAGTAAAGCTCGCGGCTACCCACAGAGGCTTGTGAAGGGCAGCAGCCCTCAGGAATGCGCTATAACAATGCCACGTGCAGATGATAAGAGAAGAGACGCGTTGGGCCTATAGAGGCTCATGACAACCGGCGATACTAGAGGAGAACACTGTGTGATGGCCAGGCAACAACGGGACTGTGCTGATCCTTTTGAGGTGAATATCACTTAAATTGTCGAGGGCTCTCTAATAATTATGATTAGTTGCACTTAACTTGCAGGTAGCTTACCATTGATAAGGAACAGGTGCTCTTCCCTCACTTAGCTTAAAACAGGAGAATGCTGCTTGTGATGAGGTTTAATACCAGGACCTTGAAACGCCGTACAGGTGCTGGTTGGGAACGATAGGGTCAGTCAGATCCCATCCTTGTTGCCAATTCGCATTATGTCGAATAACAAAGAACGGGGAGCCAGGATGTAGGAACAGGTTTATTCAAATAGTTAGACCAAACATCACATGGTGAAATCTGGTGACTGCTCCAGGTCCCACATCAACCAGCAGATCTGGAACACTCAGCAAGGAACCCGAATCTACAATAGAACATAACACCTACTTCTTCACAAAACTCAAACGCCACCTATTCACCCTCCAGCTATCAAGGGTCTGGATCATCTGCCTGTAATCGTTTGATGCTATTTGTTTTTCAACAACTCTTATCTGAAGTAGCATTACCACTGCAGCCTTAAGTGCGGTGAACCATAAAGTCCATTGTATGCTCTACTGCCCTGAAGAAATGTGACTTCTCCTCAACATCAATAAGGAACTTCCAAGGGAGGGCATTAGCATATTTAATCTCTTTGTCCCATAGCATTATCTTCAATTTCAGAAATGCTTACTGAGATGCCAGTACTGTCAACATTAAGTCTAGAAAACTCAAAATTTTGAACACTTCATACTGCAGTGCTCCTTTATCTCAGGCAAGCTGGAGCACTATATGAACAAAGTCAGGAGCCGTGCTGTGCTTTGCTTAGAGGTTTGCCAGGACAGATCCTGCCACCAAAGACTATAAATTCAATAAAAAAATTAGCTGCTCAAAAATGATCACCTTTGAAAAAAACCCTGAATTATTTTGCCACAAATTGTTCCATGCTTCCCTTCCATTTCTTTTCTACTCTCCCTCGAATATGGATGCTATTTCTCCTGGAGTCTTTGCAAATACTCCATCATTGCCTGTAACTGAAACATCCATTATTTCAGTGTGCGGACGAATCTCCATGACATCACACTCAACATTGGAATTCGCTGCTCTGCTTGCCAATCCGATCACCTTATTTATAAAGTTTGGCCTAAAGTGTTCAACCTCCCATGTTAAGGCTTTGGGTTTTGTGCCAATGCCAGGCTTCAGCACTAGGAACATAGTTTTTGAATCGGCAGGATCCTGCTTTAGAACCAGTCCACCAGCCCTCTCTAATTCCTCTCGTTCCCACATTGCTGAGCACCTGCTGCTCTCTTTTGCCCTGGAACATCAGTTAGGATTGCTGTTTATCAGCTTTACCCATGTTGAGCATTGGATGTATGCGATACACACCGTCTCCAGTCTCTATACAGATCATTGGCCCCACGCTTGTTTGTGGACAGAAAGAACCAGAATATTCCAGTGCCAATCACTCTCCACTATTCAGAGCCCACAGACTGAAAGTACAAAGCTGAGCTGGTGGTAAGCTGATTTGTGTGATGTTGATCTGTTCATGTGGGTCATTCAGTCCAGTACCACACTTGGCCAGCATCCCATCCCTCCAGTGAGCACTCCAATATATTCACAGTATAAAATCTGTCCACCGTAGTCCTTGCGAGACCCACTTTGTGGGTATCACACATGGTTATGAACAGGGGTCAAAAGTAGAATTCAAATATAATCAAGCTAGAATGCTCCAGTCATTGACATGAAAGAACTGTGACAAACCAGTTATTTTGATACATCCTACTGGTAAGAAAGAGGAGTTTTTGTAAATGTGGGGCCCTCACTAGGCTGGCACGTAAACAGGTAACAAGCATTACAGCAAGTCTGTCTCTTTAAGCCTCGCCTTCTGAATCTTTGCCCTGGCCATTCAACCTTTCCATCAGCATTTATGAGGCATAGCTCCTGAGGCACACACCAATCCAGACAGTGTGAGCTGACAGCTCACTTCATCAAAGAGAATAAAATCATGGTGGATCATTTCCAATTGAAACCAATCAATGATCACAACCACTTTCTACTCAGTCTGAATCCTAGCCACAAAACTATTAAGTCAATACTCAACACTATTTCCATAAAAGCAACTACTGACAATTAAATCGACCAATATCACTAGATCACCAACTTACTTGTGCTCCCTAAATATACTTAAAAATACCCCCTAGAATTGCCTATACTGTACTGGTGAGAACATCATTAACTCACCCCTCTCAATCAGAGTCCCCAATGAACTAAACCCATTGTACATTTAATCAATATGAAAGTGTTAGACTTGGCATCTTTTGGCGTGTTTCCCCTGACTTTTTGCTTTCTGACCTCCTGGTTTTTGACTCTGTTTTTGCTGGTGTAATGATTCTGCGCACTTTCCTCACTGATATCCAGTGGGAAAGTGCAAGTGCTCCTGTACAAAATGTGTTATGGATTGGTATTTCCATGATTGGCCTATTTGATCTATGTGTCAGTCCCTAGTAAAGTGCACTGAGAGTGCCATGGCCTATAGATCAAATGCTGTTGGTGGGCTGCAGCACTGGATTGTGCCACCCACGCAAACAGCCCGTAAAGTGTAACTCTGGCCTGCCATTGCAGAGCCTGTGCGCAGCCTGGGGCTGCCATGTCGACTTGGCAAGTGCACACACTTGCAAGTCCCTAAACCTTCCCTTTTCTACATGTTAGTCACCCCTAAGGTAGGCCCAAGGTACCCCTGTGGGCAGGGTGCATTGTATGTGAAAGGTAGGACATGCCCTGGTGTGTGTGGCATGTCCTGATAGTGAATTACAGCCTATTTCGTTTTTCACTATTGCAAGGCTACCTGTTCCCCATAGGCCAGAATGGGCAGTTTTGATTATTACAGCTTATAATCCTAACTGACCCAGGGAACATGGTAGAAATTCGAGTTTAGTATGCCTGGACTCAGAATGATAAAATGCATCTTTTAGTAAAGTTGGTTTTAACATTCTGTGTTTGAAAATACCACTTTTAGAAAGTGGGTATTTTCTTGTCTAACCATCCAAGCCTGCCTCTGCTAGGTTGTGTATTCCTTGTCTGGAGTGTGAGTGACAGGGGCTGGGGGATGCCAGGAGACAGGGTGAGTCAGCACAGGGCTGAATAGCAAGATCTACATGTAGATGGGTGGGAGGAGATGCACCTGGGACCTGAATAGGGCTGGGCCTTCCCTCCACAATGCTGGCTCCACCTCCTGTGGTGAGTCTGATGTCCCTGGCCTGCACTGTGAAAGGAAAGAAGGAGACTTGTCAACAAAGTGCTCCAGGACTGACCAGAACTGGTTTGGACTAGGCAAAGGCCTCTCTGCCTTCAGAGAACAAAGAGAAATTGAGGATAAAAAGGGGGACCCAAACCCCAGAAAATTGGAACTCTTTTGGATCAAGAAGACTGCCAAGAAGAAGAGCTGGAGAAGCTGTGAGGAGGAACTACCACTTTGCTGTGTGCTTTGCTGTGTTGGCCTGCAGTGGCTGCTTCTGTCTTGGGCAGTGAAAGGACTGGAACTGAACTTTCTGCAATCTACTTTGTGAGTGTCTCCAAGGGCTTGAGGTAGAGCTTGCCCCCTGTTCAAGAAGTCTCAGGAACAGCAAAGACTTCAAGTTCTTCTGCCCTCAGCACTGGGGACTGTGTGTTTTGTGCTGCAACAGAAGAAAAGCAACTCGACAACGCCGCTGCCGACTCCGTGTCCCGATGGCACTGCCGCAACGCGACCCTGGTCTCACCGACGACGCCTGCTGACGCCGCCACCGAGCTGCGACCTGTGGGCACCGCACTCCGCACCGCCTCGCTTCACGACGACGCCGTGGCCTTCCCGACAACGCCACTCCACGCCGGACTCGACGCCGCTGCTTGCACCGTGGTTCGGGGGCACCGCTCGTAAGTTACACGACGCACCGCCCTCATCCCGCACCGCAGCCTTGGCCCACCGACGCCGGTGCCATCGACTCCAGTTCGTCAGCCGACGACAGCGCTGCAGCTACGACGACGCCGCTGCTGCACCGTGACCTGCCAGCACCGTGACGAGCACCGCCTTCATCTCACACCGCGACCCTGGTCTCACCGACGCCGCCATCCGCCACCGCCAGCGAGCCGCTGCTCGCACCGTGACCTGAGAGCACCGCACGCCTCACCGCAGCACCCGACGCCGGCCGACGCCAGCGCTCCTGACTTCAACAGAGGAGATCGATCTGCAACGCGTGTGACTTCGAGGGCCCCGACGACGCCGCACCGACCTCCGGAACCGACGCCTGCGGACGCCGTGTTTTCGGAAGCTCACCGCGAGGTCATCGACGCCCTGCATTTCTGAAAGGTACTGTTTGCGGGTCTTCCCGACACCGTAGCTGACCCGCGACGCCGCGGTCAGCCAGAACTGTTTGGATTTGTTTGTTCACGACGCCGTGATAGCCCTGGACGGAGCTATCGACATCAAGGAAATGTTTTTAAAGACATTTTGAGAAGTAACTATTTCTGAAGTACTGTACAGTGGATTTTTATCGTATTTGGTCTTGTTTAAAGTATATAAAAATATTGGATATTTTTCTAAACTGGTGTGGTGTCCGTTTGTAGTGCTTACATTGTATTACTGATGGTTTGGTGCAAATGCTTTACACACTGCCTCTAGAATAAGCCTGACTGCTCGTACCAAGCTACCAAGGGGGTGAGCAGGGGTTATTTTAGGAGTGTAACTCCCTTATCCTGACTAGGAAGAAGGGTCCCTACTTGGACAAAGGTGCAAGCCCTTGCCAACTAGAGACCCCCATTTCTAACAGAAAGGTACAATAATTAGATCTCTTGGACCTGGCAAACTACATTCCAGTACCAAACGGAATATTTCAGAGGAAGCTCACTGAAAACAATTATTTCATTGACATTTCTCATTTTCTCAAGCAAAATAACTTTATCGCACAAGATAAAAAATTCCTGTCCCAGAGTGGACATTGAATCTGAGCCAATTCCACCCAGGGAAGAATGCAAGAATGCTTTTGATTCTATCATCATCAGAGCCCTGCTTCTGTTTGACCTGGTGCCAGTCTTTGGCACTGCTGATGATCAGTTACCACGAGAAAGAAAGTGCCAAACAAATTTAAGGCATCTGTTTCCACCATTCACCCACATGGTATACTTTCCTGCAAGGCTCAATGACCACACCCCATATTATCAAAGTATATCTGTTCTCAAGATGAGAGTTCATCGATTCCTTCAAGCTTATCAACTACTGCTACCCGCTGATAACCAAATCAGGTAACACAAAACCCCTTCAGATCTGGATACTTTAGGGCTCAACCTATGTATACAGGGAGTAAACATCTGGGTAGTCCAGAATTACTTGAAGCGCACATCCTTAAAAAGACAAGTCCTTACTTGTGGAGCTGAAAAAATATATATAATTGCAACACTGGCATAAGGAAATTGAACCTCCAACCGAACACTTGGGCATGATTGTGCACTCTAACTTCTCATTCCAACCTCAGATTAACCAAGTGACCGAAAGGGCCTTGACATGTTGAGCTAATATCAACATATAGAAAATTGTGGCAATATATATTGCAGACTATTGGGGCGGTAGGCTGCACAGCGACATTGCAAAGAGCTCCAGCTCCTACAATCAACCCCAAGATAATACATGCAACAATTACCTACAGAGGCACTTATCACAGAACAGGATAAGCACAGTATATCAGTAATGTGCTTGCCCATAAGCATGCCCCAGAGACTGCTCACTGTAATGTCTTTAGTAATATTATTGCAAATATTTACATTGCTACCCACGGTAGACTGTCATTATCAGTATTCCATCATATCCTCAAATATTTTCAAGTGGAACAAGGAGTATCACTAGCAATAATTCTTCATTTGCAGCTCACAGAGAATTATGACACTCTTTCTAAAATCATTTTGAGGAAAGTGAATATTAAGCTGAATAAATGCAATTAGACAGTGCTTCCTAGAATCTTATCTCAGGGTCTCTAGCTCAATAAAATAGACGCTTTAGGGACAAAACAACTTGGAACACAACTAAGAACAAATCAAGGCAGAAGGGGCCACCTAATAGCAAAGGACAGGAATCAAAAAAGGGGAGAAAGACTTAACCAATTCTCAAGATAGGTATTCAAGAGGGAAGCTTTTCCATGCGGATGTTTATTAAGGAATCAAAGTACTTTAAAACCGCCCAAATGATACTATTATCCTGAAGAATGTACCCTATATTTTCAAAGGATCAAGGGTGAGGTCAACATTTAGAGAGATACTTTAAAGAGGGAAATCAACCTATTACACACCTAAGTGACCAACATCCAAGAGAATAGATGAGAAAACAACTGCGTGTGGGAGCTAAGAGAGATGTGTGATATGGTGTCAGACACACCTAGTTACAATAAAATGAGCAATGTGCAACACGATTCTTCAGGGCAGATACCCAGAGAAGTGGACAGAGCAATGGGTGGTACTTCTTGGTGCCTGTAAGTCTTGTATCGTTTGTACTGCATGGAGGAAAATCAGCCTGTGTACATTAGCCTCATTCATTTGCTTTTTTAAAGAGGTATTTTACTCACCAGCTCAGTAGCCTTTTCACTCTAAACAAACTGATACACCAAGTAGTTCTTTACCACAAGAGTGCAAGAAGAGCCCACTGCTGAACAGGTTTTGTGAGTTTGAGACGGCAACTTGAGGAACCACTAAGAGGCAATAGGCTTTGTAGTAGCTTTCTAAAACAAAGTCTAAATATCGGCTGAAAATTATTTACGAAAATAGATGGTTTTAATAATGCATAGCCTTAACCGATGAATTAATGATGTTGCACCT
Source organism: Calotriton arnoldi (assembly GCA_963921515.1). Lineage (NCBI taxonomy): Eukaryota > Metazoa > Chordata > Amphibia > Caudata > Salamandridae > Calotriton > Calotriton arnoldi. The sequence goes on from CAWUFW010000386.1 coordinate 3,948,855, forward strand.
GAAACAAATTTACTATGTCGTTTTGAAATGTAATTAATACTGTGAAGTAGTTATGTCACCTTTGATTGTGTTAGACACCATTAATTTTAATATGGATTCAATTTCTGGTGTTCTGCTCATCTTGCTCCTGCTGTTTCTCCTCCCAATGACTGTCCTGCAGCAAACCATCTACACTCTTGTTACCGCTGAATGACGTCAAAGATTCAAAGATGAACAACTATGTTAGGAAATGTGTATTGTGAATGAAGCTTCCATCGTGTACCCAAAGTATCATATTCACGAACCTCGGCTGCAAGTTATGTTGTAGGCGTGCTAATTCTATGAGACATTGTTTAAGAAATGTTTGATTTTGTGGTGAACATCTCTGGAGTGCAGCTGCTGAGAAAGTAGGCGGAAGATTTCTCTTGCCTTAAGAAATGGGTTAATACTAAAGATTTAAAATATTACATTGCGGTTTCCGATTTGCCAGTGCGACCCTAACTATGATTGTACCATGCTGAATTTGTATAATCTATTATTAACTTCTGTGACTTGTGCATAAAAAGTCTTGGGTTTTTGAATCGCAGGGGTCCTTTTATAGTCGTCTCTAGGGCTGCTATTGCATCGGCTGCCGCTGTGGTGACTTTTCATTTTTCTCCTGAAACTGTGTCCATTTGTCTTAGACTTTCTTATGGGAAAGCTGTAAGTACTATTTATGAGTTTGACTCTTGGCGTTTTGCCTAGACTTGTCTGATTGGGGCTAAGTTTTATGACTTTGTATTTCTGTATTTGGGCCTTCATGGCAAATAATACATTTTTCTCTGTAGTGCATTTAGTAATAGTTCTGTAATACATCTATTTTGCATTATTTTCAATCTAGAACTCAGTTATTAATACTTCCACATTTATTTTGTTTCATTCTACTAAAGTGTATATTTTTGATGAGGGGTAGTCTCTAACCGGAAGATCTATCGACACACCTTCCTAGGACCTTACCAACTAGATCTGGATGCTGCCTGGAATTACTCGCACTACTTGTGCAGGGCTACTGGGAGCGACCTTCATGCAGGATAAAAAAGGTCCCAGGATAGGGACCATTTGCTGCATCCATGACTTGAAGAAAACGCAAACCTGTATCTGGTTCAGGGGTGGCTGGTAACCTTAGAAAGTGGTGGAGTGAGTGAAGTGCCCCACCACTTCCCAAAAAACAAAATAAAACGCCCCCTGCCTCCAAAAGCCCTTAGTAAAACACCCCCTCCCTCCAAAGGCCTAAAATAAAATACCCCATCCCTCCAAAACCCCATAATAAAACAACCCCTCTCTCTAAAACCCCAAAATAAAACTGCACTAACATTTACAATAAATAAAATTAAAATAAAAGGCACTTACCCACTGTAGCACGTCCTCCTCAGTGTTCTGAAACTGAAGTCTGCTGTGGAACCCCCCTAACTGATCCAGACGCTGCTCTCGTGCTTTTAACCAGCATGAGAGAAGCGCCAGTATTAGATGGAGTGGGTTGGCTGGACGCTCCTTTAGGCCCTGGAGGCCTGTGTTTGCTCTCCACCAGCTGTATAAGACAGCTCGGGACAGAGAGCTTCACAATGAGCATGCCAGGCTGGCCGTCACAAGACGGCCGGCCAAACTGACATGCGCATTTTGGAGCATCCAGCCAGCCACTGTTCCTGCCCTGCATGCTGCCAATCAGCAGCAGAGGACACACCTCTCATGTCTTTTGGCTTAGGGGCACTGGGGTGCACACATCAGTAAAAAAATAAAATGTCAATGGTAATGCTCCCCGTCCTCGTGGAGAAAACGCATCTGATCTGGTTTCACCTTTCGACTCCCCCTAAGAGAATGAATCCAACATTTCCTGTGGGATAGTGTAATCCTTTCTCTACATGCATAACCAGTTGTCCCGAGGGACCTACTGCCAATAGTAAAACCCAAACAGGCATACACTGATGACTGAACCAGATAGGGGAGATGTAGGAGCCGAGCATGAGAAAGGAGGGCTAAACCATACCATTAAAACAGGAAATGTGGTATTAATATAGGCATCTTCATGCTTTCAAAGAGTTTTCTTTTTCAGATAAGTGTTCCTAGGGCCTTGCACTCAGGCGGAGGTATTCAGTGTTTATAAATATTAATGAGTATCTCATGATGGAGAAATAAGTTCTGACTTATCAGTGGGTTCCACTTCAGAGATGGGTTGTTTAAAGAGTGACTACATTTTCAGTCTTATGAGAATGACTCACAATAAAAGCTAAAGTTTATCATTTTATTTTCACATGCATGAATATTGAATATTAATGAATAAAAGACAACCGGTGAGCAACATTGCCCAACTGAATGATCCCCTGAACACAAAAGAACATAGGCTTCCGGGTCACAACGGTCACAAAACACAATGGCTAAATTATTGCCTTCTAACTGCAACAGTCTTATAGAGGACATGATTAATTGTCATTTAAAGTAAACTACAAAAATTCGTTCTCAGATTTTGGACTGGTAGATATTAAAGAGGAATTAAAGGGGTCTGACCTGTTACTTTGGGTGTTCGAACTTCTCCCACACCGGTCCAAGGATCCTTTCCTATTAAAAAAAACAATACATTTACCTCAAAAAGATCAGTTGAACATAGTGTAGTTAATGTTGACATACCATTACAATTCCTTATAGGTATATGCAGTCTGGGAACTGATATATTTAATTTAAATTAAGGAAATGTGAGTCCTGTGGAGATGAGGACAATGGTTGAAAATGTAGCTATCCTTTGCATACGATCGGAAGGAGCACACTGTTCGCTGACCTGACCAGGCTCGTACGATCTTGGGAATCCGGGGTACACACATAGCGATAGGCGATGCCGACAGAGGACTGGCCAGCGAACATGACCATGGTAACACCTCTGAACGAAGAGGCGCTAAGAAGCAACAAAGATAGGAAAGTGTGCTCAGCAACCTTGGAAGATGCTTGATGCCCGACTCCTGCAGTTCAGCTTCAACTACTTGCACGTACCCCTATGCTCTCCACTCATTTGAACCCCCCCCCTTCGGATTTTCAAATTGCTTCCTTACACCTCTTTTCCTCAGGTCCTCCATCGATAAAATCACTGTACAAAGATAGCTCCATCCGATTGAGGCACCTGTGAAGATTTCCCTGTCGAAGCCCCACAGCCAGGTGGCCTTGGATGCTGCCCTACCCTCCCAACTGTGTTTTTGAATGTCTTTATCGACCTCAGGTCTTATGTTCTGATGTTGCTACGTTTTAGGATGTTGTTCATATATTGTTAACTGTTTATAATTTAGTTTTGGCACAGTATTCTGGGAGGTGGAGGGGGTTTGGGGGAGGGGCGGGTCACTGTGTGGTATGAGGACTTTTGGAGGACCATGATGCAGTTTAATGGGTTCTGTTAAGAGTGCTTGAGCGTACCCAGCAGTGCGTCGAGTATTTCAGTCTTAGAAGGCTTTACAGGGGCGATAAGTTTTCGAGATTTGGTATCAAGTATACCCAAGCCTCACAGTGACATTCTCAAAATACTGTGTCCAGGACTTAAATTCCCCGATTAAAAGAAGTTCAATATTAAAGGAGCTGCATGTTAAAGAATATGATATAGTCCAATTAAAGGGGAGACCCAACATAGAAAGATGCACCCGACTCAAATCTTATTGGTTATTTTCATCAACATCACTCCCATGCAGCAAATAAAACAAAGGACTCGGCTATATTGTTCTGGTGGGAATCTAGCTTTCCATCTCGACACCATCTTACGGGACCAATCAGGTAGAATGAAAGGCATTAGAGACCATTTACAGGACAGAGAGATCACCATTTGTTCAATATGTGGCCAAACAACGACTTATTGATAATCAGAAGAGATTTTAACACAGTTTTTGACGATGCTCTAGACAGATCAGTTCCAAGACATGCTAACTCCGGCACACCAAAGGCACTTTTGAAAGGCATCGGCTCTCTAAGTCTTTTGGAGGCTTGGTGCCTGCAACATACACACAAGAGGAAGGATTACAAATTTTTCTCTCTGGTGAATAGAGCTCACTCTACAATCAATTTTGTTTTTAACTAAGAGTGGGAACAGATTCTACCTGCACTAAATACAATGAGAGCATCTACAAGGTACTCAGCAGGTGGTATCTGACTACGTTCAGACTTAGGGTTAAGTTTGGTTGCTCTGATATGCGATGGATGGAGTATCAATCAAGGGGCCCTTTGGGGCACACTTGGTGGTCTTGTCTACAGATTCAAACCATATTTGGCATCCTTGCTGAACCGCATAAAGGACATAATAAAAATCCATATTCCGCTCGATCCAGACTTAATACCCTCAGACCACCCGCAGGAAGACATGGTTTATACTATACACTCACACCTGGGGGCATTTATTACACATTTCCTCCTAGCAGGCAGAATAACATTGGCCCACTGTTGGAAGCAAAAAACATCACCCCCTTTGAGTTTATGGTAGACAAAGACTTGGCACATCTATCCAATGCAGTAATTACCTGCGAGCTTGCCAAACAAAATGCTCACATTTGAAATGGCATTAAAAATCTCTCTCAAGAGTCAAATAGGGGGCAACATGGCTCTGAACTGGTGTGAAAGGGGTAATTAATTTCACAGAATATCGGGATATTCAGAAAATGAGGGCCCAGATTCTGAAGAGACGTTGAGAGTTCAATGAAGACGATAACATTCACAAACTAGAACCTCCCACTGACATGACTTTAACTGATGATACTTCATTATTGCTCCATCCATATATAGTGGATGGACACCAGCAACCTTTCCACCATCTCCTCCCCGCCTCCTTTTCTTGTATGTCTCCTCTGCAGTATACCCAAGTCAGATGGTTTCTTTTGATCTGCAAATTAAAACATTACAAATAAAGTATAAAAAAATGAAGTCCCTCAAAACTTGACTTGTATTTTAGCATGGGTTTTCTCACAGCCCACAGGTTGTCCACAGTGCCTCACATCCTTTGGTGGGACATGGAACACTCAATTTCAATTGTGAATCGGCACAACTAAGGGACATGAAGACCGTGGCAGCTGATAACAGCTGCAAATTTAAGAAAGAAACTAAAACATTCCTGTTCCACGTCCTTGAACAAGGTGATGTGGCAAAATCCACCTCTCCACCCATGAGCAAAGTAGAAGGAAGCTATGTACTCCCAACAGCTTTTAGAAAGGTGTGAGGGGGAACAGCACACACTACCCCCGTACTTGCACAAGGCCGACCCTACAGAACATCATTTGCTACTTCAGTCATTAAATTGGGAGTCATTTTATAGCTGTATTTATATTGGGCGTGCCTTAACTTTGCATGTCATTATATTGGGAGCAAACACAAGGAAATTATGGACGGAGTGCTGAAACTTTTCAGACACTCACCCCCAGTCCAGTGGTGTCTGGTGGATTTTAAAAAAAGTGGGGCAGAACATTTTAGATACGACTGTAATGAGCAGCAAGCGAGCCCGAACTGAAAATGGAAGATGGGGGGGTGGGGTTTCTCCCCCACAAGCACATGTTGAAAAAAAGCGATTCAAATAGTGGATTTTACATCATACATTTGCAACAATTTTTTTGAAAAAAAGAGTAGCTGCAGATGGGGCACTTTACCACCCAATTGTCAAGGATCACTACAAACAAGCCAAAAACTTCCCCAGACATAATACCTAACTGGTCTGTTTCCAAACTGCCCAACTATCCCCAAGCCAATCACACATACCCACCCATGAAAATAGACACCCAAAGTGTATTCTATCTGTAACATAGCTCTGCTTCTTCACTGTATTGGTCGATCGGAGTCAAGAAAATTGGTGATACTGTACATAACAAATACTTCAAAAAATAAGATGCCGAAAGATGGATCCATCCACAGCATTTCACCTTTGCACTTTGGAATTAGCCATAAAGTAAAAATAAGATTTAAGCTGCCAGATACCTAGCTCTTTTTTTGCAGTTTTATATAGCGCTTTACATGAGCACCAGTTAAATGACGCAAGGACACATTCATTTTTGTATTTTAAGTATGGAGAGATTAAGTGATTTGCCCAGAATCACAGGATGTTGAGCCAACGCCAAGGCTCATACCTGGTTCCACAGTTCCAAAGTCAGCAGCTCTGGCTGTTACGCCACATCATCTTCTCTCTTGAAGAGATTTTGCTCTAGGTCTTGGTTGGGGGCACATATAACTGATCTGCAACCAGCCATGTAATGATCAGGCTCCGGGGGCACTGCTACTCCTCTTGAGCTGCAGTCCTGAACTCTAGTCGAACGGATAGAGGAAGAGTCTCCGGTCTCCTCAGGCTGTGTCGAACTGTGAACATGATCATTCCTCATCACTACTGAGCCCTTGGTGGGTGTGGGGTGGTGATGGGGGATCACTCCATGGGGCTTCCTCTGTCTGCCGTGTCTGCTGAGACCCGTGGGGACCGCAGGGAATCGTACTGGCTATGTCTCAGTGCTAGGTCTCTCAATGACCTGGAAGCTGCTGGTGGTCAGATACAAGGTTTGTTTGGGTGCATGGCTTTGAAAGCTAAACAGCCAATTTCTAATTAAATCCTGACTTCTACAGGTAACCAGTGCAGGTCCTTAAAGAAGATGCAGTGGGTTGGAGTGAGCAACACACTTGAAATTCCTGAGAGAATGGCACCCCCACAGTAAAGGAGTGAGATTATTAAGGCATGTGCTGGTGTTCTTAGTGGTTGCAGGGATAGCGCTTTGGGACGTAGACATTTGCAGATTTGTTTATATAAAGAGTAAATGACAGTGTACAATGTCAGATAATACCAAGAAATGTTACTTCAGGTGATAGAGGGCAAACCTTCCACCTTTAGTTCACCCAGTAGAATTGGGCTATGTTTGGCTTCAGATTTCATGAAAGGAGATAAATGCAGTTTTTTGTGTGTTCAGAATTAGTGAGCAGTGTGACACCCTCATTTGCATTTTTTTTAGACGAGATCGTAGAGTCATGGCATCATGCAGTACCTTGGGGCAGCTCTTGTGAAGATTTTTAGTTCATAGTCCCTCTTTAACTCTTACTATGGTGATTAAAGTATCAAAAGGGAAAACATAAATATAACAATTAGGTGTAGTGACAACAAGTCACCTTTTGACATTTCAGAACACTTTCAGACACTGTACAGATAAAGTGAAAATTACTGAATAATTGAGGAAACGGGCAGTTGCAGCAATACAGTGGCCACTGTGTCCAGATCTGTGGATAGGGCAAGGGGCATGTGGACGTCGATGAAATCCTGCTTTCGGCAAGTGCATGGAGCAACGTGTCACGAGCTGGTCGCATATGGCCATAGCCATGGGTGTTTGGATTATTTGAAGAGCAAGCAGCTGGCCCTGTACCCATCTACTTAGGCCTCACCGGGAATGTCCACTGGAAGCTGTTGAATTCAAGGGCCTCTTTCAGTGAATCTCGCCCTGCACACATACATATACACCGCATTCTTGTCCTAACATTTCAATTGTGTCTGCATCAATCAATCAACATTTGTAGAGCGCACTAATCACCCGTGAGGGTCTCAAGGCGCTGAGGGGGGTGGGGGTGCAGCTACTGCTCGAACAGCCAGGTCTTGAGGAGTCTCCTGAAGGTCAGCAGGTCCTGGGTCTGTCGCAGCTGTGTGTGGGGAGGGTGTTCCATGTCTTGGCGGCGAGGTAGGAGAAGAATCTGCCGCCGGTGGAGGTCCTGTGGATGCGTGGGACGGTGGCGAGGTCGGCGGAGCGAAGCTGGCAGTTCGGGGTGTAGAAGGTGAGACGTTTGTTGAGGTATGCTGGTCCGGCGTTGTGGAGTGCTTTGTGAGCCTGGGTGAGGAGCTTGAAGGTGATCCTCTTGTTGACTGGGAGCCAGTGCAGGTCTTTCAGGTGGGCGGTGATGTGGGTGTGGCGGGGTATGTCGAGGATGAGGCATGCGGAGGCGTTCTGTATGCGTTGGAGTCTTTTCTGGAATTTGGCCGTGGTTCCTGCGTAGAGGGCGTTGCCGTAGTCCAGTCTGCTGCTGACGAGGGCCTGGGTGACCGTCCTTCTGGTTCCGGTGGGGATCCATCTGTAGATCTTGCGAAGCATGCGGAGGGTGTTGAAGCAGGAGGAGGAAACGGCGTTGACTTGCTGGGTCATTGAGAGCGATGAATCCAGGATGAACCCCAGGTTGCGTGCGTGGTTGGTGGGTGTGGGTGCAGCTCCCAGGGCGGCTGGCCACCAAGAGTCGTCCCAGGCGGAGGGGGTGGAGCCGAGGATGAGGACCTCTGTCTTGTCTGAGTTAAGTTTCAGGCGGCTGTTCTGCATCCAGTTGGCGACGGCCTTCATTCCTTCGTGGAGGTTGGTTTTAACGGTGGCGGGGTTCTTGGTGAGTGAGAGGATCAGCTGAGTGTCGTCGGCGTAGGAGACGATGTTGAGGTTGTGCGAGTGGACGATGCTGGCGAGCGGTGCCATGTAGACGTTGAAAAGGGTAGGGCTGAGGGATGATCCTTGGGGTACGCCGCAGATGATCTTGGTGGCTTCAGACCGGAATGGGGGGAGGCGGACTCTCTGGGTTCTGTCGGTGAGGAAGGAGGTGGTCCAGTCCAAGGCTTTGTCGCGTATTCCTGCGTCGTGTAGGCGTGTGCGTAGGGTGTGGTGGCAGACGGTGTCGAAGGCGGCCGAGAGGTCCAGGAGGATGAGGGCCGCGGTTTCGCCATTGTCCAGTAGGGTCCTGATGTCGTCTGTGGCAGCGATGAGGGCGGTTTGGTGCTGTGATTGCTGCGGAATCCAGATTGGGACGGTTCCAGGATGTTGTTCTCCTCGAGGAAGTGGGTCAGTTGCCTGTTGACGATCTTTTCGATGACTTTCGCCAGGAACGGAAGCAGGGAGATGGGCCGGAAGTTCTTGAGGTCATTTTGGGTCCGCTGTGGGTTTTTTGAGTAGGGCGTTGATCTCGGCGTGCTTCCAGCTTTCCGGGAAGGTGGCGGTCTCGAAGGAGCTGTTGATGATCTTCCGGAGTTGGGGTGCGATGATGCGGTTTGCTTTGTTGAAGATGTGGTGAGGGCAGGGGTCGGATGGTGAGCCGGAGTCGATGGTGTTCATGGTCTTGACGGTGTCATCGTCGTTGACGTGGGTCCAGGAGAGCAGGCGGTTGGTGAGGCTGGGGGCTGGTGAGTCTGCAGTGTCGGCGGCTGTAGGGGGATCTGGGCGTTGAAGCTGTCGTGGATGTCTGCAATCTTGCGGTGAAAGAAGGTGGCTAAGGAGTCACATAGGTCTTGCGACGGCAGGATGTCGTTGGAGCTGGAGAGTTCCTTCACTATGTTGAAGAGCTCTTTGCTGTTGTGTGCATTGTTGTCGATGCGTTCCTTGAAGGAGGTCCTTTTGGTGGCTCGGATGAGTTGGTGGTACTTGCGGCTGGCGTTCTTTAGGGCTGCGTGGTTGTCAGGTGTCTGATCGTGGCGCCACTTTTTCTCGAGCCTTCGGCAAGTCCGCTTGGATTCTTGGAGGTCGGTGGTGAACCAACTGGCCTTTCTGTCGGTGCGTCTGTTTGAGGGTTTTTTGATCGGGGCGAGAGTGTTGGCGCAGTCGTCGATCCATTGCCTGAGGTTGCGGGCGGCTGTGTCGGTGGTGTCTGTTGGTGGGTCTCGGGCGAGGGTGGTGATGAGCTGGTCTTCGGTGACCTTGTTCCAGCTGCGGTAGGGGATCCGTTGCGGGTGGTGGTGCGAGGTGGGTTTCTTGAAGGTGAAGTGGACGCAGCGATGGTCGGTCCAGTGGAGTTTGGTGGTGTGGCTGAAGGAGACGTGGTTGCTGGCGGAGAGGATGGGGTCGAGCGTGTGTCCGGGGGTGTGGGTGGGGGTCATGACGAGCTGTCTGAGTCCGAGGTTGGCGAGGTTATCGAGCAGAGCGACGGAGTTGCTGTCGTCGGCGTTCTCGAGGTGGAAATTCAGATCTCCGAGGAGGATGTAGTATGTGGAAGCAAGAGCGTGCGTGCTGACGATGTCATAGATGGCGTCGAACTGTGGCCGGGGTCCGGGGGGTCTGTAAACCAGTGTTCCTCTGAGGGTGGTGTTGGGGTCCATGTGGATCTGGAAGTGCAGGTGTGCGGCGGTGCTGGAGGTGTCTGCTGTGCAGGTCGAGACTCTGAGGGTGTTTCTGTAGACGATGGCGATTCCTCCTCCTGGTCTGTTGGTGCGGTCCCTTCTGGTGATCTTGTAGCCATCAGGGATGGCTATGGCGATGTCGGGTGCCGAGGAGGTGTTCATCCAGGTCTCTGTTAGGAAGGCGACGTCCGGGGAGGCTGAGTCGAGTAGGTCCCAGAGTTCGATGGCGTGCTTGTGGACGGAACAGGTGTTGAGAAGTATGCATCTGAGGTGGTTGCGTTCTGCTCTGACGGGTGGGGTAGGACGTGCAGGTGTTCGGCGGCTTGTGAAGCTGCAGCTTCGGCAGGTGAAGGGTCCGTGGGTGAGTTTCGGGCTGGCCTGGAAGCAGTTTGATGATCGGCCGGTGTTGAGTTCGCGGAGGGTGTTGGCGTCGTAGTGGCGTCGTGGCGTTCGTGGGGTCCAGGGGGTCTGGCGCTGGGCGCGGTCCAGGCGCGGACAGGCACAGACGGGCTTGCCAGCGGCACGCCCGCTGCGCGACTGCGCAGCGGTCGCCATGATGTAGGGGAGGGGTCAGTGGCGGCGGGAAAAAGGAAGGGAAAACGAGGGGGAACAACAGCCCACAGCAAGGGCTGAAGGGGAGCAGAGCCGAAAACAACAAAGTAACAATACAAAAACAGACGAAATTACACTATCAAGAAAACACAATCACCATGCGCCTGATGGAAGATGGACCAGGGTAGTATTGAACCCTGCCAAGGAGAGGGGCTGGCTTCTAGGCGAAGCAGACCACCGCTGAGCTGCCGGGGAGAGTGTGTGCCTTGGACCGAAGTCTGAGGACTCACACGCGCTCCCCTGCAGCGGTCGCCATGATGTAGGGGAGGGGGGAGGGACGAGGAGCTGGGAGGCGGGAGCGGGGCGGTAGGGGGAGGGGTCAGTGGCGGCGGGAAAAAGGAAGGGAAAACGAGGGGGAACAACAGCCCACAGCAAGGGCTGAAGGGGAGCAGAGCCGAAAACAACAAAGTAACAATACAAAAACAGACGAAATTACCCTATCAAGAAAACACAATCACCATGCGCCTGATGGAAGATGGACCAGGGTAGTATTGAACCCTGCCAAGGAGAGGGGCTGGCTTCTAGGCGAAGCAGACCACCGCTGAGCTGCCGGGGAGAGTGTGTGCCTTGGACCGAAGTCTGAGGACTCACCCTGAAATGTTTTTTCAGAAACGCTTGCACAGCACATTTACAGCACACGCTGTTCAAGCACTTACCCACAAAGTAAATGAAAGTCTAGATGAAAATGATAGCGTGGAAGAGCACATGGGGTTCTCTTGATGTCTAGCCACCCCGTACCTCCCCATGTTGGTAGGTAGAGCTTGCCGAGGGCTGCCCTGGATGCCAGGAAGTCCCGGTGCCGCAGATTCTTGGCGCTGCTCTCCTTGAACCACCTGCTGGGCACTCGAGAAATGCCATCAGGAAGTAACGCGAGGCTGAGCGCCCAGAGCATGCAAAAATGGAAATGTAGGATTAATCAGCATGCGTGCAGATGTGTCACTGAAACGCTACATAACGGAACCCATTCAGTCAGTATCCGATTGCCGCCTCAGCCAAGAATTCCTTAAATTACCTCATATTTTCAACACCGTGTTGGTGGGCATTTTGCGCTGTCTTAGAGAGGGCTGCTTTCGGTCAGGATGGAACTCGGCTGGACTGGCCACGGGTCTTGCCACGGACTCCGTGTGCAATTGCCGTTAGTGCTGCAAGTCGTGGCCAATCCAGACGCTGCTACCTTGCTGAAAGCAGTGCCAGGATTGGATCGGACAGGTGGACCAAGCGCTCATTCTGACTGCAGGGAGCTGCGGCTGCCCACCCCCCTCCTCTCACTATGCACAGATGGTGATGGCCCTCTAGTGAGCATGTCGGGCTGGCCACAGAAAGGCAGTCGGCCAACCTGACATGCGCACTTTTAAGTGCAAGTGTGAGCCTGGTTAGTATTTAGCCCCGCCCACTCATCATCCGCCCGCGGCCGGAAAAAAAATAATCTAAATGGTAAATTTTTATTTACAATATATTCGGGGGCTGGGGAGACCAAATATAGGGGGGCAACGCCCTGAGGCTCTTCTAAAGGAGCCGCTGCTCCTCCAGTCACAGATCTGGGTTGAATCCATCATTGTTCTTTAGCTCACTTCGCCACCCCAGTTCAGACCCAGCCATATGCAAATCAGTCTTGACCCTGTTCCTCACGGGAACAGTCCAGCCCGACCTGCCAAGCCAGGTCTTCCCTTAACCGGAAACAAGCATCCTGGGACCGGTTTCGGGATAACACCCCTCATCAGCCAGGCTAGCTTGAATCCAGTGGCAAAGTGAGCAAGGGACCCACGTCTGGGCATACCCTGCCAACTCAGGGCAAACAAAGCAAACACAAGGAGATAATGGACGGAGTGCTGACATTTTTTAGACACTCACCCCTAGTTACAGATCTGGGTTGAATCCATCATCATTCTTTAGCTCACTGCACCCCCCCAGTTTAGACCCAGTCATATGCAAATCAGTCTTGACCCTGTTCCTCATGGGAACAGTCCAGCCCAAACGGCCAAGCCAGGTCATTCCTGGACCGGAAACAAGCATCCTGGGACCGGTTTCGGGGTAACACTCATGCCAGGGGTTCAAATTCCTCTCGTCATTATATTGGAAGCACCTGTATATTGCATGCCTTTACTTCACAGGTAAGTTTTACCTTTAACCCCTTTTTATTTCACTTATACATACTAATATAAATTTATACTATATATGTAACTCAATTTATAATATGGGTGGCGACCAACTGTCGGGTGGCCTGGAAGATGCCGCCAAGCCTGTCTCTTCTAGCCAGTCCCATGCGTCAGATGGTGTGTCAAAGAAGCTGGAGGCTCCATCTTTTACCACCCGTAGCTGGGCAGGGAACAGTAGGGAATATCGCAGGTCAAGCCCCCCGCAATTGGCGCTTCACTGCCCCGAAGGAGGCTCATCTCTTTTGCAATTGGGCAGTGTAATCTGGGTAAAAGAGGACTGATGCGTTTTGCCCTTTGGGCCCGGGATTTTTCTGAATCTCCCTTAATATTGTGACTCTGTCTCTTAAATTCAGGACTCTGAACAAAAATGGTCGGGGTTGGATCCGGGTGGTGGTGAGCGGGCTGGTTCTCTGAGCCCGTTCTACCACAAATTGAGGGGAGAGAACACCAGGCGGGAGCAATTCCTTCAGCCACTTCTCCACATATTCGACCGGGTTTCTTCCTTCTGCCCCCTCCAGAAGGCCAATCATGCGCACATTATTGCGACGGGATCGATCCTCTGCGTAATCTAACTTGTCTTCAAGGGTGCAGACTCGGTCCAGTAAGTCCTGTAGAGTAACTGTGTGACTGCAAGACTTCGTTGCAGGTCGGAAAGCATAAGCTCGGTCTTGCGCAGTCGTTCAGATAACTTCTGATGTTCAGCGCTCAGAAGCGTGAAGTCCGAGACCACTTTGTCGAACCTGGTCTAGAGAGAAGTACGCGCCTCTGTCAGTGCCGGTACAATTCTTTCGGCCGCTGCCAGTACAGAGTCAATTTTGGATGAGAGGTCTGGGTGTTGCATATCTGCAGGCCCTCTGCTTCCGAAGATGACCCCGCCCTGGAATCTCAGGGGCCCCCCTTGCTGTGCAGCCGAGCAGAGAAAGCCCATGCTCAGCTGCTGCCACTGGGCATCAGGAGGTGAGTACTGCGATGCACCAGATTACGTGGGTGAGAGAAAGTATTGAGCTGTCCTTCTCCCGCAGAGTCTCCTGGCCAAGCCCGAATGCCAATACGTGCAGTATATAGTGGGTGGTATCTTCAGGTGTCCACCAGCTAGTCGTACCGTCCAGAGGCGCCTCCTTGGCTCGCCCGGGGATGCTGGCTTTGTCACTGCCTGGCAGTGAATTAGGAGTGATCAGTAGGTGGACCGATACTTCAGGAAGGGTATCAGACCCTGGAGAAGGCAGGTGGCTTCCAAGATGGGCTGGCAGTTAATACGTTTACCCTTGGCTCAGAGGTAGAGGGGTATATGAGATGGCCAGTTCCTGTGCTTCGGCGACTCCAGCCTGCGGGTTGACCCGAGTGGTCTAGTGCGGATGGGGTCTCCAGGCCCACCCCACTTGTATGGATCTGGTCGGGGGCTTGTTACGTTGCACCCAAGCTTTGCCTAGTGTTCCTTCTGCTTGTAGAGCTGAGAAGAGGCCTGTCAGGGGGAAAGCGGCCCAGTCCCGACTTGACCTCCTAGTCGCCCCCGCTGCGGTGTTTGCCTGAGTTTAGCTGTCGTGGAGGCGGGAGGGTGAAAGAGAGGTCATCAACATAGCGCCCCGTAGGTATCCCCCCTCCAAATGGCATGGAAATCGTCCCCGAGTATTGCTTGGACTCAGTTCATGAAGGCCTCCGTTCCCTCGGGCAACCGTACCGGGACCAAACTGACTTCCCCAGAGTCCCCCCGTTCCGGTGCTTGCCACGCCGTGGCCTGGGCTGAGTCGGGCTGGTAGTACTCAATTAGTCTTGAGGGGAGAGAGCATGTGTATCCACGGGATAAGGCTCAGTGACAATCCCTCCTCTGGGTGTCCCCCTCGCTGCCCAGTTGGCAAGAGGGACACCTGCAGCCAGTACTTTGTAGTCCCGGGAGCCCTACGGGCTGTAGGGAGAGGTGGCCCGGACCTGAACCGACCCTCGTGTCGCCTCCCCCTCGTATCGCTGGCGGTGCGCAGTTTAAGGCTGTGCCCCAGGGATTGTGATGTGTGGCCCACAAGTACGCTGCGCCGCAAAGACACCCTTCTCAGTGCCACCATATTGCATCGCTTGAGGGAGGCCTAGGCACGATCGACCCCTGGGCCCCCCCTCGTTAGCCGTGTGCGCTGTCACACAACCCCTTCGCCCGGCTCACCTCTTCTACGATTTGTGTGCCCAGGACTCGCAGGCCAGTCGGTGTCCTCAGTGTCCGCTGCCTGCCAGAGCCATCTGGACGCTTCAGTTTATTCTGGGCCTGTTCCACGCCGCAGGCCACCCAGCTCCGCCTCTGCCCAGGGCTCGCGAGCTGTCCAGCCGAGCCGCCCTTCACGCCGGCACCAGGCTGCACGGACTAGGATTTCCCCACGCCCGGTACAGCTCACGGCACCAGCAGCTGCAGCCTAGGTATTTCCGATGGGCGCTCCTCGTCCCTGGGAGTAATGCAGCCACACCGGTCGGGCTGTATGTTCCGGCACAGGGTAGGGCGCGACCCTTGCACCGGGGGCGTCAGAGCACCTACTCTTCCATGCGGGTCGCCGCTAAGATCCCCCGCAGTTAGATAGTGCCTACCGTGCCTGTCTTCTCAGATTCAGTCGGGTTTATGTAAGGATGGCCAGGATAATTGAGGGATAGGGCATGGAGCGGACTTAGAGCACGTCCGCCATCTTAGGCAGCTAGCCATGCCCCCAACTGTGTACCATTGATACGTGATAGATCCCCAAGGGGAGATAAGAGGCTGCCAAAGGAACTGCAAACAAGTAACAAGGTTTCCAATGCAATAACAGGACAGGATAACAAGTCCTGAGCCACAGTCAAGGAACAGAAGAAAGGGCAACAAGCCCAAGTGGCCAATATCACATAAAGATAAAGAAAATCGCATGACAAGGGATTCACACAACAGCCGAATCCAAAGAACCCCACCGGCCAGTAGGGGAAAACCCCATGCAGGGTCTCAAGACAGGCGGCTAGCCAGCAGCATCAGAAGACAAGGGCAGAAACACTGATCTGGCGACTGATGCCACAAAACGCACGTAACAGCGTTGCAATAACAAGGGAAAAAGGGAGGGGAGCAAGCTAAGGGTCTGGCCCCTCCCGACCAGCCCGAAACCTACGTAAGGCTGCATCTGCTTGGGCTCCAAAAAGATTAACCCCATCAAATGGCATGTCAAGCAAGGCTGACTGGACAGCTTCTGAAAATCTGGGTGCCCGAAGCCAGGCGTGCCGGCGCACTGCCACAGCAGACTCCATGGTTCGATCAATGGAATCAGTGGAGCCCATTTCACACCTGAAGAACAGTTTGACCACCTGGCGACCATCTAAAATCAACTGGTTCTGGTGCTTTATTGATTGTTCAATCGCAGGTGTGCATATTTGGAAGGTACCCTGGCTCTCTAAACGACATCGCCCGACTGGGGTTTATGTTTCCCCGGTTTTGCGAGCCACCCTCGGGGTGTGAGATATGGGTGCAGGAGTCTTGTGGACTCTCAACCCCCATGTTGCCACTGATCCCCTTCATAGGCAACCCGGACTTCCCTCCGGCTAGAGAGGGGAAGAGCTATCTTAAATAGCAGGAGGCAAACTGCAAAAGAATTGGCGATCTCTTCGACGAGAAGGGAGTAATGGAATTTCCCCTTTTTATTTCAGACTTTGGAGTCCCCAGGGATGCGTATTGGCAATATCTTGCTCTGCTCCACTGGGTGACTCAAGCACAGGTGTACCCCAAGGTAGCCACCCCCTAACTAAGTTTGAACAATAGTACATAACCCGAAATTCGGATAAGCGCCTTCTATCAGATATATACACCTTCCTGAATACGCCTAAACATAGTACTAAATCCCCCGCGCAGCGCCGGTGGGCGTCCGAACTTGAATGCGAGTTCTCCCCCTGAGAGTGGCATGATATTATTCATAGGGCCAGGGCTTCCTCGTGTAGCACCACCGGAAAGGAAATGTTCCTCAAGATAGCACATTATTGGTATTACACCCCAGCCAGAATTGCACGGTGGAAGCCTGGAGGGGACAATCTTTGCTGGCACCGCTGCAGACAGCCTGGCACCCTCACCCATATTCTCTGGCAATGCCCAAAGATACAAGCCTATTGGGACTCAATTATGCAGGACATAGACACCATCTACCGCACCGAAATTCCCAGATTCGCCAGCTACATCCTATTAGGATTCCCCAACGTGCTAACATACTCTCTCAAGCCCTATCGAGGGAGAGCGATCACTTTAGCGCTGGGCGCCGCTAAGCAGGTGTTGCTGTCTAAATGGGGAACAGAAGAGATCCCGACTAGACTGGACTGGTTACATAAAATATGGGAGGTAGTGGGCGTGGAAAAGATTATGGCAAGTCTTACACACACACTCCCCAGATTCGACAAAACATGGGGCACCACCATAGAATTCTTATCCTCGGAATTTACAGAGCTCACGTGTCCGAGATACCTCTGGGTCCTCCGACTCCCTAAGGCAAATCCCTCAACGGAAGACCACACCCACACATGATAAAACACTCCCTCTGTGGACAGGAGTCTACATCACTGGGATACAGACCACCCCTAGATACCCGAGCCCTATCTTTTCTGACTTTCCTCTACATTCTATCTCCTCTCACCCCAATTACGAAGTTAAGCTATTGTTCCCCACCGGCCAGTGGATGTAGGTGGCGGCTATTGTTACCTTTGCACTCTTAAAACTAATAAAAAGATTTAAACCATAAAATCAACTGGTTCAACTCGCCCTTGTTAGCCTCTGGGAACAAAGGTAAAAGTTGTGCCAAGGAGTCCCACAAGGCATGGACGCCTGAGGACGCAAATCATGTTGGTGGAGCTGGCGCCGCACAAGAGGTGGAAAAAACATTTTCCGCAAGAATCCTGCTTCCTGAACCCTTTGTCAAGGGGGGAATGAGGAAGGTTCTTCATCTCATGGGACGCCGTAATGGCCTGGACCACGAAGTTGCGGTGGGTCGACTGCCGAATAAGGCAAGCGGGGTCCCCTGGGGCAGGGCGGTATTTGAGGGCAATAGTACGGTCCACTGGTACACCTGACTCAGGTTTTGCCCATGCCCCCAATAAAACATCAGAAAGTGCCTCAGAAAAAGGGAAGTACTGGTTCAACCCCCGACTGGCTAGGATGAAGGACCTCAATAGGAGGGTCCGTGGCCTTCTCCACTGTAGGTAGAGTTAGATGTAAGACATCAGCCACCCTTTTAAAAACTTCTGCCAAAGAAGAACTGGCTTCCGAGGTGATAAAAGAGTGGAAGCAGGGAATTAATCTAGCCCGCTCTCTTCACACAGCTCAGCAATCCAGCTGTCCAACATAGTAGGAGCCAAAAGCACTGGCTGCTCCAAGGGGACTATCCCCTCACGTTCTTCCCCCAACTGGTCCTGTGAAACATCCACAGAAACCATTGGCGCTGAAAACGGCTCCATAAAAGACATTGAACTGGGCCGTACCGGCGTCGGAATGGGAAGGAGGAAAGGCGTCGGTCTAAGTTGGCGCAGATGCAAGAAGCCGAGGCGAAACCAACCCTATGAAACACACAGTCGTGTTGAGCAATGACTCCAGCTCGGAGTCTTCCGGCGCCATAGAAATAGGCACTGGCGGAGCGACCGATGTCACGTCGGAGTAAACCAATGTCACTGGTGGAAGCCCTTAAGGACCGTGCACCAATGCTTCTGTATCAGAGACTGGAACTGCCACTGGGGGTGAACCCGCCGGCGATGACGCAGTTACTGCACCTACAACCTCTTTGGGGCCTGCAGGCACTCCAGAGGGAGACAAGGGCCCAAAGACAAGATGGAGAGCCTTGTAGTACTCCTGCATCTGGTTCCAGGTCACCCCAGCTCCAGAAAAAGCTGGGAGGCGCAGGAGCGACGCAGGAGCGAAAGTAGAAGAGTCTCTGCGATCCACATCGTGAGTCGAAGGAGCCAGAGAGGGCAGGGACTTCGATCTTTTACAACGCCGCTTACCATGAGATATAGCCAGAGACTGGGACCGCTGCCGTTGACCACAGGGTGAAGAGCGGCGCTCACAGGAACGACCCCTGGACTGGGAGGATGACTGACGCCACAAGGAGCTGGAGGCCTGCAACCACCGCGCTGTCAGAAGTTTCATGTGCTGCTCCCACAGTGCCTTCGGCTTCAACCGCTGGCAGGCGTAACATTTGTCGTGTCGTGATGCTCACCCAAGAACCAAATACAAATAGAATGTGGGTCTGTACCTGAGATCTGGCGAGCACAGGACCCACAGGACTTAATCCCAGAGGGCATAGGAGTTTAGTACACTGTTTCAGATGAGAAAAGTTTGTCACAGCAGGCCGAAAAACGCCAGAGATATGCTACTTCGGATCTGCGTGCAGCGCGGGAAAAGAAGAAACTGACATCAGCATGCCGGAGGGGACTTATATGGCTCCCCTGATATCATATCCGGAGCAGACGTCGTGTGGAGGCAAGTGGCGCCACCCCATGGCGCGCAGAGGTACTGTTGAAAAAAAATTGCCGGATCCAGTCTGACGCCTGGGGAGAATTCACAGGTTAAGGAATCTGCAGCGAGATGTCTCTATCAGATACTCCTTATTACCCCAGAACAGACTCCATCCCTGAGGCCTAAAAACTCCTTACTACCTCTATTCATTACCCACTCCTGTAGCCTACTACCATATTAACTACCCATCCCTGAACCCTAAAAAACGCTTACTATCCCTGTGCACTACCCATCCTGAACCCTAAAACTCCTTACTAGCCCTATGTACAGCACATACATAAACCCTAAAAACCGCTTCCTACCCCTTTAAACTACCCTTTCCTGAATCATAAAAACCCATTACTACACTATACACTACCGACCTCTGAACTCTTTACTAACACTATACGTTATCCATTCCTCAACTCTAAAACACCTTACTATCCCTTACAGTAGTAAGTTTCCCTGATGAACACTAAAAACGACAGAAATTATTTTAGTGTATTCCATATGTGCAAATGTTATATATATATATATATATATATGTACACACACACAAATACATATATAAAATACACTTATCTGCAAAGTGAAAACATTAACACAATGGGTACGAAGTAAAAACTTCCAGTGTACTTACCTGTGATGTAAAACCATACCGATGTACTTACTGGTAATGTGATGACCCTTGATATAACACCTGCGAAGTAATGGTGACAAATCCACCACCTACCCCCACCACCTCTGGCAAGACAGGGAGAAGGGCTCAATCCACTCAATTCCCCTTTAGCTGTTGTGCAAGGTTGTGTATAAAATACTTGGCCCTTGCCATTTTGTCAATCTTTCAATGTTTGTAAACCTTGCGAGAGATGCAAGATGTAAAAAAATCAGATCTCTCCCAATATGGACTGAAGAGAAAGGAAAAAAATGTTCTTCCTTTCAACCCCTTTGAACAAAATCACCAGTCACAGATATGCCAGAGGGAAATGAAAAAACCCTCCCTTGCTTTGAAGAGTGGCCTGGAGGAGATTCATTGCGCATAAACCTTCTTTGCCAAAGGGTGAGAGGGCAAGATTTTAGAGGCACCGGGTAAGCTGCTCTGTTGTGCCAGTACCCATCCTGCACAGTCCCTATAATCTACCCTTCTGGATAGGAGGCTATTACCTGCACCACACTTTGCCCAGGAGAAGGGGGACATTTGCAGTCCTTACCGCTCTTCCAAACCTTGAGCTTTTGGGCAAGGCAGGAGGGGCTTAAAACACCTTCTGCCTCTTCCCCAATAGAGAAAGGTGGAAAGCGTCTGAAGATCCCCACAACATAACAATTTCTTGTAATTGCACATTGGCAGAGATTAATCATTTAAAAAAAAATCAACCTTTGGTAAAGGTGGAGGAGAAAAGATCCAACGAAGGCAATACCTCAAACACTGCACACAACCAGCACTTCTACACATGCTGAAATACCCGGTTGTGGATACCTTAGCCATGGCTAATGTGAAGCAGTTGACTTAAAATTCTATGTCAGATGAGGTATTTAGCAGGTACATCTTACTAAGGTAAATATAAGGTAAATAATCATTAAAGACATTTTTGAAAGTAATACAAGGTTTATACATTGCTGATCACATGAATGTCTATAGAGACATTATGTTTCTTAAGTATCTGAATACCAGTACAAAAAAGAGCATATTATCTACTAAATGTGGGTGATTTTGCAGATATGCCACATGTTTTGTATGTTACGAAAGGTGAAACCCATTAGTACTACACAGGGTATGGAAAACTGATTCTAGATGTATGTCGCTCAGTACATTCCAGTATGAAGCGCGCATAGAAAACGGTCATACTCAAGGATGATGTCAACAGTGATGTCATCGGGGATATCAGTTGACATGTCATCAGTGATGTCATCAATATTATTTAACATGTTTGAGTGACATAATAAATGAGGCCATAAGCAGTGCATGGCGGGAGCTTAAGTTATAGTTAGTTAACTGAACTAGAACTGGTGCATTTTGGTGTGATTTTTTGGTTCAACCCCTCAACTCCTGAGGCTTTTTCACCCCAGTGGTGATGCCCTTTTTTGGCTATTTGGAGTACTTTGCACTTAGACCTCCATAACTTTTTTCCACATAAGGTATTGACGCCAAATTTGTGCCCTTTTTCCCAACATCTTGAGGATTCTAAAGGCACTCAGGGTTTGTGGATTCCCTGGTGCGAAACCCATGAGTGATCCCAGAAAGCTATAGATTTCTGATAAGTAGACATAATTCTGAATTCAGCAAGGGGTCATTTTTGTAGATCCCTCAAGGTTTTCCCAATGAAAACAACTGATGAAATAAAAAGAATTCTGAAAATGAGTAGAAACCAAACGTTTTGTGATGTTTTAATCTGTAACTTCTTGTCATTATGGCTGATTTACAAAGGCATGCCATTAAGTCGACTGGACTCTTCTGGTTGAGGGGAAATATAGGGCTTGTAGGTTGTCCAAGAACCCAAGGTACCCAGAGCCAACATCTGAGCTGCACCTTACAATGGTTTTTCATTGTATACCAAGTATAGAGAAATTCATATGGTAAAACAAAAAGAGGGAAAAATAGGCATGTGAGGCCTACTATTGATCATCATTTGATCCCTTCTATTCACGGGCATTAGGCGAAGCCACACAAGTAGCATTTGTATCTCCTGCCTGCAATCTGTTCTCGGTCTGCATGCTTCTGCCAAAGCCACTGCCCATGCGCTCCTCCCCTTTGCCCTTCATTCTCTGTTTGCTTACCCTGCCCCTCTCACTTGCCTTTTGTGGTCAGCTTGCTGCCCCTGCCCATTATGGCTTTCCTTGTGTGGTCAACTTGCTGCCGCCCCCTCCCTTCTGCTCTACGTGGTCAGCTTGCTGCCCTGAACCCTCCCTCCATAGTCTATTGTGCTGCCCCTGGCCATGCGGATCTGCCCTCCATGGTCAGCTTGCTGCCTTGCTCTCCCTCCATTCTCATTTGGGGTGTTCCTGCCCCCACCCGCCTGTCTGTGGTCAGCTTGGTGCACTAGCTCATGGGGCAACTATGCCAAGGTCAGCTTGCTGCTCCTACCCCCTGGCTCTGCCCTGCGTGTGAGTGTCCATGCCCATGCCCCCCCCACCCTCTGCAGTCTGTTGTGCGGCCCAAGACCATGCCGGCCTACCCTGAATGGTGAGCCTGCTGCCCCTGCCGCCTTCTTTCTGCCCTCAGCTTGTGGGCCATGCCGGTCTGCCCTCTGTGTCAGCTTACTGCACCTGCCCCAGTCTGTCCTCCTTTCTTCCTCTGTGTCCCCTTGGCCCTTTCCACCTGCCCTACAGGATCAGCATGCTGCCCCTGCTGATGCTGGCCTGCCCTTAATGGTCAGCTTGCTGCCCCTGCCACGCACCCACTCTATTCTCCATGTGCGTTCTGCTGTGCCCTCCCCTTGCCTTCCATGGTCTGTTGTGCTTCCACTGCCCATGCCGGCCTGCCCTCGTGGTCAGCTTGCTGACCCTGCTCTACTCTCACCTGCCTTCTGTTCACCGTCTATGTGCCCCTGCCCCTTCCAGTCTACCCCCTGTGGCCAGCTTCCTGCCCCTTCCCCTAACCCTCTGTTGTCTGTGTACATGCCCCACCCAATCACTTCTACTCTTTGTGGTCCGAGTGTTGCCATTGACCCTGCCCTGCCTGTTATTCTGTGTGCCCCTCCCTCCTGCCCTCTGCCCTGTTGTCCGTGTGCGTATCCCTACCCTATCCTGCCTGCCCTTTGTGGTCTGCTCTTCTGCCACTGACCCTGCTGTCTGCCCTGTCTTTTCAGTTTGCTGCCCTTGTCTCCTTGCTCTGTTTTCTGAGTGCGTGCCACTGCCCCCTCCCTCCTGTCCTCAGTAGTCTGTTGTGCTGTGGTTGTGCCTGCTCTATCTGGGCAGCTTGCTACCCCTGTCCCCCCATTGTTTGTGTGTGTGCCCCTGCACCTTCCCCTCCACAATCCATTGTTGCTGCCTCTGCCACCCCTCTCCTCTGATTTCCATATGCATGACCCTGCCCTCTCCGGTCTGCCCACCGAGATCAGTTGTGCTGCCATTGCCCCTGCCTTGCTCACTCCCCTGTACCCCTCCGTTGTCCTTGTACGTGCCCGTGCCCCCTTCCTCCCACTGCCCCAGCCATCTGCCCTGCAAGGTCAGCTTGCAACCCCTGCCCCCATCCTTTGTTGTCTGTGTGGGTGCCCCGTCCCCTCCCTCAAGCGCTCCGAGGTCCATTGTGTTGCAAGTGCTCTTGCCAACTGCTTTTGCTCATTTTAGCTTTCTGGAGAACTAAACATAATTTTAAGACAGAAAGGGCCCCCTCATTTTGTTCATTTCTAAAAGAAATGATATTGGTTTTACAGCTTTGATTCCATCCAGATGGGTTCAGTTGCACCCCACTATTGTCATAAATACAAATGTTAGTATTCTGTTGTTTATTAAAGCACTGGGGAAGCTGCCATAGCACACGGGGGAGTTAACTGACAGGCTGCTGCTTCTGTTGGAAGTTCATGTTTTTCTCATTATCAGAGTTTATTCTCACATGGCAGAAGAAGATAGTGTTGATTTATACAAAATGTGCTCTAATTTTAGCTATGGTACACCTTTCATAGACATCTATGAGAAAATCTTGAGAGAAAACAATTTTCTCTCAAATATGGTCCGTAAAATATTTCATTGTGTAAAATCACGTTAGAACACACCACAATTACTAAAATTAGGGTGGTCCACCAACAAATGATGTAAGTTAAACCTAATATCGGTTATCACCATTTGTGTGTGTGATCATTTTTGTGACTCTCAAAACCTTCCTTTTAATACAACGCATTTCAGTAAGGCCTTGACCTTGAGTCCTGTAATGGCTGCCACAACATGTTGTAGCCAGCCAATCAAGGGGGGTCTCTTTAGGACTCCCCACACTTTACCCTTGTGATTAGGGTGTGCTGACCCTGCCCTAATATATACTGTTTTAATTCATTTTAGGATGCAGGGACCATGTCCTTGAGTCCTTTAATGGCTTCCACAACATATCGTTCAGGTTGTAGCATGCCAATCAGGATTGATTAGTCCCCTTTAAAGTGATCAATCAGAGCATATCTGGACACTAGCAGTCCAGATATGCCAATTTTTTTAACCCCTTCATGACCACCCCAACCACTCAAATTTCTCCAAAACGACTCAACAGATTTACACCAAATAATAGAAAGCATGCTTTCTGAGTAAAGGTCTGTATAATACCATTCAGCAGTTTCTTCTGGAACGCGTCCCAAAATTTCCCATGGAAATTAACATGGAAAATCATATGTTTTGGCCCTTCCGTTTTCGTGGTCCTCGTTTGACAGATCATCCCAAAACTTTTCAGGCAGGAGTTGAAATGGAAGAACTTTTTTTGAGAACGTTGTGAAGATTTGTCAAACGGCGCCAAAGTAATTAGCGAAACAAAAAAAAGATCTTCCTATGGAAACTCTGACAGCCACTGTGTAATATATAAATCACTTTAGTATATATCACAAATGACATTACCTAAGATAAGTAACTTGTTCTTCTGATGGATATTTCTAACTGCAGATTTCTCACTTTTTGAATAGATACCAAAACAGTACCGGCCCAGTGTGGTCATCAATGAAGTCATCTGAGATGTTATCAGCGATGTCATAAAAGATGTCACTTAGCATGTCAGAATCAATGGAATCTGTGAGGTCATAAGCAGAACATGGTGGTGGCACATGTTCTAGTTAGCTCAGTAAACTATAAACTGGTTGTTTCTGAGGGGTTTTGAGTTTAGAATGTGGCATTTTCATCTAATTTTAACGTCACTTTAACCTTTGATTTTTTTAATTGAAGTTCTGAGGATTTTTTAAAACAAAAAGTGAGATATAATTCCCATACCCAACTACAACGTCCCTTTAACCTTTGGGTTTTTATCAGTGAGTAATTTTCTAGTTTTTTTTTTAATGTAAGCAAAGTAAGATCTTATGACTGTACCCAACCCCCTGTGGGAAGTAAACCCACTGTGTGCATGAGTGAAAACAGGCCCTGCGTCAAACTCCCTGCGGGTACCCAACCCCTCACGGACACCCACCTCACTTTTTTATTTTCTGTAATTCATTTTTCGGTATGGGAATCCCTCAGTATCCCGGCAACCACCCCAAAACATTTTTTTCACCCATTTTCGGCTGAGGGGGGAAGGCCTAGTGGGACATCCCTTCCTTCCTCATGCACACACAAGGTCAGGCTACCTCTACCCCGCCCCCTTATATGGTATTTTTTAGGTCTCGCCTAGCGTTGCAGCGCATGCGCTGCTCGCTTCCGAGATCTATAGTTGTTGGTTTTCTGTCAGGTTTCTTTTGGAAGTGGGGTGGAAGCTCCGCCTCTGCTTTTCATTGGCGCGCGTCACACTTTATGTTAAACGCGCGCCTTTGATTTGCAGTGAGGCTTCTTGCTCCCCTCCCTGTCTCCTTTCCGGCTCGCCCAGCCGGACTGGATATTTAGTTTGTGCACGGCGTCTCTTGTGCTCGCGCACGGCGTCTCTTCCGCCTTGTTGCACTATGCTACGCTTTCAGTTTAATAAAGGCGGCACGCGCCTTTTATGCTCACCACTTTTGATTTTATATTAACTTTTGCCTCCGCGCCATGCCGTGCTTTCACTTTGATAAAAGCGGCAGGCGCCTCTTAAGCACATTTCATTTTTCACCCCGCGTCATGCTGCGCTTAAAACACTACATTTTTGCGCTTTCAGTTTAATAAACGCGGCATGCGCCTTTTATGCACACCGCATTTTTTTGCCGCACCACGATGTCATGCCCCCTTTCCACCATCTTCCTGTGTAGCGTAGGTCAAGTTGAATTAGTTGGTGTTCGGCGAGGCGGTGACACATCCTATCACTTTGCTGATCAGGAATGTTTCCTTTCCGGTTTGGTGTGGAGTGTTGCTGATCGGATACGTGCGGTCCGCAATACATAGAAAATATGAGGGCGGCTCTGGTGATCTGGTTGCGAGCTCTCCCTTTATGAGTAGGATGCCTTTTTTGTTTAAAATCAGAGAATGTAATTATACTTTCTTTTATTTAGTTGCTATTCCCTCTCAATATACTCACCAGGCTAACTATTTTCTGCTGCAAAGGTCTGCTTTAAGTGTTCTCAAAATGCCCATGCCCTTCGTTCAATATTATTATATATATTTTGTATGTTTCCATATTGCATTTCTGAACTGGAATCTTTTAAACTGACCTGCCATCCGTTCACGGCGTCATCGTCTGCCGATGAGTGTGTACTGATAAAGTCCCACTTTTGCACATCGGTGTGCTTGCTGGGTTGGTAGTAAGCAGGGTGAGTGGGAAGGCTGCGTTGGGCATGTTTCGCGCCAAGGCTTAGGCATGTTTAAAGAGATCTGTTTATGGTACAGTTGCAGCACTGGGTGTAGTCTGAACTTTCCAGCTGTAACTGCTGCTCTGCCCGAGGGAGGAGGAACAGCAGCTTTCTTTCATACACACGCTGCCATTCTTTCCTCGCTGTCTAGCAAGTGTGCAGCTAGCTACGCGGCGACCTCTGCCTGCCTTCGGTTAATTAGCCCGAGGAGTTAAACAAAATCATTTTTTTAGTAAGCTTTACAGTCTGGCTTTCACTTTATTATTTATTTTGATTACAGCCTTGGAAGTAATGCTGTCGGAATCCATAGTGAAACTGTGCAGTTTTGCCGTGTCATTTATTGGCAGCCACCCGTGTAGCTCTTAGCGATAAGGCGAGCAATGAATGTCTGCAGCCGCAGAATGCCCCGAGTGGGGCTGCAGGAATGCGCGGCTCTGCTGCAGTACCAGAAACCTTTAAGTTGAATTGGATGTCTGCGCCCCAAGAGCCATTTTCATCTGACTTTAAACTGAATGTTTTGTTTCGCGTGTCTAGTTGATCAGTGGCAGCTGTCTCTGACTGATAAAAGTAGACTGACAAAGATAGAATGACAAAGAGAAAAACAACTCACTCATATGTTCCCCTTAACGCATGCTTTTTAAAAAATATTTTCCATTCCTTATTTTAGTAATACAATCTGCTACATTGATGGTCTTGTTCGGCAGTGCGGTCCGCTTTTACTATAGCAGATGTACTCCATTCGTTCTTTCTGATCTTAGCCAGTGCGGCTCGACAAACTCAGCTCAGCATTCTGTAAGCCCTGCCCCGCACCACTCCAGCGAAAGGCGCGGTTCGCCAAACTCTAGTTTTTCAATATTTTATTTTTACTAAAAGCATAAAATATTAAAAAACTAGAGTTTGGCGAGCCGCGCCTTTCTTTTCTTTGGTGCCGTCCAAACTCTGTTCATTCGCCTCGCAACATTCCAATTATCTCCGGAGCGCAGTGCAGCCTGTTGTCTGTGTCTCCTTTTCTCCCCCCCCCTCTTGTTGTCTATGTTGACCGCCTCCCTCCTCCTTCCCCTTTTCTGGGTCTGTGGTGGTTTTTTTTTTTTTGATTGTTTACTAAAAGTTAATTCTTTGCAGTAAGGAGGTATGTGATCGGGTGTCCACTTAGAAAGATTGGCTTGTTTTTCAAAGCACTCATGCAGGGTTTCACTTTGATGTCGGACACGCCGTTTTCTTTAGATGCAGCTTGTCTAAAGAAAGGGGAGAGACCTTCATAAATGTGAAATCGCCGCATGGGCGCTAGTAATCTGCAATGCAATAGGTCTCGCACTTGCGAGAGTTTAAGCTATTGCATTGCCAATAGCTCAAACTCTCGTAAATGCGAGACCTATTGCATTACAAATGCTTGTTTTAAACTGTTTCAGGACAGGGGACCCAGCCCCTCAGTTCTGTAACGGCTGCTGTAACATTTCTGTTCATGTGGCATCCAGCAAATCAGAGCGCTCACTCCAAAAAAGCCCCCCTCAGCCAATTACCTCGTCCCATTGATTCAAGCATACTCTCATTCCAGACACCTTAGGTCTTCTGGAGCAGCACTGATGGTGGTTCTGAGACTAAACAGAATGCACTTTTGGGGGTAGATCTTTTAGACTCCTAGCAGCTAAGCTGTGGAACTCTATGCCCACGGACCTGAGAGCGGAGCCATCTGAAGCTCGTTTTCGGAAAACACTGAAGACCTGGCTCTTTAGGAAATAGAGCAGCTCTATTCTGCCTTGTGGTAAACTGGACTGTCTGACACGTGGCGTTTGAGCAACTAATCCAAGCACGGGGACACTCCAGTGGGAGTAACCAGGTGCTCTATTAATTCCCTAACATAACATCAGATGGCTTGAATTCTAGCCCAACTGTCACTATATTTATAAATTATGACCCTTAATTTCTTCAAAGCTACTTAGCAGGTTTACACCAAATCCCAAAAAGCAAGCTTTCTGAGTAAAAATCTAGCTGTCTTCTAAATTTGGTCTAATACTATTCAGTCGTTTTCATTGCCTAAAATTCCCTATGGAAACTGCATGGGGAAATTGTGTTTTGGAAACCCTGCTCTTTTTCTCAGCCCCTCACTTCACTGATCACCCTGAAATGTTGCAGGAAGGAGCAGAGGTGAATGAACTCTTTTTTGGGAATGTTTTGTCAAACAATGCCAAAGTTATAAGCAAAACAAAAAATGCTTTGCCTATGGAAAGTGTGATCTCACTATAACTACAGATAAAGCTACATAAATACACACACACACATACAGACAGGTTCTGCCTAGGCACTGTGTCTTGCCAAAGGCCACTCACTCTGGACAAGGCTGAAGGTCATGTACTGCCAGTTTCGGGTATAAGAGTGCTGGGTGTGGGCAAAGGCAGCAGCTTCCTATACTGGCTGGAGACCAAGTAGATTATTAGAAGTAAAGATCTACTAAAAAACACTCCGAAAAAATAATTAAATGAAAGTAATGGTTACAATGCAATGGTAGATTGGTATTTACGAGTGTAGGAGTGGATTCCACAACTTTATATTTTTGCTCTAGAAGGAGAAGTAACATGCATTCAGTAATGCTCTTTCTGGTGGATAATCTATATAACCACAGATTCCTCACCTTAGAATATACCTCAGGTAACAGACTGCGAGAGTCATTCTCAAAGGTAAACTTTCACTTTATAGTAGGCTTGCTAATTTTGCGTATTCATAAACTATATGCAGAGTTTTGCGACTTCACATTCCCTATACATATATGACCGAATTTCTCTGCACCAAGAGACTCCACAGGTGAGACAGAGAACTCCTCACACAATATTATAGGGAGTGTGGAGGTGTAAAACTCTGCAAATAGTTTGCGAATTGTATTTTGTAGTAGTACAAAAAGTACTACTAAAGTGCAGTTTGAGAATGAGACACTATTTGGAGATTTTTGACCATACTCCTTTGCGACCTATTAGTGGCGTGCAGCTCAGCGCTGGCGCCATATTGTGCTGTAAGTGATGGATCAGAGCCACATATTAGCACCACCCCTGAGAGCTGACGTCTGTTTAATGTTTTTTCCAGACCCTCAAACGAGGAGTGGGAACATTTGTTAGATACAATGTGCTGAGGAAAATGGAACCTTCTCCACAGAACGCTGAGGAGGGATGGCTTTGAGGAACCTCCAATTTGATAGAGTATCCACCAGTAAGAGCGTTACCAAAGGTAACTAACTTGTTCCTTTGATGGATACTTTCGACCAGATTCTTCATCTTAGAATAGATACCAAGCCAGTACCTTTTCAAAGTGGAAAGTCTGTGGTATAAACTCAGACCAAAAAGTCTTGCAGAACTGAGCAGGCAAAGTGTTCTTCACGCCACACCAGATTGTCAAGGCAGTAGTGCTTCATGAACATAAGCACTTATGCCCACGTTGCAGCCTGGCAGATGTAAAGGATAGGAACCCCTTGCACCAGCACAGCGGTAGCAGCCTTGGGCCTAGTGGAATGTGCTCTTAGACCTTCCAGGGGGTGCTTCTTGACCACTTAGTAGCAGATCTTAATTAAGTTGACTATCCACCTCAAGAAGGCCCACTTCTGCACAGCCTTCTGTTTGTTTGCTCTAGTCCAGAAAATCTATATAAAAACTTAAAGCCTTTTTGGGGTATGACCTTTGGAGTCTCACCCCCTCTTTTGAGTGGTAAGGGGGAGCAAACACTGCAGGTAGAGTGATGGATTGCCCAACATGGAATGCAGTCATGCCTTTAGGTAACAATGCCACCTGAGCACAAATTTGGCCAGGAACAAGGTAGTGTAGGGTGGTTGCGTTGAGAATGCCTGTAGTAAAGTACTCACACGACATGCTAACATAATCACAATAGGAAAGATAAGTCTTCCATGTCAGTAAAAGCAAGCACTTTTGCATCGGCTTGAAGGGCGTACACATGAGGAATGTCAAGACCAAATTTAGCTCCCACTGTGGCAACACAAACGGCTGGTGAGGAATGAGGTGTCAAATCTTTAATAAATCTCATCACAACTGGTGGTTTGAAAAAGAGCGGTCGATCTGGCAAATGTAGAAATGGCAGACAAACTTTTACAGAGAACATGGCAATGTCTTTCCAGCACTCAATAGAAAACAAATAAAAGGACATGAAAACAAATAAAAGGACATCCAACAGCCCTTACTGTAAGGGGTTTGTATTCCAAGTACCGCATCATCTCACAAATGTGCTCCAGTGCCCAGTATAACTTGATTTTGTGAAAGGGCACCAAGAAGGGAGTATAAGATTCACCAATTGCAGTCGGGCCATCTCCACCAAGGGAGATTTAAGTTGCATAGATACAGGTGGAGAACCCTGCTCTGTTGCTGAAACAGCAGGCCCTCAGCCTGATTGGAGGACAGATGCTCAGGGGCTTCAGCTACCACAATCTCCTAGCTCAGTCTGGGGTCACCAGACTGACTTTGGTTCGATTGTTCTGATCTTCTTCAAAACTTGGGGCAGGAAAGAAAGTGACAGGAATGCGTAAAAGGAGTAACTTGTTCCATTCCAGCTGGAATGCATCTCCTAACAACAGCTCCTGTGGAAACTTCCGCTGCGCTTTGTTTTCACTGCATGTTCTAGATGGTGGCAAAAAGATTTAGCTAGGGCTCTCTCCACTGATGGAAGATGCCCTGCGCCACCATGGGATGTACACGCCACTTGTGAGTTGCCAGAATATGCCTGCTAAGTTCGTCTGCTCTGGCATTCAGGGACCCTGCCAAGTGGACAATGGCTAGAAAGATGACCTGAAAATTCAACCACCTCCAGAGAATCAAAGCCTACTGACACAGGACCAAGGCCCAGTCCCCTCTGCTTGGTTCAGTACCACATTTGCGGAGGTGTTGTCTGTGAGAACCTGCACCAGCTTCCCCTTTGTTGACGGCAGACGAATCGTTGACAGTTTCAATAAATAGATTCATGTGGAATCTGCCCCAGCCCTCCACTGGAGACCAGAGTCCTCTACTCTCCACCAGCCCTACCTGATCCCTCCCCCAACCCAGCAGTAACGCACCAGTCACCACTGTGAGCTCTGGGTGGTGAAAGGAGAGTGGCCTGTCTCAGGCCAAACTGCGGTTGGTCAGCCACCAATGCAGACCTTGAGCTGCTTCCTCCAAGATCTGGATGATGTTGAAATGGCAGCCTTGATGCTGAGCCCACTGAGACCTTAAGTTCCACTGTAGGGCTTGCATGTGCCACCTAGCGAGGTTGATAAGGAGAATACGCAAGGCTAAGAAGCTGAACCAACCTCGCCTGAAACATTGGGATTATAGCGCAAATGTCCTGGATTCATTGCTGTGGAGGGAAAGCATTGACCTCTACTGTATACAGGATTGGCCCAAGGAATGGAGGCCTTTGAGAGGGAATCCAGTGGGACTTCATCTTGTTTATGATGAATATTATGTCAAAAGGTCCACCGTTGTCTTGAGGTGGTCCTGGAATAACTGTGGCAAGCTTACCTTCTGTTGCCAGTTATTGAGGTTCAGGAATACAGCAACTCCCTACCTCCAAATATGGGCAACAACCACAGCCATTACTTACATCACCACCTGAGGGGTGCTGGAGGCTCGAAGGTGAAAATGGCGAATTGAAAATGTCCCTGGCCCAACTTTAACCGCAGGTAATGCCTGTGAGACTACAGGTGGGGAATATGAAAATACACACCTTCCAAGTCCAAGGACGCCACCAGTCACCTGGGTCCAGAGCAGATAGGATTTGTGCCTATGTGAGCATTTTGAATATGTCTTCCCGTTGGAAGGCATTGTGGGGGGCGGAGATCCAGGTTAGACCTCAGGCTCCCATCCTTTGTCAGGATGAAGAAATAGGGGTAACAACCCCCACCTTTCTCTGAGTCTGATACAATCTCTATGGCACCTTTGGAGAGCAGCAGGCGTACCCCTAGCTGGATGGACAGATACTCTTCTGAAATCTGTTCTGGTGTGGGAGGGATATTGGGTGGGGAGGAAAGAAAAGGCAGGACATAACCTTATTGAATAATGTGCAAGACCCATCTGCCGGATGCAACAGATCACCAAATCAAAAGAAGTGCTGAATTCTGCCTCTCAATGGGTGAGCATGCACCATTAAGGGCAAACTAAACTGGTTTCTTGGCTGTTGTTGTAGGGGAGGAGGAGCTGGCAGACTGGTGATCCTGCTGGCCCACATGCTGCCTGATGGTTCCATATCGACGGACCCCAAAGGAATTGGACTGTCTACTGCATCATTGGTTGAGAAGGGTGTCTGTCTATATTCCAGCACTCTGCAATTTCTGAAACTGGTGCAGGAGCTGTTCATCAGGGGTCAACAATCCGCAAGGAACCCTTTACTGTGTTTAAAGTGTTTCAAAGCTGAATCCGCTTTCTCAGCGAAGAGGCGGGACCCGTCAAAAAGCATGTCCATCAGGAAAGCCTGCTCCTTGCCAGAGAACCCAATGGTCCTCATTCAGGCATGTCAACGCAGGTCCATACTACTACAAACTGCCCTACCAGGGTAAGTCATGGTATCCAAACCTGCGTGATTCACGTATTTGGCTGCGTCTTGCCCGTTGTGTATCATCTGGGCTAAAGAGGCCCTATGATTCTCTGGATCTGCCAGGGACATTTTGGTACACACCCGCCCCAAACTCCAAACTAGGAACGATAAAACACAACCATTGCTGAGCACGCTACCAATGGGTCACTACCCCTGCGGTAATTGTAACGTGTGTCATCTTACCTCCACCACAAAGAAAGTGACTTTTAACAACAAGATGATTTGGGAACTACGCAATTTCACTAATTGCAAGACCCCTGGGGTGGTGTACATGAGCACATGCAACCTGCATTATGTAGGTATGACCACTAGAAAGGTCAGCACCAAGATATGCGAGCACCGAAGCAACATCAGGTGCAATAGGATCACCACAAAAATAACATCACATTTTAAAGAAATGCAACATACCCCTAACGATCTGCATTGGGTGGTGTTAGAACACATCAAACACACTGACAATCTAGAACACAGGTTACTAGAGAAAGAACAAAGGTGGGTGTACAAATTACACACGGACACTGAAGGGCTGAATGACAACATTCCGTGGGGGCAATTTGTAAAATGATTCTGGTACGCACGATCTACAATTTAGATACAGTGTTCTAGGAACAATACTTTGCTACCAGTATCACTCAGGGGAATGATCAATCCCTTTAAGTTACCCACACTGGCACTATGTATTACCATTTTTCGTGGTCTCCTTGTCATCAACCTGATCACCACCGACATCCCACATTAAGAATGTATAAGCTATGTCTAACACCTGTGTTGCGGTGGTCCACTTGTTTAGAGCCCCCGTACCATTACATTATTCTTAGGCATTCCAAGATGGCCCCCGCCGTTTTTAGACATTTTAGATGGCTTCCTTCCATATTATCTCCAGTCTAGCCGATCTCTCTTTTCGAGCATTCTGTTTGCACTCAATAACCAGACACTTGAGTATTTCGCTTTTGGGTTGGTTTCATATCTTTAGTTCCCATTTCATTTATGAAATATGCCACTCGGAGGTCTCAACGAAAGGCATCTGAGTCACTCGCACAAGATATTGCGATATGGAGTGGCCATTTTGGAGGTTTACGGTCTAGCTGCCAAGGCAATCATGACTGGACGGTTCTGGCAGTATTTAATGGACTCCGGAAGACAGACACGGTAAGATGCGGTCTCCGGGGGTGCCATTAGGTGATTTGCCAGAGGTGCGCTTTGACGAAGTAAGTCTTGCTAACCCTTTTCTCCTTAAGTTCCTTTCCTAGGAAAAATTAGTTTTCAATATCCCATTGTAGATCAATGTGAGACACCGGGAGAATTCCCCTCCGGTTTTTCCTCACTAATTACCACTCTGTGTCCCCATTATTTCCTTAGGGTGTGACTACAAGCCCCTCTACCCCAGCAGATCATGAGGCAATATTCTGCCTAAGCTAAAGTATGTGTCACTAATATGCTGACAATTAAGTGTTATATGTTGTATGTCACGTGGTGTCTCTACACGAGTGCTTTTTGTTATGTATTTAACCACATATTTATTACCAGGCGTCACGAGTGTGAGTTTCTTACCACGCTGGATGTTCGTACTAATTATTACTTTTAATTACACCCACCCACTATAGAGGAGTACATTGATTAAGTTAAGACGCCGCATGTGTCAAGGACCTTCCAGCCTGGCTGGGAGGCGGGCGCGTTTTTAATCCTTTCTTTGCTTTATTTCCTCAGATACTACGTGTCAGTGATTAACCCTATGTATTACGTTTTAGGTGTATACACAGTAGGTGTGCACCTCATTAATTCCAAATTATAGGTTTGCTTAGGAGTGGCACGCACGGGGCTGGTCCTCGTGTGGTCCTGCAGAAGAGCTTTGAGGGGACAGCTCGAAACATGTCGACCCAATACTAGGGACTCTATACTCATTATAGTTAGACTTTCCCTATTATTAACCCCTGATTTTAGTCATACCAACTAGGGGCAGGAATACAATATTAGCACACTAATAAGGTATTTTTAACTTTTTGTTTTTCCACTCCACTTTCACTGCACTACACACTTTCCACAACTTAGTGCTCCTACGTAGTTCCGCAAGTCGCAGCACGCCTCAATCCGCAGCGGATTGAGAGGACCCCAATGATGAAGCATGCCACATAGGGGAAACCCTGGTGGGTGAGGGGACTCTAGAAAATAATTTTTCTTTCTGGAAAGAGGATTTTCATACATGTTCATTGAAAACCCTGTTCTTCCCCACGGTTAGGTTTTTATTCTGGTATTCCAGATTTTGTGAAACTTCATTCAGTTAGGAGGGTGAACCTAACATCAACCTCTATCTCCCCCCATCTTTTGATTGCATTATATACAGCACGCAGCTGTGGGAGGTCACGCCCCTTACACTCGTGTTTTTCTGACACCACCCACTACACAAAATTTGTCACGATGGCCAAAGTTACTGGCCTCACCTTCTCGTTAGAGGAAGTGGAGAGAATCTTATCCACTATGACCCCTTTCGCAGAGACACCCAACAGAGATACCGACGAAGCAGGTCAATGTTGGGAAGAACTGACGGAACTGAAGAGGAATCAGATCAAAACCATAATCCATGGGGTCATGATGACCGAATATTTGAGGGTAAATGCGGCACCACGGGGTTTAATGGTACGCAATGAACCCTTCATCTTTCAACAAGATAAATCATTCAAGAAACACTGGTCCCTAATCTCCTGGCACTGTACCAGAGATTGGTTTGTACTCATCATAAAAACAGCAACACGACTGTCGCAGGAGATGAAAGAAGAAATACAAACACTCGAGGTTCGCCTCAAGAGCTTCCAAACAGTCATGGAGTTAAAGAAGAGGCTGGAGGAATTGAATAAAACGATGACAGATTTTGAGGTAACACTTAAAGATACAAAATACCAGAATTTCAAAAAGGATTCTAAGAATTTCTCACACGAGAAAGTATACCCATATACAAGAGAGGATTATCATCTGTCTGGAAGGAACCCAGGGTACAACACCGATACAGAGGGATCGGATACCGGCTCAGGTAGCTCTGACAATGGCCACGGCCGAAGAAACAACACCAGAAGTCGACGTAACCACAGCGGGAGGATGAGGAACAGAGGAGGACAGAGTTTTGGATGGCCTACCTATCAAGGCCCCCCACCTTTTCCTCCGGCACCCTTCTTCTACGGACCACCACATTATCAACAACAACCCTATACCTACTGGGAGCCAGCACAACAACCGGAGCAGCCTGGTCAGTCGTTTCCTTTTTAGGGAGAGGCAAAGGAACCCAGAGAGGAAGAACCAGAAGAGGACAGAGGTACAATGGTCACACCCCTTGGAAACAACGAGGATGAACACGAGGAGTATGGGCCCACCGAACAACCCAACCACCACCAGCCATCCAGCCTAGTGGTAAATCTGTCTGACATTGCATTATCATCAACTCAACTGACAGCCCTGGAAAAAAGATTAGGCTTCGTCCCCACACCTAGTTTGAACAAGTTCCGACTCAGCTGCGAGTTGAATGAGTTCATTCGTAAGATCAAACTCCGAGTGTTTTTTTAGAACAAACCTATAATGGACACCAACACTGGGGATACAGGCCTACATCGAAAATCTACTTTTACCCCTCCATCATCTACCCTACCAGTGGAACTCCTAGCCTTCGAGAAGGCCATACTTAAAGAAGTGGGAGAAATCGATCCCAGGACCATAAGAGTGTTCCACAACACTAGCAAAAAGGAGCAAGAAGCCATTCAACAACTGGCAAACGACACCAGAATTACGATCAAACCAGCGGACAAAGGTGGCGCCATCATCCTACAAACTACAGAGGCCTACCGCAGAGAATGCATGAGACTTCTGGCGGATGAGAGGAACTACCTACGTATCAGAGAAGACCCAACGGAACGCCTACAGACAGAGATTGCCAGCATGGTGGAAGAAGCAACAGCACATGACTGGATCACCAAAAAGGAAGGGGATTTTTTGAACAACACCCATCCGGTTACCCCATATTTTTATACTATACCGAAGATCCATAAGTCATTGGAAAACCCACCGGGACAACCTATCGTTTCCAGCATAGGATCCATTTTGGAACTGCTCTCCAAATTCGCGGATGCTTTCCTACGCCCCTTGAGAACATGGGTTTAGGGATGTCAAGCTTTCCACTGTTGAGGGTACGCCAATGTTTTTTTACTATTTTGGTGACACAGTCCGATGCAATGTTGAAAGGTGTGATACATATTGGTCTTCTGTCTTTTTCTGTGTCTTGTTTCTGATGTGTTTCCAGAAGCGCTTCTCTGTGGTTGTTTGTGGCTCTCTTCTTAGCTTTTGATATCAAGTTCTTTTGGTATTTCCGAGTGAGTAATTTCTCAGATAGGTCTTTGGCTTGTGCTCTGAAGTCCTTAGTCTCAGAACAATTTCTTCTGAGCCTGAGAAACTGTCCAAAAGGGAGGTTCTCCTTCAGGTGTCTGGGATGAAAGCTGTCATAGAGTAGGAGACAGTTTTTTGCCGTGGGTTTAAAGTGTGTGGTTGTTTTCAATAGGCTATCTGTAGCATAGATATTGAGGGCCAGAAAGACCAGTTGTGATCTACTCATGGTATGTGTAAACTTGAGGAAAGGGTCCTGGTGGTTAAGCCACTCAATGAACTCATTGGCTTCGGATTCGTCACCTTCCCAAATTAGTAGAACATTGTCGATGTATCTTTTCCAGAGTTGAATATTTTGGCGATGTGGGTTGGTGTTGGACAGGATTTTGTGCTTTTCCAGGTGGTGTACATATAGTCCTGCCACACTGGGTGCAATGGTGCTGCCCATACTGGTCCCTTGCTGTTGCCGAAACAGAATGTCCTCAAAACGGAAGAAATTCTCCGTCAGGGCCCACTTGCACTTAGTCCAGGACTAAGTGCCTTGGTGTATGATAAGCCCACTCTTCTTCGTATAGGACCTCTTCAATGATTTCAAGGGTCTCTTTGTGGGGTAGGCTGGTATAAAGGCTCTCCACGTCCAATCCAATGAGGTTACTGGTTGTAGGGTAAACATGTAGATCTTGGAGGAGGCAGAGTACTGCCTTAGTGTCCTTCAGGTAAGTTTGTTCCCTGTATCAAGGGGCGTAGGAAAGCATCCGCGAATTTGGAGAGCGGTTCCAAAATGGATCTTATGCTGGAAACGATAGGTTGTCCCGGTGGGTTTTCCAATGACTTATGGATCTTCGGTATAGTATAAAAATATGGGGTAACCGGATGGGTGTTGTTCAAGAAATCCCCTTCCTTTTTGGTGATCCAGTCATGTGCTGTTGCTTCTTCCACCATGCTGGCAATCTCTGTCCGTAGGCGTTCCTCAGATACTACGTGTTAGTGATTAACCGTATGTATTACGTGTTAGGTGTATACACAGTAGGTGTGCACCTCATTAATTCCTAATTATAGGTTTGCTTAGGAGTGGCACACACGGGGCTGGTCCTCATGTGGTCCTGAAGAAGAGCTTTGAGGGGACAGCTCGAAACATGTCGACCCAATACTAGGGACTCTATACTCATTATAGTTAGACTTTCCCTATTATTAACCCCTGATTTTGGTCATACCAACTAGGGGCAGGAATAAAATATTAGCCCACTAATTAGGTATTTTTAACTTTTTGTTTTTCCACCCCACTTTCACTGCACTACACATTTTCCACAACTTAGTGCTCCTACGTAGTTCCGCAAGTCGCAGCACACGTCAATCCGCAGCGGATTGAGAGGACCCCAATGATGAAGCATGCCACCTAGGGGAAACCCTGGTGGGTGAGGGGACTCTAGAAAATAATTTTTCTTTCTGGAAAGAGGATTTTCATACATGTTCAGTGAAAACCCTGTTCTTCCCCACGGTTAGGTTTTTATTCTGGTATTCCAGATTTTGTGAAACTTCATTCAGTTAAAAGGGTGAACCTAACCTCAACCTCTATCTCCCCCCATCTTTTGATTACATTTACAGACTGCAATGCCTGACTGGCTGAAGAAAGGAAAATGCTACTTACCCAGTATGCATCTGTTCTTGGCATGTAGAGCTGTAGAGTCACATGCTGTGCGTAGCCTGCCATCTAGTGTTGGGTCCGGATGTTTGCACTTTGTTTTTGTTAGAAGAAGTCTTTTCCAGTCACGAGGTAGGTGACTCCTCTTTTCGGTGATAGTGCACATGGGCATCGACTCCATTGTTAGATTGTTTGCCGCAGAGGGTGATAATGGAGTTAGTAAGAGTAGTAAGAGATGTCCATGTATATATGTATCTAAGTAAGATGTAACTGCAACAGGTATAGGTACCCGGGGAGGCGGGTTGGCGCATGTGACTCTACAGCTCTACATGCCAAAAACAGATGCATACTGGGTAAGTAGCATTTTCCGTTCGAGGCATGTCAGCTGTAGATCACAAGCTGTGCATAGACTATAAAGCAGTTATCTCCCAAAGCGGTGGCTAAGCTGTAGCTGTTGTCTGAAATAGTGCTTGGCCCACACTAGCTTGCTGTTTTGCTAACACATCTACACAATAATGTTTTGAGAATGTGTGAGGTGTAGAAAGTAATCAGGGGAGAATGGATCACTTGTCCTGTTTTTACCAGGGTCTTAGGTTCTTATGTCTAAAGAACCCTCATTCACGTATTTCTCGTAACAGCGGTATATCTTGGTTATCCACTTTTATTTATTACGTGAAAAGCATCATCATTGGGTCTTCTCTGTGCTTTCCTCCACCAGGAAGAAGACCAACTGGTTATTCGCAGTAGTGATCAGGGATGGTGTTCAGGAGTGGTGAGGGTAAGGGTGAAGTGAGCTTAAAATTGCCTCTTTGCCTCTGGTTCAATTTTATTTCGTCAGGGGTAGGGCAAGATTAAAAGTAATGCAGTGCGTAAATAGAAAGGCTACTGATCGGAGCGAGCGCGCTTCAGTGCGAAGTCTTCCTTCCTGCTCGTGTGATCTCCGTCTGACGTGCTCCCCACGCCCTCCGAGGGAGCCACCGAGCCCCAAACACAAGAGTTATAGGTTCAACTGACCCATAACCATACAGCGCACTACTTGACGCTTTAAGAAGAAGGGTAAGTGCAACTACTTACCTATTCAAGCCACGCAACAGTGACTTGCCAACCCGGACCTGAAGAAAGCCCTCCGACCTGACAAGCCACCCAAAGGGCTGAAACATGTCGAACGCTTGACCACCCATTTTCTTCACAGGTGCTATAGATCAGTAGCCTTTCTATTTACGCACCGCATTACTTTTAATCTTGCCCTACCCCTGACGAAATAAAATTGAACCAGAGGCAAAGAGGCAATTTTAAGCTCACTTCACCCATACCCTCACCACTCCTGATCACCATCCCTGATCACTACTGCGAATAACCAGTTGGTCTCCCTCCTGGTGGAGGAAAGCACAGAGAAGACCCAATGATAATGCTTTTCAAGTAATAAATAAAAGAGGATAACCAAGATATACCGCTGTTATGAGAAATACGTGAATGAGGGTTTTTTAGACGGCAAGAACCTAAGACCCTGGTAAAAACAGGACAAGTGATCCATTCTCCCCTGATTACTTGATACTTGAATGGAAGCTGAATGGATCCTAGCTTCTCTCTCCCCTATTTGATTAGAAGATGTGTGAGGTGTAGACCATGTTGCAGCTTTGCAGATATAATCTATGGGTATATTTCCTAAGAAAGCCATAAAAGCCCCTAGTTTGCGTGTGAAGTGCGCTCTGGGGGGGATTGTTAGTGTTCTTTTTGCTTTGCATAGCATATTTGAATGCACTTGACTATCCACCTTGCAATGCCTGATTTTGATATAGGATTGCCTTTATGTGGTGGAGCAAAAGCAACAAGTAGTTGTTTTGTTTTGCGGAAAGGTTTCGTCCTTTCTATATAGTAAAGAATTGCTCTTTTCACATCTAAAGAGTGTAACGCACATTCTGCCACAGAATCTGGTTGAGGGAACTCAATAGATTGGTTGATATGAAAGGCAGAAATGACCTTTGGTAGAAATTTAGGGTTGGTTCGAAGAATTACTTTGTTTTGGTGTATTTGTAAGAATGGTTCTTCTATGGTTAGCGCCTGAAGCTCACCCACTCTCCTCAGAGATGTGATAGCTATGAGGAAAGCTTCCTTCCAAGTGAGAAATTGTATTTCACATTTATGCAATGGCTCAAAGGGTGGACCCATTAGCCTGGTGAGGACAATGTTGAGATTCCACACTGGAGCAGGTGGAATTCTTGGAGGAATGATTCTTTGAAGTCCTTCCATAAATGCTTTAATGACAGGCATTCTAAGAAGAGACAGATGTTGTCTGTTCTGTAGATATGCAGCTATTGCAGCAAGGTGTAAGCGTATGGAACAGTACGCTAAATTGGAACGCTGCAGATGTAGTAAATAGCAAATTATGTTTTGAACTGAAGCGTCCAGTGGATCTATCTGATTGTTGTTGCAGTATAATACAAACCGCTTCCACTTTGCTGCATAGCATGCCCTTGTGGTAGGACGTCTAGCCTCTTTGATAATATTCATGCAGTCTGGTGGAAGATTAAGGTAGCCAAACTCTAAGATTTCAGGTGCCAGATCGCAAGATTGAGATGGCTGGGATCTGGATGTCTTATCTCTCCATGGCTCTGAGTGATGAGATTGGGAGTGAGGTGTAGTTTTTGGTGAGGAACTACTGAGAGCTCCAATAGAGTTGTGAATCAGGGTTGTCGGGCCCATGTGGGAGCAACTAGGATTAATGTCAGGGACGCCTGTCTGAGCTTCCGAACCACTAATGGAATGAGTGGGAGAGGCGGAAAAGAATAGGCAAATACCCCTGACCAATTCATCCATAGTGTATTGCCCTTGGACAATGGGTGTGGATGTCTGGATGCGAAGCTTGGGCATTTTGCGTTTAGGTTTGTGGCGAACAGATCTATGTCCGGAAAACCCCACATTTGGAAGAATGGGAAGAGAACTTGAGGGTGGAGTTCCCATTCGTGGATATGTTGTCTTTGACGACTGAGCAGATCTGCAATCTGATTGTTTACTCCTGGAAGGTGTTCTGCAAGGAGAAACATTTTGTGACGTATGGCCCATCTCCAGATGGTCTGTGCTAGTTGTGACAGCTGGAGAGAGTGTGTCCCCCCCCCTGTTTTTGTATGTTGTACATTGTTGTCATGTTGTCTGTACGGATCAGGACAGCTCTGCCTACTACTTTTGCTGCAGGCTCCACATGCCCTGAATTGTATGCGTCTGGAGATGAGCTCCCCAACCAATGAGTGATGCGTCTGTTGTTAGCACTATCTGTGGAACCGGGTCTATGACGGGCCGCCCTTTTGAAAGGTTTTGTGTATTCCACCACTGCAGAGAGCGATGGGTGCGGCCGTCCACCAACACTAGATCTGATAACAGACCCTGAGCCTGGTTCCACTGACGTGCTAAGCACTCCTGAAGGGGACGCATGTGAAGTCTTGCGTAAGGGACTATTAGTATGCAAGACGCCATCATCCCTAGTAACTGCATGAACACTCGAGCTGGCAATAACTGTTGATGCTGAAACTGGCAGAGTAGAGTCTGCATGTTGCGGATTCTGGTCAGATTGGGGTAGGCCAAAGCTTTTTGTGTATCTATTGTGGCTCCCAGATATGCCTGTGGGTTGGATGGCTGTAGATGGGACTTGGACAGGTTTACTGTGAATTCAAGATCGTGGAGCAACTGCACTGTTTTGGGAGTGTGACGGAGACAGCTTTTTTTGCGAGCTGGCTTTTATGAGCCAGCCGTCCAGATACGGGAAGACGTGAATGTGTTGTCTTCGAAGATAAGCTGCGACTACTGCCAAGCACTTGGTAAAAAAAACTCTGGGAGGGGTAGTTACTCAGAATGGGAGCACCTTGAACTGATAGTGCTGGCCTGCTACTAGAAACCTGAGGTATTTGCGGTGAGCAGGATGTATTGGGATATGAAAATAGGTGTCCTTTAAGTCCAGGGTGGACAGAAAGTCGCCTCGTTGAAGGAGCGGGAGCACTTGCTGGAGAGTGACCATGTGAAAGTGGTCCGACTGAATGTATAGATTTAGTTCTCTGAGGTCTAGTATAGGCCTGAGTGAGCAGTCCTTTTTGGGAATTAAGAAGTACAGGGAGTATACCCCAGTCCCTTGATGTTTTAATGGGACTGGTTCTATCGCTCCTTTCTCCAATAGAGAGAGAACTTCTTTTTTTAGAAGGGTAAGATGTTCCTGTGACATTGCGTGTGATCTTGGAAGAATGTTTGGGGGAGTGTCTGTAAGTTCCAGGCAGTAACCATATTGGATAATTTGTAAAACCCATTTGTCTGAGATGATGTCGTTCCAGACAGGGAGAAATTGAGAGAGACGTCCCCCTACAGGAGTGGAATGATCGGGGGTAGCGGAAGGAAGTCACTGTTTGTTATTTGCGGGGGAAGTGCGTGTGGAGTTGCCTCTGCCTCTTCCCTTACCATTATTTCCCCTAAAACCTCCTCTAAAATAGCCTCTTGATGAGGGTGACTGGTTGTTGCCTTTGTAAGAGGAGGAGGGATTTTCTGTGGTAATATTTTTGGAGCCACCCCAGTAAAAGGAGCGCCGAAAGGAACCCCTACTCGCAGGTAACTGTAAAGCCCCCATGGACATTGCGACCTCAGTGTCCTTTTTCATTTTTTCCAATGAGGTGTCCACTGCTGGACCAAAGAGGTGCTCCTTATCAAAAGGTTGATTGAGAATGGAGGCCTATACCTCAGGTATGAAACCTGTAATTCTCAACCATGTGTGTCTACATAGCAGTACGCTGGTGTTTACTGCGCGCGCTGCTGTGTCTGCTGCATCTAATGCGCACTTGATGGAGGTATTGGTGATAAGTTTGCCCTCCTGGATAAGATCATTTGCCTTAGATTTGTGCTCATCAGGCAGAAATTGCATAAGTTTTTCTAGCTCATCGTAATGAGCCCTATCATATCTGGCTAGCAAAGCCTGAGCATTAGCAATGCGCCAGTCAATAGCTGCTTGTGAGGCTACCCTTTTGCCAGAGGCATCAATTAACTTGGACTCCTTATCAGGAGGAGGGGCCTCACCTGTGGTCTGTGAGTTAGCTCTGTTGCGAACATTAGAAACCACAAGAGAGTCTAAGGGTAGCTGACCCTTGATGTATGCAGGGTCAGTAGGTGCTGGCTTATATTTCTTCCCGACCCTGGGCGTGATGATTCTTGCCCTTACAGGATCTTTAAAAACCTCATCTGCGTGCTTAAGCATCCACTTAAGCACTGGTAGTGTATGTGTAGTTTTCTGAGTTGAGCTTAAGGTCTCAAACAAGAAGTCCTCCTCTAAAGCCTCCCTATGTAGCTCCACCCCATTAAGAAGCTCAATGTAGCCTATATTGTCATCAAGTGGAGATGGCCTGGACAGGTATAAGTCAGGGTCAGTGTCTGTGTGTGGATCAGTATCATAATCTTCCCATGGGTCAAAATCTTGTGGCCTATACTCAACTGCATCCCCATCCCCTTCATCCTGTGGGTTAGGTGATAGTGGTGGTGGTGAATTAGTGGGTGTGAGGAGTAATTGA
Organism: Calotriton arnoldi; assembly: GCA_963921515.1. Lineage (NCBI taxonomy): Eukaryota > Metazoa > Chordata > Amphibia > Caudata > Salamandridae > Calotriton > Calotriton arnoldi. Next base: position 3,993,630 of record CAWUFW010000386.1, read on the forward strand.
GGATTAGTAGGTGAAGGAGGTGGCACATAAGGTGGTGAAGGATTTGTACCCACATTCCTTTTCTTCAGGGGCATGTGGTGCTCATCCTGTTGGGCCAATTTCCTTTTTTCAGGCAATTCGGCATGAATATGTCCAGTATCTGGGTTAATAACCAGTTCTTTTTGTTTCGGATCCGAAGGTGTAACATCGGACCGAGGCTCTTTTGTAGGAGTCTTTTTGTCTTTACTTGCAGTTTTCGGCGTGGAAAGTTTCAGCTCCGCACTCTTCGGTACCGAAGATTTAGGCTTCGACAAAGAAGGAACATGGACCAGGACGTGCTTGGATTTTGGCGCCGAGGATTTTGGCTCGGCGCCTGCATGGGGCTGGCTCGAGCCCAAGCCGGAAGGCTTTTCTTTGTGTTTCGGAGCCAGGCCCACGGGCGGGTTTGCTCAAAACTTTTTCTCAGTGCCGACCTTGGCCCGTAGGCAGAGGAAGGACCGGAGCCTTTTTTGTCTTTGGTTGTTGGGGCAAGGGGGTGTCTGTACTCACGGTACGCTGATCCGGTGTAACTTGCTACTCTCCTTCCATGTCGGAGTCAGCCTCGGACACATGTTCCTCTTCCTCGGCTCATTGAGGGTGTATTCCTTCTCGGTCGGAATCTTCGCCGAAGATGTCCGGTACGGACCCGCCATGGTGTTACATCTCGTGACGTCGAGCCAGACGGTCACGACCCGTCTTCTTTGATCGAAACGATCGGCACGCGTCGCAGTCTTTCTCGTCATGTTCTGGGGACAAACAGAGATTGCACACTTTGTGCAGGTCGGTGCGCGAAAACTTGGCGCGACACCCGGAATAGAGCTTGAATGGAGTCCGTTCCATCAACTGCTAGCGAGTCCGGCGCGGGTAGGCCCAACGGCCCTCTACGAGTTTTCCGATCGAAGATCTTTAAGTGGAAACGATACTCGGAGAATGGGAAACGCGATCGAGAAACAATACCGTCAACGGTAGTGAATTGAGCGTCGAAGGGAACCTGAGAAACGGTGCCGAACCGGAGCGCAGCAATTCACATTCGAACCCGATGGCGGAAAAAAAACAATCTAACAGTGGAGTCGATGCCCATGCGCATTATCACCGAAAGGAGGAGTCACCTACCTCGTGACTGGAAAAGACTTCTTCGAACAAAAACAAAGTGCAAACATCCGGACCCAACACTAGATGGCAGGCTATGCACAGCATGTGATCTACAGCTCACATGCCTTGGAACACATGTTTTCCAAAAGCGTCAATTCATTTAGATTCGCTATCAGGAATAGTGGTGGGAAATAAGGAATAGTTTCTTACCTGTAACTCCAGTTCTCTTGCAGGGGTATTTCCATGATAAGTCATAAGCACTTGAATAGTCCCGCCCACGTGCCGGGACCCTGGAGCACTTCTTTAGACATATCTTCTTAAGTGGATATTTTTCGCGTTTCTTCAGGAAAGCCTGTAAAGACACTTAAGAGATAGAAAAGACAATAATGCAGCCTAACTAAATAGGCTACAAAGGCCACAACTTCATCTTGAAGTGAAAAAGATGCCAGAATACTATGTTTTGTGCAATTTTTTATGGTGTTTAACACCCAGAAATGATAGAGATGAAAGGATGGGACAGAGTAGCCCACATAGGCTGCCATTATAGGTCTTAAACTAGATGCTGTGCCTTTAAGAAAACTCAGAGACCACCAGTATCCCATGATGCACAATCAGTGGCAGTTACTTCAGTTCTTTTTGAAGGCGATGAGAAGTGAATGCCTATTCAGAACAAAGGATAAGTCTGTCTATTCCACCGGGGAGGAGGGAGGGTTGCTTTTGACTTATCATGGAAATACCCCTGCAAGAGAACTGGAGTTACAGGTAAGAAACTATTCCTTCTCTTGCAGGGGATTTCCATGTATAGTCATAAGCACTTGAATAGACTAGCAAGCCCATCCCTACATGTAGACACGGTGGATGAAACAGAGAGTTAAACTGCAGTTTTAAGCAAAGAGATTCCTAAGGGAAGCCTATCCTACTTGAGCATCTGCCTTGGCATCAGAATCTAGGCAGTAGTGTCTTGTCAATGTGTGGACTGACTTCCAAGTAGCAGCCTTACAAATCTCCGAAATGGGTACATTACGAAGCAAAGCCGCAGTAGCTGCCTTCCCCCTGGTAGAATGAGCCCTAGGCTTACCAAAAAGGTATTTGTTAGCTTTCTGATAACAGAGCAAAATACAAGAAACAATCCACCTGGAGATAGATTGTTTAGAAGTGGCTAGACCTGTACGAAGAGAACCATAGTTTACAAATAACTGATTCCACTCTCCTTATATCTTTAGTTTTGTCCAGATAGAATTTCGAAACCCATCTTACATCCAGGGAATTAAGCGATCTCTCCGCTGGAGAGGATGGATGTTGGAAGAAAGTAGGTATGGTAATAGTTTGGTTTACGTGAAAATCCGAATTTACCTTAGGGAGGAATTTCGAAAGAGTCCTCATAACTACTTTAGATGTATGAAAAACTGTATACGGTTTTTGACAGCAAAGTGCCTGAATTTCACTAACCCTGCAGGCGGAGGTGATATCCACAAGGAAAGCTGTCTTCCAGGACAGATGCTGAAGAGTAGCCTTATGAATGGGTTCAAAGGGCTCGTGCATTAATCGAGAAAACACCACATTAAGCTCCCAAGGAGGAGAAGGACTTCTAATGGGAGGAAAAACTTTTTTCAAACCCTCCAAGAAATCTTTAATAACAGGAATTCTGAAAAAGGAAGTTTGTGAAGGGCATTTCCTGTAGGCAGTCAAGGCTGCCAAGTGAGCCTTAATGGAAGAAAATTGGAGGCCAGATTGTGCTAGATGAAGCAAGTATGGAAGTATGACATCTTCCTGGCAAGAGGTAGCGTCTTCATTCCTCGATGAGCACCAAATACAAAATCTCTTCCATTTGTGAGCATAAGCAGAGCGTGCGGATGGCCGCTTAACTTCCTTAAGAATGTCCATACAGTTTTGAGGTAAGTTCAAGTGTCCATACTGCACTATCTCAGGAGCCATGCTGCCAAATTCAAAGAAGAGAGGTTGGGGTGTACCATCTGACCTCTGAACTTCGTTAGTAGGTGTGTTTTGCATGGCAGCCTGAGATGAGGACGGATAGACTGGTGAAGGAGGTCTGTGAACCACCATTGACGTGGCCATTCCGGGGCTATGAGAATCATCTTGGGCCATGCTTGAGAGAGTTTGATGAAAACTGCCGGGATCAGGGGAACCGGAGGAAAGGCGTAGAGAAATCTGCCTGACCAGTTGATCCACAGGGCATTCCCCAGGGTTCCCGGTTGGTAGAACCTGGAGGCGAAGTTTTGGCATTTGCTGTTTTCTGCGGTGGCGAATAAATCGACCTCCGGAGTACCCCTTCTTTCAAATATGTCTCATACCACGTCGTCATTTAGGACCCACTCGTGATTTTCCTGAAGGAATCTGCTTAGTGAGTCGGCCTGAGCATTTTGAACACCTGGGAGATGGGTTGCTGTTATGGTCAGATTTCTGGCTAGAAGCCACTTCCATATTGTCTGGGCTTCCCGAGACAACGGTCTGGATCTCGAGCCTCCTTGCTTGGTGAGGTAGAACATTGTTGTTGTATTGTCCGTCTGTACAAGCAGGGAGTTGGCATGGAATGATGGTTGAAAAGCTTTCAGAGTCAAGTGAACTGCTCGCAGTTCTAGCAGATTGATGTGGGAAGTGGATTCCTTGTGTGACCATCTGCCCTGAATTTGAAGGTGATCTGTATGGGCTCCCCATCCCAGAAGAGAGGCACCCGTAACTATAGTTTGAGTTGGTATTTCCTTGTGAAAGGGAGTCCCTCGTAGGAGATTGATGGGCGAGCACCACCATTTGATGGACCGGAGGGCATGTTGTGACAGTTGAATCCGGTCTTCCCAATTCCCCGTTCGCAGCTCCCACTGGTCCTCCAGACATTCCTGCACGGTTCTCATGTGGAGACGTGCGTTCAGTGTGCGAAATATGCAGGACGCCATGGAGCCCAGAAGAGAGGAGGCATTCCTGACAGTTGGGTGCGACATTGACATGAGAGCCTGAGCCTTCCGAAGGATCGATAAGCGTCTCTCCTCTGAAGTATACACGTTTGCCGTGCGAGTATCGATGGATGCTCCCAGATATTCTAGACACTGTACAGGAGTCGAGGTAGACTTCGTTTGATTCATGTGAAGTCCCAAAAGACGGAGAAGGTCGGAGGTCCAGTTGAAATCGTCTAAATAGGGGTAGACGAACACTTTGTGTTTTCTCAAGTGGGCAGCCACCCCACCATGCACTTGGAGAAGGTAGTGGTTGTTTCCCACTGCAAATCTCAAGAACTTGCGACGTTTCTTTATGATGGGAATGTGGAAGTATGCGTCCTGTAGGTCTACTGCACATAACCAATCCTCCCGCTGTAGTTGAGGATAGATCTGGTGTAGTGCTAACATCCGGAATCTTTCCTTCCGAATCCATTTGTTTGCCTCCCTTAGATCGAGAATGGGTCTGAACTCGTTCTTGTCTTTCTTTTTGACGAGAAAGAATCGTGAATACAGCCCTTTGCCTCGTTGCAGCGAAGGAACATGTTCTACTGCATGTTTTCGCAAGAGAATGTTCACTTCCATTTGTAATTGCGATAGGTGGAATCTTGAATGTTTTGGAGGCCCTGATGGTGGAGGGCTGATGAATCGTAGAGAATATCCATTGCGCACAATATTCAGAACCCAATTGTCTTGCGTGATAGTTTGCCACTCTGCCAAGAAGTGTTGAATGCTTCCCCCTACCGGAGTGGGTAACGGAAGAGGGGATAGGATTCAGGGCTTGGAGCCAGTAGGCAACTTGCCTCCTTGTGAAGTTTGTTATCCTGACCTTCCTCTAGGTTGCCTTTTCTGATACGGTTGGTAGGATCTTTGATATGATTGCTGTGTACCAGACTGACAACCCTGATACCACTGTGTTGTATATCGTCTTGAAAAAGGACGGAAGGATCTTCGCTGTTCTTTGGGTCTCTCAAGACCCACCGCTTTCAATGTCTCCATTTCCGCTTTCATGTGTGCCATCTCCTCATCTGCATGAGAACCGAAGAGTGAAGTGCCAGAGAAAGGAAGATTTTGAATACGCTGCTGAGCTTCAGGCTCCAATTAAGTCAAGTGAAGCCATGAATGCCGCCCCAGTGCCACTCCATGACAATATCCATGCGCAGCTAGAAGTGAGGTGTCTGCAGCAGCGCTAATAACTTGGTTAGAGACCATAAGTCCTTCCAATAATATTTCATTAAAATCTTCCCTCTTATCTCTAGGTAGATGTTCAGCAAATTGTTGGAGAGACTCCCATAGTGCTCTGTCATATCTACCTAAAAGCGCTGTTGCACTAGCAGCCTTCATGGAGGTCGCTCCTATGCCGCACACTTTTCTTCCCACTGAGTCTATTTTATGACTCTCTTTATCTGGTGGAACTGTGGAAGTTGGAGCCATGGTATGTTGTTTCTTAGCAGCTACCACAATGACTGAGTTTGGGGGAGGGTCAGCCCTTAGGAATGTGGGGTCCTGTTCCGGAGGGCGATACTTATTTTGCAGCCTAGATGGAGCTGGCTTAATAGAAGACGGTGTAAGGAAAAGTTCCATCGCCGGGTCCAAGAGGCCTGGTACCAAAGGGAGCAAAGGACGAGATGCTTGTCTTTGCTGTAAAGTCTCAAATATGACTGAAGTTGATGGAGTAGGAACAGACATAGGAATGTTCAATTTTGAAGCTCCTCGAACCAAAACCTCTTGAAAAGTCGAGATATCATCAATTGAAGACATCCTTTGAGGAGGAGAGTCCGATAAAGTAGGTGAGTATCTTCCTGTACTCGTAGAGGAAGTATCCCTGGTGTGTCTAGATCGGGATCTTTCACTGTGATGTCGGTGGTGGGAATGCGTAGAGGAACGTCTACGTCGATGAGAATGAGCCCTTGTACGAGACCTGGATCTCGGCCTTCGTGGTGGAGTAGAAGGTGGAGGCGGAGGAGGAGGTGGAGGAGGAGGAGGTGGTGGAGGAGGAGAAGACGCAGGAGGAGGAGGCGGCTGATCATCTGGACGATGAGGAGGAGACTGAGCAGGTGATACTGTCCTAGACGGAGAGTATGTCCGAGATTACTCAAAATCTGATGAGTAGATTAATCTCCTCCTTTTCCTAGCCTTCTGGGGAGTCACCGATTCCACAGGAGAACCATCTTTCCCCCTCGACGTCGATCTGCTAGTCGACTGCGACCTTCGACGTCGTCTTGAAAGAGAACTCCCTCCTGACGTCGACTGTATACTCTTTGAAGAGGATCGAGTCTGTGATCGACGGGTTTTTCTCGACGTCGAATGACGATGTCTTCTCGATGTCAATCAACTGCGATGTGGAGACTTCGATCGACGGTGATGAGCAGACCACGATCGGCCGTGATGTGACGACGTCGATCGACGATGATGTGTCGTCGATCGACGGTGATGGGTAGACGTCGAGTGACGCGATGTTCTCGACGGCGATCTTGTGACCGTCTGTGGTGGGCTTCTCGACGCCGAACGTGTTCTCGCCGTTGGCGCAGCCACCTTCATCGATCTTCTCCTCAACGTTGCATGTCGACGTCGTTTCGACCCAGAGCCCTGGGTCGACGGTGAACAGGTTGCCGCTGCTCCTCTCGACGTCGTAGTCTTTGACGTCGACCGGGAATGATGCCGTTTTTCAGCCTGTCTTCTGCTGGGGAGCCCCCCAGATGCTGAAGATAAGGCCCTGGTAGAGGACTGACCCTCTCCTCGCCCTGAAGCCCCACCTGATGACTGGAACTGCTGTTTCCTTCGTTCTTCTGCTCCTTGAAGGCGAATCATCTCCCTGTCATGCAGAGTACGCTTGGAAAAGGTTTTGCAGATGGAACAGGAGTCAGGAACGTGAGTAGCAGGTAGGCAAATAATACATACTCTATGAGGGTCAGATTTGGCCTTCTTCCTTCCACAGTCTGGACATTTATCAAAAAGAGATGGCATTTTTTAAAGAAACTGTGGTAATTCCTGTCAGAAAAAGAAGGAAAAAGGTAGAGAAAGACCAAAGACGTTGAGTGAAACACTTAAGAGTTAAACTTCTGAAGAGATTTTTGATGAAAAAAAACAAATTTGGTAGAGCTCAATGCTCCAGGGTCCTGTTAGAAGGAGCCGGAAAAAAGAACTGAAGTAACTGCCACTGATTGTGCATCATGGGATACTAGTGGTCTCTGAGTTTTCTTAAAGGCACAGCGTCTAGTTTAAGACATATAATGGCAGCCTATGGGGGCTACTCTGTCCCATCCTTTCATCTCTATCATGAAAAAAGAGTTTTGTGAAGGGGGCTTTTCTGAGTGTTAAACACCATAAAAAATTGCACAAAACATAGTATTCTGGCATCTTTTTCACTTCAAGATGAAGTTGTGGCCTTTGTAGCCTATTTAGTTAGGCTGCATCATTGTCTTTTCTATCTCTTAAGTGTCTTTACAGGCCTTCCTGAAGAAAGGCGAAAAATATCCACTTAAGAAGATATGTCTAAAGAAGTGCTCCGGGGTCCCGGCACATGGGCAGGACTATTCAAGTGCTTATGACTATACACGGAAATCCCCTGCAAGAGAAATTAGGATTCACTTTACTGGTCGAGGTCTGCAACATAAGGCACTCTGGAGTGTGGTACTTCATGGGAAAGCCTGGTCATCAGGCACTGGTTTATGGGGTCTGGCCACCTGCCTGTTAACAGGCAGGAGGGAAGAAGATGGGTTTCGACCAGGTAGCCATCAGAGTGTCTGTGAAATGACTAAGGGCTCAGATTTTGCTGGCCCTGGCTGCAGAGTTCCAGTCAAAAGGTTTGTTTTAGTACCAACTGAGGGAAGCAGTAACTTCAGCACCTTGACTGCTCTCTGAACCATCACTGCACTCTCTAATGTTGGCGGGGCGGGGGGGAGAGTCAAGCTCTGTCTCAGGACAGGTCTCAAGCCCACTGGTGTTGTGTATATCAGGGTATAAGGGATTATCGGGGAGCAAGATGTCCACCTCATCAACATCATCAGCAGCAACATCCTAGGGTGCACAATGCTTTAGCACAGCATCAGAGACAGAACCAAACAGATAATGGAGCATCTGCATATCACTGTAACCTGGTAGAGGTACAGGGTTAGATTCAGTCTACATGACAACCAGTTGCACTTTTGTAATTTCTATGAAGCTCAGGCCATTGTCTGTTTGGGGTCCAATGTGGGTGTCCGCACCAGACCATCTACCAATACCAGTGGCATTGGGATGGCTGGAAACTGTATGGATTATGGGGCCAGAGTAGAAGTTTGTACTGGAGTCAGTATGGGGCTGGTAGCAGGTTCAAAGGGAACAGACAATGCCAGGGAGGTACCCACTGGCGGTAACCAACTGGAGGCCACTGCGGTTTCGTGGGGCTCAGAGGAGTGCCAGAGGGAACCTCAAGCATACTGAATATTTGGAACATGGCCTCATTGATGGTCTCGATCTGCGGCACGGGAGCTCTGGGCATGTCAGGACTAGGTGAGAATTCGGCTCGGTGACCTTGACACAGTGACATGTACATCTTGATGCCCTTGCATGCTCTCCTTGAAGTTAGAGTGGTGGGATGAGGTTGAGTCCTGCTTTGCTTTTTTATGTTTTTGTTTGGCCTTGGATATGGACTAACCAAAGACTTTAAGCAGAAAGATGACCAATCGCTGGAGAGGCCTCATGACTGGCACGGTGTCCGTGACTTAGGAGTCAGACAGGGAACTAAGCGAAGAACGCATCTTCTTCTTGTACTCGGCGACATAGAGCTTTGCTTCCTGGTCTTCGAATCACCTTCTGGTGCATAATGGCTCTTAGCACCCGACTCATGTACCGAACCTAGGCACTAAAGGCACACCTCGTGTGGATCTGTGACAGACATTAACTTTCTGCAGTCGCAGCACAATTTAAATTCTGTAGTTTTCTGTGGGGACATCGTAGCCTAGCACACTGTGAAAGTTTAGAAGGTATTGGAAACTCTGACAAATTATAGAGCAGAGAACTAGAGCCATGTCTGAAGGTGTAGAAAGAAAGGAATTGATGTAAACATTCAGAGGTGGCACCTGAATAGGGCTCCACTCTGTCACTTCCGGGATGGTAGGAAGCTAACAAGGAGAAGCACGACACGGCCTAGAGGCGCCCGGGAGCACTGTTATGACAGGCTAATGTTGGCCATCTATTATTTGAACACAAGCTATCTTCTCCCCAACTCATTCTATATGTATTCTTTTAAAGAAAAGCAGGCCGACCACAAAATAGTCACAGTGTCAGGATACCTACTGTATTCCTTTATTGTATCCATAGCGAAGCGATAAGGAACATAAAAATGTCAAAATCCACTTTGGCATGGGATAGCACATTTAGGTTAGCATTTTAGGATATCGTCAATCCCACGACAAACCACAGAGAGTATTTTTCACACATTATTGGAACTACTCCCCATCAAACCAACAGATCTAGTTTTCAGAATTTTAAGTTCGAAAGTTTTTCTTGATCTCTGACCCATTTGGTTGTTTACTCCTAAGGGCACATGAATGCTTTACATACAATATTAACACTTACCCTTGCTACAGTGCTGGTAATTATATTTTGCAGAAATCCTTTTCAACTTCACTTTGGATCTCACAACTTTTTTTATTTTTTAACACCCACAATGTACATTTCTTATTCATTAGTTTTTTTACCTTTATCCTACTTCAGCACATTTCAAAACAATAGCTCACTAGAGGCCACATGTACGTAGCTTTTTTGTGGTTGTAAACGGATCCGGCTGTTTGCGACCAAAAAAAAAAAGCAATTTTCCAAAGTACAAAACACTATTTTGCGATTCGGTAACCTATTATCGAAGCGCAAAATGGGTTAGCGAGTCGGTATTAGGCAGGGGCATGTTAAGGGGATCCCTTCCTAATAGCAACTCGCAGTAGAATGTGCAAATGTTTTGCAACCGATATGCAGTCGCAAAACATTCGCTTTTTAAAACCAATTTCAATTTGGTACCAACCCAGTCACAAATGGGAAGGGGTCCCCTTCCCCTTTGGGAATGCATGTGAAAACGTGTTTTATGAGCAGTGCTACCACGGACCACTGCCTACTCTTAAACAAGCATTAAAAATGCAATAGGTCTCGCCTTTCATTAAGTTAAAGCCATTTGCTTTGCTATACAATACCATTAGCAAAGCAAATGGCTTTAACTTAATCAAAGGCGAGCCCTATTGCATTTTCAATGCTTGTTTATTTTATGCAGCTAACAACCATTGACAAAGCCAATAGTTCCGGCTTGTTGTAGGTGTAACGTTACTTGTTGTGTTATATATCTGGATACAATGACAATAGAGTTGGAACTGCATATATGTAAATTGTTAGCGTGTTCAGTCTATCTTGCGTACCTTTGTAACTGTATATATGTAACTTTTTAGCGTGTTTTGTCTATCTTGTGTACCTTTCGTAACTTACCTGGTTCTTTTGTAAAGCGCTATATAAAACTGCATTAAATAAATAAATAAAATAGACAGAGACTGTCAGACATTGACAGAAACAGACAGGGAAATAGACCGAAAGGGCGGATAGCTAAAAAGTTAAACAGACACCCACATGGAAGACTTACCATTGTCATCGAAATAGTGCATGTTCAGGTGAGCTTCCGGGTCCCCGGGCTGTGCCAGGGCCCGGTGGGCACAGAGCAGTCCCAGCGCATGGACCCACAAAGCCAGCCCCCGACACATCTTCCAAGGTCACACCGGACACCCCGCTACCCCCGGGGTACAGCAGGGCAGAGACTGTCGGTGGAAGTTGGGGGCTCCTGCAGCAGGGGCAGGGTTACTGCCAAGCGTACCCCAGGACGCCAGGGCACGGTCTCCTAGCAGGCAGCCGATCTGTGGAGGTTCGTTGTAGGACAGGAGAGGGGGTCTCCTCAAAAAGTAAGACCCCAACAGTTGACTTGCACTTTACGCCTTGGGGTTTGTGGTACAAGGGGGGCACCGGAGAGGCTTTTGTTCAATGGTTGGGTCGCCGTGCTCTGTGCACCCTCCTAGAAGTCATCTCACCGGGGTTCCGGTCAGCGGCAGCACCGCCGTGCGTGCAAGGGTCTCCCTCCACAAGCATCCCTCACAGAGCCCCCCGTCCCACTCTGCGGCTGCCCCGCACTCTCCGCCCCTCTCCTCGCGGTTATCTCTCACTCTTCTCTCTACTGACCACCCTGTCCCCTCCTCCTCTTTCAAAGACCCCTCTCCCACACTGTCCCTTGCTCCCGGCCCCTCTTTCTTCCAGCGCACCTCTGTAGTGCACCCCTGCAGCAGAGGGGAAGCTGTGAGTGTAAGGGGACTGGGTGGGCTCCACCTCTGGCCGGCGGGGGAAAACCACGGAAAAGAATCTCTGGCCGGCCCTGGAGTCAAGTTACAAAAGCTTCAAACAGCCCCTCCAAAACCTCCTCAAGTGGCTGCAGGAGAACAGTACGATTCCGAGCCTCGCCCCGCCCCTCTCGCGCTCCTCCTCTATGGGGCGAATTTACATTCTTTTACTAAAGTGCCTGATACTAGAATCTTTGCTAAACTGTCCGGTTAGCTAGCTCAGTTTTCTGGCCCTAAAACTTTCTTGGTCGGCTCCTGCTTTTGTCCTTCGTTCTGCACATCGATCTCTTCGTTCTTTTTCTAGGACTCGCACTGTCACATATGGCGATAGAGCATTTTCCACAGCTGCAGCAAACAAGACGACGCCAGAGCACTGAAAGCTGCGGAGTGCTGGAAAGCTAGTGTGTTTGACAAAAAGGAACAAGAAGAGCACATGGGGACGAGAGGAGCGGGGACGAGAGGAGCGGGGGCGAGGGCGAGCGAGCGCGGCAGCCTGCTCAGCTGACCAGACGCTCGTGCGTCATGGCCTTTTGCCGGCATGTGTTTACAATTATCGCGCACGCGTCTGGGCACGATAATTGGAAACACATGTCTGCCGCGCGTACCCATCCCAAAAAGGCCAGCCACGACGCACGAGCGTTTGGACTGCTTCTGAAAGTCACTTACTAAAAGTCTTCGCCTCTAGCAGCGCTTGCGCGCTACTCGAGGCTCGACCTAAAAATGAAACTGAAACATTTTATTTTTCTTTAAAAAAAAACACCCTGTTTTCCTTTAAGGAAAAGGGGCTACATTTAAAAAAAACAAAAATGTATTTAAGAGCAAGCGAAGACATGGTGGTCTGCTGTCTCCAGCAGGCCATCATTCCTGTGTTTTTTAGAGTTTCCAGATAGTTCGCAAATTGCGACCTACCTCATGAATATTAATGAGGTAGGTAATTTGCAACCCACTGGGAATCGCACAGTGTTAAACATACTGTCATACATAGCTGTTTGCAAAGGAAAGAAACCACTGTAGTGGTAGTAGTAAATTAAGCTTTTTAAGACCGTAGTCATTTAAACATCGTCAGATAATTCCAATACATTATTGCATTAGACAATTAGGGCAAACATTATACCTCTAATCAAGTAAACTCTTACAAGATAGTTAAAATCTGTACAAATCTACGCAGAACACATTAAATCCAAGAACTGCATTGCATATACGAACCCAATCGCATCTGTGTGCGCAATAATGCTGTGCTTAATTATTACAGGTTTTAAAATCTGACGCCTTTGTACTAAATGCTGTTGGCAATCCATCAATAGATGTAAACTTGTGCGATGCACCATGAGGCCACAGCAATAATTTCCCTCATTGTCTAAAAATTGATAACATCCATTCTGTTGTGCATAAAATGGATTTAATCCTAATCTGAATTTTAATAAAACCCTTCAACTTGATGGATTGAACAATTCCAAATGGTATGGGTTGGCTGATAGATCCCCCCATGAGTCTCTCAAGTACTTGGAAGAAGCCACTGCATCCAAATCAGTTTGATACCAAGCCACTATAGTGGCTCAGAGTATTTCTAGGGGATGATATTGAATGTGGACCATATTATGTCAGTCATGCCTTCAAATTTTGACTAACCTCCAGTAAAACAACAAACATAAGTGCACACTCATGATGGATAACTGTTGCATTATCTGATCGTTCACCGGTGGCATCACCTTTCCATATTCATGTTCAGCTCAACCAAAAAGTGGTGATGAAACAAGGCAGCATGCTGAAATGGACGATCACTAGTTGGATCTTATTTGCATGATCTGCTTATTCCTCTGCAGCCTCAAAACAGCCCATACAATTAACACAATGGTCACACTTGAATTCCATTTACCTCGCAATCAAACGAGTTGATGACCTTGGCACATCCCCCAGGATATCTATTCGACATCACCAAAACACTCAAACTAGTAACCTCGGTTGGCAATACCTTCTACCCACTTTTTATTTAATAGTGAACACACTGGCCATCTATCAGTCTTCCAATCTAATTTAACATACAAATTAATCTAGTAAAGTGCTCAGAAATAAAAAGAAAGTGTGATACAAACTGTCTTTTAAGGGAAGCATCCTTCGAAACAGGGTTAAGATGCTCTGCTTTAGCAATCAGAGAAACTGAAAAACTTTAATTGCTACTTTCTCCTACTGTACCTGTTCTGAGGGCAAAAGCATGATTCCGGTTTTGCGGGACCAAGGAGTGAATGGAGTTGGAAGGTGACGTGACCCTCTCCATTGAAGGTGAAGCTTCCAGAGTGGGCCTGGGCACACTGGCAGGGAGGGTGCACTTCTGCTGGCCATGCTGCATCTGCTCTGTGGATAAATGGAGTATTTCAGTTTCTCTGGATTAACGAAATATTTTAATTTCCAGCAAATCAATTTGCTATCATCAATGAACAACACATGCCTAGCTCAAATAAAGAACCAGAGAGATGAAATGTTATCCCCGATTAGGTTACAAGCTCACCTCTTCTTTGGAACTGTCATACTACTTAAAAAACCTAAATGTCTTCTGCCCTTCAAACCATATAACAAGAGACAATATCTTTCAAAATGTCTTCTCAGATAGTACTGCTTGACTTATATTTTAGCTCTGCAGACTGATGACAATGAACAAGTTGCTTACCAGGGGTAATGGTCTCTCTGATGAATGATTCATCTCCCACAGAATCCTTATTCAAAACCTTCTCTCAAGACGCCAGACTGGATACGGAAATTTGTTTACAGCAATAGCAATTTCCCTGCGCCAGGCCTCAATGACCAACAATGACAGTGATACTGTGACCTCCCACTGAAAGTTACACTGGCCGCTGAAAGAGGTGGTTTACATCATTTTATTTAACCCTCCCACAGAGGCCTAAGAGAGAGGAAAGAGCTAAATTCTATGAAAATAGGAAAAACTATAATTTCATCTTCAAGAGGAGAGCCGAGGGCAATTTAAGGCAACTGAATCATCTGTAAGAAATAAAGCTAACGTCTCTTCTCACGTAAACCACACGTTTAGCACGTCATAAACAGAAGGTTTGAGGATACTCTTAATTAAATTCAAACAGCAAATGATTAGAGCACTGTCATAAAAAATTGACATGCTGTAATTCATCCACTTCTAAGCAATGTTTAGTAAAGGAGAATAAAGAGGATCATATAGCGGCCTCACAGATCTTCAGAACAGGGACATCTCTTAGAGCCAAAGTTGCAGCCCTAATCCTAATTCAGTGTTAACAGAACCCTTTTGGTAAGGATTCATTCAACAAGCTCACAACAAAGCCAGTGTGTTAAAAGAATCTATCTAGAAATGGTTATCTTTTTGGCACATTTGCCGATATTATTTTCCTAATAACACATGTAATCTTCCTCTTACATACAACAAAAATGCCATCTTCTGAGAAAAATAAGGGGGCAAAAATGCTTCAGTTCAAATGGTATACCTCTTAAGAACATCGAAAGAAGGGTGCTGTCTGAGGGGAATCTGAATTGGCACTGGTATACAATTCTTATGCTATGCTTTTTGTAATCTAGAAACAACTGGAAGTTTATACAGAGAGACTTGATCAGAGGACGAGATACATGCAAAAACAACTGCTTAGGAGCATTTAACTGTTTCAATATTTAAACTTTTTTCAGCCAAAGAGACTGTAAACTGTAAAATGTGAAGAACTATGAAAGCAAGGGGGAAAATGCACCCATCTGCTAGAGTAGAACTGCCTTGGTGAAGGGGACTTCGCAGAGACCAACTCAGCTGTAGAAGATCCTGGGACCATGGCTATCTGGTTCAGTCCAGAGCAAAGAAAATACAAAGAGCCTTGCAAACTCAAAACATATTTGAAGGATTAGTGTAGCTGTAAATGCAATGGCAGGGAAATAACATCCCCTAAGCAGTGCCTCCTGGGAAACTTGATGGTGGAGGTGAGTATACAACATCACATTTGTCAATACTCTGGGTCCAAAGACTAAACATTAGAACAACACATTGAAAATGTTTAAGTCCTTAGGTACTTCCTGTCCTGTGGGGATATTGGGATGTCAAAGAAAGCACCATGGAAGGCTGAAGAGACTAGCCAGTCTTGTTGTTTAAGGGCCTGAAGGTCCTATTGTCAACGTGATGAATGTCTTTTCTTTTTAAGGAATCTGTTCAAAGATCCTACAATTACGACCGGACATATAAGGCTCCCACTCTTTACATGTCTATTTGGTGGGAAACCAAATTGAGTGCTCCTTTGGCTAAAAACAAAGTTATCACTTTCATATAGACCTTTGTGTGTGATAAGGGGGAGGTGTTTGGGAATGGTTAGGTAGGAGCCTCTTTTCATAAAGGAAAGATTAACCATTAGTACCCACTTGTCAGAAAGTATTTTTACCTCCTTCTGAAGAAAGGATGACTCCTGTCACTGGACCCGAGATTAATAAATTGGTAAAATCAAGTAGTTTTGGGGTTGTTGGTATGACAAAAGGAGAAGGAAGACAATTGTGCCCATCTTCCTTGTCCGATTCCTCTGCCTAGAGATGGATGAAGAACCTTATAAACTTTGGAAAACTTCTACAAAATTGTAAACTACTATTCCAGCCCACTTTGGTCGACCAACTCCAGCAGGGAGCAACACACAGGGGCCAAAGGGGCTTGGTTGAACATTTACCTACCAGTCAAAGCAGTCTCCAGTTCAGTTCCAGGTTCTATGGGTGTACCGCCATAGACTATAATGGAGTGGTCCTGATGCAAGGATACAGGATGATGAAGTTCTAAAGGATGCTGATCAGGTGAAGGGGGTCTTTCTGGGGCTACTCCTCGGTCATGCTGGGGAACATTTGGCCCCAGGGGTCGATGTCCTTTGAAGTCCGGTTGAAGTTCAGTCAAAAAACAGTTGCCACTGTTCTATTGGTTTTCGGTTATACCCAACCCAGCGGTTTCCTTTAACTGGCGATAACATCTGACTTGGGTGGCCAACCTGCACTCGGAATATTCTCCAAGGTCCATCAGACTTGGGTGAAAATTTTGAAGGTTGGGACTCAGTCTCTCAGGATGCACTTTGGCGGTCAGTGGCAGTCAGGTGTTCTTGGCTACCAACTCATGAAGGCAGGCTACTTCAGCTTTTGTGACACTAGCTGTAACAGGAAGTCAGCCAACTGACTTTTGGAGTCGCTCCTTCTATATGAGGCTCAGGGTTGACTTTTACTCGAACAGGGCATCACAGGCACAGTCCTCTCTTAGCTAGCCCAAAGAGCATTGGGTGCAGTCTAGTCTTGGTGCCTCTCTTTGTTGGGTCCAGGGAACAGCAGGGCAGCCTTCTTCGATCTACTCTTCAGTACAGATGTGATCCGAGGTCAGGGTGCCCCTTTAATGCCCAAGCTGTGCCCTTGGGGTATATGGCGACTACCAGCCAATGGGCTACTAGGTCCCCTCCTGCCTAGTGATAACCTTCAGTGAAGTGTGGCATCTAGCAAGTCCAGTATGCAGTATTCTGCCAACTCTCAAATGCCAGAACCCTTCTCTTGGTGTGTGGAGCTACAAAGCCAACCGCAGAGGTATAGCTATCTGGGAGCTTCATGCCCATGGAAAAAAAGTTTGGCAACTGTGCTCCCCTCTCTATCCCAAACGCCAACCTGTCAAGAAGAGCAAAAGAGCAGCCCCTCTCATCAGTGTCCACCTTTTGCGCTTCAAAGGTGTCTGTCTTCCCCTTTGAAGCTCGGCTTTTGGGCTTACACACTGTTTTGCCTTTCCTGCTACAGGACCTAAAATATCCACACCAATTCTTTTCCATGGCATCTGTGGAGCCTCAATGGGATGTATAGGGTGGGGGGGTTCCTACATGTGACTAATGATCTTTCAGAATTTATACACTTCACACACTCTCTTACCACACATTCAATTTCTCCATCCAAACCAGGCCACCAATACGATTGTTTGACCCTACTTTTAGTTTTCACAATGCCAAGATGACCTTCATGACTCAATGTTAGAAATGGGATCTCTAGTTGGCAAGGGCTTGCACCTTTGTCCAAGTAGGGACCCTTCTTCCTAGTCAGGGTAAGGGTTGTTACACTCGTGAAGTAACCCCTGCTCACCCTCGTGGTAGCTTGGCACGAGCAGTCAGGCTTAATTCAGAGGCAGTGTGTAAAGCATTTGCACATAACCAACAGTAATACAGTGTAAGCACTACAAACGGACACCACACCAGTTTAGAAAAATAACCAATATTTTATATACTCAAGACAAGACCAATTACGACAAAAATCCACAATACTATACTTTAAAAATGAATGCTTGATACGGTAACTTCTTCTTTGCAGGAATAGCACAAAAGCAAAGTTCGTACGAGTCGGTAGCTCCGTCCGAGCCTACCGCGATGCTGAAAACCCCAGAGTCTAACAGTTCCAGCCGACCGCGTCGATACGGGCCAGCAGAGTCGTGAACAGACTCGGTTACAGTACCTTTCTCGTTGTGGCTGGTACGGAGTGTACGAGCCGGTCGGCGTTCGTCGCGGTTGCGGTGCAAGACGGAGCGATGCAAGGTGCGGTGTCCCTCGATACGGTGCAGGCAGTGGCTCGATGAGCGTCGTGCAGACGGAGTCGGTGAGTCCAAGGCGTGCGATGCAGGGTGAGACGATGCTCGATGCGGTGCTGACAGGTTGCGGTGCAGGCGACCTAGCCGGAGTGCGGGAGCTGGCGTCGGACAGCGGTGCGAGTCGGAGCGGTGCGTCGCAGACGTGCGAGCGGTGCCCCAAATGCGGTGCGGTCTCGACTCTTGAGCCAGTTGCAGCGACAGTGTCGGTCTGGTCCGGCTGGCCCAGTGAAGCGATGCGATGCGAACTGCGGTGCCCATAGGTCACGGTGCAAGCAGCGGCTCGATGTTGGCGGCGTCGGACGTCGCCCACGGTGAGACCAGGGTTGCGATGCGAAGCGGGGCGATGCGGTCTGCGGTGCAAACAGGTCACCGGCCAGGGATGGATTTGGTTGACGGAGTCGGTTGCGGTTCCCTTCCTCTGTGGTGACTGAAACAGCGTTCCAGAAGCGGTACCCAGAGGCTTGTGAAGTCTTTGTAGTCCCTGAGACTTCTTAACAGGAGGCCAGCTCGGTTCCTGGCCCTTGGAGATACTCAGCACAAGTTTGTAGAAAGTTCAGTCCAGTCCTTTCACTGCCCAAGGCAGAAGCAGCAGCTGCAGGCCAACCCAACAAAGCAACAACACAGCAAAGGGGCAGTACTCCTCCTGGCAGCTCTTCCAGCTCTTCGTCTTGGCAGGTTCCTTGATTCCAGCGAGATCTAAATTCATGGGGTCAGGGCCCCAATATTTATATCCCAAATTCCTTTGTTCTCTGAAGGCAGAGAGGCCTTCGCCTAGTCCAAACCAGTTCTGGAGCACTTTGTTGACAAGTCTCCGTCCCTTCTTTCAGTGAGTAGGCCAGGGACATCAGACGCACCACAGGAGGTGGAGCCAGCATTGTGGAGGGAAGGCACTGTCCTATTCAGGGCCCAGGTGCGACCCCTCCCACCCATCTACAGGTCGATCTGGCTATTCAGCCCTGCGCTGACTCACCCTGTCTCCTGGCATCCCCCAGCCCCTGTCACTCACATTCCAGACAAGGAATACACAATCTCGCAGAGGCAGGGGCTTGGATGGTTAGACAAGAAAATACCCACTTTCTAAAAGTGGTATTTTCAAACACAGAATGTTAAAACCAACCTTACTAAAAGCTGCATTTTATCATTCTGAGTCCAGGCATACTAAACTCGAATTTCTACCATGTTCCCGGGGTCAGTTAGGATTATAAGCTGTAATAATCAAAACTGCCCGTTCTGGCCTAGGGGAACAGGTAGCCTTTCAATAGTGAAAAACGAACTAGGCTGTAATTCACTATCAGGACATGCCGCACACACCCGGGCATGTCCTACCTTTCGCGTACAACGCACCCTGCCCACAGGGGTACCTTGGGCCTACCTTAGGGGTGACTAACATGTAGCAAAGGGAAGGTTTAGGGACTTGCAAGTGTGTGCACTTGCCAAGTCGACATGGCAGCCCCAGGCTGCGCACAGGCTCTGCGATGGCAGGCCCGAGTTACACTTTACGGGCTGTTTGCGTGGGTGGCACAATCCAGTGCTGCAGCCCACCAACAGCATTTGGTCTATAGGCCCTGGCACTCGCAGTGCTCTTTACAAGGGACTGACACATAAACCAAATAGGCCAATCATGGAAACACCAATCCATAACACATTTTATACAGGAGCACTTGCACTTTCCCACTGGACCGCAGTGAGGAAAGTGCGCAGAATCATCACACCAGCAAAAACAGAGTCAAAACCGGGAGGTCAGAAAGCAAAAAGTCAGGGGAAACACGCCAAAAGATGCCAAGTCTAACACATGTCCCCTCCAGCTGAAAGTAGGGAGAACTACCCAACCCCATTGGAGTTCTCTTCACTAAGGCGGAAGAACCTGGACAGACCATCTGCGTTGGTGTGTTCTGTACCAGGACGGTGTTCCACCGTAAAGTCCATTCCCTGTAGGGAGATGGACCACCTCAGCAGTTTTGGATTCTCGCCCCTCATTTGCATCAACCATCTGAGGGGCCTGTGGTCTGTCTGAACCCGGAAATGAGTCCCAAACAGGTATGGTCTCAACTTCTTCAGCGCCCAGACCACAGCAAAAGCTTCCCTTTCTATGGCACTCCACCTCTGTTCCCTGGGAAGTAGTCTCCTGCTAAGGAAGACTACAGGCTGATCCAGGCCCTCTTCGTTCAGTTGTGAGAGCACCGCTCCCACACCATGCTCTGAAGCGTCAGTCTGCACGACGAATTCCTTGGAGAAGTCAGGTGCCTTGAGCACGGGCGCCGTGCACATGGCTGCCTTCAGGGCATCAAAAGCTTTCTGGCAGGACTCAGTCCAGATCACTTTCCTGGGCTGCCTCTTAGAGGTCAGCTCTGTTAAGGGGCAACGATGGTGCCATAGCCCTTAACAAATCTCCTATAATAGCCGGTGAGACCTAAGAAGGCTCTCACCTCTGTCTGGGTCTTGGGGGCTCCCAAGCCAGAATGGTGTCAATCTTGGGTTGTAGGGGCGCCACCTGGCCGCTTCCTACCTGGTGTCCCAAGTACACCACAGAACCCTGCCCGATCTGGCACTTACTGGCCTTGATCGTGAGGCCTGCACCTTGCAGAGCCCTCAACACTTTCTCAAGGTGCTGTAAATGTTCTTCCCAGCTGGAACTGAACACAGCAATGTCATCCAGGTAGGCGGCACTGAAATCCTCCAGCCCAGCCAACACCTGATTGACCAACCTCTGAAAGGTGGCAGGGGCATTCTTCAACCCAAAGGGCATCACCCGGAATTGGTAATGACCTTCTGGGGTTGAGAATGCTGATCTCTCCTTGGCCCCATCGGTTAAGGCAATCTGCCAGTACCCAGACGTCAAATCAAACGTGCTGAGGAACCGGGCAGCTCCCAACCGATCAATGAGCTCATCAGCTCTGGGGATGGGGTGCGCGTCAGTCCTGGTGACGGCATTGAGCCCACGGTAGTCCACACAAAACCGGAGTTCTGGAGTGGCACCGGGCGCCGCAGCCTTTGGGACCAAGACCACTGGGCTGGCCCAAGGACTGTGGGAGGGCTCAATCACCCCTAACGCCAACATCTTAGAGACCTCCTCCTTGATGCTGGCTCTGACCCGGTCAGTCAACCTGTAAATCTTGTGCTTCACAGGATGGCTGTCACCGGTGTCCACGTCATGGGTACACCAGTGAGTAACACCGGGAGTCAGAGAGAACAGTGGGGCGAACTGTCCCAACAACTGGCGACAGTCCCCCTGCTGCTCCTGAGTCAGAGTAGGGGAGAGGATCACACCCTCTACTGACCCATCATGCTCCTTGGTAGACAGGAGGTCAGGGAGAGGCTCGCTCTCCTCTTCCACCCCATCATCTGTCGCCAAGAGCATACTCACTTCGGACCTCTCGAAGTGGGGCTTGAGGCGGTTCACGTGAAGGACCCTCAAAGGGTTCCTTGGAGCCTGCAAATCCACCAGGTAGGTGACGTCACTTTTGCGCTCCTTTACCTCATATGGCCCAGTCCACTTGTCCTGCAAGGCACAAGGTGCCACTGGGGCCATTACCCACACTTTTTGCCCAGGTTGAAATTCGACCAGAGTGGCGTTCTGGTCATACCATCTCTTCATTTCTTCCTGGCTTGCTTCTAGGTTCGCCTGAGCGAGTTTCCTGAAGCGGGCAGTTTGGTTTCTAAAGGCCAGCATGTAGCTAAATACATCCTGGGGAGTTTTCCTGGGAGCCGCCTCCCAGCCTTCCTTCACCAAACTCAGAGGTCCTCTGACAGGGTGGCCATACAGGAGCTCAAAGGGGCTGTACCCAAGAGACTTCTGAGGCACCTCCCTGTATGCAAAGAGTAGGCATGGCAAGAGGACGTCCCACTTACGCCTCATGGGTTCTGTTAGACCCTTGATCATGCCTTTCAAGGTCTGGTTGAATCTCTCCACCAGACCGTTTCCTTGTGGGTGGTAAGGAGTGGTGAACTTGTAGGTTACACCACACTCCTTCCACAGGGATGTCATATACTTCGATATGAAATTGGTCCCCCTATCGGAAACCACCTCTCTGGGGAATCCCACACGGGAAAAGATCCCCATTAACGCCCGGCCCACCACTGGCGCCGTCGTTGTCCTGAGAGGGATTGCCTCCGGGTACCGGGTGGCATGGTCCACCAAGACCAGGATGTACCTGTTGCCCATGGCTGTCTTGGGATCCAGTGGCCCCACAATATCCATCCCTACCCTTTCAAAGGGTGTTCCAACAACCGGAAAAGGTTGGAGAGGAGCTTTGACCTTCCTCCCACTCTTACCACTTGCCTGGCAAGTTTGGCAAGACCTACAGTGTGCATCTGACTGCCTTCGCATTTGGGGCCAAAAGAAGTGGGTGACAAGCCTGTCAAAGGTCTTGTCCTGCCCCAAATGTCCTGCCAAAGGCACGTCATGAGCCAGACCCAGTAGGAAGGTCCTGAAGCGCTGGGGTACCACCAGCACACGGGCTGACCCAGGCTCAGCAACCTTAGGCTCACTGTATAGGAGACCACTCTCCCAGTAGATCAGATGTGACCCGGACTGATTACCAGCTGCCTGGTCTGCAGCCTGCCGCCGCAGACCCTCCAGAGTAGGGCACTCGTTCTGCTCCCTGCAGAACTCCTCCCTGGTGGGACCCCCTTCTTGCTGCCAATGGGTCAGCTCAGAGATGTCTCCCAGTTCGGCTACTTGCTCCCCTGTAGGTACCGGGGCGTCCCCCTCGAGGTCCGCCTCCTCCCGGTCCGTGGGAACTTCGGGGGCCGGTTTCCCGCGCCCCCTGCCCTTTCTCTTGGCAGGGACTTGGGCCACTGTTTCAGGCTCCAAGTCCTCTTGATCACCCTTTCTGGCCGCCATTGACCGAGTAGACACGCATGCCCACTCTGGCAACCCAAGCATCTCCAAGTGGGACCTGAGCTCAACCTCTTCCATGAGGACTGCTCCAGGTCGTTTCCTAGCAGACAATCTACAGGCATGGTAGGGCTCACAACCACCCTTAAGGGACCTGAGACCCCCCCATTCAAAGGGAACCTGCGCCACCATACATTGGCGCTCTGAGTTGTCGACAGCAACTACTTGGTGGAATGCTCCTGGGACTACTTGCTTCTCAGACACCAGGTGACACCGGACTGAGGTCACACTGGCTCCAGTATCTCTGAGAGCCTCTACCCTGTTCCCATTAATGGTCACCCAGGTGCTATATTTCTTTGTGTTAGGGGGCACCTGGTTTCCTGGGACCATCTCACTGTCCCCGAGTGAGACAAGGGTCATTTCTGCGGGATCCCCACCCTCCTGTGGGCACCCCTCCTCCCCAAGCGCTACACTAGCCAACACTTTGGACTATCCACCGGTGGGTGGCTGTGTCCCCTTCGGGCACTTGGGGTCCCCCTTAAAGTGACCTACCTGGTCACATGCATAACACTTGCGGGGGCCGGTCTCAACAGGCTTCCCTGTAGAGACCCCTTTCTTCTTATCACCGGGGGCTGGGAACCTTTACCCTGGGTACTAGTTTGGGGCCCTTTAGAGAACTCCTGTGCTTTACCCTTGTCCCCCCACCTTTCTGCTGGGGACCCTGCCCACCTTTGGCTGAGTCTCCCCCAAACGCTTTCTTGTGGACCCTGGTACTCACCCAGCGGTCCGCTTCCATAGCAAGCTTCCTGGGGTCAGTTAGCTTACTATCAACTAGGTGCTGGCGCAGATCTGCAAAACATAGACTAGACAAGTGCTCCCATGCAATCAAGTTGTAGAGCCCCTGAAAATCTGTTACACTACTGCCCTTCACCCAACCATCCAGAGACCTGCAGAACACATCCACACATTCCAACCAAGTGTTGACATCAGACTTCTTACTGGACCTGAACTGATCCCTGTACTTTTCAGGAGTAAGACCATACTTCGTGAGAAGGGCATCCTTCATGTCAGCATAGGTGAGGTGATACCCCTTACCCAAAGCTATCAGAGCATCCCTTGCTTCTTCCGGGAAAAGTGGCCACAATCCTGCTCCCCAATTCTCCTCAGGGACCCCATTCATGTGTATGGCTGCCTCATAACCCTGGAACCACCTTTGTATGTCATCCCCCTTCTTGAACTCCTTGCCTACGTTCTTGGGAATGTGCACAATCCTGTCTGCCTTTCTGGACGAATTGCTGCCACCATCTGAGCCTGACTTACTCCTAAGTTCTAGCTCCTTTAGTTCTCTCTCATGCTCTAAGAGCATCTTCCTCTCCTCTATGGCCAATCTCTTCTCCTCCCGCTCACTCTCCAGTCTGAGCTTCTGCAGCTCAAACTGCCTTGCCTCCCGCCTGTCCTCCAGCTCCTCTGGGGACAGACTGCTGCTGCCCGACCTGGCGGGTTCCCCCTACCCAAAAGCACATCCACCCTGGAAATAGGCTCCTCCGCCTCCTCACTGAGATCACCAGGCTGCCCATTGGCATGTCTGGCTGCTACCCAGGCCCTCAGCGCCTTCTGTAGCTCCTCCTTCCTTGTGAGGCCTTTAATTTGGACTTTCAGGTTTTTACAAATCGCTCGTAGCTCCTTTACGGCGTAGGATTCCAACCTGTCCTCCTCAAAGATAACTTCCAGAGATGCAACGGATGATGCAATTGATTCAGGCATGACAAAAGTCGTGAGTTGAAACTGGCAAGATCAAAAATAGGCCAAAAGAAAAAGAACCAGTATGTGGTACGTAATGGTCTGCGATATGGTAGTAGTGCACACCAATCACTGTAAGTCAAGTGCAAACGCAAGTCCTATCCTCACCGCTGACAACCAATGTTAGAAATGGGATCTCTAGTTGGCAAGGGCTTGCACCTTTGTCCAAGTAGGGACCCTTCTTCCTAGTCAGGGTAAGGGTTGTTACACTCGTGAAGTAACCCCTGCTCACCCTCGTGGTAGCTTGGCACGAGCAGTCAGGCTTAATTCAGAGGCAGTGTGTAAAGCATTTGCACATAACCAACAGTAATACAGTGTAAGCACTACAAACGGACACCACACCAGTTTAGAAAAATAACCAATATTTTATATACTCAAGACAAGACCAATTACGACAAAAATCCACAATACTATACTTTAAAAATGAATGCTTGATACGGTAACTTCTTCTTTGCAGGAATAGCACAAAAGCAAAGTTCGTACGAGTCGGTAGCTCCGTCCGAGCCTACCGCGATGCTGAAAACCCCAGAGTCTAACAGTTCCAGCCGACCGCGTCGATACGGGCCAGCAGAGTCGTGAACAGACTCGGTTACAGTACCTTTCTCGTTGTGGCTGGTACGGAGTGTACGAGCCGGTCGGCGTTCGTCGCGGTTGCGGTGCAAGACGGAGCGATGCAAGGTGCGGTGTCCCTCGATACGGTGCAGGCAGTGGCTCGATGAGCGTCGTGCAGACGGAGTCGGTGAGTCCAAGGCGTGCGATGCAGGGTGAGACAATGCTCGATGCGGTGCTGACAGGTTGCGGTGCAGGCGACCTAGCCGGAGTGCGGGAGCTGGCGTCGGACAGCGGTGCGAGTCGGAGCGGTGCGTCGCAGACGTGCGAGCGGTGCCCCAAATGCGGTGCGGTCTCGACTCTTGAGCCAGTTGCAGCGACAGTGTCGGTCTGGTCCGGCTGGCCCAGTGAAGCGATGCGATGCGAACTGCGGTGCCCACAGGTCACGGTGCAAGCAGCGGCTCGATGTTGGCGGCGTCGGACGTCGCCCACGGTGAGACCAGGGTTGCGATGCGAAGCGGGGCGATGCGGTCTGCGGTGCAAACAGGTCACCGGCCAGGGATGGATTCGGTTGACGGAGTCGGTTGCGGTTCCCTTCCTCTGTGGCGACTGAAACAGCGTTCCAGAAGCGGTACCCAGAGGCTTGTGAAGTCTTTGTAGTCCCTGAGACTTCTTAACAGGAGGCCAGCTCGGTTCCTGGCCCTTGGAGATACTCAGCACAAGTTTGTAGAAAGTTCAGTCCAGTCCTTTCACTGCCCAAGGCAGAAGCAGCAGCTGCAGGCCAACCCAACAAAGCAACAACACAGCAAAGGGGCAGTACTCCTCCTGGCAGCTCTTCCAGCTCTTCGTCTTGGCAGGTTCCTTGATTCCAGCGAGATCTAAATTCATGGGGTCAGGGCCCCAATATTTATATCCCAAATTCCTTTGTTCTCTGAAGGCAGAGAGGCCTTCGCCTAGTCCAAACCAGTTCTGGAGCACTTTGTTGACAAGTCTCCGTCCCTTCTTTCAGTGAGTAGGCCAGGGACATCAGACGCACCACAGGAGGTGGAGCCAGCATTGTGGAGGGAAGGCACTGTCCTATTCAGGGCCCAGGTGCGACCCCTCCCACCCATCTACAGGTCGATCTGGCTATTCAGCCCTGCGCTGACTCACCCTGTCTCCTGGCATCCCCCAGCCCCTGTCACTCACATTCCAGACAAGGAATACACAATCTCGCAGAGGCAGGGGCTTGGATGGTTAGACAAGAAAATACCCACTTTCTAAAAGTGGTATTTTCAAACACAGAATGTTAAAACCAACCTTACTAAAAGCTGCATTTTATCATTCTGAGTCCAGGCATACTAAACTCGAATTTCTACCATGTTCCCGGGGTCAGTTAGGATTATAAGCTGTAATAATCAAAACTGCCCGTTCTGGCCTAGGGGGAACAGGTAGCCTTTCAATAGTGAAAAACGAACTAGGCTGTAATTCACTATCAGGACATGCCGCACACACCCGGGCATGTCCTACCTTTCGCGTACAACGCACCCTGCCCACAGGGGTACCTTGGGCCTACCTTAGGGGTGACTAACATGTAGCAAAGGGAAGGTTTAGGGACTTGCAAGTGTGTGCACTTGCCAAGTCGACATGGCAGCCCCAGGCTGCGCACAGGCTCTGCGATGGCAGGCCCGAGTTACACTTTACGGGCTGTTTGCGTGGGTGGCACAATCCAGTGCTGCAGCCCACCAACAGCATTTGGTCTATAGGCCCTGGCACTCGCAGTGCACTTTACAAGGGACTGACACATAAACCAAATAGGCCAATCATGGAAACACCAATCCATAACACATTTTATACAGGAGCACTTGCACTTTCCCACTGGACCGCAGTGAGGAAAGTGCGCAGAATCATCACACCAGCAAAAACAGAGTCAAAACCGGGAGGTCAGAAAGCAAAAAGTCAGGGGAAACACGCCAAAAGATGCCAAGTCTAACACTCAAGTTTATGATATTACCTTGCAGACCACCTGGTGGAATTAACCATCCACTTCTCATTAAAAACCCATTCTCAACAGACAATTCATTCCTTACCTCCCATAATGCAATTTGATCTTTCTCAAGATGTCGTCTCCAGCCAACCATCAATGACGCACACCTTCACTTTAGACAACATATCAAGTTCTAATTCTGTGATCCATACCTCTGATTCAATACTTTGTAAATCACCAGAAAACCACTAAACAATCATCCCACTCATTTCTTGTATCCTTTTTAATAGGTAAAGATAATGGGAGTTTTCTAAATAATTAGCCAGGTGAATTTCTAGTAGCCCCTGGAAATGTAACTGGAACCAAACTTACAGGTAAAAAGATATTCACAAACTCATCAATTTTTACTTGGATACTTGAAAATGTTTTAGTGCCTTAGTAACACCCCTCCTTCCTCTTTAAAAAACAACTTGTAAAACTGTTAAAGGGAGGAAGGGTTCAGCCAATAACTGTGGCTCGCAGAGAACCATAAAGATATGGTCATTGCTGATTGGTTAGCCAGGTCTCTGTTCTAAAGACTCATTACTTGGTGCCTCTGTGCTTCTGCTGGAAATAACTCCACCTGACAACTGGGTGAAAGGGGATCTATGTTTTTCTGTCCATCATGTGCCATATGTGGAATTTGCAGCGGGCCACTGTGACACCCAGGACGTGTATATCTAGGTTTCTGGTCATATATAAATATCTGTACAAAAGGGACTCTTCTGCTGCTCAAACGACTGGCCAATGAGTTGGGCTACATACTGCCATATACTTACTCAAGGCCAAAGTGTGCTGGAACTGTGTGTGTGTGTGTGTGTGGCTACATCACTGGAAGCGGAGGTCGCCCTTTTTAGGACCGAAGCCCTCACCCACCTAGAGGAGACATGATCTATCTTTGGGCCCTCCTCATGTTAGCAGCAAGGAAATATGGCAGTGTAGGCTAAAACCCTCCTCAGAGGAGAGCTCGTAAGAGGATTTAATAAGACGTGATCCCTATGATGGTGGATTGTGTGAGGTATAACAAAGGTGTAGAGGGGAGATATATGGAAAAGGAAGTGAGGTTAAAACTGCCTTTAGGGGTCTAAAATGTTACCGTTGACCCCACAGGGCAGGGTTAAATAGCAAAAGGGAGTAGCAATTCACCTGCAGAGAGTGGTCAACATGTTTCTGTCTGAATTCTGCCCTCAGAAGGAGATACAATGACATTCACTAGGACCATTCCCTATCTACCAACATGTTTGATACATAAATAATAAAGGAACATTTTCAATACAATACCACATACATTTTTTCTGGTGGAATTCTGCAGAATGTCTCCTGCATGAGTGCAGTTTATTCCCTGAACTCACCCTCCAGTCCTGAAATGGTCAGTCGGCTAAGCGAACATGTTAAATTTTTCTCATTTTTGGTACTATTGAAGATCTCTAGCCCAAATTGTTCACAGTCCTATGCTGCTTTGTTTGTACAAGAAAAAAAACCGTTTGTACACGCGCTGAACACTCCAGACAAAAGAAGCCTAGTTTTTTGCAGAATCGTTTTGCAGCAGTCCCTGAACATCCTGAAAAATAGGGTTTGAACGGACCTGAATTACTGAATAAATGGACAGCCGTTATTTTGAAACTGTAGAGAAGGGTCTAAATCTATTTCTTTTATAACTGACTTGGTGGATGTTATTCTCTACATAACAGAGGAGGGAATCCAAAAAACACTTTTCACTTTAATATATTGAAATAAACACAGAATGAAACTTCGTTCTACTGTAAAAAAAATTATTATTTTTTTTTTAAACGGACACTAAACCTGATCGATGCTGCATTAC
Organism: Calotriton arnoldi; assembly: GCA_963921515.1. Taxonomy (NCBI): domain Eukaryota; kingdom Metazoa; phylum Chordata; class Amphibia; order Caudata; family Salamandridae; genus Calotriton; species Calotriton arnoldi. The sequence goes on from CAWUFW010000386.1 coordinate 4,022,645, forward strand.
GGTGGTCTCTGGCCAAAGGAAAAAAAATGCCATTTCCAGGGGGACCAGGCCTTACTTGTCTCACTGCTGAAAAAGACTACTAGCCAACCATCAGCGATTCCACAGAAGACGGGCAGAATACAAACTAAGGGAGAATCTGCCACAGGATTCGATACACATACCATGACATGCAACCTTTAAGCTTAGATAATGGAAACTAGTAGGAAGGAGAATACAATGCTCAAATGGAAAAACCCAAAAGTGCCGAAATCAGGATAAAAGCCTCAGGTAAATGGTGCAGGTGGTGTCACTATGCAAGCTTGACCACAGAATATTTTCCTGCCCTAGCCAGTCTATTGAAAAAGGAGCGCAACGTAAACCAAACAGATTCACAGAGGTGAGTAGAAACAATCTCATAAGGGACGAAGAACCTTCACAATTTACAACAACTTTAAGTGCAGTTAAGTTTCTAATTACTGTAGGTGGCCCGAAAGAGGACGACAACTACCAGCCTAAGTAGATTTCTGAATAATTTATGGCTCCCAAGTTTGACTCCTAGTGATGGTACGGAAGAAATGGGAACACTGTGCTGATAGAGTAAGCAAATGATTTAAAACTATTTTAGTTTCACTATCTACAGTCTGGAGTAAAGCTCACAGAACATAGTCTTATCGAAGGTTCAGCCTTGGTGCTGGAAAACAAGAGCATTAAAAAATGTGGCCATTTTCTCAAGTTTCAATGAACAAAGTCTACCGGACACCAAGTCATCTACCCCTAAAAAGCTATCCCACTCCGAAAGCGAAATCCTCAGAACTGAGAAATAAGGTACAATGTATTGCTGTGGTGAAGCTAGTTAAAACTTTGAACTGCCACTGCTTGGGCTGTACCTATTCTGAAGAAAAAAGGATGGCTTCGGCTGTGAGGTCTGTCAATCTGGCACCTTTCACGAGTACTAAAAATAAAATCACAAGAAATCAAAACAGATACATAGAATGACTGATGAATGACTATGTTTTATGATAATGTACAACACAGACACTACACCTTTGACAAACATAAACCTTAGCTTAGAGTGTCCACCAAATAACTATCCCAAGCTACTTTACTTTTAACCATACAGGAGAAATGTTCAGTAAATGACAATATCAAAGCTAAAACAAAATGTTAGAAATAAAACGCAAGTACACACACTTTAGGAAATTTATTATCCGTTATCGACATTTCCTTGATTTGTTTTTTTTTAATTGCTGGGAAAATTCACTAGGGCAACGTTTACATGAATGCAGACTGTTTAATTTCACCTGCTTAATAAATGCAGTTAACTACAGTATATTAGCATGACAGTAATACCACTGAAATAAATCCCAAAGAACTGTTAATATGGAGACTGAAACATACAGTCTAAGAGATCTTTCTGTTAAAATCGTGAGTGTAAAGCTGTCAAGGTATACACTTGGTTCCAAGATCTCCTTCTATAACGCATCTTGCCAGTTCCCAATACAAACAATTTGGAGCTCACTGACTCCTGCGTTCACTGAATAAAATTAAAGAGTTAAAAAAAATCTTGATGTCGGAGGTAATTATCTTATGTTTGCACCTAATTTGAGTCACTGTATTCATTGGAAGATTTCTGTAGAACCTCAGAAAGTAAAGACTTGAGATATTATGTTAGCTCTGAGAACTGCAATAGCGATTAGACACGCCACATATAACATTGTGGTTCTTCATCGTAAATGCCTCTTCATAGATACTTTCATTTTACGCTATAATCTGTGAACTATTTAACGATTATTGTGTTGCAGACGTGACCCATCCTTAAGAAGTAACAAGTCTCAAATATTCTGTCATTGAATGCTATGGTGTCATCACAGGAGGGTGATGACAGTGTAAACAGAAGTGTAGTACTAGAGACTTTTACACATATATATTATTTTATATTTTTATGCATTTTTAGGAACTATGCTCATTCACAACTATGGGCCAAATTACAATGTCAGGGACACCGTTGAGGTCTCGGCACCATAGGTGCCCCCTTGGCCCCCAACCAGAGGCCGCAGGATGAAGGAGGCCCTGCTAGGGGCCCCCAATGTCACTTTCCGACAGGCTTTCCATGTCAGAAAGCCCGACATGGAAAGCCTCTGGGAAACCAACATCATAATCCCTAAGGCGGAAACGGCGTCCATAGGGAGTATGTGCTGGTCTCCGACTGGTCGACGGGCTCCTTGTGCCCCCGGAATCCAGCTGGAACAACCGGCCGGTTTCAATTTTGACCACCTGCATTGTAATGCGGCGGTCGAAACTAAAACCGCGATGAGGCTCGGAAAGCCTCCGACCTGCAGTCTGAGGCTTTCCGACCCTCATAATAATGAGGGCCTATATGTTTAGATATCTAAAAGAGATCACGATGTCAAAAAGCTGGACATCATGATTAATATTGACATACCCATATGTATACAGAAAGTTTGCAGACGGCAGTGTACTCTAAAGGACCAGATAAAATATAACATGTACATAAGAGATTGAAACTTAACAGTGTGCACTGCACATGTACTTGCTTATTTGGGCTTTTATGAATTTTGTGATATTTATTTAAAAAAATGAAAGAAAAGTAGATATTTGCTACATTATACATTCCTATGTGATTAGTGACAGTAGTGTGAGAGCCCTTTGTATTACAGCATCTGTCAACCACGTAGGTCTGTTGATCTGCAGACTTAAAAAAAAAAAAAAGAAATTTGCACAGGTTGCGTACCATATAAGACTACAAATATGACAATGAAAAAGAACTTACAATTAAAATTCAAAACTGCAAGTGCGTATCCGTAACAAAAAGAACAAACTGAATTTACAGTGCATAGCAGAATGACAGTACAGACACAATTAATTTGAAAAACCCCCAGTAGGATAAGTAGTAAGGGAAGGTTAACATTTTTGGGCTAAACTGTTGCTTTATCTTCTTACCCACGACAACGAGATGGTATCTCTGAGCTAATTCAAAAGCTTATTTTTGTTTGAGGTAAAGTGATTACGTGGTCTCTGAAGTTCATCACACTGTAATCCATCCAATCTCAACTTTCTCCTGACCTTTTCAATTTTGTGACGTCCAAAGACACAAGACAAACAGACCATTACCTTTTTTAGGTCTCGCCTAGGCAGTGCTTGCACTGTCTCTTCGAGACATGCTGTATTGAGGTATGGAATAGAAGCTCTGCCCATTTTCTGCCCATCTTTTCAATTGGCTCCTGTTACTGTCCTTTCTAAATGGCTGCTTTTGATTCGTCATTAGGCTTAGTAGTCCCTCCTTAGTACCAACTTTTCTGCTTTTGTAACCTCCTTTGAGGACTGGCCCCTTTACTTGTGTTGTTACTCAGGATGTTTTAATTACAGACTACGAGCACTATTTTATTGAAGGACTTTCTCTTACCAGCTGTTGCAGGCAGGACGTGCTTTCCCGCAGCCGTTGATTTTTATTTTTTTAAACCAGCCTTGTTTCACCGCTTCCAAATGCTCAGAAGCGGCATGCTCTCTCATGCAAGTAAAACTTTTTTTTTCTTTCAGAACGCGATTTACGTGGCTGGCGCACTTGCGCATTTCTGTTGTTGTGCACACAACACAAAAATTATATTTTTTTATTTAAACTAACGGCAGACCTCTGCAAATCCACTCTTTTAAATTACCAGCACAGGCGCACAGTCAACAATGGTGCCTGCATCCCCCTCCAACCCCTGGGCGCCGCGCTTTAGGTTTCAGCATGGCGCCCGCTTTCACATTAACACGGGCTCACGGTCAACAATGCCCTCCCCCCCGGCATTGCGTTGTTAACAGCTCCATCTCCCTGAATTCCCTGCCCCGGGGCCCACTCACGCGCCACCTGCCCCATTTTCCCCTTCCCCCACTAGCTATCCTCTGCCACAGGGTTCCCGGGTCCTAGCCTCTCATCCCCAATCACACACTTCATTGGAAGCCCGTCTCAATGAGATTTCACTCTGCCTGCAACAACTTAAGGCAGATGTGCGTAGCCTTTCACGCATCACTGAGGATCTGTCAGTTAACTCCATACTAAGCCGCTCCATTATGACCAATCTCCATCTACGCTCGCTCCCAGACTGTGGTTGTACCCGGCGCCCTTCCCTTCCCCATCCTTGGCGAAACTCATCCCACTCCACCCGTGCACCCCATAGGTGGCCCTCCGTCCCGCACCCTAATGACCCCTCTCGACCCTCCAGATGTAGAGCCTCACTGTCGGATAGTGATATTCACTCTCTCCTACTCTCATATGATCTGGCACTTCCCTCCTCCCCATCAAACTTCCATATAATTGAATCAATCCCTACTGATCCCTTCAGGGAACCTAGGCCAAAACCGAGAACTTTAAATGCGAACAACCTCACGATAGTCACCCCCACTCTACCTCCACCAATGGACACCCCCGTTAGTCTCAAATGCGTGCTCCTAAACTGCAGATCGGCTGTTAAACACGCTGCGGATATTGCCGATCTCATCCTTGTCCAGGATCTTGACCTTGTAATGTTGACCCAAACCTGGCTAAATGACTCAGCCGCTCCTATCCTGGACTTTCTAATGCCTCCCAACTTTGATATCATTAGGTTGGACAGAACTAGCGGTCACGGGGGAGGCATCGCTTGCTTACATCGTAGTAATTTAATAGTGAAAGTCATTCATGCCGACCTCCTGCCCTCGTGTGAATACCTATGCATTGATGTGACGGGGGCAACAATCACTCATGCTTACTGCACACGTTCTACCACCCCTCGCGACAACCTTCCCTTCACAGAACAGATCATGGACATTATTTCGGCCAACGGGGATTTCCAAGGCACGCAGTTCTTCCTGGGTGACTTCAACCTCCACTGGAACGATGTAAACGATGTGCTGGTTAATAGCCTTAAATCCTTCCTACTTGACCTCAACCGTATCCAAATATGTGACAGCCCTACGCATACCAAAGGAGCCACGTTAGATCTTGTCATTGGTAAGCCCAACTCTTTCCGCCTGGAGTCGATCCTCCCATGTGACTGGACAGATCACTATTGCATCACCTTCCTCGTCCATGAATCGGTAAGAGCAAGCAGATCCCAACCTAAGAATCCAAAAAAGCTGAAAAGATGTTTAAGGAACATCAACTCGCAAGACCTGACGGAGCTCTGTGATAACATCTTGCCCCCCCCCTTTGAACATGTCTGATGTCCACGACCTGACGGCCCACTAAAACCACGCAATGCTTAATGTTCTTGACGCAGTGGCACCACTTCAGCTTAAAAGAGTGTCTGCTAAAATCTCCAAATCATGGTTCAATGATAGTCTTAATGCTGAAAAAATAAACTTAAGACTTGCAGAAAGGAAGTGGCGAGCCTATCCCTCCATGGAACATCTTTTTCACCTGAGATCCTTGCGAAGCTTATACAACAAACGCATCAGATGCTCGAAGGCCACCTTCTTTAGAACTCAACTAGATCAAGCAAAAAACTGTCCAAAAAAGTTGTTCGAACTCATCAAGTCCCAATCCAATAATCATCCTAACCTCTCGGCTCTGGGTCAAGGGACACTGCCGAACTGTGAAGAATTTGCTGTTTTCTTCAGGGATAAGATTACCAAGACAGAGTCTGAACTACGCTCGGCCAGGGTTCACCTCTCGAGTGGTCCGCTGAACACCCCATGCCCCTCAGAGTCGAATATCTCTGAACATATACAGCCCTGCCGCCCTAAAAACAATGCATCGTGGAGTTTGTTCCAAACTGTGGATGAACCCACTATTCGCAAAATGTTGTTGACCTTGAAACCTTCCAATCACTACAAGGACCCTCTGCCATCGAACCTGTTCCCGGAAGTGAGATCTGCCTTACTAACGGTCTGGACGACGATCGTCAATGCTTCTCTTTTGCAAAGTGCTATTCCGGATTGCCTTAAATCAGGTCAGGTTACCCCGATCCTAAAGAAACCAAATACGGATCCCACTGACCTTCTTAACTTTCCACCAATCACTAACATCCCCACCGTGGCAAAACTTTTGGAAAAATGTGTGCTCGCCCAACTTTGTCATCACATTGACCATTTCCAACTCCTGGACCAATGCCAATCTGGTTTCCGCCCAGGTCATAGCACAGAGTCGGCGCTAACGCACATCCTGGATGATGCGCTTAGAATGCTGGATCACAATGAGTCGTGCATACTGATCCTTCTCGACCTTTCATCAGCATTTGACACTGTCAAACATGATCACCTAATTGACCTTCTAGAACACAGGATGGGGCTGTCCGGGCCGGTTTTAAGCTGGTTCTCTTCGTTCCTTCAGAACAGATCCCAATGTTTCAAGGTGGACCAATCCTTGTCCCTCCCTGCACCAGTCACCTTGGGTGTTCCACAAGGTTCTGCACTGTCCCCCACGCTCTTTAACCTGTTCATGGAGCCTCTGACGGAAATTTTAAAATCATCCAGCATTCGCTATCATATGTATGCGGATGATACCCAACTATACCTGAAGATCACCTCCCCCGAAGACATCCAGTCCCTCAACTCAGTCCTGCTGGAAACACAAAGCTGGCTGACACGCAATCACCTGAAGCTTAATGCTCTTAAAACAGAATTCCTACTGATCTCTCCCCACAACCAATCCCTCGTCATGGAACAATGGTTGAATCAGCTTACTGCTCTTAACTGCAGTCCACACCTCGTGGACTCGGCATCATCTCTGGGTATCATTCTAGACAAAAGCCTGAACATGCAGAAGCACATCAGTTCCCTCACCAAAGGAGCGAACTTTCAACTCAGTTTACTTAGGAAACTCAAACCCTTCCTCCCTGCTCATGACCTCAAGGTTGCAGTACAAGCATTAGTGATCTCAAAGCTTGACTATGGTAGTGCAACACTTTGTGGCCTGCCTAGAGTGAGGACGGCTCCTCTTAGGGCTACCCTCAATTCCGCTGCTAGGTTTTTAACTGTTACAAAGAAATACCACCACATCTCTCCGGACTTGCGGGAACTGAATTGGCTTCCTTATGAAGCTCGGATACAGGTAAAAATTGCATGCATGGCTCACAAAGCCATCCACTTCAAGACCCCGCTGTACCTTGCGCAGAAACTGGTACTCTCTTGTGGTTCTAGAGCCTCCATAAGCGCCAGCACCCTTTTGCTTAAACCTCAAAAATTCAAGAAAAAAAGGACTTGTAACCGAGCCTCCTCGAGGATGGCTCCGAGGATCTGGAACTCCCTTCCCCCCGAAGTCAGGGTGAACCCTTCTACTGTCTTCTTCAAAAAAGAGGTCAAAGGGCTCTTGATGAAGAAATTTCTGCCTTAGCATGGCTTCTGCATCGGATTCTGGGTCCATACCCGTTGTCTCTGGCTCAGCCACCTGGTTCACGATCAGGTCGGACAATTCTAGACTGTGATTTTGCCTGTTGGTGTGTCTACTTTTCCCTCACGAGATTGTTTGACAATTTTAGACTTTGATTTTGTCGATTTGTCTATTCTGTTTTGTATGCTTATACCCTGTTGCATAATCTGTAATATACCCTTATGATGCATAATTTGTAAAGCGCTCCGATACCCTCGGTGGTCATGTTCGCGCTAAATAAAACGTTCAAAATAAATAAATAAAATAACATTTTAACTATCAGAGTAGCACCCGTTCCACAAATGCCACGCTTTGTTTAACTTTTTTGTGTCATATTACTTGTTTAAGCAGTAATGCAACTTTACATTCGCTCGCTTTCACACTCCTAATGAATGCTATTCTCAACGTGGGAGACAGCTCAGCCGGGCTTCTATTTTCAATGACATGCATGAGCAAGCTCTAGTCACACCCTGATGCTGCCATCTCGGCTGCTGCCAGCAAGCTGTGATATACTCCCCTTGCATGATATGGAAGCAGAAAAATCCCATCTCCTTTGTCCTGTGAAGGGTGGGGTAGGGAGAGAGAGGCGGCAAGTAGCTCCAGCGTCTAAAAACAGCAAAGATTGTTATCAATATAGCCCGTGTGATTGTATATTTGGAACGCCCTGGGTATAAAGCCTGCGCTGAACTGCGCAACTGGGCCTGGAGAAGGTCAGGCAAAAGTGTTATCATGAGATTTTTCAGTGCAATCCATTTGAGTAGTGGGGTCTGTGGGGGTACATGCAGCAGGACTGACCCTGGCGCTGGCTGCCATTTGTCATCTGTCTCTAACATCCTAACTTGCTTCTAGAAGCCAGAAGTACAGCGTGACCCTGCCTTGCTAAGAAGATATTTAAAATTAATTTGCAGCACAGTAGCAAAAATAGCACAGTTACCATCAAGTGTGCATTACAGCAGATATTTTCATAGGTTTCATTGATAGATGTTAGCGAGATTTAATTTTAAAAAAAATACCTGAATGGGTACTGTCACATTGTGCTAGGCTCAGATATATCTTTTGGGATAATGGGCAGCTGGGAGCCGCAATGTCAGATATTTCAACAGGAGCACAGCAACGCTGACCTCAGAGTAAACAAACATCCAACTTTACTTCTGTGATCACCAAAGCAACAAGCATTGGAAATGCAATAGGTCTCGCATTTCCTTGAGTTAGAGCTATTGGCGTTGTAAATGACAACGTCTTTTACCTATGTGTTATGGAGTGTATGTATGTGGTGTATAGTGGAATTATGTGGTTTGATTGGAATTATGTGGCATGGTGTGCAGTGGAAATATGTGAATAGTAATTATGTGGTATTTAGTTACTTGAATTTTGTGGAGTGGGATTGTGTGTTATGGAGTGTAATTATGTGGAAGCGCACTTTCTGTTGTGGAGTGATATGTAGTGGAGTTTAGTTATGTGGTGTGCTGTTAATGTTTGTGCCATGATGTGGAATTTTGTGGTGTGCTGTGTAATTGTGTTGTTGAGTTGAATTATGTAGTTTGGTGTTGAAGTATGTGGTGTAGATTGGAAATGTGTGGAGTTGAATTGTGTGGCATGGAACTGTGTGGAAAGTATTGCCTTTCTGGTGACTAAAAGAAAAACAGATGGGTAGGAGCTAAGCTGTAGATGGTGTATTTGGGTGTTAAAAAAAGAGATGGTGTGGGAGCTTGGGGCACTACGTAAGCACATACACAAATACACGCTAACAAGATAAACAAGCGGTCAGTAAACACGCACTTTTCTACTTATAGTCGGTGCTTACGAGAACCAAGGCTGGCAGTAACTGTGCCTCGTTTACTGTCAGACTTGCTTGTCGTAAGCAAGGACTAAAAGTACAAAGTGCTTATTTACGCACCGCTTTCAGGTTTTCAAAACACATCAATAAAAGGTATTGTCATTTACAATGCCAATAGCTCAAACTTTCGCAAATGCGAGACCTATTGCATTGCAAATGCTTGTTACACTTATTCCTACTGCCCTCTCTTTCCTTCTCACGAACTGACGCTGACATTTCTGTTTGACTATTGGGTCACGTGCATCTGGAGCCAAACCTGCAGCATGTCCTGGAGAATCCTGGACTGTCCATTGGCTGTGCAGACTGTCCATTCCCTGTGTAGAATGGTCATTCCCAGTGCAGCCTGTCCATTCCCTGTGCAGACTGTCCATTATGTCCTAGAGAAGCATGGACTGTCCATTCCCTGTGCAGACTGTCCATTCCCAGTGCAGACTGTCCATTCCCAGTGCAGCCTGTCCATTATGTCCTAGAGAACCATGGACTGTCCATTCCCTGTGCAGACTGTCCATTCCCTGTGCAGACTGTCCATTCCCTGTGCAGACTGTCCATTGCATGTACAGTACCACCCTACACCGTGCCACGCCAGGGGTGAACGGTGATGCCCACCAAGGGTACTGCCTAGTAACACCTGACTGCCCCAGGGCCTGCAGAGAAGCGTGCCTATGTCCGGTGTCCAGCCCTGCGTGCGGCCGGCCCTCTGCCCTGCACCGCGGCGGTGCGGGCCCGTGTCTACTCCCGAGGGACACTGGCCCTGGGCTAGCCGGCGGGTGGTGGTCAACCCACAGTGCTTAGCTCGCTGAGCCACCCTAAGACATGAATACTGCATCAGTGTGGGTCAGAGTTACCCAGTGAGAACCAGGGTGTGCAGAGCTCTTGACACCCCCAGCCCTGCAGCTCCCACACATCACACCACCTCTATCGAGGTGCTAGAGGGGGAGGAATGTGCGCATTCCCGCTGCTTGTGCAGGGCAGTGGTCTCTCTTCTGTTCCTCAGCCATGAAATGCTATCTGTGAGTTCTGGGGCAGGCAGTGGTTACTGGGCAGTGTCCGTGGTGGGCACGGTCATTCACCGCTGGTGCCCCGGGGGGCACAGGGTTCTACTGGCGTGAGTGACGTGCTCTCACTGACTCTCCGAGAGTAGCACGCAGCGCTTGCTCCAGGGGGTGTAAGTGTTTTAGACTCAGAACAGCAGGATGGCGCGTGTGTTTACACACGACAACTCAACGCCCAATCAAAGCTGCGACTTTCTAAAACGATTTTATATTTCAAACCAAGCTTGGAAAGAAGTGTCGTTAAAATAAGGAAGCGCGCAGAAAGTCAAAGGGTTCTAGCCACTTTTGGAACCCTAGACGCAATTACAGCGCTTGCATAGTAAGGCACTATAATACACACACACTCGTGGACAGTGTAATTCTATCTGGGAATGTTGCGCGTCCTCGTCGGTATTTCAGAGCTCCCGTCTCACACGTCTTTGCCACACCGTGGGGTGTGTCGTCACAGTTCAGTCAGTGGGGCAGAGGTGCTAGCAGAGATCCTTTGGCTGGGGAGCCAGGCCTCGCTGACGTGCCATGGGGGTGGGGCTATTCACATCTGTACACTGCACTCCGTACTGGCCAGAGGCCCGAACAGAGGGGTCCAGACTTGTTGGAACCGGAAGCTTCATCTCCCGCCAGGGAAGTTCAAGCACCGGTTCAGGTGTGTGCACGGGGGTAAAGGAGGTGTCGCCCCCTGGTGGAAGGTCTCCGGTCCTCCACTGTGTGTATGTGTGCTGCCGCCACCAGCTTACATACGAAGCATGGGGCTGCTCCTTATTTCAGCAGAGGGGCCTCTGATAATCCATGACCGTAAAGTGCAGGTGATGGCGACCGACATTTCGTGAGGGGGGTGGAGACCGAGGGCAGGGTCGGAGTAAGCAGAGGCCTACTTAAGGGGATGTCACCTTACACACAAAGGGGTCTTTCGTGTAACTAAACCTGGCCAAAGTTGCAAAGTGCCTACAAACAGCCTTCCCACGACCACACTTGCTCCCTCTGGCTTTATCGACCGGCACATGTTGAAAGCAGGAGTCCGCCCGGCCGCATTCTAAGCACATGCAGGGCTCCGGTTGCATGCAGTTGTCTCCAGCAGAGAGGTGAACCCACCGAGCTATCTCCGCTGCACGGTAGTAGAGGGACGGACGTGCCAGAAGGGTAGCCGCGGTAGCAGCAGGGGTGAGACAGGCCAGTGGCAGGCTTCCCGGATCTCCCTGAACTGGAAAGTCTAGTTTGGATAAAAGCAGGAGCTGCCAAGCAACAGGTGGAGCCACGCGTGGGGTGCGAGGGCGGGCCCTGGCAGCTCAGGCTGAGGGTGCGGGGTGGGGGCGAGAGGGAAGGGGGCAGCTCAGATGGGGAGGGAGAAGCATGCTTTTATAGCGCCATGATGCCGTATCAGAGGCACAGTGATAGCTAGGGAGGGGCGCTCAGGATAGGAACACACATAGCCGGTGGGGGCGGCTTATGGTAGGGAGCGAGAGGCACACTGATACCTGGGGGGCGTTGATTTGTTTGTGTGCCAGCATGTTTTCAAACACCGGCTCCTCGTGACCTTGAGTATAAGGCGCTTTATAAATCACGTTAATTCATCCTTGGGGAATGTGGAAAGAACACACTGGGAGCTCAAGGGGGAGGGGAGGGGTTAAGGGGTCTCTGATAGCTCGTGGAGGCTGAGTGATGATGCAGATAATGAATCGGTGCATTGTGGGAGTTATAGTCTTTATATTCAGTTAAACTAATTGAAGTAACTCGTGTGAAAAGATAATGAAGAGAGTAAAAACCGTGGCCTGGCGACGTGAAATGAACCTGAAACCAGTCACTTGGGGCCGTCCCTGTGATGTGCAGTCAGTCACACAGTGTGTTAGCAGACAGGGATTGTATGTTGTATATCTCTTGTAATAGAACCACGACGAACAGTGTGATCTTGTGCAAGTCCCTTCACTCCTTCTGGTCCTTGGTGCCTGATCTGTACATCCAGAGACCTTGGCGGGGGTTGTGGTGGCGGTGAGGGGAGAAGGGAGGGTTGAGCCACATCAGAGTCCAATATATCAGTGGCGGGAGGATAGCTCGACGCTCTGTGGATTCTGGACGCTAGCCCAGGCCCTTCTGGATTGCGCATTAGAAGCCCACCCTCCCCTCCTCACCCTGTCTGCTATGAAATATCCCAAAATGCTGCATTTCCACACAGAAGATGTTATTTCTATTCTCTGGCCAGAGGAGACTTAAACGAGTGGAATTATTGAAGTTGGGGTGCCGCCTGGGGACAGGCCCTTGAACGGGACAGGTGCCCGTCAAGATTCCAGCACACGATGCAAGGTCCCCCTCCACACGGGTATCCTCCAGGGAGCGACAGCGCATCATGCCTATATGAAGACAGGTTCTCCGAGACAAAGAAAGGGCTGCTCCACTTAGAACACACAGGGTAAACAAACAAATGCCCGGCGCATTCAGAAAACAGTTGGTAGGCAACAAGAAGAAACCAGCGGGTGCATGTCAGACAAGGCCGCTTCCCAAAGAGGGATCTATAAAATGCTCCTGACATGAATGAAGCCCCTGCCTAGCTGCCGTGCTGGGGCACAAGGTGACATCTGTCAGTCTCCTTTGGGCTTGGATAAGGGAACTTAGTCCCCTCTCTAACATACACCTGCGTGCATCTCTGACTTGTGCAGCACTTGTAAAGCTGGCTCTTTCCATTCGCATAATCATGTGAAACAGAACACTGCTGTAGAAGTTCATAGATACTTCCATGTCTGGCTGCATCTATTCTCAATTTTCTGCAACATCGCTGCTTAATCCACAGTTACAAGTTAAAGGCATCATGACTGGAGTCCTTGACTGATGCTCACGCACCACTCCCGACCAGGGCCAGACTGGAAACTAAAATCAGCCTGGGGACAATGTACAAACTATGCCCTTGCTAGAGGAGGCTACGAGTAGAATGGGGCAATGCAGCGCTTAATGTATAAAAAATAAGAGCCGGGACCCAAAATTATGCCCAGAAGTCCGCTGCCGGTGCTGCTGACCGTCAGCGTGTCAAACACCACGGCTGTGTAGTCTTGATTCCATCTCATGCCCCTTCCATCCACACCAGCCACTCCCCGACCCTTTATCTCACTTTCGAAGGTCCCCCTTGTCTCCCTTTGTCACAATTTTTTGTCTTTCTCTTCCTCCTTCCGAAACCCCACCCAGTGCGTTTTCTCTTTCTCTTACTTTGGCAAAGTCTGTTGAGGAACAATAAGTGCCAGCACACATAAACGAGTGCTGCTGGGCCCCACCTGCAACCACCGGTTGGAATTAAGTACTGGGACCATGGCGGCTTTTATGGTTAGGTCATGGCAGCCTCTTCACCTCTAAAACATATACAAGACTGGAAGAATGGCTCTGCACTCAACACCTTCTGCATATGCCAAACTACAACACGCCCTTTCAACCACACACTACAAAATTCTCCCCCGATATCAGAGCGCTTTATGAAGTTATCAATTTGTACAAATATGTAACTTGGCCGCTTCCTCTTCCTCTTCAGCTGGCATCTTGCATAATGTACCCCATCAGACCTTCACACCATACTTTCACCAATGGCCCTTCCTGCCCATCCTTAGATACCAGGGTCATTCTCACAGTGGTACTACAACAGGTCTGTTCGCCTTCTCGTGGCTGCCGCTTCTTCCATTTTGTTACTTCTCTCTTGCTGTTTTATATAGCGTTTACTCGACGACTCGAAGGTATTGGAGCGCTTTACATGAGAGCCAGGTATATTACAAAAGGAGCATTCTTTTTTCCCCGCTTTTTAGGCACGAGGAGATTAAGTGATTCACCCAGACCCCCAGGGTGTTGAGCCGATGCCGAGACTCGAACCCGGATCCCCAGTTCCAAAGTGGAATGTATCATGGAGAGAATGCTGAGCCCCGCTGCTGTTTCTTGGCGCTATATTTGGCGAAAGGAGTAACACAAACAAACACTAACGGAGGCAAAGAGTTTTTTGATGTGTGCCATATTTTTGAGGGGTTCGTGTTCCTTAACCCGTTTGGTTTCATTTGTATAAGACATGCAGATCGCACCAAACCTTAGGAACGTTAACGCTGCCTTTCTTTCTTCCACGGTTGTTAAAATATCCAGTAATCTGACGGGACTGATAGATTTGTAAACCGTATAAATTAAACGATACGGACAAAAGTGTAAGACACATCTATATTTTAGAGTTAATGGACCCTAAACGTATTTGGGCAGCGTGTACCTTTTAAACCCAGGCTTTCTGAGTTCATTTCCTTTCCTCCTCCTGCCAGTAGTTAAAGGACTCAAGTTTTGCAAATAAAGAGTGCGTACCGTCACAACGCCTGTTCTAATTCTGATGGAGGAGGAGATCTGTGGCAACCAGAAGAGAAATGCTTCTTTACTGTTGCATAGGAAAAAAAATAAACAGTGGTGCACGCGCACCACAGAGGAGCGGGGGAGGGAGCGCGGCAGCGAGACGAACGCGCGCTGCTGCGCGTGCTAACCACCGACGGGAATGGGCGGAGCAAAGGCGGGACATGCGCCCGCCTTTGCCCAATTGCGTGCCGTTTTTGTAAAAAAACGCACGCTCCAGCCAATGTGGGCTTCCCAAAGCAAAACCACACGCACGAGCGTGTGGGCAGCTTTCAGAAGCCCTTTCTAGAGGTCTCGCGCTGCGCGAGCAGTGCTACGCACTGCAACGCTAGGCGCGAGACCTAAAAAGACTATCTGAATGCTTCATGATGGGGAACAGGCTCATTCAACCCAGCTATTCCGCCAACATGGGCCTTTCCACAGAAGAGAAAACGCAGAATTCCATCGTCAATGAGTAAGATCACTCCTACTCAAGATGCTGTCTCAACAGCCATCAATAACGCTGTGAGCACTGGAGCTGAATGTTTCGTTTAATTGAAAGAACACATCGCCCTAACAAATCACTCAACCTTAGCATGCACACTAAAAATGCTCCCCTCAGCATTCTAATATATAAAAACACAAATATTAGCCCTCTTCCCCGTTCACCTCAATCTGGCTTTAATAACCTTGAGGTCCTCTCTGCTTCATAGGTAGCACTACAGCACCATAGCTGGAATAATGAAAGCAACTAGTGGCCTTGCCTTCCAGGTACAACAGGTGAGGGTAATGACTAGGTAGTCCCAAAGTCCATATATTACACTTAGTGCAGGGGCATAACATTATCCCCCACAGCCTCCGCGGTACGGGTGGGGGCAAGCTGTAGGGTGCCCCCTCAGCAAAAGTGGTAGGTGGTGGGCCAGAAGAGGAGGCCCCCTCCATGAGCTTTTGAGGGTACTCCCCTCAATTTTCATTACACCACTGACTTAGTACCCACAGAGCATTGCCGCAGGGCCTTCTGCAAAGTATATAATCACAAAATCCAAGCAAGTCAATGAAAAAACATTAAGAGATGGTATAGTTTGCTTCTAAGATCACATACAAACAGATGTTATAAACAATTATAGAAATTTCCTGAAAAACAGCAGTTTGAAAAGACTTTATAATTACAACTAAAAACTTAAAATCCTCTAAATTTCTCCAGTAGTGGTTAGCTACATAAAAGTAGCACCACAGTGCACTGTCTGGCGACCTGCTGGACCATATGCTCTATTCAAAACGATTCCATATATGTCTTGCATTTGCGAGAGTTTATGCTATTGGCATTGTAATTGACAATGCATTTTATTTATGTGTTTTCAAAACCTGCAATAGGGGCGTAAACACGCACTTTGTACTTATAGAACAAGTTACTTACTTTCGGTAACAATATATCTGTAAGAGACATATATTAGTTCTAGATTCCTTACCTTAGAATTATCCACAGGCGGCAGACTGGATCCAGAGAATTTTTTCTCAGCAGTACCCCTGCGCGTCGGTAGGTGGCGTCGGTCGACTCCACGTTCGTCGTCGGCGTCGTGATCGCCGGGATGACATTGCGGTATCTACTTAGATGCCGCTCTGCGCACTGACGTCAGTTCTTTTACACGTCATTCCAAGCCAGAAGCACAGAGCCATGCCAGACACTGACCACTGGTGCACAAAACTAGGGCACTGAAATGGAGTCCCTTAATGCACAAGTTACTAACTTGTGTAACGATATATCTGTAAGAGACAGTAGTTAGTGACAGATTCCTTACCTTAGAATATCCCCAGGCGTCAGGCTGGATCCGGAAAGTTTTTGCGTAGCAGTACCCTTGCGCGTCGGTAGGCGGCGTCGTGCGGCTCCGCGTCCGTCGTCGGCGTGGGGATCACCGGGATGACGTCGCGGGCAGTACTTAGACGCCGCCCCTGCGCGCTGACGTCAGTTCTGTACACGACTTTCCGCGCCAGGAACGCAGAGCCATGCAAGAAGCTGACATAGGTGTCTGAAAAATACTAGGGCCCTGAAAGGGATGTCCTTAACCCTAGAAATCAGTTCGCAGAACGGGGAGGATGGGTGGGGAGGTAAGGAATCTGTCACTAACTACTGTCTCTTACAGATATATCGTTACACAAGTTAGTAACTTGTGCATCTGAAAGAGACACGTTAGTGACAGATTCCTTACCTTAGAATAGATACCCCAGCAATACCAACCCCGGTGGTGGGTCTGCGAACAGATTCAGACAAGGAAGTCCTGGAGGACAGAACGGCCAAAGAAGCCGTCCCTCCAGACCTGGCTGTCAAGGCAGTAATGTTTGGTAAACGTGTGCAGCGAGGCCCACGTAGCTGCCTGACATATATCCTGTAACGGAACACCGCGGCCTAAAGCCGTGGTAGCAGCCGTTGCCCTGGTGGAATGGCACGCAGCCCAACAGGAGGCTCCTTCTTAGCCAAAGAATAGCAGGCCTTGATACACAAGATGACCCAGCGGGAAATGGTCCTTTTGTGTACTGCCCGACCTTTTTTGGCGCCCACGTAGCCAACAAAGAGCTGGTCATCCACCCGGAACTGTTGAGTGCGGTTGATGTAAAAGGAAAGCGCACGTTTTGGGTCCAGACGGTGGAGCCTCTCTTCCTCTCTGGAAGGATGCGGAGGCGGAAAGAAGGTGGGCAAAGTGATGGTCTGCCCAATGTGGAAGGCAGTAACCACCTTTGGCAAGAAGGACGGACGCGTCCTAAGAACAACCTTGTCTGGATGAACAGACAGAAAGGGGGTTTGCATGAAAGAGCCTGGAGCTCACTCACCCGCCGAGCGGAGGTGATGGCCACCAGAAAGGCTGTCTTCAGAGTAAGAAGACGAAGAGGGCAGTTATGCAGAGGCTCAAAGGGAGCGCACATTAAGAAAGTAAGAACCAAATTTAAGTCCCACTGAGGCATTATAAACGGAACAGGAGCAAAGAGGTGTGTAATGCCTTTAAGAAACCTGTTAACAACAGGGGACTTAAAAAGAGAGGGCTGATCAGGAAGCCTGAGGAAGGCCGAGATTGCACAAAGATAGCTCTTGATGGTACCCAGGGCAGAACCCTGTTGGGCCAGAGAAAGAAGGAACAGAAGAACCTCAGAAAGAGGGGCAGAAAGGGGGTTCACAGCCTTTGCTGTGCACCATGCCACAAACTTGTTCCACCTGCAGGCGTATACCACCTTAGTGGAGGGACGCCTGGCTGCCAGAATCACATCACAAACTTCGGGAGGCAAGTCGAAAGGAATCAACTGCCGCCGCTCAATCTCCACGCAAGCAGGTGTAGACTGGACAGGTTCGGGTGGAGGACCGTCCCCTGCTGCTGCGACAGAAGATCCTCCCGAAGAGGCAGACGGATCGGGGATCGACGCTCATACTGAGTAGCTCGGGATACCAAACTCTTCGAGCCCAGTCCGGAGCCACAAGAATGACTTGGGCCCGGTCGCGCCGATACTTCTTCAACACTCTGGGTAGAAGTGGTATAGGCGGAAAGGCGTACAACAGACCGCAACTCCACTCGCGACGAAAGCGTCGCCGAGCGAGTGCCGCCTTGGAAATTCCAACGCGCAGAACTGCTGACATTGCGCGTTCTCTTCGGTGGCGAACAGATCTAACCAAGGCTCTCCCCACTGCTGAAAGAGACCTTGCGCCACCTCCGAGTGAAGACGCCGTTCGTGATCCAACATGCACCTGCGGCTGAGTTCGTCCGCCCTGGCGTTCAGGGAACCTGGCCAGGTGTTGAACCATCAGGAATATGCCCTGATGTTCCAGCCATGTCCAGAGGCGCAGAGCCTCCTGACATAGGGTCCATGACCCCACCCCGCCCTGTTTGTTGCAGTACCACATGGCGGTGGTGTTGTCTGTGAACACCTGCACTACCTTCCCTTTGATAGAGGGAAGGAATGCCTTGAGTGCAAGTCGGATCGCCCGGAGCTCCAGAATGTTGATATGGAGCCGGTACGCCGCCGGAGACCAGAGGCCTCTGATCTCCGCCTCTCCCATGTGACCGCCCCATCCCAGAAGGGACGCGTCCGTCACAACTGTGTGCTCTGGCTGGGGAAGGAGAGGGATCTGCCCATGACCCATTGCCGGTTCGAGAGCCACCACTGCAACTGTTTTGCAGTCCCCTCCGAGATCTGGACGTGATCGGACAGGTTGCCCTGGTGCTGTGCCCACTGGAACTTCAGGTCCCACTGCAGAGCCCGCATATGCCATCTGGCATGATCGACCAGCAGGATGCAGGAGGCCATGAGGCCCAGCAGCCTCAGGGTCATCCGTACCGAAACCTAGGATAGAGGCCGAAAGATCGGAATCATAGCCTGAATATCCCAGACTTGCTGCTCGGGAGGATAAACCCGAAACTGCGTCGAATCCAGAACCGCTCCGATGAAGGGGAGCTTCTGAGAAGACTCAGGTGCGACTTCGGCACGTTGATGGAGAACCCCAGCAACTGCAGGAGGTCGGCCGTAGTCTGAAGGTGGGTGACGACTGCCTGGGGCGAGCCCGCCTTCAACAACCAGTCGTCGAGGTAAGGGAAGACTGAAACCCCTGACCTGCGCAGATGAGCTGCGACCACCGTAGATAGGACGCATGTCCTCCTTGTCCTTTTTGGGCACCAGAAAGTAGTGGGAGTAGCAAACACGTCCTACTTCTGGGGTCGGAACGCGCTCGATGGCCCTCTTGGCCAAGAGGGCCGCAACTTCCTTCTGAAGAAGCACCAAGTGATCCCCTGACATGCGGTGGAATTGAGGTGGCATGGCTGGGGGGATGGTCCCGAAGGGGAGGGAGTAGCCCCTTCGGACAATGTCCAAGACCCACCTGTCTGAGGTGATGGCACGCCAGTGGTGAAGGTGATGGCGGACCCTGCCCCCTACTGGCGTGCTGTGCACCTGAAAAGAAGGACTATGAGGGCTTGGAGGCCGCGGACGGGGGTTGGTGGCCTGACCCGCACGCTGGTTGCCTGACCCGCCACGGCGGGAGCCACGTCCTCGGCCACGCGAAGACGTTTGCTGCGCGGGCCGGTGGCTGGGCAGCGGACGTGACTGGGCGCCCCTTCCGTGGCCACGAAATGGGCGAAAAGCAGACGGCTGCGGAGGGCGTACAGCAGAAAGGCCCAGGGACTTGGCCGTAGCCCGCGAGTCCTTAAAGCGCTCCAGCGCATGGTCTACCTTGTTCCCAAAAAGACCGATCCCATCAAAGGGCATGTCCATAAGAGTGTTTTGGACATCACCCGAGAAACCAGTGGTTCTCAGCCAGGCGTGACGGCGCAGCGCCACTGTCGTCGCAAGCGATCTGCCTAGCGAGTCGGCGGTATCAAGGCCACATCTGATGGTGTACTTTGCTGCATCTCTTCCCTCCGCAATGGTGCGGGTAAGCAGTGTCTGGACCTCCTCAGGACACTGGGGCAGAACTTGCGCCACCGAGTCCCACAAGGAGTGGGAATATCGGCCCAAGAGGCAAGTGGTGTTGACGCACCGCAAGCCAGCACTGGAGGAAGAAAAGACCTTCTTCCCAAATTGATCCAGGCGTTTGGATTCCCTATCCGGGGGAGCAGTAGGGAAGGCGCTTTGGGAAGCAGAGGCTTGGACCATCAAGCTCTCAGGGGTGGGGTGTTGGGAGAGGAACAGGGGGTCGCCCGGAGCAGGGCGATGGCGTCGGGCCACGTTCCTATCCACAGGAGCCCCTGTGGTGGGCTTGGACCAGGTGCCCAAAAGAACGTCTGAAAGCGCCTCGTTACACGGCAGCAGTGGCTCCGAGGAGGTAGCCGCCGGCTGAAGCACTTCCGTCAGGATGTTAGTCCTGACAGCCACTGTAGGCAACTGGAGGTGTAAGGCCCCAGCTGCTCTACGCAACACCGTTGCAAAGTTTGCTCCCTCCTCCGTTGCCACGGAAGGAGGAGACAGCAAGCTCCTCCGCCCAGTCCTGATCAAACTCACATTGCTGTGTGAGAGGGTCATCAGACCCCTCCCAGTTCTCTTCGTCCTCCAATTCTAGTTCAAAATAAGGAGGGACATGTGGGACCCAAGGTCTCGTCGGAGCCGGCGTCGAGCGACGCCGGTCTTGCGCCGTGTCCGGAGAGAACCGGGGAACAACGCCGCCCGGGAACGGCACCGGAGAGATCGGCGCCGGTGGAGGTGTCGTCAGGTCAACCGGCGTCGATCGGGGTTGTGGCAGCACCGGAGCCGTGGTCGAGGCCGGGGCCGGAGCCGGGGCCGGGACCGAGGCTGGTGTGACAGGCGGCGCCGGGACCGGAGTCGCCGGCGGCGCAGGAGAAACCCCATCAGGGCCCGCGGGGCCTGAAGGCAGACCGGGGGGACCTTGAGGCCCGAAGAGGCGGGCCATGGCCGACAGGAACTCCTGTATCTCGGCCGGAGTCGCCCCCGAACCCGGGAAGGACGGGTAATGCGGGGGTGGCTCCACAGGCACTCCCGGAGCGGCGGGGACGGTGCCGACAGGACCCTCAGCCGAGTCGCGAGACCGGCGATGGGAAGTCGTCGAGCGATGACGCTTCTTGGACTTCTTATGCTTCGACTTACCGGAGGAGTGCGAAGACTTGGACCCCGACGACCGATGAGGACTCCGCGACCGGCCCCTCGACCTATCGCGGGACCGGGGCTTGGTGTGGCGCGGAGCCGACTGCCGGACCTCGAGGAGCTTTCGAGACCGCTCTCGCAAAGCCTTCGGATGCAAGGCCCGGCAGTCGGCGCACAACTTGGTGTCGTGGTCGCGGCCGAGGCAGTAGAGACATTCCTGATGCGGGTCTGTGATCGACATCATTCGACCACAGGCGTCGCATGGCTTGAAGCCGGGCATCCCTACCGACACCTTCGGAGTCGAGAGACTTCGAGAAAACAGTGAAAAATCACCAAAAACTTAGTCAAAAAATGACTAGGGCACTGCTTATCCCGGATCTGCGCTTACTGGCGCGGAAAAAGAAAGAACTGACGTCAGCGCGCAGGGGCGGCGTCTAAGTACTGCCCGCGACGTCATCCCGGCGATCCCCACGCCGACGATGGACGCGGAGCCGCACGACGCCGCCTACCGACGCGCAAGGGTACTGCTACGCAAAAACTTTCCGGATTCAGCCTGACGCCTGGGGATATTCTAAGGTAAGGAATCTGTCACTAACGTGTCTCTTTCAGATCTAGAAGTCAGTTCGCAGAACGGGGAGGATGGGTGGGGCGGTAAGGAATCTATAACTAATATATGTCTCCTACAGATATATTGTTACCAAAGGTAAGTAACTTGTTCATCTGAAAGAGACTATTAGTTATAATTCCTTACCATAGAATAGATACCCCAGAAATACCAACCGCGGAGGTGGGTCTGCAACTAAGCTCACATCAGAAAGTCCTGGAGAACTGAACGGCCAAAGAAGCCATCTCTCCGAACTTGACTATCCAGGCAGTAATGTTTAGTGAAAGTGTGCAGTGATGCCCATGTGGCTGCCTGGCAAATGTCACTGAGGGAGACTCCACGTCCCAAAGCAGTAGTGGCTGCCGTCGCCCTGGTGGAATGGGCACGCAGTCCTACCAGAGGCTCCTTTTTCGCCAAGGAATAACAGATCTTAATACAAAAGACGACCCATCGGGAGATGGTCCGTTTTTGCACAGCCCGACCTTTCTTGGCGCCCACATAGCAAACAAAGAGTTGATCGTCCACCCAGAATTGTTTGGTGCAATCCAGATAAAATGATAACGCAAGTTTTGGATCCAGACGGTGGAGTCTCTCCTCCTCTTTGGAAGGATGCGGGGGCTGGAAGAAGGTGGGC